>CM040430.1:66304067-66904067 GCA_022702705.1 Papilionanthe hookeriana x Papilionanthe teres | reverse complement strand
AACGATGTGATATCGTTTCTAAGTTTAGCCGTATGGTGGAAAATATTTTGATAATAATATTTTGTGAAACTTCAAGTTCTAATAAACATCTAGGTGCTAACGAATTTAACCAAGCCTTAGCTTGCTCCTTAGTGAAAAAGGAAATGCCTAAGTCTCGATGCCTTCATAAGACACCCCGTCATATTTAAAAGTAGCACAAAGTTCTAGAAAATCATATAAGACGTAAATTAAAGATCTTCATTAAAAGTTCGTCGAATTGATTATTTTGTACCATTTGATAATCGTTAAAGTTTAAGCTCAAATGAATTAGCGCTACATTTGAATTTTGGATAGTTAAGTGAATTTCATCAAATGTAGGGTTAGTGTGTCTCTTAAAGGTCTAGATTGATGTTCATTTTCTGTTTTCGGGGTTTGCTATATTGTTTTCCATCAGGTGCCAGATTAAGATTTCTGTGTTCTTTTCTCGCCTTTCTACCCTCCTAACAATGCGTTCTAATTCTGAATCGTAGGGTATAAGATTTTCAAGATCAAATTTACACGTACAATCAAAATCAGTACACAAAAAAACAGTTTACTAAATATAAAAATAAGTTGCAATTTTATTAAAAAGTTTTCTAATTGTCCTAAATTGTCCTTTACTCTAATTATGTTACAACCTCCACGTACTTAGCGTAATCTTAATATTGTAAGTAGTGTATAAAATATTCAATAATCGCATAATTACTTTTATCAACACAAGTGTATCTATCACTCAAGTAATACAGGGCTCTAGTGGAGTCCTAGATATCGATCCCACAGGGATATTTTAGAGGCTACGAACTAGAATTATAGAAACCAAATCACAGTCACAACGTTGTAAATCGAATTGCCTAGAAACCAATTCACAGTCACAACCTTGTAAATCGACCGCCATTATTACCAATATGCAATCGTAAATAAGAAGGAATTTTTAATAAACCAATTTCTTCTAACAATTGACTACTTCTACTAATAAAGTGAGGTTCAATAGATAAGCAAGCATCCTTCTCCTTGTTAAGAAATTTAAGTGAATGGATAATTAAAATTAGTTTAAAACCGTGTTGTGCCAGAGCATAACTATTCTTTACCCTTTGGTCCATGCATAAAGAACACGATCAATCCTATGCTTCTGTTACCGAATTTGCGGCCGGACTAGGAGGATACGGCTCACTTGCAGCTCTCACGTTACCCTTGCCCGAGGCAGTTACGTATTGCTGTAATTTCAAATAATTTTAATAAACAGGATGCTGTCATTTTTAGCGTAAAAGACTAGTACTGTTTTCGTTCATACAGATCAAATCAGATAGCTTCCTCGTAGCTTTCCCACAATGCTTTTCTCTGAAGATACTGATTTGCAAAGCTTAAAAGTCTGCAATCGAACTAAACGCAGACCCTACATGAATAAGCAAGACATATTGACTTATATATATATTTATATAAGTGTATATATATATATATATATATATATATATCCGAAAAAAAAAACAGAAGAAAAACATTACAGACTCTTAAGGAAGGGAAGACACAGCTTATCCCCATGAAGTAGCCTGGCTAAGCCAGAAGGAGGGTTGACAGCAAGTGTAACAACATCATTAACATTCCCTTGAGATGCAAGCTAGTGAGCAAGAGCATTCCCTTCTCTTGGTATGTGAACAAACTGGACTCTGCTAGATATAAAAGGAGAGGAACTAATGAGCCATCTATTAATTTACCAAGTAGGCATCTCAGTCTTTTAGAAATACTAAATGCAGATTAGAGAATCAGATTCCACAACCAGAGGTCCAATGTTACATCTAACAGCAATGTATAAAGCCCAGTAAATAGCCATAGCCTCAGCCTCCAAAGCATCCAAAGAAACAGTAAGGGAAGAGAAGAAAAGAAGACACTTCCCCTAGACATCTCTGAAGACACCCCCAAAACCAGCTGACAGGTTAGAAAAGATACCATTTGTGTTAACTTTAATCCAATCAGTAGGAGGGGGTTGCTAAAAGATCAGTGTGGGAGGTGCCAAGGGAACTTTGGGAGGACCAAGCTGACATATATCTTGAAGAAGATGACGATGAATCAGCTTCTGAATATAAGAGAGGATATTCTTTACAACATTGGTAACCAAGGGGGGGTGTCTCCTCGTATTTGGCCTTATTCCTAGCCATCCACAGAAACCAGGCCACCAGATAAGAGAACACCAGTAAATTAGCATCATGTGAATCAACCCAACAATCTGCAAAAGAAAACCAACTTAACCGAAGTGTATCCAGTTTCAACTTATCTAACAGGTGGATCCGAACACATTGAGAGAATGAACAAGCAAAGAAAATATGTTCCATATTTTCTTCAGCAGCATGACACAATTAACAGCAAGATGAACATTTCAAATCTTTATGTTTTAAAATGTCATCAGTAGGTAGAAGAAATATCCATAATCTCCAACAAAAGAATGATATTGAAGGGGTAAGCAGCTTCCCCCAGATGGCAGTCCCTCAAGGTACCTGATCCCATTTATAGAAATGCTGATAGATAAAGGCATTAAGTTTTTGAGAGGGTTTATTTTTGGCGAGAAGTTTATCTTTCTGGCTAGGACAGACCTTGGTTTTCTGGACCAGCTGTAGTTGTGTGGGGGTCAGCAGGGTACTTAGCATGTTACAATTCCACTGGTTTTCAGACCATTAATCTTTAACAAGAATGTTGGAAGAGTGATTACAAGAAAGCTTCACTCCATTCCAAAGCCACTGATCAAGCAAAAATTTGAGGTGCCTTCCCCCAACTACCAAATAAACAGTTCTTTAGCTTAATCTCTAATTGACAGCAATTTGGACCAAAGCCTGGAGTCACCTAATTTAGTGGTGACTAAGGAAGGGTGAACATTACTTTCCTTTTATAAAGATGGCCTACAGGCAATCTTGGGCTCTGAATCTGATCCAACGCTTGCAAAGATTAATGAAGCTTAAATGATCAAAGCTTTTAAATCCCAGTCCACCTGCAACTAATGGTTTGCAAATTTTATGCCAGGAAAGCCAATGGATTTGTCTATGCTGACCAGACCCAAAAAACTTGTTAAAAAGCTGCTCAAAAGTTGTTGTGTACCATTTTTCATAGTAAACATTTGTAGGGCATAAGAAGGGATGGCTATAAGAATACTTTTCAAAAGTGTTATTCTACCACCATTGGACAAGAATAAGTTGGTCCAACAGGTGAGTTGGCTTTTAATCTTATCAATTATCTCATTGAACTGAGTTTGTTTAACTTTTCCTCCAAAAGTTGCACACCAAGATATTGAATAGGAAGAGCAGCTTACTTAAAACCAGTATTATCTGAAATCCAATGCTTTATTTGAGGAGTAACTTGATTGCTAGTATAGTAGAAACATTTCTGCAGTTTAAATTCCAAGCCTAAGGCAAGTTGAAAGTGGAGTAAAACCTGATACACAACTTTAATGGCAGGTTTAGAAGCTTTAGAGAATATAATTATGTCATCAACATAAGATAAGTAACTAATTAGAACATTTGACTTATGATAATATGCTAAGTGAGGAGAATGAGAGAATTAAGTTATCCAACAGTCTTGATAAGTAGTCAAAAGCAAGGATAAAAATGGTTGGGGAAAGTGGGTCACCTTAGTTGATGCCCCTAGTAGCACTAAAAAATCCATGACTTTGTCCATTCACTATAACTGAATGAGAATTGCATTGAATACACCTCTTAACAAGGTGGACCGGATTAGCTGAGAAGACTCTAGCAGAAAGGGTATCCAGAATAAACTCTCAGCTCACAGTGTCATATGCCTTCTTAATATCAAGTTTAAAATCACATTATGCCCCCTACACTTTCTATCCAAGTCAAGTGATGCACGGGACTTTATATTGCAAGAACTTATGAACTCAAATTTATATATATTTATAATGATTTTGTAAAGTCCAAACATTCAACGCAAGTATAAGTATCATATCATATAATACAGGGCTCTAATGGAGTCCTGGTTATCGATCCCACAGGGAAGACACGATTCTTACAATAGATAATGTAATACTGAAATCCAATACTCAAATTGCAATTAAAGTTTAATGTTAACTTCTATTAACAAGATGCAGAAAACAGTAACAATTAAGAAAACTACAATTACTTCTAATATCTTTAAAACCGAATTAACTAATAGACACACACTAAGCTATGTATTTGAAAGGTTTTGATATATAAGAAAAGTATCTTTCCTCTTACAACGAGTATATGATGTAGGAATGATATGGAATGATTATTTTTATTTTATTGTGCTAAATAAGAGCATAAATGTTTCTTTACCCTCAAAAGAGTACCACCTCTTCCAAGCATTAAAAGAACATTGATATATCCTAAGTTTAGTCACTAAATCTAAGGCTAGGCTGGGAGGATACCAGCTGTCACTACGGAGCTCCCACTCACCCTTCACATGAAGGCTAACCTTCGAGTTTAGTTACTAATCTTAGAACCAAATTGGGGATCTCAACCTGTCTCCCTGAAACCTCCAATTTGAAGTCTATCAAATCACATTTCCCTATTTATTTGCACTCAATTCCCATGAACTACGCAATTCATCCATGGACATTGAATGGATTCTTAATTATTGTTGTAGGACATTAAATCCATTCAGAGTTAATGTTTAATAACATATTTTAACAATTCAATTTGCCAGATCGAAAAGTAAATTAAGTTCGAAATGAAAAATTATCACAATTTCTTCAATACATTAAAAACACTTCAAATCCACATCATCACATCATCACATCTCTATGCAAGAAGAAAGACAAAGTAGACTACTCAAAAGTTATGGAGAAGACACAATAAAACATGGATTTTTTATATTAAAAAAAATTCATACAAACCAAAAAAGAAAATTCAACTTATCTCTTTTTCTTCCTCAATGCAAATCCCTTGAAGTTCCTTTGAATCATTTTCTCTCTTCTTTGTAACACTCAATTCCCTCTTTAGAATTGAAAGGAAGAAAAAATCTATCACTTTAGTCCTTCTCCTTCTCCTTCTCTCCTTAGAGAAGAATCCCTCTCAAATTCTCACTTCTACACTCACTCTTCTAAACCCTAACAAACAACACACACTCTCCCTCTCTAGAACCACATTAGAACTTCAGAACACACACTCAAAACCACACCATTTTCTTCCAAAAATAGTTACTTATAAGTTAGAAACGAATTCCCAAGATTTTCCTTAAGTATCCCTTCAAAAAGTTGCCAAAACTCTTCAAATTTGAATTGCACCAACATTGGGTATCGGTGGCACCCGATAGAGCGTCGTTGATGCTCTATCGCCCGAATAAATTCTGGAGCTCCCGGGAAAATGGCACCGGTGGCACAAGAAGCTGTTTTTCTCCTTTTTGCTCCTTTTCACTCTGAATTCGTTCCTTTTCACTTCTTTTCACTCCAATCACCTAAAATCATCATGCCTGTAACAAGTCATTAAAAATCACCTTTCTTTAAAGTGTAATACCACTAAAAATGGGTAAAATTATATAGCAAAAACATTATATATTTTTGGTGCATCAAAGTCCCCCAAACTTAACTATTACTTGTCCTCAAGTAATCCTTTTACTACATAAATATATAACTCAAGGAAATGTAATTTTTACCTGTAGATCACTAAAAGTTTTTCATTCAAAAGGATATATTGGTTAGACTTTTATAAAGAAATTCAGTAACTCAGGTTAACACTGCAGGTATAAGAATATTCAGTAATCAAGTCTAAGGGTTCTAGTCTTCTATTTATTTCAAGATAGACCATAATTTGTCACATTATGAGTGCCTTGAAAGATTATGTGAAAAAAGATTTCATGCAAACTTCATCAGAATGTAGGCCAATACTTTAAATCTAAATTCAGAAGTGAAATCAAGTTCTGCCTTTAAGGTGACTCAAGTGAAGCCAATTTTTAATTAGACATCTCCTCAAGCTTCTCATAAATATTTTTTTTTCTTTTTCTTTTTCTTTTCTTTTTGGGATTGTTTTCAATCCTTATTTTCTTTTCTTTCCTTTTTCTCTTTTCTCCTTTTTTTTAATGAGGATTACTATATCTGGATAGCCTGTAATGATTTTGAACTTCACTCTCCTCTTTTTAAAATTCAAACTTGAAACACATCCCTACTTTATAATTAGGTATGAGCTTTATTATTTATCATAAATTCACAATCTCTTCTTAACACACAATACTTTAAGTCTCTTAACATTTCAAAAATACAGTTTTCTTTACTTTAAATAGTTAACTATAATCAAATCCTTTCATACCAAATACCTTACCCTTATAAAATTAAACCGTATTACTAAAAACTTTCATCCAATCCTTCCATAATATTTGACCCGACTCGCAATTATGCAGTAAATTAACTTCCAAAAGATGGCAAAAAACTTGACCCGGTTTATAAATAGCGGCTAGTGTGCAAAATCTTAAATGATATAAAAATTAGAAAATATTTTACACACTAGGGGTACTACGCAAGTATACGTATCGTTTCAAGTAATATAGAGTTTTCTTTAAAAACCCCAATATCGATCCCACGAGGAAGTGAAATAAGAAGTCTTTAATCAAATTCTAGTCTACTAATAATAGTCCTTAGTTTGGAATGTCGATTAAAATTGTGTTTTATCTAGCAACTACTCCTAAATACAAGAGTTAAATGTAATAGTAACTATAACTAAATGCAAATAATAATTTTAAAGATAACCCTTTTTGGATGAGTTGGTATGGAGAATTTTGAGATATTAAAAACTACTATTCTTATGTAATGAAATAAATAATGTATAGGAATGAGATGCATTAAATATTGTATGTGCCAAATAGGAGCAATCCTATTTTTACCCTTTGGTCCAGACATAAAGAACATTGACTAATCCTATGCTTGATTACTGAATCCGTGGCTAGGCTGGGAGGATACCGACTCTCACTTCGGAGCTCCCACCTTCCCCTCACCTGAGGGCTAACATCTCCGCTTGAGCACCCAAACGATAAGACCGAATTGAGGATTTTATCCTGTCACTCTAAAATCTCCAATTCTACGCCCGATAAATATTATTTCCTTATTTATTTGCATTCAATTCCCATGAACTTCAACATCCATGGAATTTGAATGTGGTTTCACTTTGTTGAGAATTACATATGCCCTTTCGGGACTTAACGCAATTACGATAATTTTTAACACTACAATGGGCCCTTATTGCAATGTAAATGAAGTGCAAGAAAAAACCATCACATTAGTAATTAAATTCACTTTTATCATGCTTCACAAAATCCTAAACATGATTTCTACTCATTACAAAAGAAAAGTAAAAGGAAAATAATGTCATAATCTTCTCATGCCATTCCAAAGAAGAAGAAAGAGTAAGAGAGATGCGTCACAAAGCTCGAAGAAAATACAACGAAAACTTCATGTAACAAAAGCAAATCCACTAAATAAATGTTCACAAAATTATAAGATAATGAAGAACAAAACTTAGCTTTTTTCCTTTGAAAGCAAGACGAAGATCTCTTCCATAAAGTCTCCTGGTGATCCATGCAATGCTAACGAAATCCCTTACAAATTCTCGAAAAATCTCCTCTCTAATCTCTCCAAAAGGGTAGAAATCTATAATTCTACTCTTAATCTAAGAATCCTAAACATTCCTCAAAGTTTTCTCCACTTTTCTCCTCTCAAACTCCTCCCTTTTCTAACCTCTATTCGCCATTTTAAAGAGTATGGACGAAGTTTGAAGAGTTTCCATAAGCACCCCTTCAAAAAAGCGTCCAAATACGTCGAATATTGGCCTAAAAACCGCCAAAAGTCGGTCCAGAACCTTCCGGGCGCCGTCGGCGGGTTCGAGGCCGCTGTCGGCGGCCTTTTTGGCCATTTTCCTGCTGTCTTAGGAAAATCTCACCGTTGGCAAGATCGTGGCCGCCGTCGGCGAGATGACTCTGCAAAGCTCCACCGTTTCGCTCCGTTTGTCTCCGTTTTAGCTCCGTTTCACCTCTTTTCAGTTGCGTTGCGTTCGTAACTGATAGCCCTACAAAATAAGCATAAAAACAACATTTCTTTAGAGTGTAGTCTCATTCAAAAATATGCAAGAATTATTAAAGAGATTAAGCATCAAAAGACTTATCGAAAGGTGTCAGGGCAAAATTTCATATCTTGCTCGTTTTTTGCTCCAAATTGCACCGTTTTTGCTTCCTTTTGCTCCAATCACCATTTCTTGTACCAAAACTAAAAAACATACAAAATACCTTCCTTTAAAGTGTAATATCATAAAAAATGAGTAAAATGATATAGCAAAAAGCGTATATATTTTAGGCGTGTCAAAATCCCTCGAACTTAATCGTTACTTGTCCTCAAGTAACACTTACTACATAAAAATATAACTCAAGGCAATGTACTTTTCACCTGTAAGACACTAAAATTTTTCATTTAAAAGAATATATTGGTTAGAATTTTAGAAATAAATTTAGTAACTTAGATTAATGCTACAGGTAAAAGAATATTCAGCAATCAAGTCAAAGGGTTCTAGTCTTCTTTTTATTTCAAGATAAACCATAATTTGTCAGATTAAGAGTGGCTTGAAAGATTATGTGAAAAAGGAGTTCATGTAAACTTCATCAGAATGTAGGCTAATACTTTAAATATAAATTTAGAAATGAAATAAAGTTCTCCCTTTAGGGTGACTCAAGTGAAGCCAATTTTTGATTAGGCATCTCCTCAAGCTTCTCCTCATAAATATTTTTCTTTCTTTCCTTTTTTTTTCTTTCGGGATCATTTTCAATCCCTTTTTTTTACTCTCTTTTCTTTTTCTCTTTTTTTTGGTGAGGATTACTATATCTGGAGAGCCTGTAATGATTTTGAACTTCACTCCTCTCTTTTTAAAGTTCAAACTTGAAACACATCCTTACTTTATAATTAGGTATGAGCCTTATTATTCATCATAAAGTCACAATCTCTTCTTAACACACAATACTTTAAGTCTCTTAACATTTCAAAAATACAGTTTTCTTTACTTTAAATAGTTAACTATAATCAAATTTTTTCATACCAAATATCTTACCCTTATAAAATTAACCTTTATTAATAAAAACTTTCATCCAATCCTTCCATAATATTCAACTGAAATAAAAAGTTTTAGTTATCTCAAGAGAGGTTCAATTGCCAGAAGTTATGCTAATAATTTTTGAAAATATAATAATTGAGAACAAATAAGAGTTAATATTTTTCTTCCCCCCAAACATAAATTTCAAAAATATTTTGCAATTAATTCCATAAAATGTAGCAGGAAGAAAAAATAATGGTTGAATATACTTACTACTACAACATCCTATCAAATTCATATCATGCATAATCAGGATAGAATGACTGTAGGAAAAAGTAAATCTAGCCTAAAACATTCTTGTACTAAAATTACACTAAAAGGAAGTATTTTCACATTAAAATTTTATTTTTCTTCCTACCCCCAAACTTAATTTTTAACATATATAGCATTCAGTATAGAAAATATAAGCAGGAAGAAAATAATTTAGAAATTCTATCTATCACAAATGTCTATCAAAATCATTTGCAAGTATTCATTAAGATAGAACAATATGTAGCAGAAGTTAAATCTAAACTAAACATTCTAGAATTAAATTAACTAAACCAAAGTGTAACTAGCATAGCATGTATCAGCATGGGAGTATAAAAATTTTCTTCAAGACCTAAATAAAGTTGTAACACAAACATAAACACAAATATGATAAATGAGGTCAATTCATCCTTTAACTCATCGCATCACACTGATTTACTTCCAATTTCTAATAGAATCACTACACTAATAAATTAGGTACATTTTAAAATGATTTTATAGATTATCCCTGATAAATTGGTTTCCGGACACCAATCTCAGGCATCATCTAATCCTTATAATTAAGCACCTCTAACAGTTATAAAGATAATGTAAGATCATCCTAATGTTATTCATCAAATAGGTTCGCGAATCCTATAAAATAAAAATAAAGTTGCAGAAAGGAAGTCACAAATTAAGATGGAACTATCAATGTTTGAAATTCATGATTTCTCTTGTAAAACTCAAGTCTGGGTGAGACCCAAGTCACAATGGACTCGTTAATCCAACTACTACAAGAGATCAATTATAGCCATAATAAGAAGTTAAGGAATCACCTCCTTCATGACACACAAAGATCAAATAAAAATACTAATAATCCAAACATCTATCAATCATCAATCAAACTTATCAATCCACTATAAAGCAAATACAATAGAACACTAACAATCATGACTCTCAAGCAATCTAAATCAAAGCACACTAATAACTATGGGTTGCCTCTCACAAAGCGCTTGGTTTTAACGTCGCGGGCCCGACAAATGATTCCTCCTGGATCAAAATTCTAATTAAGTAATCCTCGATCAATTGCCCAATATTTTTTAGATCCAAGGATTCCTATAAAACCCTCAAATTTTAATTTTTCATTTAGCTCTTCATTATCAGTTGGATTTATATCATTGTTCCTCATATTTCTTTCTAGATTCAATATTCTTCTATTGATTTTTTCAATCTGCATATTAATATCATCCTTAAAATTTATAAGAAATGGATCTTTATAAAATACTTCAATATCTCCCAAACTTTGGATCAAATTCTCTTTAAATAATTCAGATTCAGGATCAAATTCTTCTATGTCACTCTTATGATTCAAGTTATCTTCCAATTCTTCCCCTTTATAATTATTAAATGATGGAGGATCTATCTTAGTTAAGGAAATAGGTTTTTCTAATTCCCTAGGAATTTCTTCCAATGGTCTTCCAATATCCTTATCCTCTTTTTCTCAACTCAAAGTTCTTTTGAAATTTATCCTCAAATTCTCTTCCAAGTCCTGGTTCAATAATTTTATATTGTTCATCATTCAATTTAGGTTTTTCTTTTGATTGAGTCGTATCTAAAGATATTAAGACTGGTTGTGTAGATGAATTCTCTAAATAGATAGGCTTTAAAATTGTATGGGGTACATCCATCTTATGTTCATAAGATTCTTCAATAGATGGAATTAAAAGATTACTATTTTTGGTAACATCCATAATTTCACACCTCTCCTGAACATACATACAGTCTTCTTTAAGTAATATTTTTGAATCATCATGAAAGTCTATTTCAATCTCATCATTTAACTTACTCTCAAAAATTTCTTGGAAATGGTTCTTACTTAGATAATCAATTTCATCCATTCAAGAACAATCATCATCTTTTCTCTCAGCTGGATATTTCATAGTCTTGTTGACCTCATTTTTGATGAGGTCTTCCTTTTCTTCTTTTTAGTGCTTAGGATCTAGCCTTAGGCTTTTCCTTTGACTATCTTAGAGGACTAGAATTGGGACCCGCCTTTTAGAAATTCAAACCACTTCTAAACTCCCCGCAAACTCCACAAACTTGACTATAGACCCCTAATCACCTAGAGGGTTGAAATCAAATATGGAAGTTTAAAGGATGAGTTCCTATAGGACTCTTTGGCCTTAGGACTGCCCTGGGTGGCCTGGTCTGGTGAAGGGGCTGACATACACTACATTTCCACACTACATTTCCACACACTTCCTAAAACCACACCCATACCCAACTTGACCTCCCGACTCATGTAGGTGATTCACATGGATGGTCCTTAACCCCTAAGCCCTCGCAAGAGAGGTTAGGAACAACATAATGAATGCCTCAAATGAGTCCTTTCATGGCTCATATGGGCTTGAAATGGCTTCATGGCTCAACCAAAATGATTTCACCCCACCCAAATTCACCCAATCTTCAATTTCCCAAATTTTCAATTTTTGACCCCCGGACCCTACACCTGCTAAACCTACCCAAAACCCTCGAATTACCCAAATTTTTGCAAAATCTCCAAATTACCTAAAATTTTCCAAAATCAATCCCAAACACCTCCACATCACTCAAATTGATCATCCATACCCAAAAATACCAAAAATTCCAAGAAAACCCCCCAATACCCTCCAAATACCCAAAATACCCTTCTTGGCCTAAAAATCCAAAAATTCAGAAAATTCCCAGAAAATTCCAGAAAATCCCAAATATTCCCAATTTCATTTTGTCCAACTACACCATGGGCCAATTTTGTCAATTTACCCTACTTTTGTCAAAACCCCCAAATCGACCCATTTTAACCCAAAGTGGACCCAATGTCAAACCAAACATACCCAATTGACCCCAATTTTGGTCCAATTCAATTCTAAACTTCAATTCAACATTCCCAATACCAATTTAGACTAAATCCAAGTCCAATTTGATTGACATTTGGATCCAATTTCACTTTGGGCCTTAAAGCCCAAATTTGGACCCATGACCCAAACTCAGCCCAAACTAACCCAATTCAACTCCAATTAACCCCAAATCTTTTCTAAACCTTCCTTAACATCCTCATAAACAAAACACTAACATGATTTGCCCAAGATTTTGACCCAAACCCCACTCAAATTCAACCCAAAATCAAAAAGCCCAATTTCGACCTAAACCCAAATCTAACCCAAATAGGCCCAAACCTCAAAATTAAAACCCAACCAAAGCCAAAACCTCTTTGAAACACTCCCATAAACATTTCTTAATATTTATTTTACATCAATTTCAACCCTAGCCCAACATTGGCCCAAGTTAGCCCAATTCGACCTACATCGGCCCATTCACCAAAAGAATTCAAATCCAACCCAATTCAAGTCCAAACTACCCCAAATTTGCTTCAAGTCACTCATGACACATCCATGAGCTAAACCCAATAATTATTTGGCCCAACCTCTTTACAAAATTTCATCCCAAAATCCATTTTAAAATTCAAGAGCCCACTTTCCTAATCCATCTTAAAAGCCCATCTAAAACCCTTTCAAAAAGCCCAAAATTCTTCCAAGGCCCATATGACATTTCCCCTCATCATACTTTCAATTAAAATCATCCCTAAGTCCTAAATTCATCATCAAATAATTCCAAATCAAGCCTCATGCCAAATCACCCCTAAATACCAAAATTTTCCTTAAATCCATTTCCATGAAATCGACTTTACTTTTCCCAAGCCAAATGGAGCCATGGAGCCATGCATAAGCCATATGCAAGCCATGAGAGCCTCTTTACATGTCACCATGCCATTTTGGGCAAAAGGAGGAGGCTCTTTCCTTAACTCCTAAAGGTGGTTAACCACTTACATGATTCCACTAAACCATGCTTAAGCCTAATCGTACTTGGATCGTGACTTGACCCCACTAATCAAGCCGATCCAAATCACTTTCTCCTCAGCCTAAACCAGGCCTTGGGTGGTGCACCTAGCCCAAATGGGTGGGTTGACCCATTTAGGTCCAAATCTAGCCATGCCCCATTCCACTTTGGATCAAAGCCTTTACACATGTCCATGGCCAATTGATCGCACAAACCTCCAGCCCCGACCCACCCGACCTCGAGGGTGACCCATGCTCGGCCGGCCGGCCACTGTGCCGCCGGAAAACACCATGGCCGAGAGCTCACATGTGAGCCAACATTGAAATTCTCACTTGCCGAGCCGCCCCATCCCTAGTGGTCACCATGGCCGATCTTCTCCTCACCGAAGCACTCGATCCCAAGCCCTAACTCTCCCCGGAGGCCCCCCACCAGCTCTATTTAAACTCCACCCCTCTCGGCCATGAGGGGCGCCAAGCACAAACCTTGCCGAAACTCGCCAAAATTGTTCCAAACCCTTCACCATCCTTAGAGCAGCTGATCCCCAGGTCAATTTGCCCTAATCCCCACCAACGAGCCCAATTTCTCAACCGAAATTCCACCCAAAACCAGGACACTTTGCCACAGCTGAGCCAATCCTCAAATTGACCGGTCCTACACCTTCACCGGACCAAGAGGAGAAGTTTCCCACCGAAAGCCCCATCTCCGAGCCACCCAGTTGCTCCAGCCTCCAAGCTTTGTGATCGGCCGTGGTCACTTTCATAGCTAGCAATTCACCGGACCAGGAGACTTCATCCGGAGCTTGCCGGGACCCAATCGAAGGTGCAACAACTCTCGATCGAAGCCACACTTCTCCGAGCTAAGGTATGAGTTAACTATTCATCCCGAGCTTCGGAGATTCTCCATTTCAAATGCCTTAGTTTCAATGCATGTTAGCCGTATAGATGTGTTCGTCTCTTCAAGACGAATCCATAGAGCATAAGAACATGAAAATCCATCGAGAATCGAGTGAGATCTTAGTGATTTAGTGTGGACGGCTCTCGGGCGAGAACACTGGGGACGATGAACGGATGCCGTCCATTCGATACACGCGCGCACGGACGGCCGGGATCGCGTCGGACCAGGAGACGGTACGAGAACCGCGGGGCCCGGCCGCCGACTCGGTGGCGGCGTCGAATGGGAGCGCGACGCGTGTGCGTTCGTGAGTCGCCGAGGCCGACGCGGCGCCGCGTGGATAAATAGAAAATTAGGGTATTTTTCTATTTATTTAATTCCCTAAACTTCAAAAATTCATATCTCTCGTGTAGAAAAATCACAAAAATAAAATAAAAATACCCTCTTGCTCAGTGAACAGAGGAGAATAATGTGGAAAAGAAATCATTTAATTTAATTAAGTATTTTATTTTTTATGATTTATTTACTCTCTGCATACATTTAATTCTCCATGCATGTATACAATTCACCATGGCATGAGACCATAGGGCTTTTGAAGCCTCCGAACTCGGGAACATTCCCCGAATTTTCCAAGGTCGAGGCCATCTCTGTGAAAAGTTATTTATTTTTCAAATGCATGTTGTTGTTTTGAGTATTTTAATTCCAAAAATTAGCATGTTGTGAAATAAATTCTAGAAATATTTGGTGATGTTCCTTATGACCAGAGAACTCTAGGAAAAATAGGACTTCGAGTTAATTCACTCAGCATTAACCCTAATTGGCTTAAACACCTAAAATAGGTCTTTAATTAATTAGAGTTAACCAGGCATCAAATTGACTTGAAATCAATTCTCCACTGACCTTTAGGATCAGAGGAATCCACCATAAAAATTTGAAGTCAATTGGACTTGGTTAGCCCCACTAATTGGGTTGATTAAGTCACTTAGCCATTTTAAACTTTAAAAATTCATAACTTTTAAAATATTTTTTAAAAATTCACCAAATTGGTTTTGGAGCCTCTCTGATATCAGGGGAATCTAAGAAAATTAAAATTTCAATTTTCTGAAAAAGTTGATTTTTAATAATATTTTAATATTTTTAATAATTAAAAAATAATAAAAATCACAAAAATAATAAAATTCACCAAAATGTCACATTTTGAATTTTAATCACTTAGGAACAAATCCCACATTTTTCCTAAGTCTATTTAGTGAGATATTAAATTTTAAAGCCCTAGGGTAATTTTAAAATTAAAAACATGTATTTTCTAGCATTTTCACTAAAATAATGATTATAAATCATAGAAAAATCAGAAAATTGCAAAATTTGATTCTCTGGTTTCCTTGATATCAGAGAGATTTTTGAAAAATATAAAATCCATTTTTCAACATTTATCTTATTTTTAAATTAATTAACACTCCAAAACTCAAAATAATTATAATAAAAATAATATAATTCAAAAAATCACCAAAATTGGTCCAAGTGCTTCTCTGGTCATTAGGAATGTCCCCTAATTTTCTTAAGGACAGAAACTTTTCCCTTGGTCATGTTATCAAATTTTCCTTGAAAATCTCTATTTTCCACCAAAAATAATTATATAAATAAATTAAATACAGAAAAATCACATTTTCTCCTCTCATGTCTTTATTGACATATGAGTAAAGTCACATAAAAATTTCAAGTTCATTTAAGTTCAATTTAGTGAGTTATGAAATTATTAAGCTTAAAGGGTAAAATGGTAATTAAAATCTTTAATCCTTAATTAAAACTTTAGGTTTAATAAAAAATCAACAAGTAAAATATTTGATCCTAATCTGATTTGGATGATTGAAATTTAAATAATTAAAGGGTAGAAACCCATTAAATAATTTTAAAATGATTAAACTTTAATTAAATAATAGATTAAATTTGGAAGAATAATAAAATTGGAATTATTAAAATAAGGGATCTTTATTAGGAAGAGATTTATTCTTTAATTTAAAAATCCCTAAATTAATTATATCAACTAATACTCAATTTTTAATTAAAATGATAACTCAAATTTAAAATATTAAAAGACTTAATTTCAATTAAAATTAAAAATAAAGTAAATTAAAGATAAATTAAATTAAGATTAAATTTAATAATTAAATTAAATTAAATTAAATAATTAAATTAAATTAAATTAAACAATTAAATTAAATTAATTAAAATTAAATTAAATTAAATCAAACAATTAAATTAAATTAAATTAAAATTAAATTAAATTAAATTAAACAATTAAATTAAATTAAATTAAATAATTAAAATTAAATTAAATTAAATTAAATAATTAAATTAAAGTTAAATCAAATCAAATTAATTAAACACCAAGTCAAATTAAATTGAACTATGTTAAACTAAATTAAAACTCAATTAAATTAAGTTAAATTAAATATAACATCACCTAAGACATAAAAGAAATTAAATATAAAACAACTTGAACACTATTCCAAATTTAAACTCTTTAACTTAAACCAAATCATTTGAATACTAACTTACCCTTGAAAGCTTTAGTTATTATAGCTCCTAAATAAAATATTAACTGAAGTGTCACTTCACTCATAGGATATTCAAATGTCCTAGTTCACCGAAGCAAATTAACAAGACTTGAAAACCTCGGACGATTGATTCATTTATATAATTAAATTCATTTGGACTTAAAATAATCCTAGAAATATTGAAAAGATGTTTAAGATCCTTCTTAAGCACTTCCTCAATATAATAGGATATTTATAAGAACAATTGAATTTGATTATTCTTTGATGAAGAAAATCGTCCTTAAACCAAAACCCAAAGAACCTAGACGTCATAGGAGATGACTAGCTATAGGATTAGGAATTTGGTAGAAAACCATAACCTTTCCCTTAGCTTTACCTAGGAACTTGCTTAAATATTCTAATTGTGTTTTAAGTGCAGCTTGGGATGACGGGAAGACCCTCCAGTGTACGCTTTTATTTTATTGCAATTTACTTTCTTGCAATTTACTTTCTTGCAATTTACTTTCTTGCAATTTACTTTATTGCAAATGCATTTTACTTTTCTTGCATGATAAAACAACGAGTTGCATGAAAACCCACACCTTTAGGATAGCCCCTAAAACTGAAACCAAAATTAAGTTAAAAGTCATTGCAAGATAAAATTCACCGCCACAACATTTCAAAATATAAAACAACTCAAAATTTAATCACGAACAGAACACAAAACTACAATTACAACTAAATTAAAACGTCCTGTTGGATGATCGGGAATACCTCGGATGATGTAACCTACGTGTTGCTAACGGGATTTCCCACGGTCTAAATGAAAGTGTGGAACTCATTCAGTTGAGTTTAGCAAATTCATCTGGACTAAGTGAATCCGATAAAAATAATGATGCCGGAAGGATGGAACCGTGGGATCTTAACCGGTATCGTTATAATCAACTTTAAGATTTGTTTTAAATAAAACATAAAAAACACCTGGAAATTAAGATTTTCTCTAAACCAAAACACTTTTCTCAACTCCTAATTTATGATTTCTAAAATTAAACCTCTGCAACAACAAGGAGCTCGGAGCATGGTGGGCAGCACGACCATCGTCATCAGCAAAACCTGAGTCTACTTCAGCAAAACTTTCCTAGAATTAAAACAACCAAGCCATAGGACTTCGAGGTAGCTTGCCTAGTGCAACATGAATCCTTAACTCTTCGTTAGGCATTTGCATTGCAAATTAAGCCCTAACCGGTCTTAGGATTCCGAGGTAGTCGTCCAATACGACAATAAACCCTCACATCTTCTAGGCTATTTGTTTGATTTTATCATACAAATATAAGCCCTAATTAATTGAAATTGGCAAGATTGAAATATCAAATAAACATTAGGACTTTCCTAAATTCAAGCCAAACGATAGGATAGTCGGGAAATTATCGAAGTTCACTTCGAATCAGTGATTTCTCCTACCTTTCTTCCTTTGGATTCACAAAACAAAATGTTCCAAAAATTTGATCCATTCCCTATTGAAACTCCAAAATTCAATCTTTGAAAACCTTAAACTTTGAAATTCTTGAGAGCGAGAATCATTGATTATTATCGAGAGTTTTCTTAGGTGATTCCCGTCACTTAAGATGTAATTAACTATAGAGGCTTGCCCTTATAGGGAATTTTAAAGAACCCGAGTAATATAAACCCTGTTTAATGTTTTCATATTAAGCGTGGGAAACTTGTCGGCTTATAAAATTGGTTCACGGACCAAACGGATGTCACTAATCTTCTAGTTTATTTAATCAAGCCCCACCATCAAGCGATGTGTGTCTATCCTTAGGGATAGGTACACGGTTTGTGGTGCGGTGCTCGTTTATATAAACTATTTGGGATGTGAGGTCGGTTTAATTTCATATCTTAAAATCTTCAAATTTAAAATTATTTCCAAAATCAAATACTACCTTTTCAAATTAAATTAAATTAAAAATTCGCCGACAGATTTCTGTTAGGCGACCCCTCTTCAAAATAAAACACGACTCTAAAAAAAAATAAGCCGCACAAGTCTTTAATACATCAAAA
The DNA here is from genome assembly GCA_022702705.1 of Papilionanthe hookeriana x Papilionanthe teres. NCBI lineage: Eukaryota > Viridiplantae > Streptophyta > Magnoliopsida > Asparagales > Orchidaceae > Papilionanthe > Papilionanthe hookeriana x Papilionanthe teres. The sequence continues at coordinate 66,885,373 of CM040430.1, read as the reverse complement.
GTAACTTCCTGATCATTAATATTCATAGTCAACTTTCCTTTTTGTACATCTATCATAGCTTGTCCAGTAATAAGGAAAGGTCTCCCTAAAATAATTGTAATTTCTTTATCTTCCTCCATATCTAATACAATAAAGTCCAAAGGAAAGATAAATTTATCCACTATAACAAACACGTCTTCCTCACTTTGTGCAACTGTCTCATAATCCCCAAATTTCCTTTTCTTGTTTAATATATCCTTTATAAACTTTGCATAACTTGGCATCTATTCCAAAGCTTCAGTGAAAGAAATATTTATCGTTAACTTCTTAAGTACTTTCATGAATTTTAAAAATTTTTTATCCAACTCATGTTGTCTAAGTCTTTGAGGAAATGGAGGGTGTGGTCCTTCCAAATTGATTTTAGTTGGAGATATTAATTTTTCCAGATCCTTAGAAACATGTTCTTTAGGTCTTTTAGTTTCTCTTGTTTCTCTCACAACATCTTTCTCTTTTCTAACCACATCCTCTATCTCTCTTCCATTTTTTAATTGGACAACTTCTACTCGTTCATTAGTGTTCTCTTTAGGGTTGATCTCAATGTTGCTAGGAAGTGTTCATTGGGGTCTATTGCTAAGTGAATTAGCAATTTGTCCCAGTTGATTCTTTATGTTTCTAATCGCAGCATTTTGACTTTGCAACAGGTTTCCCATTTGCAATACCACTTCTTTTATAGACATCTTCTTATCCTCAAATTGTTGATCATTGTTAGAGTCCAGTAATATGAAGGTATATAGTTTGTGTTCTCCTGATTATTCCAACTTCCATTATGATTTGCATGATTATTTTCCCATTGTTGGTTTCCACCATTAGTAGAATGATTCCAGTTAAATTTAGGACGGTTCTCCCAATCTGGGTTGTAAAGGTTAGAATATGGGTTGTTTATGGTATTTAAAGTCTCATATGATAAGTTAGAATCAATCATATGCCCTAACGAACTTTCCTCACTTACAGGAGTAAATTGAGGTTGGTTCATTCCAAATTGGTCCAACTTTCTTGATATTGCAGCAATCTGAGATGCAAGAATTACAATCGCATCCGTATCATGAATACTAGGTACATTTTTATGATTTACCTTTGCAGTGGGCCATTCAAATTCATTTGTAGACATTTTTTTAATTAATGCATATGCTTCATCAAATGGTTTTGGCATTAACGATCCATCAGCGGCAGCATCAATTATAAACATAAGGGATTCTACTAACCCATTATAAAAAGTTTGAATCATTAACCAATTAGGCAGAGCATTGTGTGGACACTTCCTTAGGAGTTCCTTAAATCTTTCCCAGGCTTTGTATATTGATTCCCCCTCATATTGACAAAATGAGATAATATCATTTCTAAGTTGAGTAGTCCTTGAAGGTGGAAAATACTTAACTAAGAATTTTTGAGTTAACTCTTCCCAATTTTTAATAGAACCAGGTGCTAATGAGTATAACCACATTTTAGCCTTATCCCTTAGTGAGAAAGGAAAAAGCCTTAGTCTAACAGCATCGTCTGACATGCCATTATAACGAAATGTAGCACAAAGTTCTAGAAATTTTGATAAGTGTCAATATGGTTCCTCTGAAGGAGTTCCCCCAAACTGATTGTTCTGCACCAGTTAAATAATTTCAGGATTTATTTCAAACGAGTCAGCTTCTACAACAGGGTTTTGTTACTTAAGTGAATTTCATCTGTCGTAGGGTTTATGTAATCCCTCAATGATTTATGATGATTTTCTAAGTTATTATCTTGAAAGTTTTTCATCTCCATTCCTAATTTTTACAGTCCTTTCTGTATTTTTATTATTTTATTTTTTTCAAACTCGGGATCATAATACACAAGTCCTGTAGTTCCTTTGTTTCGCATATTCAACATAACAAACAATACATTAACAATTAAACAAATAATAAATGAAATATATTCAACACAACAAAACATTTTCACAAACACCTTATTTTTCACACAAACAATTTTTTCACAACACTTTTTCATACAAAAGCCACTTTTCACACAAAAATAGTTTCTACGACACTACCGTTTTCCAAATCTAAGCCTAATTACTTCAACTAAAATTCTCCTAAAGTTCTTACCGAAGCAAGTCCGGCAAAGGCGCGAAAAACTTGACCCGACCCGTAATTACGCAGTAAATTAACTTCCAAAAGATGGCAAAAAACTTGACCCGATTTATAAATAGCGGCTAGTGTGCAAAATCTTAAATGATATTAAAATTAGAAAATATTTTACATACTAGGGGTACTACGCAAGTATACGTATCGTTTCAAGTAATATAGAGTTTTCTTTAAAAACCCTAATATCAATCCCACGAGGAAGTGAAGTAAGAAGTCTTTAATCAAATTATAGTATATTAATTATAGTCCTTAGTTTGGAATGTCAATTAAAATCGTGTTTTATCTAGCAACTACTTCTAAATATAAGAGTTAAATGTAATAGTAACTATAACTAAATGCAAATAACAATTCTAAAGATAACCCTTTTGGATGAGTTGGTTTGGAGAATTTTGAGATATTAAAAACTACTATTCTTATGTAATGAAATAGATAATGTATAGGAATGAGATGCATTAAATATTGTATGTGCCAAATAGGAACAATCCTATTTTTTACCCTTTGGTCCAGGCATAAAGAACATTGACTAATCCTATGCTTGGTTACTGAATCCATGGCTAGGCTGGGAGGATACCGACTCTCACTTCGGAGCTCCCACGTTCCCCTCGCCTGAGGGCTATCATCTCCGCTTCAGTACCCAAACGATAGGACCGAATTGAGGATTTTAGCCTGTCACTCTAAAATCTCTAATTCTACGCCCGATAAATATTATTTCCCTATTTATTTGCATTCAATTCCCATGAACTTCACCATCCATGGAATTTGAATGTGGTTTCACTGTTGAGAATTATATATGCCCTTTCGGGACTTAACGCAATTACAATAAATTTTAACACTAAAATGGGCTCTTATTGCAATGTAAATAAAGTGCAAGTAAAAACCATCACATTTATAATTAAATTCACTTCTATCATGCATCACAAAATCCTAAACATGATTTCTACTCATTACAAAAGAAAAGTAAAAGGAAAATAATGGCATAATCTTCTCATGCCTCTATTTCCAAAGAAGTGGAAAGAGTAAGAGAGACGTGTCACAAAGCGCGAAGAAAACACAACGAAAACTTCATGTAACAAAAACAAAACCACTAAATAAATATTCACAAAATTATAAGATAATGAAGAACAATACATAGCTTTTACCCTTTGAAAGCAAGATGAAGATCTCTCCCATAAAGTCTCCAGGTGATCCATACAATGCTAGCGAAATCCCTTACAAATTCTCTCAAAATCTCCTCTCCAATCTCTCCAAAAGGGTAGAAATCTACATTTCTACTCTTAATCTAAGAATCCTAAACATTCCTCAAAGTTTTCTCCACTTTTCTCCTCTCAAATTCCTCCCTTTTCTAACCTATATTAGCCATTTTAAAGAGTATGGACGAAGTTTGAAGAGTTTCCATAAGCACCCCTTCAAAAAAGTGTCCAAATACGTCGAATATAAGCCCAAAAACCGCCAAAAGTCGGTCTAGAAACTTTCGGGCGCCGTCGGTGGGTTCGAGGCCGCTGTCGGTGACCTTTTTGGCCATTTTCCTGCTGTCTCGGGAAAATCTTGCCTCGGCGAGATCGTGGCCTCCATCGGCGAGATGATTCTGCACAGCTCCACCGTTTCGCTCCGTTTGGCTCCGTTTTAGCTCCATTTTGCCATATTTCAGTTGAGTTACATTCATAATAGATAGCCCTACAAAATAAGCATAAAAACAACATTTCTTTAAAGTGTAATCTCATTCAAAAATTTTCAAGAATTATAAAAGAGATTAAGCATCAAAAGACGTATCGAAAGGTGTCAGGGCAGAATTTCATTTCTTGCTCGTTTTTGCTCCAAATTGCACCTTTTTTGCTTCCTTTTGCTCCAACCACCATTTCTTGTACCAAAACTAAAAAACATACAAAATACCTTCCTTTAAAGTGTAATATCATAAAAAATGAGTAAAATGATATATTAAAAAGCGTATATATTTTAGACGTGTCAATATTCAACTGAAATAAAAAGTTTTAGTTATCTAAAGTGAGGTTCAACTGCCAGAAGCTATGCTAATAATTTTTGAAAATATAATAAATGAGAACAAATAAGAGCTAATATTTTTCTACCCTCCCCAACTTAAATTTTTCAATAAATGTGAAAAAGTAGAGAGTAAAAGAAATTAACCTTTTTGTGCTGGGATCTTAAAATCTTTAACAGCTATGTGGTATTAGTCAAAATTTACAACTAGCATGCATGAAACAGTTAGTAACAGTGATATAAAAATTTTAAATATTTGTAGGGTAATGAGATATCAATTTTAAACATCTAAACTTCCAAAAAAATACCATAACTACTAAACAAACTATCAAAGCACTACACAGTCCATTTAACAATTTCAATTTTTCATTCCAACATAACAATACATTAACAAGTTTACACATCACATGGAAAAGTAAATAAATATTATATCACAACAATACAACACAACACATAAAAAGAAAAACAACAGAAATATAAACAAACAAATTACCAATCTCCATCACCAGAATCATCAGCAGGATCATCACAATCAGGTTTATACGGTGTATAGCTGTGGCAGGTAGGGAATATCACATCAGTCTCCCCCTCATTAATCTGACCTGAGCATCATGATAGGCAATATCAAAATCAACTCTTCTCCTCATATAATCTTCATTCACATCACTTCTGGCCTCAATCACATCCATCCTACCATGGAGTCTATCCACACTAGCACTCTGTAATCTCAGCTGCTCCATAATATCAGATAAAGTAGGGGGCTCAGATGTAGATGGAATATCATAACTCTTACTAGGAATATCAATACTTCTACTCTCATCTCGTGCTCCCACATGAGACTCATAAGTACGAATAATAGTCTTTGTAATGGGTCTCAGTGGTATAGCTACCTCTTCAGAACTATTGAACTCTACTCTAGACTGAACACACAGGGCATGAACTAGGGCATGATGTCCTCATCCTCCAGTGGTCTCGCCTCTAGCAATAGTCTGAATGTTCTTGAAGACAATAGCTCCAATATCAATCATCTTCATCTTCTGAATACAATAGTACATAATTACTCTATCCCTTGTAACTTCACTGTGGTGATAAGAAGGTAACAATCTTATAGAAATGAAATAGTGCCAAGCTTTAGATGCAACATTTAACTTGGAAGCGAGGAAGTTAATCATCTATTTTTGACTTACTGACCATTCCCCTCTTCCGTTTGTCAGAAAAGCAATCACTTCCCTCATATTTGCCTCTCGGGTATCAAAATTTTCATATTCACTAACAAAAGGTTCCCAAGTTTGATAAAATGCATTGACATGCTAAGGGGTGAATTCAACAATTTTTCCTCTAACTAGCACATACTTAGTCTCAGTCCAGGGCACAGTTACATTGAACTCTCTAACAACACCCATAACAAAATTCGCAGCAAAATAACAAAATCTCTCCCAATTCTGCTCAGCAATTAACTGCTCAATAGATCCACCAAGATTATCAAAAACTCGATCCTGGATACACTTCTTATTGTAAAGGTAAGAGTTAAAATGAAACTGCGCTTTGACATTGAAAAAATTTTCTTCATCAAAATCTAATTTTCTCTTCCCTTTACTCATCCTTAGAGCCATGTGGATTTCTAAAAATTGCAAGAAAAATCTAATAAATCACAAATCCACAATGTAACAAACACCAAATACTATTCTAAACAAGTAAGAGCAAATTTCATCATAGGAAATCTTAAAATTTCTTAAAAAATCATAAAATTTCAATTTATGCAATGTGAGAGAATCCTATGGTGAAAATAAAAAATTTTTAACTTAAAGTGAAGTTCTTACCAAGAGAAATGTAGATCTGGTTTTGAAAGGCCTTGAAATTGCTTCAAATCCAAGATTTAGTAAGCCCTAGATCTTCAAAATCATGAAAATGGAGGAGGAAGATGAAAAAAATGGAAAAAATCATGGGTCCCAGGGTCAAAATAGTGAAATAAAGGGTTTTTTTCCTTTTTCTGTATTTAGGCGTCAGCGGCGCCAGTCCAAAAATTTATCTGGGTCCGAAAATTTTTTCTTAATTTCAATTGTTACGTCCTCCACAATGACATTTAACACTCCATTAAGCATCTATTTCATCACAGAAGTAATAACTAACACAATTTTTACAAAAACAACACAAAACATACTTCTATATATATAATCCACATTACAACATAAATACTAATATGTTCTTCAATTTAAACCAACAAGTCTTAGATTTTTAGTGTTGCAAGTACTCTATGATAAGCAAATACTAAAATCTAAGCACACACAATGAAATTAAGCATAGTAAATTCAAATTCAAACTACAAAGAAAACAAAGTAAATACTAAACACACCAAACAAAACTAAGCAAAGCAAAGCAAACACATATCAAACATAAACAGAATCCAGTAATCACTCCACATCGGTCTCAGAACTATGTTCCTCTATGATATCTCCAATACATTGCTGATGCACAAACAAATTGTAGAAGGGGCAAAATGGGAATTCATCAGATGAATCCTCAGCAATCGCAGTGTTCTTCTTCATGAGATTAATCAGGCCCATCTCAATCTGACCAGTGTGATCAAGTTGTTCCTTCATCCTCAGTTTATGTGATCAAATAAATCAGAAATATTATTGATGGCATTCATAACATTCTATACCTCTTTTTCCAATTTCTTGATTCTCTTCAGTATCACTCTGGAACTTTCAGGAAAATAAGGTTGAATAGGTTATGAAGTCTGAGTTGGTTGATCAGCAAGCAGATCCATATCACCGTCACCTCCTACTATTTAGTAGTCATAAAGATTAGCTGGATCAATAGGCCTCCAGGGAAGAAGAACATTTTCCTAACTCTCATATGGAACTTGTGATTGACTACACAACAAAAATATGGTGGACGGGTGTCCAATCCCATATTTAGATCCATAAACTATCAATCCCAAAATTGATTTCACAATTATATTACCAATATCAATCGGCCTTCCAGTTTGAATATAGAAATTCAAAATAGCACTTTTCTTGGTCACTTTACTAATTTTCAAAGTTGGAAAGAACTTTGCCGAAATAAAGTAATGCCACTGCTTTGACACCGGATTTTAAGATGCAGAAGGGAAACTAATATATCCATTTTCTCTAACTTCCTAATCTTCATTTTCATCTGTAAAATAAGGATACAATCATTCATATTATCACTTGTGGCATTAAAATTGGAATAGTGGCAAATAGTTACATTCTCAATCATAAAGAGAACATTAATTCTCGCAGGAGTGAATTGCACAAACCTACCTCACACAAAGATGAATCCTTGGTTGATCCCATGAAGATTTGCATAGAATTCCTTCACAATTGGAATGAATACGACAGCGGTAGAGTAACATAGCACTTCCCAACGTCTTTCCTTTATTATCTCTACAACTCTTGTAGTCGGATTATCCATACCTTGATTAATAAAGCCACTTTTCTTAATAATCCTCCTCTTCATCATCACTTTGTTTAATAATTGATGCACCTTGAAATTGATAAACTTCCGTCGGTTGAAAATGTGAGATCAAGGGATTTCAATGGAGTAGGAATCCATGGGATGCAAATTGGGAAAGGAAGTTTTCATTTTTCTGGAGTTTGGAAGTTTAAAATGGAGTTTAGGGAGTTATAAGGAAGAAGATCCCACTCAAAACCGCCAAAAATCTCATTTTAAAACTCCAAAAACCGTCTACAGGATTTGGATATCGGCGACGCTCGATAGGGCGCCGGCGGCGCTCAAACTTGGAAGTTCAGTATGTTCTCTGTAATTGGGCGCCGACGACACCAGCGGTAAAAAATCTCACCGAACTTCTTTTGGCCGAAATATTCCAATATCTCAATTTGATCCAATATTTATCAATATTTTCGAAAGTATTTAGGAGCTCATAGGATTCTAAAATAACTATCTAAAAAGCACAACTATAACAAACAAGCAAACACACCACAAAGATACATATGGGTTGCCTCCCATAAAGTTCTTGGTTTAACGTCATCAGCCCAACAAACCATTCAGTTAATCGAGATGACTCAGCATTAAAACCTCTTTGAAGTCAGGTTGAAACCCGTCAAAGTAAGGCTTTAATCGATGCCCATTAACCTTGAAAATCTTTACAGTTTCAGAATCCTCAATATTAATAGCTCTAAAAGAATAGACTTTTACAATTGTTAAAGGTCCCAACCATCTAGACTTGAGCTTTCCAGGAAATAATTTCAATCCTGTGTTATATAACAAAACTTTTTGTCCAAATTCCAATTTCTTTTTCAATATCTTCCGATCATGCCGTAATTTCATTCTCTTTTTATAGATTCTATCATTGTGATAAGATGCATTTCTAATTTCTTCCAATTTATTAAATTGCATAAATCTCTTCTCTCCAGCATTTTTCAAATTAAAATTCAACTCTTTTATCGCCTAATATGCTTTATGCTCCAATTCAACCGGTAAATGATAAGTATTACCAAATGCTAGTCTATAAGGAGACATTCTAATAGGGGTCTTAAAAGCAGTCTTATAAGCCCATAATGCAGTATCTAATCGAGCAGACAAATCTAATTTATGATTATCCACAGTTTTCTCCAAAATTCTTTTAATTTCACGATTAAACACTTATGTTAAACTACTAGTTTGGCGATGATAAGCAGTTGAGATTCTATGAATAATATTATACTTCTCAATCAATATCTTAATTTGATTATTCTTGAAATGGGATACACCATCATTTATAATCACTCTCGGCATTCCATATCTTGTAAATATATTTTTCTTTAAAAATTTTGAAACACTCTGAGCATCACATCTAGGTTAACTTCAATTCATTTCGAGACATAATCAACAACAACCAATACATATAAATATCCAAATGAAGGGGTAAATGGTCCCATAAAATCTAATCCCCGTAAATCAAAAACTTTAACTTCCAAATTATAGTTTAAAGGCATTTCAGTTCTTCTAAAGATATTACGTACTCTCTGACATCACATGATTTAATATATTTATATACATCCTTAAAAAGAGTAGGCCAATAAAATCCAGATTGTAATATCTTAAAAGTAGTTTTATCAACACCAAAATGACCTCCAAATTTGAAATCATGACATTATTGAATAATTAAATTAGTTTCTTTCTGTGGCACACATCTTCTAATAATCAGATCATTACACTATTTATATAGATAGGGCTCATCCCAAAAAAAATATTTTGCATCATATTTAAACTTCTTTTGTTGTTGTTATGTTAAATCAGATGGTACAATATCAATTACAATATAATTCACAATATTAGCATACCAAGGCAAATTTTTTCCCATAATAGTATAAAGTTGTTTATCAGGGAATGTTTTTGTAACTTCCTTCTCAAATTCAAATAAATTATCACACTCTAATCTCGACAAATGATCAACTATTTGGTTAGCAGATCCCTTCCTATCAACTATCATAAAGTCAAATTCTTGCAGAAGAAGTATCCATCTAATCAATCTAGGTTTGGCATTGATCCATGAAAAAAATACCTATTTTTATGCCTTGATTTTTATCAAATTTTTAAGGATATTATGTTTTAAAGAAAGGTATTTTTGTGTTTTGGATGTAGGTAACGTAAAAATGTCCAAGAAGGAAAAAAAGATGAAAAAAGAGCAAAAAGGAGCAAAAATGGAGCTAAAATGCAAAATTGTCAAAATAATTGGCCTGGCGCCTAGGCGCCAGAATCCGGCACCTAAGCTCCAGTTCGATACAGAATTCTGTAAGATTTTTGACGACTTTTGGACTGTTATTTTCACGGCGTTAGCGGTTATTGGACCATCTAAAAGATGGGCAGTTATTCCTGGATTATAGGACATGTGATACATTGTATTTGGACGATTGTAAACTGTTAGGATCGCGAAGAGGTGCGATCCAAAGTGAAGAGGTGCGAAGACTGGACACAGAGTCTGGCGCCTAGGCACCAGATTCCAGCGCTTAGGCGTCAGACACACCTTCAAGAAGATTCATTGAACATGGACACATTTTGAAGAGGTGCCTCAAGGCAACCCTTGAAGCCTATAAATAGGAGGCTACTCCTTCAGATAAAAACGCCCATAGCCCAACCTAGCCCCAGAGTTCCATTTAGAGAGATAAATTAGAGAAATATTTTAAGGGCCATATTTATAGTTTCTTTTATTAATTAGTGAGTTTTTTTTAGAGTTTGTATTAAGAGTATTTAAAGAGTTGGTGCTTTTGAAGTCTATTTACTTTGGAGTCAGAAGGATTCATAGGTTCAGTTTGAGAAACACTTGAGATAAGTATTTGTATTTTCATTCAATGTTTTATTTATATGTTTTGTTGTATAAATTCAATGTGTTCTGAGTAGTTACTTTACTTTCTTCTTTTAATTATGAAAAGATAAATAAGATAGTATAAAATTCGTTGGAGAATTAAAAAATATATATATATTTTAAACATTGTGATGATATTAATACTAGATCTTAATTTACTATTTAAATTGGTCATTTAGATTGTTAAAATCTGTTGAAGAGTGTTGAGACCTAGAAGGAGATGAATTCTTAACTAGTAGATATCACATGAATCCTTGGGTAGTCGAAGGTCTTGCGCGGGTTATTCAAGGTGAAGTGCAAATAAATAGGAAGATATTATTTAATGGGCATAGAATTGATAAGTTTTTAGAGTGATAGGCTAAATTCTTATAATTTGTTTTAAAGAGAAGGAAAGGGGTCACTAGTAGGGCCGACCATAACCACCCTTGGACATCTAGTAGTGTGAGCCTAGATTAACCCATTCTACTAACAATACATCCAGACCTGATCTATAGATTAGCCAATGTTCTTTATACTATTGAGCAAAGGTAAAGAATATAAATGCTTCTATTTGGCATAATACCATAAATTTATATTCTCCATGAATATTACATTATCTAAAAAGTCTTGGATTAATTGAAAGGAAGAAAGTTGTTTGCTTATTTTTATTTACATCAATCATTACTTTATCACTGCTTTATTTCTGCATCTAGTAAATTAAATATCAACTTTTTAACTTTAAAAGAAATACATAAAAATAAAATCAAAATATTTCAAAAAAAAATCTATAATCCTCCTCGTGGGATAGTGTTGACCTCATTTTTGATGAGGTCTCTTCTCTTCTCTCTCCTTAGTACTTAGAATCTAGCCTTAGGTTTTCCCTTTGACTATCTTAGAGGACTAGAAATGGGACCCACCACTTAGAAACTCAAACCACTTCTTAACTCCCTTCAAAGCCCACATGTTTGATTATAAACCCCTAAACCACTTGGAGGGTTAAAATCAATATGTGGAGGTTTAAAAGATGAGTTCCCCATAGGACTCTTTGGCCTTAGGACTACCCTGGGTGGCCTGGTCTGGTGAGGGTTGACTCGCACACATTACACTTTCACACACATTCCAAATCCTAAAACTATTCAGGCCTAGCTTCACTTCCTGACTCATGTAGGTAATTCATGTGGATGGATCATAACCCCTAGGCCCTTGGCTAAGAGGGTTTGGAACAACATAGTGAATATCTCAAATGAGTCCTCTCATGGCTCTTATGGGCCTGATATGGCTTCATGGCTCAGGCAAAGTGATTCCATTCTACTCAAACTTGATCAATCTTCATTTTTCCAAAATTTCAATTTTTTACCCCCGGGGCCCTAAACCCGCTAAACCTACCAAATGCCCTTGAAACTACCCAAAATTTGCAAAATCACCTAAATTTCCCAAAATTCCTCAAAATCAATCCTAAACACTTCCCACCACTGAAATTGATCATCTATAGCCAAATATACGAAAGTTTCCAAAAATACCCTCAAATTTTCAAAAATACCCAAAATGCCCTTCTTAGCCCCAAAATCCAAAAAATCACAAAATTCCCAAAAAAATTCCATAAAATTCCAAATATTCCCAATTTCATTTTATTAAACTACACCAGAAGCTTATTTTCCTAATTTATCTCACTTTTGCCAAAATCCCAATTTGACCCATTTTAAACCTAAAGTGAGCCCAAATGTCAAACCAAACCACCCCAATTGACCTCAATTTTAGTACAATTCAATTCTAAACATAAATTCCACTTCCCTAATATCAATCTAGACCAAATCCAAGCCCAACTTGATTAACATTTGGATCCAATTTCAATTTGAAGCCTAAATCCCCTAAATTAACCTAAACCCAAACCTAACCCAAATAGGCCCAAATCCCAAAATCAAAGCCCAAGAAAAGTTGAAAACTCTTTATAACACTCCCCTAAACATTTCTCAACATTAATTTTACATCAAATCCAACCTTAGCCCAACCTTAGCCCAAGTTAGCCCAATTTAACCCATTTTGGGCCCCATTACCAAAAAGGCCCAAATTAAACCTATTTCAATTCTAAATGACACCAAACCTTCTCCAAATCACTCATGCCACACTCCTAAACTAAACCCAACAATTGTTTAGCCCAATATTTCACAAAATCTCCATCCACCAATTTGTTTTCAAACTTAAAAGCCCACTTCCATAAAGCCTTTAAAAGCCCACTTTCCATCAAATTCAAAAGCCCAAAATCCATCCCCAAGCCCACATGAAACCTTTTCTTCATCATTCCTTTGATAATCCTATTTGTCCAAAGTCTTAAACCATCATGAAATCAACCCATTTGTAGCATCATGACAAATCCCATCAAAGGAATCCAAAGTTTTCAAAATTCCAAATAACCCTTTTCCATGCAAGTGAGCCAACCTTTTCCCAAGCCATGAGCAAGCCAAATGATACCATGGAGCCATGCATAAGCCATATGCAAGCCATGGGGAGCCCTTTCCACCTCACCATGCCACTTATGGCAAGAAGAGGGGAGCCTTTCCTAAGCCTTCACTAAACCTTTTTTAACCCCATAAATGATACACTTTAACCAAAATTGGCCACCTCACCTTGGATGGGGACTTCACCACACATGAGTGTCTGATCCAAGTGATCTCACATCAGCCCAAATCAAGCCTTGGTGAGCCAAAACCATGAATTGACCCAAATTGGACCAAAAATGCTCCTTACACCCATGTCATTTAAATCCTTGACTTTACACATCGCAATCCCAAATTGATTGCACCAAAATCAAACTCTGACCTCCCCTCCACCTAAACACATATTTTGAACCCACTAATCAACCCCCATGGCCACCTAAAGCTCCACCATAACCTTCCTTATTTAAACCCCACCTCCATGGCCAAGAGGAGGAGATGCAAGATTTACGTTGGGGATACCCTGCCAAATTGTTCCCAAAGCTTTTCCAAGCATTCCTATGCTCAATCAAACCATTTCCAATTGAGACCTCACCTCTTGGACAAAGGTATCAAATTTTTTCTCCTCCAACCGAGCATGTTATAATTTTCTGTAAATATTTACATGCTTTAAGTATTTCACCACCAAATATATGTGTGCTACTCGATTATACCATCATTTTAAAGAAAAATTCATTCAATTTCATTGAGAAACGAGTGAGATATCAAGGTTTGAAGGTGGACGATTTTGGGTGAATAGCACTAGGAGAGAGGTGCAGCAGCCGTTCGATCAGGCGTGTATCTGACGGACGACCCTGATGCGGTCGGACGGATCTTCATCCGAGAACAGGCGCCATACAGAACCACACTGGCTAATAGGAGAGTGACACGTGGATTGAGCGGGAATTGGATTTTTTGGATTTATTTTTGACACAAAATTTCAAAAAATCATAAATTTGCCTAGAAAACTACAAAAAATAAAATAAAAATATCCTCTTGGTCATGAAAACGAGGAGAATAATGTGAAAGTAATTTTATTTTTAATTAATTAAACAGTGTTTTCAATATTTTAATTCTTCATGCTTGTAGGAGCTTCACCATAACTTAAAATTTTTATATCTTATTCTATGCATAATGGTTGATCCTTCTTGATTTTTCCAAAGTTAGGAAAGATTTCCATGATGAGATATCTATTTTTCAATATTATGCTTCAGTTTTCCTATAATAATTATAAAAATTACCATGTTACTTAGAAAAATCTAGAAAAATTAGAGTATGTTTCCTTTGATCAGAGAAATATCAGAAAATTATCTCATGATTTATTTCAATCAAACAAACTCTAATTTGACAAAAACCTTAAAATGGAATTCTAATTAATTAGGATTAACTACAGATCAAAATAACTTAAAATCAACTCTCCACTGATCTTTAGGATACGAGAGAACCTATCATAAAAATTTGAAATCAGTTGGAAATGATTAACCTCACTAATTGGGTGAATTAAGTCACATGGTCAAAATTAAACTTTAAAAATTCATAACTCCAAAAATACATTTCAAAAATTCACCAAATTGGTTTTGAGACTTCTCTGATATCAGAGGAGTCTATAAAAATTAAAATTATAATTTTCTAAAAATTATTATTTTTTGACCCTACTTTAATATTTTAATAATTAAAAAATAAAAAAAAATCATAAAAATAATAAAAATAACAAAAATGTCATATTTTGACTATTAATCATTTAGGAAAAAACCAAATATTTTTCCCAAGTCTCTAGGTTAAGTTATTGAATTTTAAAGCCTTAAAATAATTTTTAATACTAAAAAATATATTTTCCAACATTTCTACCAAATTAATTCTAATAAATCAAAGAAAAATTAGAAAAATATACAATTTGCTTCTCTGGACTCCTTGAGGATAGAGAGATTTAAGAAAAAATAAAAATTTATTTTCAACTTTAATTTTATTTTATAATTAATTAACACTCCAAAACTCAAAATAATTATAATAAATAAAATAAAATTAAAACAATCACCAAAATTGGTCCAAGTTGTCCTCTAGTCAATAGAAATATCTCATAATTTTCTTAAGGACAGAAACCTTACCTTGGTCATGTTGTTAAATTTCCTTTGGTCACTAAAAATAATTATATAAATAAATTAAATTAAGAAAAATCACATTTTATCCTCTAATGTCTTAATTGACATGTAAGTGAAGTGACATAAAACTTTCAAATTCATTTGAGCTCAATTTAATGAGTTATGAAATAAATAATCTTAAAAGGGCATAAAGGTAATTAGAGATTTTAGCCCTTAATTAAAACTTTAGGTTTAATTAAAATGGAGGGTAAAATATTTGATCTTAGCTTTCTTGGATGATTGAAACTTTGGGAAATTAAAAGGGTAAGAACCCATTAATCACTTTTAATAAACCAAAAATGAAACTTTAATTATTTAAACAATTTAAATTTTGGAAGATTAATGAAAATTTGAATTATTAAAAATAGGGATATAATTTTAGAGGATATTAATCCGTTAATAAAAAAATCCCTAAATAAATCACTTCAATAAAATTTAACTTTTAATTAAGATGAAAATGATAATCCAAACTAAGTAAATTAAAAATTAAAAAAATAAATAACCCTTAAATTAAAGAAAAAATTCAAAATATTAAATAGTTTATTAAAAATAATTAAATTAAATTAAATTAAATTAAATTTAGTAAAAATTAAATTAAAATTAAAATTAAATTAAATTAACATTTTAATAATTAAGTTAAGCTATATTAAAAAATATTTAAGTTAAATTAAATTAAATTAAATCAAATTTAAATTAAATTAAGTTAACCTCATTCAATAATAAAAGTAAAACATATTTAAAATATTAAGATCACCTAAAGTATAAAGATTTAAACAAAAAATAATTTGAACACTATTCCAAACTTAAAATTATTAATTAGAACCTCATAATTAAATTAAATCACTTTAAACCATTAACCCAAACTTTAAATTAAGAATGATTAAAATTCTCAACAAACCAATTTGCCTTTAAAGACTTTAATTATTATAACTCTTAAATGGAGTATTAAGTGAGATGTCACTTCATTCATCAGGTAATCAAATACCCAAGTTCACTGAGCAAGAGACAAAGTTTAACTAAAATCCTGGATGATTAATTCACCTGTGCAACTAAATTTACTTGGACTCAAAATAATCTCGGAAGTATTAAAAAGATGTTTAGGACTCGTCCTAAGCTCTTCCTCAATATGACAAGATGTTTTAGAAGAACAATTGAGTTTAATTGTTCTTTGATGAAGAAAATCATCCTTAAACAAAACACAAGAACCTAGACATCAGAGGAGATGACTAGAAATAGGATTAGGAATTTGGTGGATAACCAAAACCCTTCCCTTAGCTTTACCTAGGTACTTGTTGAAATATTTAAATGCCTTAACATGTGTTTTTAGTGCAGCTTGGGATGACGGGAAGACTCTCTAGGTACACTTTTATTTTATTGCAATTTAATTTATTGCAATTTACTAACACACACTATACTTTACTTTTTCTTGCATGTTAAACAAGATTGTTGCATGAAAATTGAAACCTTCTAGGATAGCCACAAAACTGAAACCAAAACTAAATTAAAAGTCACCACAAGATAAAATTCACCGCCAAAACATTCCAAAATATAAAACAACTCAAAATTTAATCACAAACAGAACAAAAAAACTACAATTATAACTAAATTAAAACGCTCGTTGAATGATTCGGAATACCTCGGATGATGTAACCCACGTGTTGCTAACGAGATTTCCCACGGTCTAAATGAAAGTGTGGAACTCATTCAGTTGAGTTTAGCAAATTCATATGGACTAAGTGAATTCGATGAAAATAACAGTGCCGGGATGACGGAACCGTGGGATCTTAATCAGTTCTTGTTGACCTCATTTTTGATGAGGTCTTCTCTTTCCTCTTTAATACTTAGGATCTAGCCTTAGGCTTTTGCTTTGACTATCTTAGAGGACTAGAAGTGGAACCCACCACTTAGAAATTCAAACCACTTCTAAAACTCCCCGCAAACTCCACAAACTTGATTGTAAACCCCTAATCACCTAGAGGGTCGAAATCGAGTGTGGAAGTTTAAAGGATGAGTTCCTATAGGACTCTTTGGCCTTAGGACTGCCCTGGGTGGCCTGGTCTGGTGAAGGGTTGACTTACACACACACTACACTTATACACTACACTTTCACACACATCCTAAAACCACACCGATACCCAACTTGACCTCCTGACTCATGGAGGTGATTCATATGGATGGACCTTAACCCCTAAGCCCCTGGCTAAGAGGGTTAGGAACAACATAGTGAATGCCTCAAATGAGTCCTCTCATGGCTCATATAGGCTTAACATGGCTTCATGGCTCAACCAAAATGATTTCATTCCACTTACATTTACCTAATCTTCAATTTTCCAAATTTTCAATTTTTGACCTCGGGGACCCCACACCCGCCTAGCCTACCCAAAACCCTTGAAATTACCCAAAATTTGCAAAATTACCTAAATTACCCAAAATTCCACAAAATCATTCCTTAAAATTTCCCTCCACTCAAATTGATGATCCATAGCCAAAAATACTAAAAATTCCAAGAATACCCCCAATACCCTCCAAATACCCAAAATGCCCCTCTTAGCCAAAAAAATCCAAAAATTCAAAAACTTCCCAGAAAATTCCAAAAAATCCCAAATATTCCCAATTTCATTTTGTTCAACTACACCATGGGCCAATTTTGTCAATTTACCCCACTTTTGTCAAAATTCCCAATTTGACCCATTTTAACCCAAAAATGTCAAACCTACCCAATTGACCCAAATTCTGGTCCAATTCAATTCTAAACTTCAATTCAACATCCCTAACACCAATCTGGACCAAATCGAAGTCCAATTTGATTGGAATTTGAATCCAATTTCACTTTTGACCTTAAAGCCCAATTTGGACCCATGACCCAAACTTAGCCCAAACTAACCCAATTCAACTCCAATTAACCCCAAACCATTTCTAAACCTTCCTTAACATCCCCACAAACAAAACACTAACATGATTTACCTAAAATTTAGACCCAAACCCCACTCAAATTCAACCCAAAACCAAAAAGCCCAATTTTGACCTAAACCCTAACCTAACCCAAATAAGCCCAAACCGCAAAATCAAAACCCAACAAAAGTCAAAACCTCTTTGAAACACTCCCATAAACATTTCCCAACATTAATTTTACATCAATTTCAACCCTAGCCCAACATTGGCCCAAATTAGCCTAATTTGACCTACATTGGCCCATGTATCAAATAAACCAAAATCCAACCCAATTCAAGCCCAAACCACCTCAAATTTTTTCCAAATCACTCATGACACATCCCTAAACCAAACCCAACAATTATTTGGCCCAAGCCTTTACCAAACTTTCATCCTAAAGTCCATTTTAAAATCCAAAAGACCACTTCCCTAAACCATTTTAAAAGCTCATATTCACTAAATTTTAAAGGCCCAAACTTCATGCTAAAGCCCATATGACATTCTTTTCATCACCCCATTAATTGATATCATCCCTTAAGTCCTAAATCAATCATCAAATAATCCTAAATTAGGCCTCGTGCCAAAATCACCCATAAGTCCCAAAAATTCAAAACCTTCTTTCATGTAAATGACCAAGTTTTGTCCCAAGCCATAGGTGAGCCAAAGACAAGCCATGTACAAGCCATATGAAGCCATGGGATGTTTGACATGTGACCATGCCCAAAGTAGCAAGAGGAGGGACCCCTTTCTTAAACCTTCATTAGGCTTTTTAACCCCTTCCATGTTACACACTAAACCATGATTAGCCACATCACTTTAGATGGGGACTTCACCACCCCTTTCTAGCCGATGCAAATGATCCTCTCTCAGCCCAAATCAGCCATGGGGAGGTGAACCTAACCCAAAATCATGGCTTGGACCAAATCAAGCCAAAATGGCCTCTCCCCCATACCATTTTAATCCAAGACCTTTACACATGTCCATGGCAAATTGACTGCACAAACCTCCAGCCCTGACCCACCTGGACCTGAGGGTGACCCATGCCTGCCGGCCAACCGCCTGGATCGCCGGAAAACACCACACCCGAGAGCTCACATGTGAGCCAACATTAAAATTTTCCCTTGCTGAGCTGCCCCAAGTCCAGTGGCTGCCATGGCTATTCTTCCGTTGACCTAAGCAGCTAATCCCAAGCCCTAACTCCCCCTGGGAGGCCCTCCAGCCTCTCCTATTTAAACCCCACCTCTCTCGGCCATGGAAGAGGTGCTGAACCAACCTTAAGGAAACTCCGCCAAAATCATTCTAGCACTACTCCCCACACATAGAGAACTTGATCCCCATTGAAATCCCCCGCCATTTCCTCTCTGCGAGCTCAATTTCGCAGTTGAAATCCAAGCCCAAAACCGAGACACTTCTCCACAGCGAGCCAATCCCCAAATGGATTAGTCCTACACCTTCACTCGTACCAAGAGAAGAAGTTTACCGAAGAAAAGCCCCTTCTCCGGGCCACCCATCTATTCCGGACTCCAAGCTTTGTAATCGAGCTGTGGTCGAAATCATACCTGGACAATTCACCGTACAAAGGGACTTCATCCGGAGCTTACTTGGACCCAATCGAAGGTGACACAACTCTCAGATCAAAGCTTCACTTCTCTGAGCAAAGGTATGGACTCACTCTTCTTCCCGAGCTTACAGAGATTCTCTATTTTAATTTGAGTCAATTTCAATACATGTTTACCGTATGGATGTGTTCGTCTCCCCAAGACGAATCCATAGAGCATAAGAATACAAAAATCCGTTGAGAATCGAGTGAAAATTAGGGTTAGAAGGTTGACGGTCACGGGTGCACACCAGTCGTAGACGATGACTGGGAGCCGCTCGGATCGAGCGTGTATCGAGCGGACGGTCCGGATCGAGCCGGACAGCCGTGATGGTACGTGAACCGCCGGGCCCCGGAGCGTTGAGCCGGATGGCGGCGCTGAATCAGAAGACGACACGCGGCGTTTCGGAGATGCCTAGGCTGAGCTGGCGCCGCGTCACTTAAGTAGGAAATTAGGGTATTTTTGATTTATTTAATTCCCTAAACTTCAAAAAGGCATAACTTTGTGTAGGAAAATCAGAAAAATAAAATAAAAATACCCTCTTGCTCAGTGAACAAAGGAGAATAATGTGGAAAAGAAATCATTTAATTTCATCAAGTATTTTATTTTTAATTATTTATTTACTCTCTGCACTATTTCAATTCTCCATGCATGTATACAATTCACCATGGCATGAGACCATAGGGCTTTTAAAGCCTCTGAATTTGGGAACATTCCCTGAATTTTCCAAAGTCAGAGGGCACCCCTATGAAGAGTTATTGATTTTTCAATTCTAGGTCACTATTCTGAGTATTTAATTCTAATAATTAGCATGTTGTGAAATAAATTCTAGGAAAATTTGGTGATGTTTCTTATGACTAGAGGACCCTAAGAAAAATGGTTTTTGAGTTAACTCACTTGTAATAACCCTAATTTGCTTAAGCACATAAAATGGAGCTTTAATTAATTAGAGCTAATCATACGTCAAATTGACTTGAAATCAATTCTCTACTGAACTTTAGGATCCGAGGAACCTACCATAAAAGTTTGAAGTCAATTGGACTTGGTTAGCTCTATCAAATGGGTTGATTAAGCCATTTAGCCAAACTTAAACTTTAAAAATTCATAACTTTCAAAATCCTTTTCAAAATTTCACCAAATTAGTTTTGGAGCCTCTCTGTTATCAGGGGAATTTAAGAAAATTAAAATTGCAATTTTCCAAAAAAGTTGATTTTTTGAATTATTTTAATATTTTTAATAATTAAAAAATAATAAAAATCACAAAAATCATAAAATTCACCAAAATGTCACATTTTGAATTTTAATCACTTAGAAACAAACCCCATATTTTTCTTAAGTCTCTATGATGAGATATTAAATTTTAAAGCCCTAAGGTAATTTTAAAATTAAAAAATGTATTTTCTAGCATTTCCACTAAAATACTTCTAATAAATCAAAGAAAAATCAGAAAATTATAAAAATTAGTTCTATGGTTTCCTTGGTATCAGAGAGATTTTTAAAAAATATAAAATTCATTTTTGAACCTTTATTTTATTTTTAAACTAATTAATACTCCAAAATTCAAAATAATTATAATAAAAATAATATAATTCAAAAAATCACAAAAATTGGTCCAAGTGGTCCTCTGGTCATTAGGAACGTCCCATAATTTTCTTAAGGATAGAAACTTTCCCTTGGTCATGTTATTAAATTTTCCTTGAAAATTCTTATTTTCCACCAAAAATAATTATATAAATAAATTAAATACAGAAAAATCACATTTTCTCCTCTAATGTCTTGATTGACATATGAGTGAAGTCACATAAAAATCTCAAATTCATTTAAGCTCAATTTAGTGATTTATGGAATTAGTAAGCATAAAGGGCAAAATGGTAATTAAAATTTTAACCTATAATTAAAAATTTTAAGTTTAATTAAAAGGATGGGTAAAATATTTGATATTAAGTTGATTTTGGATGTTTGAAACTTAGGTATTTAAAGGGTAGAAACCTACCAAATAATTTGAAAGTAATTAAAATAAACCTTAATTAAATAAGTAATTAAATTTGGAAGAATAATGAAAAATTAGAATTATTAAAATAGGGATATTACTAGGAAGAAATTTATTCTTTAATCTAAGAATCCGTAAATTAATCACCTCAATAATATTCAATTCCTAATTAAAATGATAATCCAAATTCAAAACTTAAAATGCTTAATCATTAAAATAAATTAAAATTAAAACATTTAAATTAAATCCTTTTAAAATTTCAATTAAATTAATACTTTAACAATTAAAATTAAATCATCCCTAAAGCATAAAAAATAAAATATTAAATTAAAATTAAAAGAAAAATAATAAAAATAAATTTAAATTTAAATTAAATTAAAATTAAAAAAATAAAATTTAAATTTAAATTAAATTAAATTAAATTAAATTAAATCACATTAAATTAAATTAAATTAAAACATATTAAATTAAATTAAATTAAATAAAAAAATAAAATCAAGTTAAAATAAAATTAAAATTAAATTAAATAAATAAAATTAAATTAAAATTAAAACTAAACCAAATTAAATTAAATTAAAATTAAATTAAATTAAATTAAATTGAATTAAATATAACATCACTTAAGACATAAAGAATTCAAAAATAAATCTAAAACAACTTGAACACTATTCCAAACTTAAACCATTAATTGAAATTAAATTAAAATAACAAATCACTTGAATATCGATTTGCCCTCAAAAGCTCTTATTGTCATAACTCCTAAATGGAGTGTTAAGTGAAGTATTACTTCACTCATAGGATATTTAAATGTCCTAGTTCACCGAGCAAGATAACAAAACTTGAACGGATGATTGATTCATCATATAATCAAATTCTCTTGGACTTAAAATAATCCTAGAAGTATTGAAAAGATGTTTAAGATTCATCTTAAGCACTTCCTCAGTACGATAGGATGTTTATAAGAACAGTTGAACTTAATTGCTCTTCGATGAAGAAAATCGTCCTCAAACCAAAACACAAGAACCTAGACGTCATGGGATATGACTAGCTATAGGATTAGGAACTTGGTAGAAAACCATAACCCTTCCCTTACGCTTTACTTAGGAACTTGCTTTAAATGCTTAAATATTCTAAATTGTGTTTAAGTGCAGCTGGATGACGGGAAGACCCTCTAGGTACGCTTTTATTTTATTGTAATTTACTTTCTTGCAATTTACTTTATTGCAAATGCACTTACTTTTCTTGCATGATAAACAACTGTTGCATGAAAACCCACACCTTTAGGATAGTCCCTAAAACTAAAACCAAAACTAAATTAAAAGTCATTACAAGATAAAATTCACCACCACAACATTTCAAAATATAAAACAACTCAAAATTTAATCACAAACAAAACACAAAACTACAATTATAACTAAATTAAAACGTCTTGTTGGATGATCGGGAATACCTCAGATGATGTAACTTATGTTTTGCTAACGGGATTTCCCACGGTCTAAATGAAAGTGTGGAACTCATTTAGTTGAGTTTAGCAAATTCATCTGGACTAAGTGAATCCGATAAAAATAACGATGCCGAAGGATGGAACCGCGGATCTTAACCTGTATTGTTATAATCAACTTTAAGTTTTGTTTTAATTAAAACATAAAAAACACTTGGACTTTAAGATTTCTAAAACCAAACTCTTCTCTTCTCTCTTGATTACAATCTTCTAAAACTAAACCCTCTGCAACAACAAGGAGCTCGGAGCATGGTGGGCAAAGACGGCCATCGTCATCAGCAAAACCCTGAGTCTACTTCAGCAAAACATTCTTAGAATTAAATAACCATGCCATAGGATTTCGAGGTAGTTTGCCTAGTGCAACATAAATCCTCAAACTTTTTGTTAGGCATTTGCATTGCAAATTAAGCCCTAACCAGTCTTAGGATCCTGAGGTAGTCGTCTGATACGACATAAACCCTCACATCTTCGAGGCTATTTGTATGATCATGTCATATGAATATAAGTCCTAATTAATTAAAATTGGTAAGATCAAAACATTAAATAAACATTAGGACTTTCCTAAATTCAAGCCAAACAATAGGATAGTCGGGAAATTACCGAAGTTCGCTTCGAATCTGTAATTTCTCCTACCTTTCTTCCTTTGAATTCCCAAAACAAAATGTTCCAAACTCGATCCATTCCCTATTGAAATTCCAAAATTCAATCCCTCGAAAACTTAAACTTTGAGATTCTTGAGAGCAGTAACTACCGATTATTATCGAGAGTTTTCTTTAGTGATTCCCGTCACTTAAGATGTAATTAACTATAGGGGCTTGCCCTTATAGGGAATTTTAAGAACCTGAGTAATATAAACCACCGCTTAATTCATTTATATTAAGCAGGGGAATTTGTCGGCTTATAAAATTGGTTCGCAGACCAAACGAATGTCATAAATCTTCTAGTTTTTTTAATCGAGCCCCATCACCAAACAGTGTGTCTACTCTTCGGGATAGATAAACGGTTTGTGATGCGGTGCTCGTTTATATAAACTATTTGGGATGTGAGGTCGGTTTGATTTCATATCTTAAAATTATTTTCAAAATCAAATACTACTTTTCAAATTATTTATTTAAATTAAATAAAAAATCCGACGACAACTTCTGTTAGGCGACCCCCTTTTTAAAATAATACACATAACTTAAAAATATACAGACAACTTCTGGCGACTCAGCTGGGGAGTGTTCCTCTCTCCATTTTAATCAGATAGTTCTGCTTTCAAAATTCAGTAGCGTATCCATGTCCCTAGTGGATCAAACTACCCTTCTTTCCGTTGGAATACTATGTTCATTTCTACCTTGAACAAGTATAGCCAACATTCTCTCAGATTTAGGCGCCACTGTTTAGACACCCCTAAACAGAGAGGTTCCGAGATCCTTTTACCTCATTTCTGAGGTGGGGTGGGCCCCAATAGGTGTTAGTTTAGGAGCAGTCTTGTGGGTCGAGAAGTTTCTAGAAGACTTTCTCTTCCTTTTTCAGTTTATAATCAATTCCTTTTACCCTTCCTACAACTCTCCTTCTTTTAATATTTCTCCTTCCTAACGAACAAATCTTTTCGAAAAACAAGTATCTTTTAATACCACAAATACACTAAGATATACAGGAATGTGTTCGTACTCTTTCTTTTGCGTCATAAGTTTTATGATAAGAAGAAGCACGATTCGGGGACTAACACGTGGAATCTGCCCTACAGAAATGGAAGCCCCAAAACTGATCTTCTCCTTCGTCAACGGACTCGGACTCAGGCCGTGTTCATGGACGAATCGCTCGATAATGGAATCATTCGATTCGGACAAGGATTCGGGGACACCGACATCAAAATCCCCGACGTCACTCTCTTTTCACTTACAAGCAAAGTGCCGGAAACTGAGAAGCCGTTGATTGAGTTTAACCTCAAGTCAACTCATGAATTCCCTCCTCTGCAAAAGATTCCAACTGAGAGGAGTACTGTTGTTCGCAAAAGGACTGTTGTTGCAACCCCCACTGGTCTAGTTGTCTCTGCACCTACCCCGGCTTCTGCCAAACTAAAGGGGAAGGAAATTCAGAACTGTGATGAACCTGTTACCGTGGAGGGTACAAATCTTCCTGTGAGACCTTCTGTTTTCGAGATCGGGTCCAGCTCGAGAATTCCACCATTGACACGGACTCAGAGGAAGAACGAGTGTAGAAGGATTGCTAGAGAAGCCGTAGCCGCCGAAGTTGCTTTCCCGAGGAAATCCCGAATCGCCCGAGTATACATCGTTGCCTCGAATACATACCA
Organism: Papilionanthe hookeriana x Papilionanthe teres; assembly: GCA_022702705.1. Taxonomy (NCBI): domain Eukaryota; kingdom Viridiplantae; phylum Streptophyta; class Magnoliopsida; order Asparagales; family Orchidaceae; genus Papilionanthe; species Papilionanthe hookeriana x Papilionanthe teres. The sequence goes on along the minus strand of CM040430.1, from coordinate 66,859,990 downwards.
CTTTTGGGAGGAAGTAGGTTCCATCCCCTCTTCGCCGCAGTAGGATGAGGAAAATGTCCGCAAGATTGCTTCGCATTGCCTCGACTCGCATATTACAACGACAGCCGTAAGAAAAGGGCTAGAATTACGCCATTTACTCGACTGCAAACCCTGATAGAAAAGTTAGCAAATAAAGAAAAATGCCATGTGTTAGAGATTTTAAGAAGGATAGGGCGGGTGCCAGCCAAGTCCCGTCTTGGGCTGCGAGTAGAACCTGATATCGTCGTGAAAAGCCAAATAAGAGAATGAAAGCTAGTCCACTCGTCGTTGTTTCGGGACTATAAATTAGGGAGGATACCACCTTCCAAAGATTTGGTCGACGTGACCATCCGGTCCTAGACCCTCTCGTTGCTAGAAGGATGGTATGACGTCCCACTACCGGATAATTAAGATTAAAACAAAAACCCGAGAAGGAAAGTCTCGTCGGGAGACTTCGAGTCCGAAGAAAGTGCTACCGCAATGAAAGGGGACTCATGAGAAGGAAACCCGACAGCTATCGCATGACAACTACAAGGATGTACAGAAAATACCACTAGAAGATGCTATGGAAAAGCTAAGAACTGATATTCGGCGATTAGCAAAAGAAAGAGAAGAAAAATTCGGAGATGAAGTCGACTCGTCAGAGTTCATGGATGATGAATATGCAGAAATTAACATGGTTGAAACACGAGCTTCATCAGCTTCACAAGGTGCTCCTGCAGCCGCAGAAAGAGAGGAGCCGAAAGTAATGAGGATGCAACTTCAAGAGAAAGATGATACGATCGCCCAAATGGCAAAAAGGATGGAAGAGATGGTTGTAGCCCTAGCCACTCTCCAGAGTCAGGTTCAACCCCAAAAAGAAACACCCCCAGAAGTTATTAACATTGTAGATGGAGGAAAGGAGATTACGTCCGTCAACGGGGATGATCAATTAAAAAAGGATGCAACACAAAGCATGATTCCGGAAAAGGATATCAAGAGCATGGTGGAACAAAGAAGTGCAGAAGCCTTGGCACAATCAAAGAGCGGGACATCCATTCGGACGGGTAGACCTTACCCCGAAGAATTCGACGCCGTCTAATATCCGAAAGGCTTCGTACCACCTCTCGTTCAAGACCTTTGATGGAACCGAAACCCTCGACAAGCATGTTGCACATTTTCGTGCCGGTTGTTGCAATGCCGCGGAAGTGATGCTTTACTCTTCCGACAATTTTTCAGCGCACTCGTCGGGGATCGCCTTTGATTGGTATGTGGAATTACCGAACGGTTCGGTGAAGGCATTTTCGTAATTGGAGAACCTCTTCATCAAGCGATTTGTCGGAGCTCGACACCACATCACTATAGGTGATTTAGTGGTAGAGAAGCGTGCCGAATGAAACTTTGGTGGACTACATACTTTGATGGAGGAATCTAAGTATGAAGTGTGAGCCACAGCTACAAGAACAGCATGCAGTCAGCATTTTACTAAAGAGCATTCACGACCCGATAACACTTCTCCTCAAGGGATTTACTATTAAGACTTTCGAGAAGTTGTTAAGCAAGGCCGGAAGCTTGCAAGAGGAGGCGAAGCAATTAAGTTTCACCAACAAAACAGACAAACAGAAACCCGTGAAAACTTTTGAAAAGAAGTCCGGGATCATCGTAACAGTCGATAAAGCAAGCAGCCAATACAAATACCGCCAGAACGGCCGCAACAAACTCAATAGAATTACCAGCAACCTCGACCCAGCTATCAGTCATCTCAACAGTATGAACAACCGCCTTGTCCACAACGTACGTTAAGGGAGCTTCTGAGCAGGGAGTATCCGTTCAAGAATGAGGCAGTGCCGAAAATGTTCCGCAGTCTGATGAAGACTCCAGATTTCCAACTGCCAGAGCCTAAGAAACCAGAAGAAGTCGACAAGAAAGGTGATCCCAACTTTTGCCCATACCACAGGATGCTTGGACAAAAGATAGAAGATTGCATTACCTTCAAAAGTTGGCTCAACGACAATCTTCTAAAAGGGAATATAACGATTCCGAAGGAATACATGAAGGAACCCCAGAAAGGAGGTTCCGTCAATGTTATCTCGATGGATGTCATTATTCTGATAGATCCCTATGCGACTGATGATGGATGGACTACCACCTAGACAAAGTCTTCGAAGAAGATTTTGAATCGCATCCAAACCACTTCGGTGCGAGCCTCAATTCAGAGTTCGGAACCTATCAAGTCGGCATTATTACTTGCGATAGAAGAACTACCTCAACAAGAGACGATTAAAGAAAAGAAGAAAATTGATGAAGAAGAGAAGACCGAGGCTCCTGAGGCTAGACTAGGGGCTGCCTATCCTAGGATAGTTGTTTCCGATTCGGGGGAGAAATCCCTTGAACCTCCGACTCCGTATGATTATCTCGCGCACTCCTGTGGGATCTTATAATGATAAGGGTTATGGCGTTGGCTACGTTCTGACTGTTTCTAACGATTACGTAACTAGCGACAACCAACCTAATCCGGACATCGATTCCGATACAAGTGACAATTCTTAAATCATACACAATCTCGATGATCACAATGACAAAGAAGACATCCACCAAGGAGGCTACGAGAGTTCAACAAGCAATGAATCTATTTGCGAGTATCGAGGAGCTCCAGTCACAATAGAGTTAGAGCCTTCAGACTCTGAAGCTAATCCAGAAGAACTCGTCATTCCGATTCGGGAGGAGACACCAAGCAAACTCAATACCGTATTCGAAGAAATCACGAAGTTAACTTAAGAAGTGGAAGAGTTCTACCTCCGAGAAAGGGTCCAAAGGACAAAGGAAAGCGGCGGTTGTTCGGTGAAGAACCAACCCCGACGAAGAAATACCCATTCGGAAAGAAATCGAGACACATGGAAATAAAGTGGATTACAACGTGCTAGCCCATCTTAGGAAACTACCGCCAACCGAGCATCTACGACGCTCTCATCTTATCAAAGGAGATAAGAGAAGCTCTGATCAAGGCCTTACTTGATCCAGAAATTTGCTTAGCTCAAATGACCGGAGATTCCTTAGATGAGGTTTGCTCGTTAAAGGAACAACGTGGTGTTACCTTCACAGACAGTGATCTACTACTTGGGACAGCCGATCACAACCGATCATTGTACATTTCAGTCACAATCAGAAAGTTTACTCTCTCCAGAGTATTGGTGGATCCAGGAGCATCGATCAATATAATGAATCTTTGAATGCTAGCATACTTGGAAATTGATGCTCGCGAGCTCGAAGCGGACAAAATGTTATTAAGAGGATTCAACCAGAAAGGAGAAAGAGCCCTCAGATCGATACTGCTAATGAAGACTAGTGACTTGGCAAAGACAACAGCGGAATTTCACATAATTGATTCAGAAACGTCATTCAACGCTCTACTGGGCCGACCATGGATACATGAAAATTGGATGGTACCATCATCTCTACATCAGTGCATCAAATACTACGATGGAGGGGAACAATGCATCAAAGGTGACTTACAACCATTCTCCGTACATGAAATTGGAATCCATGAAGATGCAGCTTATTACGCACCCCCGAAGAAAACAATCTTCTCCAGAGATACTATAATGAATGAAGCAAAGGAAGTTCGGGATGACGAAGAACCTGAAGTTCTAGTCCAACAGTCACTCACCACTCCCTTACGGTGAGATGGTGAAGGTTTCTCCACAACTCGCATCCGAGGTTGAGGTCGGGGATGAGGTCGTGGCAGAGACATTAAGACAGTTGGACAGAGAAAACCAGCCATCAATGTTGATTGGGAAGTGTTGACCTCATTTTTGACGAGGTCTTCTCTTCTTCTTTTTAGTACTTAGGATCTAGCCTTAGGCTTTTCCTTTGACTATCTTAGAGGATTAGAATTGGGACCCACCACTTAGAAATTCAAACCACTTCTTAACTCCCCGCAAACTCCACAAACTTGACCGTAGACCCCTAATCACCTAGAGGGTTGAAATCGAATGTGGAAGTTTAAAGGATGAGTTCCTATAGGACTCTTTGGCCTTAGGACCGCCTCGGGTGGCCCGGTCCGGTGAAGAGGGCCGACTTACACACACACTACACCTATACACTACACTTTCACACACATCCTAAAAAACACACCCATACCTAACTCGACCTCCCGACTCATAAAGGTGATTCACATGGATGGTCCTTAACCCCTAAGCCCTCAGGCTAAGAGGGTTAGGAAAAACATAGTGGATGCCTCAAATGAGTCCCTTCATGGCTCATGTGGGCTTGATATGGCTTCATGGCTCAACCAAAATGATTTTATTCCACTTATATTCACCCAATCTTCAATTTTCCAAATTTTCAATTTTCCAAATTTTCAATTTTTGACCCCCGGGACCCTAAACCCGCTTAGCCTGCCCAAAATTTGCAAAATTTCCAAATCACCCAAAATTCCTCAAAACCAATCCCAAAAATTTCCACATTACTCAAATTGATCATTCATAGCCAAAAATACCAAAAATTCCAAAAATACCTCCCAATACCCTCCAAATACCCAAAATACCCTCTTGACCCAAAAATCCAAAAATTCAGAAAATTCCCAGAAAATTCCAAAAACCCCAAATATTCCAAATTTCATTTTGTTCAACTATACCATGGGCCAATTTTGTCAATTTACCCCACTTTTGTCAAAACCCCTAATTTGACCCATTTTAACCCTAAGTGAACCCAATGCCAAACCAAACCTACCCAATTGACCCAAATTCTGGTCCAATTCAATTCTAAACTTCAATTCAACATTCCCAACACCAATCTAGACCAAATCCAAGTTCAATTTGATTGACATTTGGATCCAATTCCACTTTTGGCCTTAAGGCCCAATTTGGACCCATGACCCAAACCTAACCCAAACTCACCCAATTCAACTCCAATTAACCCCAAATCTTTTCTAAACCTTCCTCAACATCCCTAAAAACAAAACACTAACATGATTTGCCCAACATTTAGACCCAAACCCCACTTAAATTCAATCTAAAGCCAAAAAGCCCAATTTTGACCTAAACCCAAACCTAACCCAAATGAACCCAAACCCCAAAATCAAAGCCCAACCAAAGCCAAAACCTCTTTGAAACACTCTCATAAACATTTCCCAACATTTATTTTACATCAATTTCAATCCTAGCCCAACATTGGCCCAAGTTAGCCCACTTTGACCTACATTGGCCACTTTACCAAAAAGCCCAAATTCAACCCAATTCAAACCCAAATCACTCCAAACTTGTTTCAAATTACTCATGGCACATTCCTAAACCAAACCCAACAATTATTTGGTCCAAACTTTTACAAATTTCCCATCCACCAATTTATTTTCAAGCCTAAAGCCCACTTCCCTTAAACCTTCCTAAAAGCCCATCCAAGACAAATTCAAAAGCCCAAAGTTCATGACAAAGCCCACATGACACTTTCCCTCATCACACATTCAATTTAAAATCATTTCTAAAGTCCTAATTTATCATTAAATGATTCCAAATCAAGCCTCATAACAATTCCCATCAAAATGCCAAAATTCACAAAATCCTTTTTTCATGAAATTGACCAAATCTTTTCTCAAGCCATATGAAGCCATGAAGCCACATGTAAGCCATTGGCAAGCCATGAGAATTTCTAATTTGTCAACCCTTCTTAAATGGCAAAAGGAGGAGGTCCTTTAAGCACCTCCTAAAAGTCATTAACCATAAACATGTTTCACCTTAACCCAAATTTAATCCAAATATATTTGGATAGGGACTTCTCCATGCCAAACCAAGCTCGATTCCTTTGACTCCCCACAACACCTAAAGCCACCTTGGAGGGTGAACGAAGCCCAAAAGGATGGGTTGACCCATTTAGAGCCAAAATAGCCACACCCCCCATGCCACTTTGATCCAACTCCTTTACACATGTCCAAACCCAATTGACTTCACCATTGCCAAGCCCTGACCTCCCTGGTTAAGATGGTGACTCATGCCTGCCGGCCAGCAGCCTGGGTCGCCGCAAAACACCACACCCGAGAGCTCACATGTGAGCCAACTTTGGAATTCCACCTTGCTGAGCTGCTCCATGCCCAATGACCACCATGGCTGTTCTTCCCATGACCAGAGCAGCTGATCCCAACCCTTGGCCATCCCTGTGAGGCTCTCCAGCCACCTCTATTTAAACCCGACCCCTCACGGCCATGAGAGGAGAGTTGCACAAACCTTGCCGAAACTCTGCCAAAATTGTTCCAAATCCTTCTCCATCCTTAGAGCAGTTGATCCCCAGTGTTAATTTTCCCTAATCCCCACCAACAGAATCCAATTTCTCAACTGAAATTTCACCCAAAACCAGGACACGTTGTCACAGTGAGCCAATCCTCAAATTGACTGGCCCTACACCTTCACTGGACCAAGAGGAGAAGTTTCCCACTGAAAGCCCCATCTCTAGGCCACCCAGTTGCTCCAGCCTCCAAGCTTTGTGATCGGCTGTGGTCGAAATCCTACCTAGGCAATTCACCAGACCAAGAGACTTCATCTGGAGCTTGCTGGGATCCAATCGAAGGTGACACAACCCTCAGATCGAAGCCACACTTCTCTAAACAAAGGTATGGCCTCACTCTTCTTCCCGAGCTTCTGAACTTTCTCAATTTTTATTGAGTGAATTTCATGCCACATAAACCGTATGGATGTGTTCGTCTTCTCGAGACGAATCCATAGAGCATAAGAACGTTAAATTATGTCAAGTATCGAGTGAGATCTTAGGCCTAGAAGACGGACGGCTCTCGGGTAAGGACGCCTGGGGACGATGAACGGATGCCGTTCATTTAATACACGCGCCGATGGACGGCCAGGATCGCGCCGGATCAGGAGATGGAACGACACAGCGGGCCCCCGGAGCGCTGAGTCATATGGCAGAGTCGAATCGGAGAACGCCACGCGGCGTTTCGGAGCTGCCGAGGTTGACGCGGCGCCGCGTTGATAAATAGAAAATTAGGGTATTTTCCGATTTATTTAATCCCCTAAACTTCAAAAATCTATAACTTTGTGTAGGAAAATCAGAAAAATAAAATAAAAATACCCTCTTGCTCAGTGAACAGAGGAGAATAACGTGGAAAAGAAATTATTTAATTTTATCAAATATTTTATTTTTAATGATTTATTTCCCTTCTGCATTGTTTTAATTCTCCATGCATATAGGAAATTCACCATGGTATGATACCATAGGGCTTTTGAAGCCTCTGAATTTTGGAACATTCCCTGAATTTTGGAACATTCCCTGAATTTTCCAAAGTTAGAGGCCATCCCTATGAGAAGTTATTGATTTTTCAAATTCATGTTACTGTTTTGAGTATTTTAAATACAATAATTAGCATGTTGTGAAATAAATTCTAGGAAAATTTGGTGATGTCTCTTATGACCAGAGGACTCTAGGAAAAATAGATTTTGGATTAGTTTATTTAAAATAACCCTAATTGGCTTAAACACCCAAAATAGCTCCTTAATTAATTAGAGCTAACCATATATCAAATTGAGTTGAAATCAATTCTACACTGACCTTTAGGATCAGAGGAACCCACCATAAAAATTTGAAGTCAATTGGACTTGGTTAGCCCTATTAAATTGGTTGATTAAGCCATTTAGTCAATTTGAACTTTAAAAATTCATAACTTTCAAAATGCTTTTCAAAAATTCACCAAATTAGTTTTGGAGCCTCTCTGATATCAGGAGAATTTAAGAAAATTAAAATTTCAATTTTCTAAAAAAGTTGATTTTTTGGTATTATTTTAATATTTTAATAATTAAAAAATAATAAAAATCACAAAAATAATAAAATTCACCAAAATGTCACATTTTAAATTTTAATCACTTAGGAATAAATCCCATATTTTTCTTAGGTCTATTTAATGAGATATTAAATTTTAAAGCCTCTAGGGTAATTTTAAAATTAAAAAAAAATGTATTTTCTAGCATTTTCACTAAAATAATTATAATAAATCAAAGAAAAATGAAAAAATTGCAAAAATTGATTCTCTGATTTCCTTGATATCAGAGAGATTTTTGAAAAATATAAATTTCATTTTTCAACCTTTATTTTATTTTTAAATTAATTAATACTCCAAAACTTAAAATAATTATAATAAAAATAATATAATTTAAAAAATCACCAAAATTGGTCCAAGTGGTCCTCTGGTTACTAGGAATGTCCCATAATTTTTTTAAGAACAGAAACTTTCCCTTTGTCATATTATTAAATTTTCCTTGGAAATTCCTATTTTCTACAAAAAATAATTACATAAATAAATTAAATACAGAAAAATCACATTTTCTCCTCTCATGTCTTTATTGGCATATGAGTGAAGTCACATAAAAATTTTAAGTTCATTTAAGCTCAATTTAGCGAGTTATGAAATTATTAAGCTTGAAGGGCAAAATGGTAATTAAAATTTTAACCCTTAATTAAAACTTTAGGTTTAATAAAATTAACAAGTAAAATATTTGATCTTAATCTGATTTGGATGATTGAAATTTAAATAATTAAAGGGTAGAAACCTACTAAACAATTTAAAATAATTGAAATAAACCTTAATTAAATAATCGATTAAATTTGGAAGAATAATAAAATTGGAATTATTAAATAGGGATATTATTAAGAAGAGATTTGTTCTTTAATTTAAAGATCCCTAAATTAATCATCTCAATAATATTTAATTCCTAATTAAAATGATAATTCAAAATTAAGTTTTAAAATGTTAAAGGACTTAATCATTAAATTAAATTAAAGTTAAATTATTAAACTCTTTTTAAATCTTCAATTAAATTAAAATTAAAAATAAAATTAAATTAAAGATTAAATTAAATTAAATCAAACAAATTAAATAAATTAAATAAATTAAATAAATTAAATAAATTAAATAAATTAAATAAATTAAATAAATTAAATAAATTAAATAAATAAAATAAAATAAATTAAATTAAATTAAATTAAAATTAAATCAAATTAAATTAAATTAAAGGAAATTAAATCAAATTAAACTAAATTAATTTAACATCAAATCAAACTAAATTGAATTAAATTAAATTAAAATTAAAATTAAAATTAAAATTAAAAATCGAAATTAAATTAAAATTAAAACTAAACCGAATTAAATTAAATTAAAGTTAAATTTAATTGAATTAAACAACATCACCTAAGACAAAGAAATTAAATATAAAGCAACTTGAACACTATTCCAAATTCAAACCCGTTAACTGAAGTTAAACTAAATCAGAAACCATTTGAACACCAAGTTGCCCTCGAGAGCTTTGGTTATCATAACTCCTAAAAAGAACGTTAAATGAAATGCTACTTCACTTATAGGATATTCAAATGTCCTAGTTCACTGAGCAAGATAACAAAACTTGAATTCCCGGATGATTTATTCATTTGTATGATTAAATTCATTTGGACTTAAAACAATCCTATCAATATCGAAAAGATGTTTAAGATTCTTCTTAAGCACTTCCTCAATATGATAGTATACTCATAAGAACAATTGAACTCAATTATTCTTTGATGAAGAAAATCGTCCTCAAACCAAAACACAAGGACCTAGAACGTCATAGGAAATGACTAGGCTATAGGATTAGGAATTTGGTAGAAAACCATAACCCTTTCCTTAGCTTTACCTAGGAACTTGCTTAAATATTCTAATTGTGTTTTAGGTGCAGCTTGGGATGACGGGAAGACCCTCCAGGTACGCTTTTATTTTATAACAATTTACCTTATTGCAATTTATTTAATCGCATCGCACTTACTTTTATTGCATGATAAACAACTGTTGCATGAAAACCCACACCTTTAGGATAGTCCCTAAAACTGAAACCAAAACTAACTTAAAAGTCATTACAAGATAAAATTCACCGCCACAACATTTCAAAATATAAAACAACTCAAAATTTAATCACAAACAGAACACAAAACTACGATTACAACTAAATTAAAACGTCCTGTTGGATGATCGGGAATACCTCGGATGATGTAACCTACGTGTTGCTAACGGGATTTCCCACGGTCTAAATGAAAGTGTGGAACTCATTCAGCTGAGTTTAGCAAATTCATCCTGACTAAGTGAATCCGATAAAAATAACGATGCCGGAAGGATGGAACTCGTGGGATCTTAACCGGTGTCATTATAATCAACTTTAAAATTTGTTTTAATTAAAATGTTAAAAACACTTGGAAATTAAGATTTTTTCTCTAAACCAAAACACTTTCCTCATCTCCCGATTTATGACTTCTATAACTAAACCTCTCGCAACAACAAGGAGCTCGGAGCACGGTGGGCAGCATGGCCATCTTCGTCAGCAAAACAACTCTACATCAGCTAAACATTCCTAGAATTAAACAACAAAGCCATAGGACTTCGAGGTAGTTTGCCTAGTGCAACATAAATCCTCAACCTTTTGTTAGGCATTTGCATTACAAATTAAGCCCTAACCGGACTTAGGATTCCGAGGTAGTCGTTCGGTACGACATAAACCCTCATAACTTCAAGGCTATTTGTGTGATTCTATCATATAAATATAAGGCATAATTAATTAAAATTGGCAAGATCAAAACATTAAATAAATATTAGGACTTTCCTAAATCCAAGCCAAACAATAGGATAGTCGGGGAATTATCGAAGTTCGCTTCGAATGCGTAATTTCTCCTACCTTTCTTCCTTTGAAATCCCAAAATAAAATCTTCCAAATTTGATCCATTCCCTATTGAAATTCCAAAATTCAATCCTTTGAAAGCTTAAACTTTGAAATTCTTGAGAGCAGAATTACTGATTATTATCGAGAGTTTTCTTAGGTGATTCCCATCACTTAAGATGTAATTAACTATAGGGGCTTGCCTTTATAGGGTATTTAAAGAACCCAGGTAATATAAACCCTGTTTGATGCTTTCATATTAAGCAGGGGAATTTGTCGGCTTATAAAATTGGTTCCCAGACCAAACGGATGTCACAAATCTTCTAGTTTATTTAATCGAGCCCCATCACCAAACAGTGTGTATATTCTTTGAGATAGATACACGGTTTGTGATGCGGTGCTCGTTTATATAAACTATTCGGGATGTGAGATCAGTTTGATTTCATATCTCAAAATTTTTTAAACTTAAAATTACTTTCCAAATCAAATACTACTTTTCAAATTATTTATTTAAATTAAATCGAAAATTTGCCGACAATTTCTGTTAGGCGACCCCCTTTTCAAAATAGAACACATAACCTAAAAATAAGCCGTACAGGAAGACAGTTCTGAAGAAGAAAAAGAGATCAAGCAAGAAGCAGCGACAATAAGTCAGAAGAGGACGCAATTCAAGATCTCTCTTGAAGATGAAAAGAACGAGGAATATAAATTGATGTACGAGAAGATATATACATACTATGACCCTGACCCCGATCCATTCTAATAAGATCGAGGGTATGGTGGTCAAAGAGGTACGTAGCGGTGGTGCAAAGCCCATCAAATTCTACCGTGGTGCTCCTTCCTCCAAAACTGAAAATAATGTACAATTTGAAGATGCTACTTCATCGAATTAATAGAATTACCTTTTGAGTGGTACTCTCCCCGTGTTCAAAATTTAATTCGGCGTGGTTTCTTACCTCGACAATGGACAAAAGGTCAATCACAACATTTTAAAAATTTATGGAATAACTCCGGTCGTCCACCCAATTCAAAGCATGGTCTCCGATTCGGCACGAGTAGGATCGGTTGACAATACTCGAATTTTGCTTGGTTGTCACTTGCGAGTCTAATGAAAACCGCATGGAAACTACGGAAGAACTTAAAGATTTACAAATTGGAAACGCTCCACCGTAGTTCGAAGAAGAGATCAAATCTACAATAGATGAGTTAACGGAAGTTAACTTAGGTACTAGCAAAGAGCCTAGACCTACCTTTATTAGCTCCTTACTCAATAAAGAAGACTCCAAAGAAATAATCAAGTTATTAATAAAGACTGTTTTGCTTGGAGCTACGATGAGATGCCAGGATTAGCTCCAGAGGTCGTAATCCATAAGCTAGGAGTGGATCCTACTTTTGTTCCAGTCAGACAAGGTCCCAGAAGAATGCGTCTAGAAATCGAACAACAAGTCATAGCTTAAGTTAAAAAAATAATAGACGCCAAATTTGTCCGTGAGGAACAATACCCGACTTGGTTAGCCGATGTGATGCCGATCGAGAAGAAGAATGGTCGGATCGGAATTTGTGTGGATTTCGAGAGATTAAAACAAGGCATGTCCAAAGATGAATTCCTCTACCGATCCCGAATTAATGATCGACATTGCTTCAACACATGAAATATTCTCATTCATGGATGGATCTTCAGGATACAACCAGATAAAAATGGCTCTAGAAGATGAAAAACTTACAGCATTCAGAATGCCGATCGGAGTATATTGTTACACAGTGATGCCATTCGGACTGAAGAACGTAGGAGAAACCTACCAGAGAGCGATGACAAGAATTTTTGATGATCTCATCCACAATCAAGTCGAATGCAACGTGGACGATGTGGTCATCAAAAGCAAAGTAAAGGAAAACCACCTGTATGATTTGAGGATTCTTTTCGAACGATTAAGAAAATTTAACCTTAAGATGAATCCCTTAAAATGCGCCTTCGGCGTCACCTCCAGGAAATTCTTAGGATTCGTTGTCCGACATCGTGGAATTGAAATCGACCCAGAAAAGATTAAAGCTATCTTAGAAATGCCGCCTCCCAAAACCTTAAAACAACTATGATCTTTTCAAGGGAATATCTATGTTAGTTTCTCAAATTGTCGCTATATCTAAGAAATTGTGATCATTTTGGAATGAACTACTCCTATTTTAGAAGAAAACTCATCCTGACAAATCATAGAATCTCAAACTAATTATGAAACTTAAATGCTATTAATAATAACTAATAACCCTTATTCAAACTATTATAATTCTGAAGCTGGAAAACTCATCCAAAATTTTAATTGAATAACACATCTAATCAACAATGGATGAATCAACCTAATCAAGCAAATCCAAACTATAAACCTAATTACCCACCGGATTTAATAACACACCCTCAATTCAAGGATAAGAATTATCCATGGATGAATTAATTTTTAATATGGGTCATCAGCTACAAAATCAAGGAAATCAACTACAAATTCAAGGAAATCAATTACAAATTCAAGGAACATCTATTAAAAATATCAAAACTCAACTCGACATATCACATCACAAGGCGAAATAATGTATCAATTCGGAACTTTTCCTAAGAATGTAAATAAATCCTAAAGATCAAGGAAAAGAACAAATTAAAGCAATACAACTAAGGGAGGGAAAAGAATTAGAACCTCAAATTCAAAAAGAACTTGAAAGCCAAAAAGAGGAAGTGGAACAAAAGGAAACAATTCAACAAGATTCAAACTTGGAACATCCTTCAATACCTATGAAAATTTCCTCACAAAACCTCCACCACCATTTCTCAACGACTAGCTCAACATAAAAAGATAAACAATTTGCTAAATTCCTTGAAATATTAAAGAAATTAACAATTAATATACCTTTTGTCAAGCCTTTAGATCGCATGCCAAATTATAAAATTTATGAAAGATATTCTAAATAAGAAAAGAAAATTCACCGATAATGAAACAAATGCATTCTAGTAAGAGTGTAGTGCTATTATTCAGAAAAGCTTCCTGAAAATTGAAAGATCCTGTAGTTTCACTATACTCCCTCGCTATAGGAGAAAAATTTTATGAAAAAGCTTTGTGTGACTTAGGAGCAAGCATCAATCTAATGCCTCTATCGGGCTTTTAAGAGATTAGGATTAGGAAAATTACACCTACTTCGGTAACCCTTCAATTAGCTGATCGTTCGGTTACCTATCCTAAGTGGGAGTTATTGAAGATGTGTTAGTAAAGGTGGATAAATTCATCTTCCCGTAGATTTTATTGTTTTAGATATGAGGAAGATAAAGAAATTCCTATCATTTTAAAGAAGACCATTTTTACTACCGAAAAAGCTATGATTGATGTTCAGAAAGGAGAGAATTAACTTATGAGAGTAAATGACCAAAAAGTTACATTTAATATTGCAAAATCAATGAAATATCCTCAAGGCTAAAGATGATGAATGTTTCGGATGGAAATACTTCGAATATTTACAACAAAAACATTTTAAGGAATATTACGAGATAATTAGAAAAGAAAACACTAAATTAATTGAAGATAATCATGAAGAACTAGATTTTATTCGGTGGAAAGATTTGAATTTTTTGGATAATACCGAAAATACCGATGCTGAATATGGCCTCCATCAATTATTAAACCTCCCGAACATGAGCTAAAAAATATTACCCGATCATTCAAATATGCTTATTTAGGTAATTCTTCAACTTTACCAGTTATTATTTCTATCCGCATTAAACGAATCTCAAGAACAAAAACTTAAAAATATAAAAACTTTTGTCGGATTTAGTGTATATTAAAGGAATTAGTCCTTTAATCCGTATGCATAAAATTATTTTAGATGATGAACATAAAACTTTAAAGTAGATCCCTAAAGGAGATTAAACCTTGTAATGAAAGAAGTAGTTAAGAAAGAAATTTTAAAATGGTTAGATAATAGGTATTATATATCCTATTTCTCGATGCTGTTTCGTGCTTCCAATTCATCGTGTTCCTAAGAAGGGAGGAGCGACCGTCATCGCCAATGAAAATAACGATCTTATTCCTATAAGACAGTTACCGGTTGGCGTATATGTATTGATTATAGGAAATTAAATACCGCCTACCGTGAAAGATCACTTCCCTTTTACCATTTCTAGACCGTATGTTAGATAGATTAGCTTGGACATAAGTATTTTTGTTTTCTGCATGGACAATAACTCTGCCATCATCAAATACAATGCCTGAGATCAAGAAAAAACTACATTTACTAGTCCTTATGGAACTTTCGCTTTTCAAAGAATGCCTTTTGGATTATGTACTCACCGCAACATTCCAGAGAGCGTATGATGTTCATATTTAAAAGAAGTTAATCGACAATGGAATAGAGTATTTATGATGATTTCTCCGTATTTGGAAATATCATTTGACATATGCTTAACTCATCTTGGAAAAAGTATTAGAAGTATGTGAGAAAACAAATTTAGTTCTAAATTGGGAGAAATGTCAATTTATGGTCGGCGGGACGACATTGTATTAAAGGTATGCATCTTTTAAAAGGCATGGAAGTGTACCCCGCAAAAATTCAAGTTATAACCTAAATTACCACCTCCAACTACTTCGTAAAAGGGGTAAGAAGTTTTCGACATGCGGATTCTTACGACGCTATATAAAAGATTTTTCAAAAATTACTAAACCTCTATGCCAACTTCGAAAAGGATAAGAAATTTGAATTTACAATCGAATGCCCACGCAAGCTAACTCTTAAAAGAAAAATTAATTACAACACCTATAATAGTTTCACCTAAATTAGAGAAACCATTTGAGCTTATGTGTGATGCTAGTGATTATGCTGTAGGAGCAAAGCTTCTTGGGCAAAGATATGAAAAGATGCAGTTATATACTATGCTAGTAAACTCTAAATGATGCCGAAATAAATTATAATAGCCATATAAAGAGAACTATTAGTTTTCGTAGTATATGGTTTTAATAAATTTAGACCTTAACTGATTGGAACAAAATGTATCGTGTATATCGATCATTCCCCCGGCTATCAAATATTTAATGCAAAAGAAAGATTCCAACCAAGATTAATTAGATGGATACACATGCAAGAATTCCATTTTTTAGATCGTTAATAAGAAAGGAATCCGATAATCAAATTGCGGATCATTTATCAAGATTAGAAAATCATGAATTATCCGATATCGAAAATGAAATTATGCATGCTTCGATGAACAACTATATAATATCAATGAGTGGAAAATACCATGGTATGCCGATAGTAAACCATATGCTTAGTAATATTTTACCACCTATGCTAATCTCTGGCAACAATTAAAAAATTCATCCATGATACTTAAAACTTTATTATTTTTTGGATGAACCATATTTATATAAGCAATGTAAGGATTTAATTATTAGAAGAGTGTACTCTGTGAAGAAATCGAACTAATTATTCAAAAATGTCATGATTCTAATTTCGCAGGACATTTTGGACCGATAAACCGCTTATAAGATTCTACAATCCGGATTTTACCGGCCTACCTATTTAGAGATGTATATACATTAAAACCTACAAATGCCAAAGAGTAGCAAAATATATCTAGAAGAAACGAAATGCCTCTAAACTTTATATTAATAGAAGTCGAAATTTTGGATGTTCGGGGGATTTCGCATTTTTATTGACCTTTTATTCCTTCGTTTGGAAACTCATATATATTAGTAGCCGTTGATTATGTTTCCAAATGGATTGAGGCACAGTTTTTACCTAGGTGTGATGCTAAGAGTGTTTCAAAATTTCGATGAAAAATATTTTTACTAGATTTGGAATGCCGAGAGTGATTATCACCGACGAGGAACTCATTTTAAATAAATACATTCACAAACTAAAAGAAAACAATATTACTCATAAGATATCCATCGATTATCAACGCCACTGTAGGATTAGCCGAAGTATCTAATCGTGAGATTAAACGTATTTTAGAAAATATGTAAACCCAAATAAGTTAGATCGGTCTATTATTGTATTAATCGCATTATGGGCTTATAGGATCGCTATAAAACTCCGATCAATGACTACAAGTTTATATATGGAAAAACATGCCACTTACCAGCTTAAATTAGAACATAAAGCATATTGGGCGATTAAAGAATTTAAATTATAATATGAAGGAAGTCAGAGAAATATTGTTGCAATTAAATGAATTTGGAAGAATTAAGAAATGAATCGTATGATAATGATCGGATTTATAAAGAAAAGTGATGAAATTATGGCATGATCGGAAGATTAACTGTAGAAATTTTGAACCAAAGATAGAAGTTTTGTTATATAATACTAGATTGAAATTATTTCCCGGAAATCAAGTCTCGATGTATTAGACCTTCACCATAACTCAAATATTTTCATAATGGAACTATGTAAATCGAAGATCCAAAACCGGACATAAATTTAAAGTTAATGGACATAGATTAAAACCATATTTCGAAGGGGTATAAGACCTAACTATAAAGAGGTTTTAATGCTTAGTCGCATTCGATTAATAATTGAAATTAGGTCAACACGACGTTAAACCAAGCGCTTTATGGGAGGCAACCTATATTAGTCATCTATTTTTATTGTATCTTAATAGTTAGTCTATATTATTGAAACTTTACTACTCAATTATTATTAAGAATCATCGTCATATCGGAAATATTGTAGAAGATGAAGATTCCGACTCAAGAGTAGTAAAGATTTTCATAAGATGTTCGTATTTATGTTATTTAATTTACGAGATTTTATTATGTATGAGTGGATGATTCGACGATCTCAAACTTAATCGAGATATGCCAGTTTTTGTATCCGCATTTAGTGTGTCGTGGATTGGTTTTTTGCGATGCCGATTGGTGTAAAGGATTGAAGTTCGTTCGATTTGCGAGTTTTAAATTATGTTAGTTTGTATGTCTCTGATTTCATTATTAAAGCACTACAGTCGTGTGAATCTTTGTTCGTGTATAAGTATTAATCTTCATATTAAATTAATAAATGATATGATCGGAAATATAATATAAGGCAAATCGAGGCTGAAAATGATTAACGAAAACCAAAAATTGAAATTTTAGGACTCCGCCGACGGCGAGAAATCCCGCCGACAAGCCGAGATCGATCTCGCCGACAAATGAGAATTTCGCCGATGGCGGATTTTTCCTAAACTTTGCCTTATGAAATTAATTAGCTCGCTGACGGCGAGAAAATCTCGCCGACAGCGAGAACGCAAAAGGCCTATATTTGACCTGGCCAACCGACACTATTCATCATCCCCTTCCTAAAAATTGAAAAACCGACCTGTGGCCGAGAGATCTTGATTTGTTGATTTCAACACTTTTCGACACCGGATTTCATCTCCTTGGTAAGAGCTTCACTCCCATGCAAAATTTTTGATTTTCACCATTGATTTCTTCTACATTGGGATATTTTGAAAAATTTTGAAATGTGAAGAAAATACTTGGAAGAATTTCATAGAAATCGATTTAAATGGATTTTAGTTGTTTGGAAGCTCTTATTAGCATTATTTTGGAGTTTAGTTAAAATTTTCATGATTTTCACGTATCGATCGTATGGCTCCATCACAAAACGTCGGTGAATTTTCACAGACCGATTCATCAATGCACGAGTACGTACTAAACATTTCGAAAATATTCAAGGAAGAAAGTGCACGATCGGTTTTCAAAAATCCGGGAAGAGAAGTAGAGCGGATTATTAAGGAACGAGGTTGAGAGAATTTCCGTTACGCCAATATAGAGCAAATGAAGTGGTTAAAGAATTTGTTAATTTAATCGCCGCTGAAGATGCACCAATAAAGGTACGAGGGTTTTTTGTAGAATTCAATGCTACAAGAATAAACGCTGCTCTATGAAGTTCATGACTCGCCCCTTTAGCGAGTATGAAACTTTTGGAACGATGGAAGGACCACCGGAGGAAGTCATTAATCCTTCTTACCTTGATGGGACCGGAGTTTGGAAAATAAGCAAGAAAGAGTGAATTTTCCTCTTCTAAATTAAACCTGGCCCAAAGCCCGGCATTACTTTATTTGTTCTACTCGGTTGGCCCACCTATCACCACAAAGGAGGTAACACGAGATAGAGCAATTCGACTTCGTATTCGTAATAATACATCAACATCAGAGAATTATTTATCGAAACATCCCTACCACTCCTGGAACAGGGGAGGGAGCCGGATCGGGACACCCTCGATTAATTTTTGATTTCACCTCTAGAGTTGAGGCTAGAGATAATGAAGAATGGGTAAACCAATGAAACTCACTCAAGGCCAATATTAAGAAGTATGAATCTCATGAAGGGTGGAGAGCAGAGTAAGCAGTTATTTCACCGCCCGCGTAGATATACCTACTACAGCTACGAACTCCCGGAGCCTACCACCTTACCCACAGATCTGATGAATGAATTGGATACCGCATAGAAGAAGTTTTGAGCTGGGAGATACAATGGGGAGAAGATTTGATCATTTTTATCAAAGAATTGATAATTCGGAGAGGAGACATGATTATGATAGCGAATATCTCCGCCGACATTCGAATACGAGATTGCATACTATGAAGCCGAACGTCGTTATAGGAGTGGTGATTTAGATGTTGTCTTTCAGTGCTCCCCATATTCACGTATCATCCTCGTTTTCGCCTTCTTCGGTACCATGATCGTGGAGGAGATGAGCAGTTCGGACTTTTGGCGTCAAGATTAGACTTTATTTGTTTAATTTGCTTGATGTTAAGTTATTTTAAAGACTTTATATATTTGTAATATCTACATTTTATGTTTTGAGATGATTTGATGTTTGTTGGATTATTTGTTTAATTGTTGTGTAGATATTATTTTTTTCATAGTTTAGTTTTTGTTTTTGTGTTAGTTAATTACATTCTTTTGCTTTTATGTTAAATAGGATGTTAGTTTTCTTTAGTATGTTTTTATTTTATTCGTATTGTTTTAAATTGCAAAATTGTTAATCATATTAAAATGTTTTTAATATAAAAGGTAATTCATATGTGTAGTAGAGTTAATTTTTAATTGGTTATGTTAATAATTATCTCGCATTTTATCCCTCGCATTTTCAAAATTACAGAAAGGTGAGGAATACTAACAAAGACAGTTCAATGAAAAATGAAAAGTCTTAAAAAATTTCAAAGAAAAGAAATACCTAAACTTCAAAGGTATGATTTATTTACTTTCCCTTTTCATTATTTAGAGTGTATATAAAAAATTTAAAGTCAGGGGGAGTAAAATACAAATTTAGTTATTAACTTGTTCTCAATTTCTATTTTCAAATTATTATAAATATTTTATAGCAAATTTTTCAATTTAATTAATTTGAATTATTTTATTTAATTATTATAAAAGGTTAAATGAAATATTTCTAGTGCTTTAATTAATTAAATAGAATAAAATATTTGGTTAAAGGAATAAGAATATAGTAAACTATTTTTAGTAAGGAAAACTATATTCTAAAATTAAAATTCTTAAGTATTCAAATGAAAAGAAAAGATAGAAAATCATTGAAGTAAAAATCCAGAAATATATATAAGCTAAGAAATATTTCTAAGTTTCAAATTTAGGGAAGATGAAATGAAGTTTCAAAATTATTAACAAAGCCCAGATACAGTAATCCTCATTAAAAAAAAAAAAGAAAAAAGAAAAGAAAAAAAAAGAAAAAGAAAAAGAAAAGAAAATGAGGAGAAGCTGAGGAGATGCTTATCAAAAATCGCTTCATTCGAATTAACCTAAAGGGAAAAACTTAGATATTTCCAAATCTGAGGTTGCTGACATTAATTTACTCAATAATGCTTTCTCGAATTTCTTATCATACGAATATCTTAAGTAGTTATTCTTTAAATATAGTCATTCCCGAAATGAATAGTAAGCCAGAAATCTTAGACTCGATAACTAAATAATTTATTTCTATAAGATTAATTAAATTACATGAATTATTTTTATTTAACTTTATTATGATATTAATTAATCTAATCATATTTTATTTGAATTGAAAAATCTTACTATAGAACTATTATTTTTATGTAGTACTAAAATTACTTTGAGGACAAGTAATAAGTAAGCTGTGGATTTTGACTTGAAAATTTATTAAGAAATTCATACATATTTTTTGGTGAAATTGTACTTTAAAGAAGGGTATTTTCTTTATTTTATCAAGCAGAATGAATAATTTAGGTGATAAAAGCAAAAATCATAAAAGGAGCGAATTTGGAGCAAAATCATGCAATTTGTTTGGGGCCGACGGCTAGATCACCGAGCCTGCCGACGGCGAGGTCACAAGAAGAAAGTTCGAAGAATTTATAACTGCTCCACTGACAACAGCCCGAGCCCGCCGACGTCGAGTTGTAGCGGCTTGAAGATCTTCTAGAGCCTCGCCGACAACAGGTAGTTCGTCGCCGACGGTGAGGTAGTTCAAATGGCAATGTGACACATTGAACCCGGACACTTTTGAAGAGACGTTACACACCCCGGACCTTGCTCACCTCATATATGTAGGCCGAAATCGCTCAGGCATTGTGTCTTTTGTGCAATCTTTATAGTCTTTTGTCTAGTTTGTGTGCAACAGGTGTCTTTATCGAGTCTTTAGTGAGTTTAGTGAGTAATTAGTGAGTCGTGTCGTACCGGAAGGAAGAGTCAAAGGAACTACTTAGAGTCCGTTTTGGGATAAATCGAGATAAGTATTTTGATTATTGTTTTTAACTTTTAAATGAAATTCATGCTTAGTTTAGTTCCCATGCATTCCGAGTAGTTTATTAGCCTTTTCCCCGTTTATGAAATTAAGTGACTTGATGAAATTAATATGTAGATACTTATATATATTAATAAATTGTGATAATTTTTACTAAAACTTAATTTACTTTCAAACTGGCCATTTGATTTTGTTAAAATATGTTGATTATCAACTATAGTAAAATTACATCCGATATTCGGGGAATTCAAAAGCCTTGGAAGGAGGGTGCCAATAAATAGGGAAATAATATCATCGGGCGTAGAATCGAGCTTTAGTGTGACGACTAAAAATATTCAATTCGGTCCTATTATTCGAGAGCTGAAGTGTAGATGTTAGCTCCCTCGTGCGAGGGGAACGTGGGAGTTCGAAGTGGCGCCGTATCCTCCCAAATACCGTTGCATTCCGCAATCAAACATAAGATTACCAATATTCTTACACCCTCGACCAAAGGGTAAAGAATAGAATGCTCCTATTTGTCACAATACCTTAAAATGCTTCATTTAAATTCATCAATCACTTAAATTTCTAAACAATAAAAGATACTTTTCCGAATGCATAAGACTTATTTAGCAATTAGTTTAATTTCGCACTTTCAATACGTATTAATTTTCTACTTAGTTAAGTTACCTAATTAAAATACTTAGTTTACTTTATTGCGCTCTAAATTTAGAATTCCAAATTTTCGTATACTATTTTAAAATTATTATTATTATTTTAAATTAGTTTTTATTTAATTTTCTCTTTCCCCGTGATTCGATAACTGTGGACTCCACTAGAGCCTCGTATTACTCGATACGATACGTATACTTGCGTAGCATCCACAACATAAACACCAGCAATTCTATACATATAAATAAATGGGGTCAAGTTTTTGGCGTCGTTGCAGTAATTAAATTAAAATATAAATTGTGGGTCGAAAGCTATGGTAAACGCTAGTGACCAAGCTAAAATCGTTACATTCTTGGGGAGTTGGGGGAAGGTAAAATCTCGTTCGGTATGATGACCGTCCGCCCCAGATCTCTACTCCCCCTCCTCCGATGAAGATGCACATCCGATCAAGCTTCGATTACCGGTACAATGACACTCGAATTGGGAACCGAGGCTACTGCTGGTTCGATGTCGCTTTGGCTATTAATCAAATTCCTATTCAATGTAAATCCTAAAGATAAAACCTATCCGAAAGAAAAAACTAAAGGTATTTCGTTATAAGCATCCGTACGACTCATTTAATCACCACACTAAATGGAATTGGGGCAATATTTGCCGGAAACCTCTCTTCTCTCCTTCTATTGCTTTTTTCGACCGGAGGTTTTCTTCTTTTTACTCAGCTCTCAGATGACATTCTAAAGCTTAAAGGCCTTAGACAGCATCAATTTGCCTCGTTCAGACAGGAAACTCACTCTCAAATTTTCTTTACTTGTGCCTATACTGTAGATATGGGGTTAATTCCAGCAATACTTTTAAAATTATATGGCCTCAATGCCCTACTATATCCAATTACTTTAAACAAGTGGCAGGATATATCTAATAATGGGAACAATTGTGGGTTTCCTATATATCATGTGACATGGTTCATTTGGAATGCTAGAACAAATGTAGCATACCGATAATCATCCTTCTACCTGCTCCATTTATTCTCAAATCATGGCTTACTTTAATCGTGCTAAATTACTTTTAAGCCACACCAATCCGTCTACTATTAAACCACCCTTAGAATCGGACTTCGTTCGTGGTTGGATTAAGGTTAATGTGGACGGTTCGTGGACCGCTTCCTCCTCGGGGCCGGGGGGCGGAGATCACAATGGAAATACTTTATGTTTTTTTAACTCACTCGTTACCGCGTACTCACCGATTATTGTTGAAGTCTCGGGCTTTCTTTCTTGCACTTAAAATTGCCATTAGATTTAAATTTTTACATCTACAGTGGAGTCGTACTCTATTTTGATGATCAATCTCTTTAATAGCACAAGCAGCATCCCATGAAACTTAATTTATCTTTAGAAGAATTTGGCATACTATTAGAGTTAATTCCTTGCAGATCCAAGTCTCTTTTATCCACAAATGTGGAAGGTAATAAAACCTGCAGATTGGTTATCTAAGCACTTTAAGGACAAACCTTTGGGTTGGTACAACAGCTCCTCAACCTCCTCGCTTATACATGGTGATACTCTACCTCTACCTTACATCGATATTAAGAGGCCGTGTATCTTTCCAGTTATTTATGTTTATTGGCTTAGTTTACAAAGCTGTTTTAATTTCATTTCTTCCACCTTGCTTTGTTTTGTTTTATGCCAATCATACTGCTAGTTTAATATTCGGATGCACTTCGTTTTAGCATCTCGTATGCTGGTTTTCAATATGTATTCTCCGAGGATGCAAACATCTTTACAATGGAGTCTCAGTCATGCTTTCCAGCATTCACGCCACCGCTCTTCCCTTACAATGTCATTTC
Organism: Papilionanthe hookeriana x Papilionanthe teres; assembly: GCA_022702705.1. NCBI lineage: Eukaryota > Viridiplantae > Streptophyta > Magnoliopsida > Asparagales > Orchidaceae > Papilionanthe > Papilionanthe hookeriana x Papilionanthe teres. Next base: position 66,836,095 of record CM040430.1, on the reverse strand, counting down.
AAAGCAAACTTCTGGACACCAAATCAATTTTGACGCAGCAGGCTTTCGACTCAACCCCATTGATGTTTCCTCACGAATTGCTTACTTTGCATTCTCTTTTGGTCTTTACGACTTTGTCTTTTGCTAGTTTATATATATATATATATATATATATATATATATATATATATATATATATATATCTATATATATTTGTTGTGTGGAACTGTTTGGCAGTTACACTCCACCATAAGTATAAAGCTTTCATAATGTTCAATAAACATGGTTATGATCAGTTTCTATAACTTCATACAAAAGATCTATGAGATATTCTCTCGCAATACTTCCTGGAATCCAATCCACATTGGCAATGAGATCTCGCCAAGATATTTTCTTTTGCCAATATCAGGGGCAAATTCATCTTGATTTATCATCCTTCCAGCACACATCGTGTGATGTAATATATAAGAAAAAAAAAAAAGGACTTCCCAATAAGTTGATCACCAAAACTGCTCCAATAAAAAAATTTAAATCCTTACTGTAGTTTAAATATGATCAAAGCATGCCCTGCTTTGAACTTAATTTGTACTGAGGCAAAACCATCTTTAAATGGAAGTTGTGTTAGTTTTGATATGAAAGATATCTGAACAGGGTTGAACTAAATTCAAAATATGTTTGAAAATGATTTATGTATGGTTTTAGCCTTGTTTAAACCGTTCGTCTTAGATCTTGCTTTAATCTTTTTTCAACCCTTGCCATATTCTATGATCATCTTAATACCCAAAGAATAAGATAATTATTAAGAAAAATAATCTTCCTAAACATAAATTCTTCTCATTGGTAAAGTCCGATTTGATTTCATATTGAAACATTCAAACTATTGATGATATCATTTATATGAGCAGCATACAACGATTTCAAACAAAAATTTTTCTTATCCAATTGGGCTTAAATTTTATGGATTGTTTCATAATTAAACTAGACTTCAACGTTGTTCTTCAAAAGTGCGACAAATTATTTTATCGAGTTTAGCATCATCCACTTTAATCAGAAAGATATCTTACTGAAAATTAAATATAAAAAGAATAAACTGATAAAACTGACAAATGATATATTTATAAAGTTGAAGCAAAGATAACCCCAGGCGGAATAATTAACCATAATTTGTGCCCCAAGGTACGGAGCTCATAGCTGTTTGAAGCTGAAGAGAATTAAGAAGGGAAGAATGAATGTAATTATTTAAATGATTATTTTTTCATTACATTTGCTCTTTATAAAAGCTGATTTGTACAGATCCGTGAGGCATAATTGAATGTATAAAAAGGGGCAAAAATATAAAAAATAAAATATAAGCTTTATATATTATTTGTTACATATTTCTCTAATGTCCTTCTGCAGGAAGTCAGAAGTATCTGGAGCAAGCCCTTGGAAGCACTGGCGAACATACGAAGGAGAGCGGAGGTAGGCCACAAGTAAGTCTTCTTTAGAAGCAATGACCTGACAGGTTTACTATTGAGTTGCCAAGCAATAAACTTCATACACGCAATCTGTCAAAAACTTTATAAGCAAGCAATGTAGGCTAAGCTGGCTTGTAAATTTTTGTCAACATCAGAGATTTCATTCATTAATCAAAATATTTTGAGATCCAGGTTGATTTAACCAGTAATAATCATCAGATATTTCATACATTCATCAAAATATTCTGAGAGCTAACCATGCAAGAAAGAAAGAAGTTTAAGTCTAATATGCATAGAGAACAGATTCAATCGACCAAAGAAATGTTGTTGGCCAATATAAATATATATATATATATATATATATATATATATATATATATATATATATATATATATATGATAATGGCTCATAAAATTTTTGAGATCATAAGAAAATTTTTCTGCAGTTTTTCGGTTCATAAATAAACTTTAAAATTTATATAGAAAACTTTAGGAATTAACTATGGGATATTTCTAACGTTATTTTTATGGAATTGATTGCTTAGACAGCCAACGTCGATTCGCACATCCAATAACTTTTATAGCACTTGAAATCCCCAAATAAGACTAATTCAAGCACTTAAGAAGCATAATAAAAACCTTCTTTAATTTAACTGGATAGATGACTCCCATTTTTTCTTAATCTAATGTATTCTAAAAAGGTGAATCCATGCTGCCCAATATGGCTCAAGTTTGAGTTCATTAAATAGCTAATAAGCCAAAAAAAATTAAATGTTGAAAGGGGACATTGTAAAGGCAATATCAAGTGCTCATTAAATCACAAAAATCTCTGCTGCTCATGTAATCGCTCTTGCCTGGGCCCTTTGCGAGTTCGTTTTCACCCGTTCGATAAGAACGAGACAAACACAAACAATTTTTTTTCGTTCGTTTTTTAAATGAACCAAACACGACAAATTTACGTATTCATTCCTGTTTGATTCCTCATTATTCGAAATATAAAAATAATTCTACATAATTATACAAAAAAAATTTATGATATTTTAAAATAATTATATATTAAAAAAATTTATCATATTTTACATAATTAAGCTCCTATAATTGATAATATATAATAAACTATTAATAACAATAATAATATATTAGTATTAATCATATTAATATAAATATTATAATATTATAATTAATATACTATACTATATATTAAAATAAAACCCTAAACGCCTTATTCTAAAATGCCCTGCTCTACTCACTTCGCCTCCGTTCCCCCTTTGAAGAGTTGAACTTCGATCGTGTCTCTCTCTTCTGAGCCTTCTCATTCTCCTCTCAAAAATCAAGAAAAGTTTTCGCCCTGACTGTGAGAGTTTAGGGTTTGTATTCTGTGTTCGTTCTCTAATCTCTCCTCCTATTTATCTTCGAGTTGACGTTTAGTTTGCCTACTGGTTTGCTTGGTATTATTGCTCATTTGCTTGATTGCTCGATATTATTGCTTGGTTGGTTGTAAGGCTATGGAGCCATTATTTTTTAGCATATTTTCTTTAATATTTCATATTTATCTTCAGATTTGCCTCTCAGTTTAAAAATCTTTAAATTTATTTTAGATTTATTTAGTATTCTTTTTACTGAAACATAATTTTTGAAACTTTTGAGAGTGAGATCTTGCATATTGCCTCTAGATCGAAATTTATTATTCTTCGTCCTTGATATTATGGTTTAGTAAAAAAGGTCACTTTTCCTAACTTTTGTATAATTCATAATCGCTCAAATTCGAGATATATGCTCTAGTTATTTTCATGAAGAAATATATCAAAAATGATTGATTTAGAGTAAAATTTAGATGTTAGATATGTACATATGAAAGTTGTGGCATGTATGTAAAATCCACAATAAAGGGCCAAGACTTCAACTTTGACTTAGCTGCAATAAATTATACATTTTCAAGAGCTCATATGGCTGCCAAAATATGAAGAAATCTGCAGAAAGAAAGGGGAATCAAAAGCTTAGAGTCTCCATTTCTCCTTCAATCAAAACCATAGACACCAACCAAATTTTAGAGTCTCCGTTGTTCTATCAAATGTTATTTACTGTTTTTGAAAAATTGAGAAATATTAATTAAATTATTGTCTGTTAAACAATTCAAATAATGCAAACAAATCATAATATTTTTTAGCAACTCAAACATTTCGAACAAATCAAACAATTCGAACAATTCGAACAATTCAAATGATTCAAATAATTCAAACAATTCGAACTATTTAGATAATTCGAACAATTCAAACATTTCGAACAATTCGAACTTATCCGTACAATTCGAACAAAACACGAATAACAACTTTAATGAATAATTTCGAACACGAGCCTATTTCAAACACAATTAATTTCAAACGAATACGAACACACGCTATGTTTGTTTGTGTTCGGTTCGTTTACACCCCTAGTGATCATGATAATTTTTTTGCATGGATTTGTTTACCTTCAAAATATATAAAAAAACACTTGTTCTTAACATTTATACATGCATATTTCAAGCCATAAGAAATTTTAGATTCATTTAGAATTTAAGAGGTTTGCTGGCCATCATCTGTTACCCAGTACTTGCTACACCCAATACCGAAACTCTATAACACTTTCCATACTAATTATAGGATTGAAAATTGATTATTGTAAACATAACTTTTTACAAAGTTTGATCATTGAACAACACTTGCCCTAAACGAGCAAGTTAAAACCCCGACCAAGCCTAGTTGCCACCATAGACTCTAGTTGCATCATTAGGCTATGATTTAAACTAAATTGGACCTAGACAACCTACTAGAAAATAGTTAGGTTGGTTAGTTTAAGTTTAAATTTGACCCATCAGATTCATAAGTACTCCGATGGAGATTTTAAAAGAAATTAAGCTCATTTAACTTAGTGACTAGCTTAAGACAACCTTAGGCAATATCAACCCATATTATCATAGTTTAGTTATACTCATATCAAGTAGGTTCATAGGGACAGACTTCAGCCTAATTGAACAAAACATTTGTGCCTATGAAACGTAGTTAGCTTAGCTTAAACTAAACATACTATTGACCTAATTTTGTCATGATAGATTGTTTCCATCTACATGGCCCACTTGATATAGAGTCAAACCTATAGCCTTCTTGACTATAATGGATCTCTTTGGACCTTATATAGTTGTATTAGGCTCTAAACTAAGATCGTTAAACTTGACCAAAAATATTCAAGCCTGATTGTTCTCTTTGACCAACTTAAATTTATTTAAAATAACAATTTAAGCTTATTTGACATTAGGGTAACACAATTGAATGATAGAACATTTCATAAAATATCTAATTTTTTAACTAACCATGGCAATTATGCTTAAGTAAAACCTAAACGAAACCTACATTAGTAAAAGTAAGTTAATTCACTTAGCCAATTAAATCCATTTGAGAACACTTAAATTTATGAACCACCCAAAAAAATTTTCATGTTCTAGCTTGTAATGAATGCGTCTAAGAATAAGAAAGTGTCACATAAAAAAAGTTTAATTGCATACAAATAGTAAGCGCATAGCAAGTGATGTTTTAGGACACCTTGTTAAAGCTCTAACGGTAGGAGTACTCATAGATATCTAATTTTGAATTCTATGATAAACACATTCATTGATAAAAATAAAAATTAATGCATACATTGATCATACTAGTCATTTGATTTGCTCAACATAAAGCAGCTTAGATAAGTGATGCTCAAGGTACATGATGAGTGTCAAAATGATTCACATTGATGGAAATTTTTCAAGTTGACGAGTTTTTGCATCGTTGAGGGAAAAAAAAAGAAGAAAATTTTTTAGAGTTGGAAATTTTTATTTCAGATCCTAACCCATTAATAAGGTCTTAATATTTGATAGAGCAATGCACAATCTAATTAACCTCAAAAAACTTAATGAGAACGAGCTTGATGCTAAGTTTCTTCATCAAAAGGATCAATTTAGTTGGTTGGAGACTTTTATATTATTTTCTATATGAATAAAATATCTATTTACTACATTTTGAAAAAAAATAATTGATAGTCTGAATATTTTAAAAGCATTTTATGATGACACATTGATATGTCAGTCAAATGTGCCAATCATGATTAATTGATCAATGTTGCAAGAACATGGAACTTAAATTTTGGTCACGTAAAGGAAAGATTATTCAAAAGGATCAAATTGATAGCGATTATCACTTGTGTAAGCAATATTACTTATCTTTCAAAATTAATAAACCAAGTCTACACATTAATACCAAAGTGGTACATTTTATGGAATTAATTGAAATGGTAGTTACCAATAGTCTAGGCAGAATGAAGTATGAGTATATTATAGTCAATGATTACTCTAGAATCACATGTATATTTATTTTTGTTTAATTTTAAAAACTCGAAGTCGCCGACTTTTCTATATATATGTCGTCTTCATATGATGTCCCTTTCCATGTAAATCTTAATCTCAGATCATATAAATGATTCGAAGTGGAGATGAATCAGAAAAGACTGGATATACGATGAAAATCGTTGTTGACCTCACTTTTGGTCAAGGTCCAAAGCCGTTTTAGAATAACCTGTGGTCTAGCCAGGACTCTCCAGGTGACTTTCTTAGAAGACTTGTCTTGGAACCCCTCCCCACAGAAATTCAAACTTTTCTCACTTCACTCGGGAGTTTTCATATGCTTAAGGCCTAACTCCCGCTTTTTGGGAGGAAGAGATTTAGCATAAGGAAGCTCAGGAGAAGTCTCCTATAGGTGGTTAGACCTTAGGATCTACCCTGGAAGGTCTGGAGCATACACTACACACTCACAAACCTTAAACAAGGCACATTACCTTTGAACCCCTAACTATTTGAAAACTCATGTAGGTGGTTTTCCCAAGCCATTAGCCTCGGGCTAGGGTTTGGCTAGTACCAACACATAGAGGACCAAATGAGGGTGACCCTTAGTCCATGGCTCAGCCTAAACAATTTCATATTATTACACACTTTCAACAATCCCAATTTTCCCAAACATTCCAAATTTCTAGCCCCTTTGCCCCAAAATACCTAAAATACCCCTAAAACCCTAAAATCCTCCAAAATTTCCAAATCATCCAAATTACCCATAATTCCTCAAAAATCATTCCAAGATACTCCCTACTACTCAAATTAACAAAAATTACCCAAAATTACCAAATTTCTAAAACAATCCCTGAAATGACCAAAATGCCCATCTTAGTCCAAAATTCCAAAAATTTCAAAAGTTCTCATAAATACCCAAAACCTCCAAAATATTCCCAATTTCACTTCTCTCAACTATCACATGACCCAATTTGGCCAATTTAGCCCAATTTAACAAAAAGCCCCAATTTTACCTTTTTAACCCAAAAGTGCCCAAATTGAACCCAATGTCTATCCATTTGATCCCAATCTTGCCCAATTTCAATTAAAAACTTTACATAAACATCTATAACACCAATATAAACCAAATCCAAGACCCATATTTGAGTTCAATTTCACTTAATACCCAAAATCCCCAACTTTGCCTAAGTGACCCAAATCCCCCAAATTAACCTAATGCCAATCAATTTCTCCCCAATTTCAATTCAAAACCCTTCATAAAACTCCCCTAAACTGAATTGAACCATCAATTTCCCCAAATTTGGATCTAAGCCCCATTCAAACTGACTTGAACCAAGTTTACTCAATTTTGATCCAAACATGCCATATGCCCAAAATCTCTCAAATTTATTGCCCTACTCCCAAAATTTCCACCCAATTGATGTTGGGAACTCTTTATGACATCACCCTAGACCATTTGAAACTTTCAATTGGCATTGGAACTAAATCTAGCCCAACCTAAACCCAAGCTTAGCCAATTTGCCCCAAATTAACCAAAACACCAAACCAAGCCAAATTGACCTACCAAATCAATTCAACACCACTCCAAACCTCTTCTAAATACTTCATCACAATCATGCACACCATTTTGAACAATCATTTGGGTATAACCCATGCTGAAACACAAGCTAGCCTAAGTTGAACCCAAATGACCTAAATTGAACCTATGACACAAAGTGACCAAATCATCCCAAGTGTGACCAACCTAGGTCCACCACAACCACCAAGTGACCCATAGGAACCAAACTAGACTCACCTAGCCCACTCTACTTGAGCCATGGACCAAAGGTCCCCCAAATTAGGGGATCTCCTCCTTTAAATGGATAAATCAAGGGATATTTGCAATAATCCCTTCACCATTTAAACTCATGGCACTTCGATGGCCCCCCGCCATCCCGACCACCCTCCGACTCACTCGGCCATCTCCCCTGGCCTGGTCGGCCGGCCTAGTGGCAAAAAAATGCTAAAACCGAGAGCCACCCCCTCTCCAATTAAACCCAAACTCACCTCCCAACCTCCGTTCTCGCCACTCTAATCGCCACCGAGACCGATCTCGCCCTCCACCTAAGTAGCCGAATACACCCAAAACCGTGCCTCGAGCTCATCCAATCACATGGCTATAAAAAGCACTTTATGCCAAATCAAGGTGCTAAAATTTTCCTAACTAAATCCTGCTGTGTCTCATCGCAGCTCCTCCGCACTTCTCTAAGATCATTCCACCCATTTTCCCCCTCTCGATTCCCACTACCTAGGCTCAATTTCAGAGCTTAAATTTGGTCGGAAAGTAGGACACGTTTCACCACACCTCCACAGTGCACCAAAGTTCAATTAACTGCACACCTTCATAGTAGTGAAAGATGAAAATCCCCCATCAAAGCCTCATCAATAAGGCTCCTCTGCACTGGGAACTTCTCCATCAACACCCGAAATCGAGTCCGTCGAGTTTGGGTCTAAACAATTCACGTGGCAAAGGCTCCATCCGGAGGTTCGTCGTGGGACTAATCGAGCCGCCATAACCATCTTATTGAGGCCTCCCCTCTCAGACAATGGTATTGGACTCACTCTTCCTCCTGAGCTTTTCTTCGTCCTCCATAATTGTACACTGTATTTAATATCATATAAACCGTATGGATAGGTTCGTCTAAGCTAGATGAAGCTCTAGAAACAAATCCCATGTGATTTGGTTGGGTATCAAGAGAGATCTTAGGTCTGGAAGGTGGACGGCTCTCGGGTTACAATTCGGCCCAGCATATCAAGGAGCGTCGTTCGATCGCACGTGTAATACTGATGCGCCAAAGATGAGCCTGGATGGAGATCAGTACATAAAAGCGCGGCCGCGTGAACATTCAGTCAGATGGCGGCGTCAAATATGAGTGCGCCGCGTGGGATTTCGAAGCTGCTGAGGATCCAGCGTGGTTAAGTAGAAAAATAGAGGAATTTTAAATTAATTAAATCACGAGAACTTTAAAAATCCATATCTTGGCCTAGAAAAATCATAAAAATGAAAGAAAAATACCCTCTTCTCAGTGAACAGAAGAGAATGATGTGGAAATGGTTTGAAATTAAATTTGATGTATGTGTGATTTTTAATTAATGAAATACCCTCTATAGTATTGTAACTCTCCATGCATTAGAACATTTCACCATGACTTGCCAATTTAACATGTTATAGCCTCTGTTATGGGGGATCGTCTCTGATTTTTCTAAAGTTAGAGGAGACCTCTATGAACAGTTCAATATTTTCCAAGTTTTTGTGTTTGTTTTTATAAATTAATTCCAAAATTAGCATGGTGGCTATAAAAATCCGTAAAAGTTCGTTATAGGTTCCCTTACTGTGAGGACCCTAGGAAAAATATATACTTGATTTAAGTCATTAAAAATATCCTTAATGGTAAAATTAAGACCTAAAACTCAAATAAAATAACTAACTATACATAAATGAAAATAACTCAAAAATACCCCCTCTCATCGATTCTTTTGATCACCTAAATGAATTTTCTAAGTGAAATGATAATTTTGAACATTAAACTAATTTTAATAATTAAAATACAAGTAAAAAATTGTAAAATTGGTTTTGGGAGTTCTATGTTATTAGAGAGTTTTTCTAAAATAAAATTGAGATTTTTACAAAAATTTCATTTTTAATCATATTTTAAATATTTAAATAATTAAATAATTATAAAAATCGCAATAATATTAAAAAATCACCAAATTGTCACATTTGGTCTCCTAATCACTAAGGAACTATTCACATAATTTTCCTAAGCTTCAAAATCAAAATAGTTAATTTTTAAAGGCTTAAATTAATTTTAAAAGGATAAAAATGAATTTCCTTAATTTTTAACTAAAATAATTATAATAATTAAAATAAAAAACAAAAAATGTAAATTTTTTTCTCCTCGCTCCCCGACCCAGAGGGACTTAAGAAAAAATATAAAATCAATTTTTAACTTTTAAAATATTTTATAATTAATTAAAACTCCTTAATTTAAAATAATTCTAATAATTAAATTAAAACCAAAAAATCATGAAATTATGTCCAAGTGGTCCTATAGTCTTACTTCTACCTCCAATAAAAATTTCGCAGTCATATGCTTTGTTTTGAATAAGTTATTGAATTTTCATCAAAACCCCTATTTTCGCATTAAAATAAATATATAAATTAAATTAAAATTTGAAAAATCACATTTTCTCCTCTGATATTTTAATTAACCTATAAGTGGGGTCACATGTACCCCAAAGTCCTTTCGAGCTAAATTTAATGAATCATGGTGATAAAGGCTCTAGGGGTAAAATTATAATTTTGGAAATTTAGCCTTAATCAATATTTTAGGCTTAATCAAAATGGGAAAAGGGCAATAAATGAGCTTAATTATTATGTCGGATGATTGAAACATTAAGGGGCAAATGGTGGAAACCCATTGAAATTTTGTCACATCAAAATTAAATATTTAAATTACCTTATTTATCATAATTTAGAAGAAAAATCAAATTAAAAAAAGTCTTACCGTTAGGGGTTGATTTTAGAAGTTAATAATCCAATAACTTAATGCCCCTTAATTTGATGTTTGAATGATAATTTAAAATTTTGATAATAATCATAATCATGAAAGTCATGAAATTTCCTTTTCTAAAGACATGAAAATACCCACTAAAATCTTAAGGGCTTAATATAAGTAGCCAGTTTAATCAAAAGAATTAACTAACAAGAATTAGAAAAGAAAACATAATTAATCTTAAAATAACTTTTAAAACAGTACAAGCCCATTAAAATTTGATAAATTCTTCCACAATTTAATTTTGTCTCTAAACGTCCACTCACATAATTCCTAAGTAAAACACCAAATAATAATTACCCCGCTTTCACGGATGATCGAAACATTGCCTACCGAGTATAAGGGTATGAAATGTATAAATCACTTAATAAATATGGTAAGTCCAAATGAACTTAAGGAAGCTCAAAAGTATTGTGAAATATCTAGGTCTTTCCTAGATCTTTCACAAGTCTTCTGGACACCTTGTAGGACTACGACACCTATTATATCTATTAAATGAAAAATATCTCTCAAAACGAATAGAATTCACCGAGTTATGGCCTACAAATTTGTAGGCCTGTGACGAACTTATCCATTGGGTTTTTTTACTTCCCTGCAAAATATAAATTTTTATTGCTAGAATACTAAAGTTTGTGTGAGACGATGTGAAGACCTACCGTGTATGCCTTTATTTTATTGCAATTTACTTAATTTAATTTTACTGTACTTCCTTTTCTTACAAATTTGCATGCTAAACAACAATGTCACCCTGCATGAAAAATGAAACCTTTTAGAATAGCCACAAAAATGAGACCAAAATCAAAATTAAAAGTCAAAATAAGATAAAATTCACCGCCACAATATTCAAAAATATAAAACAACTCAAAACTTAATCACAAAACAAAATAAAAACTACAATTATAACTAAATTAAATGTCTCATTGGATGATCGGGAATCTTTAGAGGAAGTAACCTTACGTGCTGCTACCGCAGTTTCCCTACGATAAATGAAAGTATGGAACCTGTATTAAGCCGAGTTTAGTAACTATCGGACTAAGTAAATCTGATGAAAATAACGATGTTAGAATGATGGAACCGTAGGATCTTAACCGGTGTTGCTATAATCAACTTTAATGTTCCCCTAATAAAAATATTAAGACACCTCAATTTAATTATTTCCAAAAGATGACACTTCTCTTCTCTCCTCAATCGCTTTCACTCTATAAACTAAACTGCTACGACGAGGAGCACAGCATGCACGTTGCGCACGTCATCTTCAATAAAGAAATCCTTATCTACATCAGAAAAACAATTCCTTAGAAATAAAAAAACAAGACATAGGACTTCAAGGTAGCCAGATTAGTGCATCATAAGTCCTCGCCTTTTCTTTAGGCTCATAACTATGTTGTGCAACGTAAGCCCTAACTCATCTGAGGATTCCGAGGTTGTCATCGTGTATGACATAAATCCTCCTATCTTCCCAGCTATTCACATGATCAAGACGAGTGAATGTAAGTCTCAAATAATAAAATTGATTATGATGAAACACCTAATAAATATCAATCAAAGCCAAATCATAGGATAGTTTGAGAAGACATCAAAATTTTCCTTGAATCTATGTCCTTCCCCTAGCCTTCTCTCATTTGGATTTTGCTAAAAAAAATGTTCCAAAACTTGAACCATTCACCAATTGAATACTCATCGCATTTTCTTTCAAACCTACTCGAAGTCAGTGAATATAAATATCGATCTATATAAATATTTTTCTTAGGCGACTTCAAGTTATCTATGATGTAATTAACTATGCAGGCTTGCCCTATAGGAAACTCAAAGACCCTAGATTAATATAAACCCCATTCTATCCTCTCTCTTATTAGATAAGGAAATTGTTGGTCAAAAATGGTTCGCAAATAAAATGTAGACAGTCATGAATTCTTCGCTTATTTTATCAAGCTCAAATTTCAAGCCATGTATCTCGTTCGTGCATATTTACATGTCTTGTGATGAAGTGCTTGATTATCTAAACAAATGTTTGTATGAAATCAATTTGATTTCGCATCCGTAAAAATTAAAATGTTATTTTCAAAAATTCATATATGTACATATTAAATTAAATCAATTTTATATATTCTAAACCTTTTCAAAAATATCAACCTTTCTAAATTTAACGACCGATGCTTTTCATGACTACTTCTGTGGACAGTTTCTCTCTTTTATTAAGATCGTGAAATACTATATTCATATATCGGTAATGTGCTCATGTCTCGGCGAGCTAGATTACCATTCTTCCGTTGACATATTTCACCCATTTCCTTCGGGAAAAGTGTGATCAACCTTTTGGTTTCAAACCGTCCGTTTGGTCACCTGCCGGTGGTTCAGGAATCATTAAGTTTTCCTTTTGATCTTGAGGCCGGACCCCCAATATGTGTGTTAGGGCGAGCAAATTTGCTAGGGCACTGCGTTACGAAGTGCGGAATCTCTCCCGATGTAGTCCTATACTTCACCGCCTTTTTGTATATCTTGGGATCAATCATGTCTTTGGTAGATTGACCCACTCTTCCTTAAATCTTAAGATTCCTTTTAAAAAACATAGAAAAACCTAAAAAAATGAAATAAAAAACTAATAAAATATCAAAATGAAATAAAATTTTCCTCAGTCCATAAAACAACCTTTTCCATAGTGTTTGCACTATGATAACAAAGTTAATGGCCCTCACTAACCTTCAGAATACTTCTCTTGATAGTTAAAGATGTCAACCCCTACGCTAACTTTCTCCTGCAACTTGTCTTTGCTCCCCGCGAGGCCCACTGCGCACCAATGATTCGCCCGGGGACCGGCTCAGTGAGTTCAAGTCATGCTCGGTGCCCCATTCGTGGTCGTGAAAGCGCGCCCGAAGTTCAAGAACCATTTGCCGAGCTCCGATCCGAACTCTCGTGAAGATTTCCTTCTCGTCAAGAAGTGAAAATAACCATTGCCTCCGCAGTCGCCGTCCGTGCCGAGGAGAGTTGCTTCACTTAATCGCCACCGGCTTTCGCCGTCACCGCACCTACTTTATCGTCCGCAAGGGAAAGAAATTATTCTTGAAGATGATTCGATGATACCTTTCGTCCTCGCCGCTCGCCCCGCCGAGAGATTGGCTCAAGTTCTAGACCCTCCCCGCCAACCAAATCCCAAAGAAGAAACCACAAACGCAGACGTGTGGTCGCAGGAGCACAGTTATAAACCCGTTTCGCACCTACGAGATTCCCCTCAACGTGGGAACTCGCCATCGGATACCTCCTCTTCTTCGGCTGCGTGTTCCAATTCCATTTATATGATACTATTGGAGATGAAAGCCTTCATAGGATTGCCACTACACTTCCAACACCACAAAGTCATGATAAGGTGAGGGAGAGGACCACACCTATCACCCGAGCTCACACCCTTCTACGAAGATTGTCCGTAATAGAAGGCTGTTCGTCGCAAGCTCCCTCAAGTGGAGGCGGATGCACATCTCCCGAAATTAGGATAAAATTTAAAATGGAAAGACATGTCCGAGTTCACATCAAACACCATTTGGGAAAACGTGTCACATACCGCGCGCATGATGCTACCGTCATTCCGACACTTGCGATAAGCAAAGTCAAATAAGTATAGGCTTCGGCCCGTGAGTACCAACATGATCATAAGGAACCCCGAAAGAGAAAGAACAATAGAGGATTATTCTCCTCTGTAAATTGTATACACACTAGGGATCACTCTTCCTCTCGTTACCCCAATGTCCCCGCCGAGGCACCTTGTCTTAAAGCGTCGACTTTTAAGAGGAAAGTGTTGTTAAAGAGAGGTGTTGTATCAGTGCATTCTAAAAGGTCTGTTGACCACAAAATGGATCATGAGTCTGATATTCCCGCCACTACCACCGTGCCTCCGAATCGCCATCGAGAAAAGACAAATTGCAGAAGCCTTCAGATTTAAAACTGATTGAGAAGAGAACAATCGATGATTCGAAGGCTCTGAGTAGAAATTTCTGAGTTAGCCAAACAACAAGGATTGGAAATTGATGATGAGAATTACTTCTTATCAGATTACATGGATGAAGAATTTATGGAAATTAATATGGTTAAAATCAGTCCACGCTGACCGCGTGTGATGCCCCTAGTGAGGAGAACTCACCACGTATGAGCTTCGGAGGACCATTCGACAAAGGATGAATGATCGCCCGCCCGGAGAAGACAGTGGCAAATTGAGGAAATGACCACCACCATGGCTACACTCCATGGGCAATCACAGTCAAGAACCGCAGTGTCTCCCGAGATTAACCAACCTGAAATTATACACATCACCGATGAAAGAAGAGAAGTTGCTTCAGCCAATGAAGACCGCCGAGAAGAGATCCAACTCTGAATCCACTGGAAAAGAACATTAAACAGATGGTCGAATAGCAAGTTCGTGAGGCCTCAAGCCCAATCCAAAGGGTGGAGCATCGCCTTTGGGGCTGCAGACCCCACCCGAGGAGTTCGATGCTATGCCTTATGCTGTGCGGCTTCAGGCTCCCACCTTTCGATTGCTTCAACGAGATAGGAAATCCTCACCAAAGACATAGAACATTTCCGTAGCCAGTTGTTGCAACATAGAGAAGGAAGTTTATTGTTCCGTCATTTGTCACACTGTCGTATCATGTTGACCACATTTTTGGTGAGGTCTAATCTTCTTCTTAGTGCTTAGGATCTAGCCATAGGATCTCTCCTTTGACTATCCTAGAAGACTAGAGTTGGAACCCACAATTTAGAAATTTTCACCACTCTCTTAACCCTCTCGGAACCCACTTGTCAAGTTACAAACCTCTAAATCACTCGATGGTTAACCACCATATGGAAAACCAATTGTGAGTTCCAATAGGAGTGTTTGGACTTGGGGTAACCTTGAGTGACTTGGGCTTCTCTTGCACACACACACCCCCCTAAGCCATTTAACCTAAACCATAAACTCTTTCCCTTCTACCTTTTAAGAAACTCACATGATTGAACCAAAGTGACCCAATGTTATATATATGCGTACTAAAAACTCAATCCCCGGCAACGACACCAAAAACTTGACCCATAAACCGCTGATGACAAATATAATAATTAATGCTTTCAAATATATGTAATGTAATAATAGCAACCAGTAAAAGTAAAGATAATTTTATCAGTAATATTTTACACACTAGGTACCACGCAAGTATACGTATCGTATCAAGTAATATAGGGCTTTGAAACAAAGACCCCAATATTGATCCCACGAGGAGGAGTTATGGATTTTTAAATATTTTAATTTTTATTTTTTATGTATTTCTTTTATAGTTTATAAATTTGATATTTTTAATTTACTGTGATGCAATAATAAAGAAGTAATGAAACGTATCGTGTGTAAATAAAGTAATAAGAACACAAAATTTTCTTCCTTTCAATTAATCCAAGATTTTCTAAGATAATGATAATATTCGTGGAGAATACAAATTTGTAGTATTGTGCCAAATAGAAGCATTCCACAAAAGTTCTTTACACTTTCAATCCAGGCACAAACATCAAGCAAATTCTTACGTATCAAGTCCCAGATGTATTGTTAAGAGAATGGGTTAATCTAGGCTCACACTACTAGATGTCCAAGGGTGGCTATGGTCGGCCCCGCTAGTGACCCTTTCCTTCTCTATAAACCAAATCACAAGAATTTAATCTCACACGAAAAACTTATTAATTCTACGCCCATTATATAGTATCTTCCTATTTATTTGCACATCATCTTGAATAACTCCCGCACAAGGCCTTCGACTACCTAAAGATTCATGTGATATCTACTAGTTAAGAATTCATCTCCTTCTCTAGGTATCAAAACTCTTCAACAAACATTTTAACAATACAAGTGATAAATTTGTAAATTAAATGAAGATCCGTATTAATATCATCACAATGTTTTAAAATATAAATAGTTTTTAATTTTCCATCGAATTTTATATTATCCGATTTATCTTTTCATAATTGAAAGGAGAAAGTAAACTAACTAGCTTCAACGCATTGAATTTAAACAACAAAATATGATAATAAAACTTCGAATAAGATTACAAATACTATCTCAAGTGTTTCTCCTACCGAACCTCCGAATTATTCCGACTCCAAAGCAAATAAACTTCAAAAGCACCAACTCTTTAAACTCTCAATACACACTCTAAATAAACTCACTAATTAATAAAAGTGGCCCTAAAGTATTTCTATTAATTCTCCCTCTGGGATTGGGCTCTGTGATAGGGAACGTACAGGGCATTTTCTCCTCGAAGGTGTACCCTCCTCATTTATAAATTTTCTGGCCATTGGGCTTGAAAGACCTCTTCAAAACGTATCCACATTCAATGAATCTTCTGTATAGACTGGGCGCCAGCGCCGGAATCGGCGCCAGCAAGATAGACCCCGCCGGGCCCGCCGTGTGACCCTCGCTACTAAAACCGTTTCCAAGCGTCCAAATACATTGTATCACATGTCCTATAAACCAGAACAACCGCGCTCTTCTAAGGTCCAATAACCGCTAACACCGTCAAAATAACTGTCCAAAAGTCGTCAAAAATCTTGATAGATCCCGTATCGACTCCTGCCGCTAGCACTTGACTTCCGTTGCTCAGTTACTGGATCAGAGTTTGTGCGCTGCATCAATTATTTTGACACTTGCATTTTGGCTCCATTTTTGGGTTCTTCTTTGCTGCTTTTTCACTTTTTTTTCTCTCTTGAACATTTTTCCATCACCTATATCCAAAAACACAAAAATACCTTCTATTAAAGCATAATATCATTAAAAATTTGATAACAATCAAGGCATAAAAATGAGTATTTTTTTCATGGATCAAAATCCTCAAAACTTAAATGTTACTTGTCCTCAAGTAACCATTTTTACTATATAAAATGTATAAAATTTGGAATGAAAGATAAATCTGAGACTTTCTGTAATTTTGACTTATGTATTTTTTGCAATTATTACAATTTTGATTAATTAAGTTTAATTTGAGAATTTAAAGAAGATTAACCACCAAAATTACAGAATTTCAAAATTACTATTTTAAAATAATAGAAGTTTATTATATTAAGATCACATAGATTATTTACAAGAAAAAGATCTTCATGAAAGTCTTTAAATAAAGATTCATGCATGAAAATTAAGTAAAAAGTATGTAAATAGTTTTCTTCATATAAGATAATTCAAGTGAAGCTAATTTTTGATTACGCATATCCTCAAGCTTCTCCTCTTATTATTATTATTTTTTTCACAAAGGAGGATTACCGTATCCGGATGCTCGTTAATGATTTTGAACTTCACTATCCTTAACTTATATTTTCAAACTTTTACATTTTCACTTAATTATTATAATACGAATAGAATTTCAAAAAGATTTTCAATCTTTTCTTTTTCAAGTTATTATTTTTGATTTCTTAATTTATAAATTCATCATTTCGTTATGAATAGAAAATTTCTTAATCTTATTCTTCTTTTTAAGTTAAATAATTCTATTCTTAAAATCAATCAAAGTTATTAAAATTTTGGTTAAGCCCACTAAATATTTATAATTTCAAAATTTAAGTGATCTTAAATAGATTCTTCATTCCTTATGTTATGTTAAGATATTTTATAGAAAATATTAGTTTATTAAGGACAAATAAAATTTTAATTTGCATGTATTTTCTTCCCCCAAACTTAAGTTTTGGTATATAATGAAAATAATAAAGTATGAGAGAAAGAAAGTATAATTTAAAAAGGAATTTTATAAGCATGTAAAAAAAGTTCTAGAAAGAAAAATAATTTACTTCTACACATGTTTTTTATGAATATTATAGAAATAATGGAGCATATAAAAGTAAGTGCTCAAAAATTTTATATACAGTGGTTTAATTAAATAACTATATTACTAATGCATTAAAATAACATTACTAACTATTCTAAAATACTGCGTAGGCCGAAACTAAAAATAAACTCAAATTCATTCAAATTTTGTATCATACAACATCTAAAATAATTTCAACATCAAATAATTCATACAATGTCTCATAAACAAATATAAACTAGTAAACATCAAACAACAATCAAGATTAGCAAACAAAAAAAAAAACTAGACTAACAAATGCACTTGCCATCACATCTTAGAGGGGAATCAGGCTACTAATCGCTGTCTGTAGCCTCGTTATCACATCACCAAAGAAACTCCACATCCTTAGGATCAACATAAGGTGAAATTAGATGTGCGGGAAATCGACGTTCACTCCTTCAAGAATCCGATCAAAGACTCGAATACCAAGATCATATTCACTCTTCCCTTCCGGGTGTAATCAGATAGATGATTAATCTTCTTATCCATATTATCAAATCCGCAAAGGAGTTAGAAATAACTCATTCTCACGCTCCAGAATTGATCATGCAACGTTTCCCAAAAACTAAACGCGTGGCTCAAAGAAGAGATGGCAGAAGGTCCGGGATGAAGCCCCACTTATAAAAGTAAGTAGAAGGGGTCAGAGATCTCTTCCCACAAAGACGATCATAGATACTAAGACTCTCCCGCCCAATTGGCTCTAAGAGACTTCACCTCTCCTCGTAAATACGCGTGACCCATTGTTCACACATAAAGAATAAAACTGCAGATGGGAATCCTAGTCCTACGTATACTAGGATTCAAATAGTAGACTCCATAATCATAAATAATACCTCTGCCAACATTCATTTGGGCTTCCCTCTCCCCGAATGCAATCTAAGATGCTCGATCTCTAGTCACTTCACTGTGTGGTTTGAAAGCATAAGTCTGCAAATAAAGCAATGTCATGCCTTTCAAATACCATTTAACTTAGAAGATTTGAAATTTCATCTGCTTATCGTTCCGATCTTTCAAGCTCCAAAGGCTACAAGCAATAAGCAAATATCATCTCAAGATCTCCTTCGTATTAAGATAATCCAATAGTGACACTGGCTATAGTGGTACCATGTAACATTAATCCTTTTGGAGTAAACTTACCCCAACACTTAACGAACACTTCGTAGTCTTCCCGCATCCAAAAGTTAGCATAAAAATTCACGCACGACCGGAATAACAAAGAATACGGGTGAAATAACAAAATCGTTGCCATTGCGCGCAACGATCGTGTTCTCGATCATTTCACTCGGATTATAAAAGCTTTCCTCTCGAGAAAATTCTCTCGGACATCGCAAATTTGTGATATAAAATGCATTGCCGCAAATACGAACATGCCATCGTCAAAATTTTCTCATGCCTTTCCTCGCTTAGATTTCGATGCCATCTAAACGCAAAGAAAACACAAATAAATTAAGGAATCAAAGATTTAAACTTTTTTTAAGCTTAAGAAACTTAAAATGAGTTTGAAATTCATGGAGAAACACTAAAAATCAAAATTTTCTTAAAATTTGGTTTTTAGTCAAAATAGGAAAAACTATGGTGAAAATCAAAATAAATGATTGTGAGGTAGATCCGACTCCGAGATGAAGAATCAAGTGATTTCGGGCTCAAAATCTTCGATGTTTTCACCTCAAATGGATTTAGAGGTGGGTTTCGCGAAAAAGAGGGAAGAAGATGAAGCTTAGGGCGTCAAAATGGATTATGGGGGTTTAAATGATGTTTTTCGGTAAGCAGTGCCAAGCCGGCCGCCTGTGCGTCGAATCTCCTCGCCTGTGCGCCGTACCTCGCCTTTCCAAAAAATCTCTTTAAAAATTTTATTTTCCACCAAAAATTCATAAATTAAACTTCTAATTACTCATATAAGAGTATTGCTTCTTACATTTTCCATCTTCCAAAATATTTTCCAAAATTTTAAAAATTAAAAATTAAATCCACCAATTAAACACAAGTTTAAATTAAACTTCTAATTCCATTCATGATTTTAATTTCGGGCTCAATACAATTCAGATAAGTATCATAACATGATTCTAGTTCTAACAACAATCAAAAAACACAAATTTGAAAGCAAATACAACACACATAGAACATGAAAGCAAACACACAAATAAACACAATCAATTCACTAAATCGATACAACGACACAATAGATAAATCACAATCTCACCACATCACTATCTAATTCCCATTATCTTGGCAAGGAAAACTATTCAGCCCACTTGGAAAGAATACTAACGCCCTCAAAAAATCCGTAGTCGTTTTCTCGTCGATCCAATTGTTCGCATACATTCCACTCGAGCATCTTGATAAGCCGCGATTATCAAATTGAAGTTTCGCCCATTCCGTATGTTCAATTTGATGATACATCTCGTTGAGGCGATCTCCAATGCTTTTAAACTCTCGCTTCAAACTTATCTAGATGACTAGAACTTTTCTCCAAACTTACAAAACATGAAAACCATCAAGTTGGGTCGAGGATCCTTTCAAACCTTGTCTAGCCTCTTCTCCAAGATTTCTCCTCTCCATTTCTTAAAAATCTTCTAATCTCTCAATAATGGAGTGTATGGGTCGAAATAATGATCGCATAAGGATTGGGGATGAAGATAGGGTCATTTATAAGAGAAAATCGTGTGAAAAATCAAGATTTTTTGTTTCGATAATATCTTAAATCGGTGGGCGCTTGTGCGCCGGACCCATCGACAAATAGTTTCATTTCCGGCGCTTAGGTGCCAACTGGAGCTTGGCGCGAACTATGTTCGACTCCGTTTCGGGCTTCTAATGTCAAATTTCAAAGTTTCGTTCTCCAAAATAGGTAGTTTAGAATGGTAAGATCGATATGCGACTCGCAACACAAATTATAAGCAATCCTAATTACACCTGATCTCCTTTTTCTCATATATGAAATAGAGTGATCCAATGTCTAAGCTTTATATAATCGAGATAATTTTCACCAAGTCAATAAAGACTTGTTAGCATTCAAATTTTCTAAAATAATATAAAATTAAACAAGACCGAGGCATAACTTTACATTACAAATGTAAAAACACACAAAATAACAAATAACTATGGGTTGTCTCCTACAAAGCGCTTGGTTTAATGTCGTCAGCCTGACCTAATCAAGTCTTTTAATCAGGTAGACTCAACTCATAAGCCTCTTTATAAATCTTTTTTAATATCTCTCAAATATGGTTTACTCTTAATCCATTAACTTTAAAAAATTTTTCCGTTTCGGGGATCTTTAACATCCACAACTCTCCATAATGGTATACTTTTTCAATTATATATGGTCCTATCCATTTTGATCTTAACTTTCCGTAGAAAGTCTTTGAACGAGTATTAAATAAGTCATTACTTCTGTCCAGGCTCAAATATTTTTCCCGAAATCTTTTTATCATGTAATATTTTCATTTTCTCTTTATAAATCCTTGCATTTTCATATGATTCATTTCTTTTTTCATCCATCTCATTCAATTGCAATAATCATTTTTCTCCCCGCAAAATATTCAAATAAAAATTAAACTCCTTTATCGCCCAATAAGCTTTATGTTCAAGTTCAACAAGTGTGAAGGACAATGTTTACCATAAACTAACCGGTATGCTTATTATCTTCGATCGGTGTCTTATAAGCTGTTCTATAAGCCCATAATGCAGAATCAAGTCTATCAACTCAACTGGCTTCTTTTAGGATTAACAAATTTCCTCTCTAAAATTTTATAATTGTTTCGATACTACCTATTCCACTTGCTTGTGGGTGATATGCAAGCTTGCAATTCTACGATTGATTCCAAATTTTCCAATAATGATTGAATTCTTATATTTCTAAAATGACTTCCACAACTGCGTGATAATTACCTTGTGCATTCCAAATCTTGAAAAAAATCATCTTCTTTAAAAATTTTAAAACACTTTGAATCACTACAAGGTAGCTACGGTTTCAATCCACTCAAACGTAATAAACCGCTAATAAAATATAAATCTTTCCGTATGATGGTACAAATGGTCCCATAAAGTCTAAACCCCATATATCAAAATTTCAACTTCCAATATATAGTTTAAAGGCATTTGATCTTTCTTGATATATTTCCCATCCTTTGACATCGATCACATGTTTTCACATAATGTCTCATATCTTTAAATAAGATAAAGCAATAAAACTCCTAATTTAAAAATTTAAATGCGCTTTATTCCATCTAAAAGTGTCCTCCAAATTGAATCATGACATTTTTTGAATAATAACATAAGTTTCTTCATAAGGTACGCATCTACAACATGTAGGTCTCTACCTAAATTTAAATAAACGAGATCTTCCCAAATATAAAATTTAGCATCATTTTTAAATTTCTTAATAAATTTGTTATCCAATCCATAAGGTAAAATATTGCTAACTAAATAGTTAACTATATCCGCATACCAAGGTGTTTGGCATCCTTGAATAATATACAAATGTTCATCGAAATTTCTCATTTTATATTTTCCGCACAATATCATTCTGAAGCTCTATAAATGATCAAGAATTTGGTTGTCCGTTCCTTTTCTATCCACTATTTGAAAATCAAAATTTGTAGAAGTAAACCATCTTATCACTTCAGGTTTAGTATCTTTTTTCGTTATTAAATATTTAATAGTGGAATGATCAAGATGAACTATGAATTTGGAACAAGAAGAAAAGGTTCAAATTTATCAAAGGCATATACTATAGCTAAAAGCTCTTTCAGTAGTGTAATTTCTTTGAGTTTCAAAGTAGGTGTTTTATCACAGATAATATATAACTTTGAAAATTTTCATATTTTTGTCCCAATACAGCTCCAATTACAAAATCACTTGCATCACACATTAATTCAAAAGATTTATTCCAATTAAGTGCAATAATTATAGGTGCGCTTTATTAATTTGTCTTTAAAATATTGAAAGCATTAACACAAACTTTCATTAAATTCAAATTTAGCTTCTTTTTCCAATAAATGACAAGCAGGTTTAGTAATTTGGAAAATCCTTTATATATCTTCTATAAACTAAAGATGACCTAGAAAACTTCTCACATCAAGAATAAAGAGTAGGGGGCTGCGTATCGCCAATAATTTTTACTTTTGCTTCGATCAACTTCCATCCCTTTTTGTGAAACTTTATGACCAAGTACAATGCCTTCGACCATAAACTGACATTTTTCTCGCTTACAACTAAATTTGTTTCTTCACATCTTTTCGTAACTTTAGAAATATTTTCCAAACAAGACTTAAAAGAAGTTCTAAAAACCGAAAATTGGCCCATGAATACTTCAATTTCATTGTCAATCAAATCACAAAATATTGACATCATACATTCGAAAAGTCAAGTGGTGTGCATTACATAAACCAAAGTTATTATTTTTCTAAAGGCAAAATGTTCCATAAGTACTGTAATATTTTTCTCTTGGTCCTCGGAGCAATAAGTAATTGATGATAACCAAAATATCCATCCGTAAATAGAAATATGGAAAAGTCTGCCTAATTTGTCAAGCATTTGATCCAAGAAAGGTAAAGAAAATGATCCTTTCTAGTGGCGCTATTTAATATCCGATAATCAATGCAAATTCATCCAAGAATCCTGTCTTATTAGAATTAGTTCATTTTTATCATTGACAACATAGCTACTCCTCCTTCTTCGAACACAAAGAATAGGACTTACCAATCAAGTTATCCGAAATAGGATAAATAGTTCCAAAGATCTAACCATTTTAAAATTTCTTTTTTTAACAACTCTTTCATGATTGGATTTAATCTTCTTTGCGGTTCAATAGTAGGTTTAAAATTTTCTTCCATTAAAATTTATATACAAAATGAAGGGCTTATTCTTTATATCAAATAGTTACTCCAACTAAAAAGCTTTTTATAATTCTTTAACACTCCTATTAATTTTTCTTCGATCTAAACTTAGCTCGAAGAAATAATAACAGGTAAAGTGAATGAATTTTCAAGAAATACATACTTAAAATGAAGGCAATATTTTTAATTCCAAGCTCAAGGGCTTTTTTTAATCGAGGTAAAAGTATATAATTTCGAGTTATGCCTAAAGTTTCCGCTCATTCTTTAAATATAACGAGTTTTTTAAATAATTCATCTTCTTTTAGTTCTTCATTTCATCAGTTAAAAATTTAATTTCTTCTTCAGGAATGATTTTACATTTTTCTCGATAGTGTTTTTCAATTATAAAATCAAAAATATCCATTCGATAACATTTTTTTCTTGTCGTGTATCATCGATTTAAGAACATTGAATTTAATTTCGATCATTAACTCTCATAGTTAATTTTTTGCACATCAATCATAGTCATTCGGTAGCTAGAAAAGGTCTCCCTAAAAATAATCGGGTATTTCTTTAGATTCTTCCATATCAAGCACAATGAAATCCACAGTAAAGAGCAATTTATCTACTTACCAAGCACATCCTCTATAACTCCTCTGTGGCAAGCGATGCGTATCTATCACGAATCAAGGGTTAAGCAGTGGTGGGAGTAATCTTCCTAACTTCAACCTTCGATAACAAATGGCATGAGATTAATACTTGCTCCTAAATCACACAAAGCTTTTCCACAAAATTTTTCCTCTAATAAAGACAAGGTATAGTAAAAACTTCCATAATCTTTAAGTTTTCGAGGTAATTTCTTTCGAATTATTGCACTACATTCTTCACTTAGTGTAATGCTTTCAAAAGCTTCAAATTTTCGTTTCTTACTTAATATATCCTTCATAAATTTTGCATAAGTTGGCATCTCCGTTCCAAGGCTTCAAAGAAATGGTATATTTATAGTAAGTTTCTTAAAATTTCAAAGAACATAGAAAATTGATGATCAAGTCAGTCAGTTTTAATCTTTGAGGAAAAGGTGGTGGTGGTTTTTCAATCTCCACATTAATAGAAATATTAGTTTGATCTTGATTAGAGAAGGAGTTTTTAGGTTTTTCAATCTCTTCAACCTCAATCTCTTTTTTCAATTTCATTCTCACATTCTTTCTTTAATTCCTTTCGACTTCTACATTGTACAGCCTTTAACATGTTCATGTTCTTTCCAAGCTTCTTTTGGATTAATTTCAACATTACTAGGAAGTGTTCCCGGAGTGTCCGTAATTAATTAAATTAGCGATTTGTCCCATTCGATTCTCAATAATACAAATGTTGCATTTCGATTTTTGTAATCGATTACTCATTTGTAAAATAAATTCTTCTATTGATAGCTTTTTCTGTTGATTATTAAATCCAAGTGGTTTATAATTTGAATTTACTTGATTATTCCAATTTCCAATTAGATGGGATTGATTATTACCTACTATTGTCGGGGTTGCCGATTATTCCGCTTAAAATTAGGGTGATTTTTTCCATCCAAGATTATAATAGTTTTAATACGAATTATTTTTACTAGAAATAGCTTGTAAAGTTTCAATAGTTTGAGAATCTTCAATATTAGATGAGTTGTTATGTGATATGTTGATGGCAAAATCATCTAATTTCTTAGATATCAAGAAATACTGTGAAGCAAAGATAGAAAAGGCTGTCTTGAATACTTCGACCTCTTTAGATTAACTTTTACTGCGTCATTGAAAATTATTATTAGCCATTTCTTCAATTAAAGTATAAGCTTCTTCAAATGATTTAGAGCTACATTAAAGAACCTCCAAAGAATAACATCACAATCGATTTTAAGGATCCAATTAAACCATTATAAAATATTTAATAATTAACCAATCGGTAAAGCATGATGCGGACATTTTCTTAATAGTTATTTAAATCTTTCCCAAGTTTCATAAATTATTCATTGTTGACTAAATGAAGTAATATCATTTCTTAATTTAGCTATTTC
This sequence comes from Papilionanthe hookeriana x Papilionanthe teres, assembly GCA_022702705.1. Classification (NCBI taxonomy): domain Eukaryota; kingdom Viridiplantae; phylum Streptophyta; class Magnoliopsida; order Asparagales; family Orchidaceae; genus Papilionanthe; species Papilionanthe hookeriana x Papilionanthe teres. Next base: position 66,810,003 of record CM040430.1, on the reverse strand, counting down.
AGAAGGAAGAAAATATTTAGCAAGGAGTTTTTGTACATTTGTGTACCCATGTTTTAATAACCTCGTCGCTAATGAGTTTAACCACATCTTTGCTTTATCTCTTAAAGAAAAAGGAAACAATCTAAGTCTAATAGCATCATCGAAACATTGTTATATTTAAAGGTAGCACAAAGTTCTAAAAAACTAAGAAAGGTGTAAATTGATCCTCATTCGGTGTTCCTCCAAATTGATTATTTTGAACTATCTTTTAATGATGTATGGTTTAAGCTCAAAAGAATTAACATCTACGTAGGTATTTGAATACTACTATGAAGTTTATCAACCGTAGGTTAAAAGATAATCCCTTAAATTACTAGGAACATTTTGCTCATTAATTTCAATTTCGTATTTGTAACTGTTATGTAAAGTAGCCATTCGAATTTTTAGCTTGTTTCCTTTTTAATTCTTTTATTGTTCTTTCTAATTCAGAATCTAAAGGTATAACTTTTCCATCCAAAGACTACGCATAAAAAGTAAATTAACAAGAAATAAAATTTCTACTATATAAACAAAAAATTTATTTTATTATATATATATATATATATATATATATATATCATATTTTATATTTCGATAATAAAAGAAAATAAAATGAATAAAATAAAAATATTTAAAATCTACTCCGCTCCTCCCGTGCGACGGCGCCAAAAACTCGACCCAATGTTATATATATGCGTACTAAAATTCAATCCTCAAATAACGACGCCAAAAACTCGAATTCCGCAATCCGCCGATGAAAAATATAATAATTAATACTTTCAAATATATGTAATAGGTAATAATAGCAACTAGTGTATACCAAGATAATTTTATTGAAAATATTTTACATATTAGGGGTACTACGCAAGTATACGTATCGTATCAAGTAATATGTGCTTAAACAAAGACCCTAATATCGATCCCACGAGGAGGAGTTACGATTTTTAAATATTTTAATTTTTATTTTTATGTATTTCTTTTATAGTTTATAAATTTGATATTTTTAATTTACTAGATGCAATAATAAATAATGAAATGATTGTGTAAATAAAGAATAAGAACACAACTTTCTTCCTTTCAATTAATCCAAGATTTTCTAAGATAATGATAATATTCGGCGGAGAATATAAATTTATGTTATTGTGCCAAATAGAAGCATTCATATTCTTTACCCTTTGATCCACGTGTAAAGAACATTGGCTAGCCTATGCATCGTGTCCGCATGTATCATAGAACGGGTTAATCTAGGCTCACATTACTGGATGTCCAAGGGTGGCTATGGTCGGCCCTACTAGTGACCCTTTCCTTCTCTATAAACCAAATCACAAGAATTTAGTCAGTCACTCTAAAAACTTATTAATTCTACGCCCATTATATAATATCTTCCTATTTATTTTTATTTCATCTTCGAATAACCCGCACAAGGCCTTCGACTACCCAAGGATTCATGCGTGATATCTACTAATTAAGAATTCTCTCCTTCTGTGTATCAAACTCTTCAACAGATTTTAATACGATGCGATCAATTTGTAAAGTAAATAAAGATCCGCATTAATATCATCACAAAGTTTTAAAAAATAAATACTTTTTAATTTTCCATCGAATTTTATATTCTCTTATTTATCTTTTCATAATTGAAAGGAGAAAGTAAACTAACTACTCAGAACACATTGAATTTAAATAACAAAACATGATAATAAAATCCGAATAAAATTACAAATTTATCTCATGCTTCCCATCGAACTCGAATTCTTCCGACTCCAAAGCAAAATAAACTTTAAAAGCACCAACTCTTTAAACTCTCAATACACACTCTAAATAAATTAACTAATTAATAAAAGCACCTGGGCACTTCTCTAATTCTCCCTCTGTATTGTGGGCATTTTTCTCTGAAGGAGTACCCTCCTATTTATATGCTTCAAGGGTTGCCTTGAGGCACCTCTTCAAAATGTGTCCACACGATTAAAACCGTTTCCAAGCGTCCAAATACATTGTATCACATGTCCTATAAACCAGGAACAACTGCCAGCCTTCAGAAGGTCCAATAACCGCTAAAATCGTCAAAATAATGATTAAAGTCGTAAAAATCTTCGATGTATCCTATATCGACTGCGCTGAAGCGTATTCGCGCCTAGGCTTGTCAGCATTTTTTTGGGTTAAGTGTTGTATTTTAAAAAAGGGGGTCGCCTACAAAAGTTGTCTACGAATTTTAAATTTTAAATTTTAAATTTAAATATGTATATATATAATTTAGAAAGTAAGATTTTACTTCAAAATAATTTTAAGTTTGAAAATATTAAGATATGAAATCAACCGATCTCACATCCCGAATAGCTATATAAACAAGACCACACCACAAGCCATATATCTATCCCTTAACACCGTACACTACTATTGATGGGGCTTGATTAAATAAACTAAGATTTGTGACACCGTTCGATCCGCGAACCAATTTTATAAGCCGACAAATTCCCTCGCTAATAAGTGAAGAAATTAAGCAGGGTTTATAGACATTCGGTTCTTAAAGTTCCCTATAAGGCAAGCCTCATAGTTAATTACATCTTAAATGACGGAATCATTTAAGAAAACTCTCGATAATGATCAAGTGGTTTTGCTTCTCAAGAATTTCAAAGTTTAAGGTTTGCAAAGGATTGGATTTTGGAAATTTTTTAAAAAGGGATTAGCTCAAATTTGGAACAATTTATTTAAGAGTCCACGAGGAGAGGCAGAGAAGCCGAGATCCAAGAAGCACTTTCGGCAACTTCCCAAACTATCCTATTGCTCGCTTCACTGAGTTTATTTAATGTTTCAATCCTACCAATTTTGATTAATTAGACTTATATTTGTATGATAAAATCATACAAATAGCCTTGAAGATATGAGGGTTTATGCTCGTACCAAATAACTACTCCTGAGTCCTAAGACCTAAGTTAGTGGCTTAATTCGCATAACATGACTATGCAAATGCCTAACAAAGAGTTTAGACTTATGTCGCACCAGTAAACTACCTCGAAATCCTATGGCTTTATTATTTAATTCTAAGAAAGGTTTTGCCGAAGTAGACTCGTGTTTTGCCGACGAAGATAGTAGTGCCGCCGCCGTGCTCCAAGCTCCTTGCTGTTGTAGAGGCCAGAACAGAGAAGGTGAAAATCGTGGAGATAAGAGAAGTGTTTTCGTTTAGACTCAAGTCCAAATATTTTTAATATTTTAATTAAACCGTATCTTAAAGTTGTTTTAAAATGTGAATCCAATTAAGATCCCACGGTTTTATCATCCCAAGATCGTTATTTTCATCGAATCTACTTGTTCGTACACTTCTAAACTCAACCGAATGAGTTCCACACTTTCATTTGCATCTACGGAAATCTTAATAAGAACACGCGGGTTACATCATCCGAGTGTATTCCCGATCATTCAACGAGACGTTTTAATTTAGTTGCAATTGTAGTTTTATCGTTTTGCTTGCGATTAAATTTTTGAGTTGTTTTATATTTCGGAATGTTTTCAAGTGTGCTGAATTTTTATCTGCGGTGACTTTTAATTTAGTTTTGGGTTTCAGTTTTGTGACTATCCTAAAAATTTCAATTTTTTATGCAACAATCTTGTTTAACTTGCAAGAAAAAGTAAAGTGCAAAGGCATGTAAGAAAATTGCAATAAAGTAAATTACAATAAAATAAAAGCGTACCTGGAGGGTCTTCCCGTCATCCCAAGCCGTACTTAAAACACATGTTAAGGCATTTAAATATTTCAACAAGTACCTAGGTAAAGCTAAGGAAGGTTCTCGGTTGTATACCAAGATCATAATCCTATAATTAGTCATTTCCTATGACGTTCAGGTTCTTGTGTTTTGTTTATGGATGATTTTCACCAAAGAACAATTAAGTTCAATTGTTCTTCTAAAACATCTCATCATATTGAGAAAGTGCTTAGGACGAGTCCTAAACATCTTTTCAATACTTCAGATTATTTTGAGTCGAAGTAAATTTAGTCGTACAGGTGAATTAATCATCAAGGAGTTCCGCTAAGCTTTGTCTTCGCTAGTGAACTCGGGCATTTAATTACTCGACGAATGAAGTGACATCTCACTTAATACCTTACTTGGCTATTATAATAATCAAAGCCTTTAGGGGCAGGTCGGGTTTGTCGAGAATTTTAATCATTCTTAATCAAGTTCGAGTTACCATTTAAAGTGATTTGGTTTTAATTACGAGGTTTTAATTAGTAATTTTAACTTTTGAATAGTGTTCAAATTATTTTTGGTTTAAATCTTTATACTTTAAGTGATCTTAATATTTTAAATTAATTTTCGTGTTTCAAATTCACTTAGATTATTCATATATCTTAATGATTCGGGTTTAAAGTTAATTATAATATTTTAAGTTAATTCGATTAGTTTGACATTTTTATATTCTTAATAATGAATTGTCTTAATATTTCAAATTTGTTTTACTTTTATTATTGAGTGATGTTTTCTATTTCGATATAATTTAAATTTAATTTAATTGAATTTTTAATTTAATTTAAATTAATTTAATTTCAATATTTTAAATTTAATTTAATTTAATTGTTAAAATGTTAATTTAATTTTAATTCTAATTTAATTTCTACTTAATTTAATTTAATTTTAATTTAATTTAATTTAATTGTTAAACCATTTAATATTTTGAGCTTTCCTTTAATTTAAGGGTTATTTTTAATTTTTAATTTACTTTAGTTTAGATTATCATTTTAATTTTAATTAAGAGTTAAATATTATCAAGTGATTTATTTAGGATTTTTTTATTAAAGAATTAACATCCTTCAAGTTATATCCCTATTTTTAATAATTCAAATTTTCATTAATCTTCCAAAATTTAAATTGCTTAAATAATTAAAGTTTCATTGGTTTATTAAAAGTGATTAATGGGTTCCTACCTTTTAATTTCCCAAAGTTTCAATCATCCACGAAACATAAATCAAATATTTTACCCTCCATTTTAATTAAACCTAAAATTTTAATAAAGCGGGTTTTTAATTTTTTAATTACCTTTATGCCCTTTGCGCTTATTTATTTCATAACTCACTAAATCGAAGCTCATCTAACTCAAGCATGTCACCTCACTCACATGTCAATTAAGACATTAGAGGAAAGCAAAATGTGATTTTTTCTGAATTTAATTTATTTATATAATTATTTTTAGTGAAAAATAAGGATTTCAAGGAAAATTCAACAACATGACAAAAGTAAGGTTTCTATCCTTAAGAAATTAAGGGATATTTAATGACTAGAGGATCACTGACCAATTTTGTTGCATTTTTAAATTATATTTTATTTATTATAATTATTTTGACTTTTGAGTGTTAATTAATTATAAAATAAAATTAAAGTTAAAAAATGGATTTTATAATTTTTTTAAATCTTCAACCTCAAGGAGTTCAGAGAACAAATTTTACAATTTTGGATTTGCTTCGTATTTATTGAATTAATTTATCGAAAAGGTTGGAAAATACATTTTTAATATTAAAAATTGTTTGAGCTTTTAAAATTCAATATCTTAACTTAAAGACTTAGAAAAAATAATTGGTTGGTTTCCAAGTGATTAGGAGTCAAAATGTGGCATTTTTATGATTTTTATTATTTTTGTGATTTTTATTATTTTTTAATTATTTAAATATAAAAAATATCATTAAAAATAAAAAATTTTAGAAAATTGTAATTTTAATTTTTATAGACTCCTCTAATATCAGAGAGCCCACAAAACCAATTTGGTGAATTTTTGAAATTTATTTTTGGAGTTATGAATTTTTAAAATTTAATTTCGATCATTAGCTTAATTAATTCATTTAACTGGGCTAATCATTTCCAATCGACTTCAAATTATTATGCAAGGTTCTCTTATATTCTAAAGATCAATGGAGAATTGATTTAAGTTATTTTGATGTGTGGTTAACTCCTAATTAATTAAAATTCAATTTTGAGTATTTAGGTGCTAATTAGTATTATTCTTAATGAATTAAGCCTAACCATAATTATCCTAGTAGTCCGCCGGTCCTAAAAAACTTTCCAAATTTTTCTAGAATTTATTGAGCAATATGCTAATTATTGGAATTAAAATACCACAAAACAGTAACATAAACTTGAAAAATTCATAACTTGCCATAGATAGTTTCGACTCGAAAAATTCAAGGAATGCTTCAAGATTTGTGCTTCAAAGCTCCTATGGTCTCATGCCATGGTGAATTGTGTATGCAAATGAAGAATCAAAATACTCAAAATGTTAGTCAATTAATTAAAATAAAATACTCATCAAATTAACCTAATTCTTTTTCCACATCGTTTTCCCGTTCACCGAGCAAGTGGGTATTTTTATTTTTATTTTTGTGATTTTTCTATAATAAGTTATGATTTTTTGAAGTTTATGTTCAAAATAAATCAAAAATCCACTTCCTCTCAAACTATCGCTATCAAGGAGGGGCCACGTGTCGCTCCGTGATCGGGCCGGCGCGTTTCTCGCTATGGATGAAGCTCCCGTCCGATCGCATCTCGCACAGTCTGCTGTTGTTACACATGTGATCGGACGGCGAATGCTTCCTCTCTCCTAGTTCTATTCACCCAAAACCGTCTACCTTCAAACTCTTGATATCTCACTCGTTTCTAAACGAAATTGAGTGAATTTTTTTTTAAATGATCGTCTAATCGAGTAGCACACATCTATATGGTGATTATATACTTGGGGAAGTACGTGAATATTTACAAAAATTTAAAATAAGCTCGGTTGAGGAGAAAATTTGATACCTTTGTCCAAGAGGTGAGGCCTAAATTGGAAATGGTTGGATTGAGCTTAGGAGTGCTTGGAGAAGCTTTGGGAACAATTTGCGCAGTTTCCCCAAGGTAACATCTCTTCTCGTCGCTATGAATGATCTGGTGGGGCCAGAGAGTTTAAGTTCAAATTGGTCAAAGCATGAGGTTGGGCTTGGTTCACCTTCCAAGGGTCTGATTTGGGCTGAGAAAAGCTCCCTTGATTCAGCTTGATTAGTGGGGAGAAGTCACAACCAAGTACAATTAGGCTTAAGAATGGGTTAAAGGAGACATGGGAGTGCTTAATTACTTTAAGGGAATCAAGAAAGAGGCTCATCCTCTTGCCCAATATGGTATTGTCACATGAACACCACTCACATGGCTTGCATGGGGCTTAAGGATGGCTTCATGGCTAGCCTATGGCTTGTCCATGGCTTGGTCAATTTTCATGAAAAAGGTTATTTGGAATTTTTTTGAAAACTTTGATTTTTTGATTGGTTTTGTCATGATGCTATTTTGGTTTAATCAAAATGATGGGTTTTGGACTTAGGGTGATTTAAATCATAGGGAATGATGAGGAAAAATTTCATGTGGGCTTTGGAATGAAATTTGGGCTTTTGAATTTTGTTGGAAGTGGGCTTTTAAAAAGGTTTAAGGAGGCTTTTAGGTTTGAAAACAAATTGGTAGTGGAAATTTTGTAAAATATTTGTCAAACAAATATTGGGTTTAGTTTAGATGTGTCATGAGCAATTTGGAACAAATTTGAAGTGATTTTGAATTGAATTGGGTTTAATTGGGGTCTCTTTTAGTAAAGGGGCCAAAGTCAGCCAAATTGGGCTAACTTGGTTTAAGGTTAAATAATCTTGGATTTGATGAAATTAATCTTGAGAAATTTTTATGGGGTGTAACAAAGAGTTTTCAATTTGTTTGGGCTTTAATTTGGGATTTGGGCCTACTCAGTTAGGCTCGGGGTTTAGCCAATTTAGGGGATTTGACTGAAGTTGTGTCTGGTGAGCTAGGTTCAAATTGGGTGAAATCTAGTTAGTGTTTTGTTTGTGGGGATATTGGGAAGGTTTTAGAAAAGATTTGGGGCTAATTGAGTTGAATTCTAAGTTAGTTTGGGCTGTTTGAAAGCCATGGGCCAAAATCGGGCTTTAAGCTTCAAATTGAAATTGATCCAAATGTCAATCAAATTGGATTTGGATTTGTCTAAATTGATATTGGAGATATTGAATTGAAGTTTAGAATTGATTGATCAACATTGAGGTCAATTGGGTTGATTTAGTTTGACATCAAGTTTACTTTGGTTAAAACGTCAAATCGAGGTTTCGTAAAAGTGGGTTAAATTGACAAAATTGGCTTATAGTGTAGTTAAAAAAAATGAAATTGGGAATATTTGAGATTTTCTTTGGATTTTTTGTGAATTTTGAATTTATGGATTTTGGTTAAAAATTGTGATTTTTAGACATTCTATGACGCGCATTTTTAAATTTCTGTATATTTTACATGATCAATTCTTGAGGAGAGAAAATTTTAGGACTGGTTTTGAGAATTTTGGGTAATTTAGGTAATTCTTGCAAATTTTGGGGTGGTTTCCAAGGATATTTGGTATGTTCAAGTGTGGCCCCTGAGGTCAAAATCGAAATTTCTGAAAATGAAGATTGATCAAGCCTGCAGAATGGAATCACTCCATATCAAGCCCATAAGAGCCATGAGAGGACTCATTTGAGGCATTCACTAACCCTCTTAGCCAAGGGCTTAGGGCCGAGGACCATCTATACGAATTACTCATACGAGTCGTGAAGTCAAGCCAGTATGAATGGTTTTAGAATTTGGGATTCTGTGTGAAAGTGTAATGTGTGCAGTCAACCCTCACCGCACTGTGCCACCTGTGTTAGTCCTAAGGCCAAAGAGTCCTATAGGAACTCATCCTTTAAACCTCCACATTTGATCTTAACTCTCCAAGTGAATTGGGGGTTTATAATCAAAAGATGCGGTGTTTAAAGGAGTTAAGAGGTGTTTGAATTTCTATGGCTCATGCTATCTCTAATCCCTTCAGATAGTCAAAGGAAAACTCAAGGCCAGATCCTAAGTACTAAAGAGAGAGAAGAGAAAAAACCTCATAAAAAATGAGGTCAACAAGGCGCCAGACCAATAATTTTGGCAATTTTGAATTTTGGCTCCATTTTTGCTCCTTTTTGCTCCTTTTTGCTCCTTTTTCACTTTTTTTTTCTTGAACATTTTTCCATCACTTATATCCAAAAACACAAAAATAATTTTCATTAAAGCATAATATCCTTTAAAATTTGATAAAAATTAAGGCATAAAAATGGGTATTTTTTTCATGGATCACAAAGCCACTAGTCTTTGATTAAGATGACTATGGTCAATATGTGAAAAATCATAAAGTGGTTACCATTTGGCTAGACTTGGTCCCAAAGTGGTTGGATGGCTAAGGTCCATGGCTCATGCTCCTAAACCCTAAATTCCACCCCAAATCACTTCTACTCAATCTTGACCACATAAAAATTTCAAATCAATTAGAGTTAATTTAACCCACCTAAACCTTAAACTCTTTCCCTTCTACCCCATAATAAACTCACATGATTGAACCAAAGCCACTAGTCTTTGATTAAGGTGGCTATGGTCAATATGCGATGATCATGTGCGGTTACCATTCGCGTACTTGGTCCTGAAGTGGCCGGACTCGGCTAAACTACTGCCCCGCTCCTAAACCCTAAATTCCACCCCAAATCACTTCTACTCAATCTTGACCCCACATAAAAATTTCAAATCAATTGGAGTTAATTTAACCCACTAAATTAATTACCTAAATGGCATAACCATATTTGAAATTAAAAAAATCATAAAACAAAAAAAAAAAAACTCAAAAACTCACCAAATCAATTTTGGTAGTTCTATGAGATCAGAGGAGTCCAGGAAAAATGAAATTGGATTTTTCATAAAACAATCATGTTTTATCATTTTTTAATATTTTAATAATTAAAAAAAATCATAAAAATATTAAAATTCACCAAAGTGTCACATTTGCCTCCTAATTACTGGGAACCAACAAAATACTTTTACTAAGTTTCTAAGTAAAGATATTAAATATTAAAGATTTAGGGTAATTTTTAATATTAAAAAAATGAATTTTTCAAGGCTTTCACTAAAATAATTCTAATAATTCAAAGAAAAATAAAAAATATATATAAATTTTGTTTCTCTGAGTCCCTTGAGTTCAAAGAGATCTAAGAAAAATATAAAACCTAATTTTCCCCTCAATTTTGTTTTATAATTAATTAATACTCCAAACTTAAAATAATAATAATAAATAAATTAAAATTCAAAAATCACCAAAATTGGCCCAAGTGGTCCTCTCTTAGCCGTAGGAACCTCCGATAATTTTCCTAAGGATAAGTTTTATCTTGTCATGTTGCTTCGAATCTTCTAACAAAATCCCTAGTTTCCACATAAATAATTATATAAATTAATTTAAAAATAGAAAAATCACATTTTCTTCTCTGATGTATTAATTGACATGTAAGTGAGGTGACATAATAATTTCAAATTTATTTAAGGTTGATTTAGTGAATTATGAGATGAACAAGCTTAAGAGGGCATAAAGATAATAAAGGAACTTTAGCCGTAACCAATATTTAGGCTTAACCAAAGGGGAAGGGTTAACATTCGATCTTGATTTTCCCATTGGATGATTGAAACATAGGAAACAAAGGCGTAGAAACCCATTAATCACCTTTAATGTTAAAGAAGAACCCAATTAATTAAGTCATAATTCCTGGAAGTTAACTAAGGCATAAATTGTTAGGGGGGTGATATAGAAAGACTCTAATGCTTTAAATTGAACCCCTAATCAATGAATCGATTCAATACTATTTAACTCTTAATTAATGGAACCATAAACGTAAGATTAACTAATAATTAAAAAGTGGATGCTCAAGATATTTTTCGTTATGTGTGTTGTATTTCAAAAGCGGGTCATTTCCATAAATCACGCGAATTTTCGCATTTAAATTTATTTTTTAAATATATATAATTTGAAAGTAGCGCTTGATTTTTCAAAATAATTTTACTTTTAAAATTTTAAGATATGAAATCAAACCGATATCACATCCCAAATAAGCTTATATAAATGAGTACTACACCACAAACCGTGTATTTATCCCGAAGAATACATATTACATCATTACGACGCGGCTCGATTAAATAAACTAAAATATTTATGACATCCGTTTGGTCCGCGAACCAATTTTATAAGCCGACAAGTTCTCGTTTAATATAAAGGAATTAAATAGGGTTTATATTACCTGGTTTCAAAGCCCTTATAAGGGCAAGCCCCTATAGTTAATTACATCTTAAATGATAGAATCATTTAAGAAAACTCTCGATAATGATCACTATTTTGCTCTCAAGCACTTCAAAGTTTAAGGTTTTCAAAGCGATTGAATTAATTTGGTCAGAATGGATCAAATTCTAGATACAATTTATTTTGGGAATTCATGGAAGAGAAGTAGGAGAAGTCGAGGATCCAAGAAGAATTTTGGCAACTTCCAAACTATCCTATTATTTGGCTTCGAGTTTAAGAAAATTATTTAATGTTGTAATCCTACCAATTTTAATTAATTAAAGACTTCGTTCACGACATAATCACACAAATAAGACGAAGATGTGAGGGTTTATGTCGTATCAAACGACTACCTCGTATGTCCTAAGATCGGTTAGGCTTAATTTCGTATAACATGATTATACAAATGCCTACCTAAAAGTCAGAGATTTATGTTGCATCAGCAAGCTATCTCGAAGTCATATGGCTTGGTTATTTAATTCTAAGGAATGTTTAGCTGATGTAGACTCGAGTTTGTCAAGAAGATACTGTGTTTTGGTTTAGAGAAAATCTTAATTTCCAAGTGTTTTTTATGTTTTATTTAAAACAAATCTTAAAGTTTATTATAACAACACCGGTTAAGATCCCACGGTTCCATCCTTCTGGCATCGTTATTTTTATCGGATTCACTTAGTCCAGATGAATTTGCTAAACTCAACTGAATGAGTTCCACACTTTCATTTAGACCGTGGGAAATCCCGTTAGCACACGTAGGTTACATCATCCGAGGTATTCCCGATCATCCAACAAAACATTTTAATTTAGTTGTGATTGTAGTTTTGTGTTCTGTTTGTGATTAAATTTTGAGTTGTTTTATATTTTTAAATGTTGTGGCGGTGAATTTTATCTTGCAATGACTTTTAATTTAGTTTTGGTTTCAGTTTTAGGGACTATCCTAAAAGTGTGGGTTTTCATGCAACAGTTGTTTATCAAGCAAGAAAAGTAAGAGCGATGCGATTAAATAAATTGCAATAAAGTAAATTGCAATAAAATAAAAGCGTACCTGGAGGGTCTTCCCGTCATCCCAAGCTGCACTCAAACACAAATTATAATATTTAAGCAAATTCCTAGGTAAAGCTAAGGGAAGGGTTATGGTTTCCTACCAAACTCCAAATCCTATAGCTAGTCATTTCCTATGACGTCTAGGTTCCTGTGTTTTGGTTTGAGGACGATTTTCTTCATCAAAGAAAAATTAAGTTTAGTTGTTCATATAAACATCCTATCATATTGAGGAAGTGCTTAAGAAGAATCTTAAACATCTTTTCAATATTGCTAGAATTGTTTTAAGTCCAAATGAATTTAATTATATAAATGAATTAATCGTCCGGGAATTCAAGTTTTGTTATCTTGCTCAGTGAACTAGGACATTTGAATATCCTATAAGTGAAGTAACATTTCATTTAATGTTCTGTTTAGGAGTTATGATAACCAAAGCTTTCGAGGGCAAATTGGTGTTCAAATGGTTTGAGATTTAATTTAATTTCAGTTATCGGGTTTAAATTTGCAATAGTGTTCAAGTTGCTTTATTTTGAATTTCTTTATGTCTTCGGTGATGTTATTCTTTTAATTCAATTTAATTTAACTTTAATTTAATTTAATTTAGTTTAGTTTCAATTTTGATTCAATATAACTTGATTTTAATTTTAACTTGATTCTATTATTTAATTTAATTTAATTCAATTTAGTTTGATTTGAAATGATTTAATTTAATTTAATTTAATTTGATTTAATTTAATTTGATTTAACTTACTTTAATTTAATTTAATCTGATTTAATTTAATTTAATTTAATTAGATTTAATTTGATATGTTTTAATTTAATTTAATTTAATTTAATTTAATTTTAATTTGTTTTAATTTAATTTTATTTAATTCAATTTAATTTAAATTTTAATTTAATTTTACTTTTAATTTTAATTTAATTGAAATTTTAAAAGGGTTTAATTTAAATAATTTAACTTTTATTTAATTTAATGATTAAGTCTTTTAACATTTTAAATCTTAAATTTGGATTATCTTTTTAATTAGGAATTAAATATTATTGAGATGATTAATTTAGGTATTCTTAAATTAAAGAACAAATCTCTTCCTAATAATATCCCTATTTTAATAATTCCAATTTTATTATTCTTCCAAATTTAATCAATTATTTAATTAAGGTTTTTTTCAATTATCTTAAATTGTTTAGTAGGTTTCTACCCTTTAATTATTTAAATTTCAATCATCTAAATCAGATTAAGATCAAATATTTTACTCTTTAATTTTATTAAGCCTAAAGTTTTAATTAAAGGTTAAAATTTTAATTACCATTTTGCCCCTTCAAGCTTAATAATTTCATAACTCACTAAGTTAAGCTTAAATGAACTTGAAATTTTTATATGACTTCACTCATATGTCAATAAAGACATGAGAGGAGAAATAGTGATTTTTCTGTATTTAATTTATTTATGTAATTATTTTTTGGTGGAAAATAGGGATTTCCAAGGAAATTTAATAATATGACCAAGGGAAAGTTTCTGTCCTTAAGAAAATTATGGGACATTCCTAATGACCAGAGGACCACTTGGACCAATTTTGGTGATTTTTTGAATTATATTCTTTTTATTATAATTATTTTGAGTTTTGGAGAATTAATTAATTTAAAAAATAAAATAAAGGTTGAAAAATGAATTTTATATTTTTCAAAAATCTCTCTGATATCAATGAAATCAGAAAATCAATTTTTACAATTTTCTGATTTTTCTTTGATTTATTAGAATTATTTTAGTGGAAATGCTTAAAAATACATTTTTTTTAATTTTAAAATTATCTTAGGGCTTTAAAATTTAATATCTCATCAAATAGACCTAAGAAAAACATGGGATTTATTCCTAAGTGATTAAAATTCAAAATGTGACATTTTGGTGAATTTAATTATTTTTGTGATTTTATTATTTTTTAATTATTAAAATATTAAAATAATACAAAAAATCAACTTTTTTAGAAAATTGAAATTTTAATTTTCTTAAATTTCCCTGATATCAGAGAGGCTTCAAAACCAATTTGGTGAATTTTTGAAAAGTATTTTGAATGTTATGAATTTTTAAAGTTTAAATTGGCTAAATGGCTTAATCAACCCATTTAGTAGGGCTAACCAAGTCCAATTGACTTCAAATTTTTATGGTGGGTTCCTCTGACCCTAAAGGTCAGTGGAGAATTGATTTCAAGCCAATTTGATGTATGATTAGCTCTAATTAATTAAGGACCTATTTTGGGAGTTTAAGCCAATTAGTGTTATTCCAAGTGGATTAATTCAAAACCTATTTTTCTTAGGTTCCTCTGGTCATAAGAAACATCACCAAATTTTCCTAGAATTTATTTCACAACATGCTAATTATTAGATTTAAAATACTCAAAAAAGCAACATGAATTTGAAAAATCAATAACTTTTCACAGGGATGGCCTCTGACTTTGGAAAATTCAAGGAATGTTCCCAAATTAAGAGGCTTCGAAAGCCCTATGGTCTCATGCCATGGTGAATTTCCTATATGCATGGAGAATTAAAACAATGCAGAGGGTAAATAAATCATTAAAAATAAAATACTTGATGAAATTAAATGATTTCTTTTCCACATTATTCTCCTCTGTTCACTGAGCAAGAGGGTATTTTTATTTTATTTTTCTAATTTTCCTACACAAAGTTATGCATTTTTGAAGTTTAGGGAATTAAATAAATAAGAAAATACCCTAATTTTCTATTCAAAACGACGGCGCTGACTCATCCTAGGCATCTCTGAAACGCCGCGTGTCGCGCTGCCATTCGACGCCGCCACCTGAGTCAGCAGCCCGGGTCCCGCCTTCCGCGTATCATCTGCCGATCCGACCCGATCTGAGCCATCCATCCTCGCGTGTATGGAATGAACGGCATCCGTTCATTGTCCCCAACCGTTCTCACCCGAGAGCCGTCCACACTAAAACCCTAAGAACTCACTCATTTCTCAACGGATTTTCGTGTTCTTGTGCTCTATGGATTCGTCTTGAAGAGATGAATAGATCTAAACGGTGATCATGCATTGAAATTAAGGCATTTGAAATGGAGAATCTCCAGAAGCTCGGGATAAAGAGTTAGCTCATACCTTTGCTCAGAGAAGTGTGGCTTCAATCTGAGGGTTGTGTCACCTTCGATTGGGTCCAAGCAAGCTCCAGATGAAGTCTCCTGGTCTGGTGAATTGCCTAGGTAGGATTTTGACCAAGCCCGATGGGTGGCCTGGAGAGGGGGCTTTTGCTGGTGGACTTCTCCACTTGGTCTGGTGAAGAAGTAGGACCAATCAATTTGAGGATTGATCCACTGTGGAGAAGTATCCTGGTTTTGGGTGGAATTTTGGCTGAGAAATTGGGCTCTGTTGGTGGGGATTAGGGCAAATTTTCACTGGGGATCAACTGCTCTAAGTATGGTCTGGAGCAATTTTGGCAGGGTTTTAGTAAGGTCTGGTTCAGCACCTCTCTTGGCCGAGAAGGGTTGGTGTTTAAATAGGAGAGGGTGGAGGGCCTCCCAGGGGGAGTTAGGGCTTGGGATCAGCTGCTCTTGGTAAGAGAAGAACAACTGCAATGGCCACTGGGGATGGGGCAACTCGGCAGGTGAGAATTCCAAGCTTGGGCTCACATGCGAGCTCTCGGCTCGGTGGTTTCCGGCGGCCGTGGTGGCCGGCCGGCCGGGGTCAGGTCATCTGTTGTCATCAGGAGGGTCAGGGGTTGGCTATGGTGCAAGCAATGGAGAGTGGCCATGTGTAGAAAGCTTCATTCAAAATGGAATGGGGAAGGGGCTCTTTTAGGCTCAATTTGGTCATCCTATGGGTTTGGGTTGGGTGCACCTTTCCAAGCTCTAATTTGGGCTGAGGGAGGTCAGGTGAGTCAGCTAGATTAGCAGGGAGAAGTCACTATCCAAGCATGTTTAAGCTTAAACATAGTTTAGGGGAAGCATGAAAAGGTTTAATCACCTTTAAGAGAATCCTTAAAGAGGCTCCTCCTCTTGCCATTTATGGATGGTCACATGTCAAACCTCTCATGGCTTTACATGGGGCTTGAGAATGGCTTCATGGCTTTATTTGGGCTTGGGTATGGCTTAGTCAATATCATGAAAATGGAATTTGGAAATTTTTGTAATTTAGGGGTGATTTGATGGGATTTGGCATATGGCTTGATTTGGAACCATTTGATGATTGATTTGAACTTAGGTAAAGGCTTTGATTAAATGGATGGCAAATGGAAATGTCATGTGGGCTTTAGTGGTAGATTTCTGGGCTCTTTGAAATGGTTTTAGATGGGCTTTTAAAGTGATTTATGGAAGTGGGTTTTTTTTATTTTAGGATGAGAATTTTGCAAAGGATTGGATCCAATAAGTGTTGAATTTAGTTTAGGAATGTTTCATGAATGATTTGGAATAAATTTGAAGTGTTTGGGCTAGGTTTGGGTTGGATTTGGACCTCTTTGGTGAATGGGCCAATGTAGGTCAAATTGGGCTAACTTGGGCCAGTGTTTGGCTAGGATTGAAATTGATGTAAAATAAATTTTGGGAAATGTTTATGGGAGTGTTTAAAAGAGGTTTTGGCTTTGGTTGGGTTTTGATTTTGGGGTTTGGGCTTATTTGGGTTAGGTTTGGGTTTAGGTCAAAATTGGGCCTTTTAGCTTTGGGTTGAATTTGAGTGGGGTTTGGGTCTAAATTTTGGGCAAATCATGTTACTGTTTTGTTTGTGGGGATGCTAAGGAAGGTTTAGAAAAGGTTTGGGGTTAATTGGAGTTGAATTGGGTTAGTTTGGGTTAGGTTTGGGTCATGGGTCCAAATTGGGCCTTTAAGGCCAAAACTGAAATTGGATTCAAATGTCAATCAAATTGGACTTGGATTTGGTCTAGATTGGTGTTGGGAATGTTGAATTGAAGTTTAGAATTGAGTTGGACCAGAATTTGGGTCAATTGGGTAGATTTGGCTTGACATTGGGTTCACTTAGGGTTAAAATGGGTCAAATTTGGGATTTTGACAAAAGTGGGGTAAATTGACAAAATTTTCCCATGGTGTAGTTAAATAAAATGAAATTGGGAATATTTGGGATTTTCTAGAATTTTCTAGGAATTTTCTGAATTTTTGGATTTTTGGGTCAAGAGGGGTATTTTGGGTATTTGGAGGGTATTGGGAGGTATTTTTGGAATTTTTGGTATTTTTAGGTATGGATGATCAATTTGAGTAATGTGGGAATGTTTGGGATTGGTTTTGAGGAATTTTGGGTAATTTAGGTGATTTTGCAAATTTTTGGGTATTTTCGAGCGGCTTTGGGTAGGTTAAGCGTGTGTAGGGTCCCGGGTCAAAAATCGAAAATTTGGAAAATTGAAGATCGGGTAAATGTAAGTGGAATAAAATCATTTTGGTTGAGCCATGAAGTCATATCAAGCCCACATGAGCCATGAAGGGACTCATTTCGAGGCATCCACTATGTTGTTCCTAACCCTCTTAGCCAGGGGCTTAGGGGTTAAGGACCATCCATGTGAATCACCTTTATGAGTCGAGAGGCCAAGTTAGGTATGGGTGTGTTTCTAGGATGTGTGTGAAAGTGTAGTGTATAGGTGTAGTGTGTGTGTAAGTCAGCCCTTCACCGCACCGAGCCACCTGTGGTAGTCCTAAGGCCAAAGAGTCCTATAGGAACTCATCCTTTAAACTTCCACATTTGATTTCAACCCTCTAGGTGATTAGTGGGTCTATAGTCAAGTTTGTGGAGTTTGCGATGGAGTTGAGAAGTGGTTTGAATTTCTAGGTGGTGGGTCCCAATTCTAATCCTCTAAGATAATCAAAGGAAAAGCCTAAGGCTAGATCCTAAGTAATAAAGAGAAGAAGAGAAGACCTCATCAAATATGAGGTCAATAACAACCAAATTGCTGATCATTTATCTAGAATTAAGAATGATGTTATACTGAAGAAAACATAAAAGAGAAATTTCCTGATGAACATTTATATGTTATTCAAGGATTACCAAACACCTTGGTATGCGGATATAGTTAACTATTTAGATAGCAATATTCTACCTTATGAATTGGATGAAAAATTTATTAAGAAATATAAAAATCATGCTAAATATTATATTTGGGAAGATCCTCATTTTTTTAAATTAGGAAGAGATTCTATAATTCGAAGATGTGTACCTTATGAAGAATCTTATGCTATTATTAAAAAATGTCATGATTCCGATTTTGGAGGACACTTTGGAGTAGATAAAACTGCATTTAAATTTTTAAATTCAAGATTTTATTGGCCTACTTTATTCAGAGATGTGAGACATTATGTTAAAACATGTTATCGATGTCAAAGAATGAGAAATATATCCAAGAAAGATGAAATGTCTTTAAACTATATATTGGAAGTTGAAATTTTTGATATATGGGGTTTAGACTTTATGGGACCATTTGTACCATCATCTGGAAAAATTTATATTTTATTAGTAGTTGATTATGTTTCAAAGTGGATTGAAGCTGTAGCTTTGCCTAACTGTGACTCCAAAAGTGTAAATTTTTAAAGAAGATGATTTTTTCAAGATTTGGAATGCCTAAGGTAATTATCACAGATGGTGGAAGTCATTTAGAAATATAAAAATTCAATCATTACTGCAAAAATTTGGAATCAAACATAAAATTGCAACGGCATATCACCCACAAACAAGTGGAATGATTGAAGTATCAAACAGAGAAATTAAAAGAATTTTAGAGAAGACTGTTTCCTAAAAGAACTGATTGGGTTAATAGACTTCATTCTGCATTATGGGCTTATAGAACAGCTTATAAGACACCAATCGGAATGTCACCTTACCGGTTAGTTTTTGGAAAACACTGTCACTTACCTGTTAAACTTGAACATAAAGCTTATTGGGCGATAAAGGAGTTTAATTCGATTTGAATACTCGCAGGAGAAAAATGATTATTGCATTTAAATGAGATGGATGAAATAAGAAATGAATCATATGATAATGTAAAAATTTATAAAGAGAAAATGAAGGTATTACATGATAAAAAGATTTCAGAAAAAATATTTGAGCCTGGACAAGAAGTATTACTATTTAATACTCGTTTAAGACTTTTTCCTAGAAAATTGAGATCAAAATGGATAGGACCATATATAATTGAAAAAGTATACCAATATGGAGCTGTGGATATTAAAGACCCCAAAAGGGGAAAAATTTTTAAAGTTAATGGATTAAGATTAAAGCCTTATTTGAGAGACATTAAAAAGATTTATAAAGAAGCTTATGAATTAAGTCAACCTGATTAAAGAAATACTTAGGTCGACCTGACGATGTTAAACCAACCGCTTAAAAGGAGGTAACCCATAGATTTTCTTTTTAGTGTGTTTTTATATTTTTAATGTATGGTTATGCCTCGGTCTTGACCAATTTTATATATCTTCAGAAAATAAAAAATTATTTTAAAGTATATAAAGTTTGGACTTTGGATCACTCCATTTCATATGTGAGTAAAAAGGAGATCAAGTTAACCTTCATTGAAATTATGTATAAATGTGTTATTGAGATTGTTCTGATCTAATCATTATAATTTACCTATTTTTGGAGAACGAAGCCTTGAAATTTGACGTTAGGCGAAACGGAGTCGAACATGGTTTCAGCGCCTATGCACCAGAATTCAACGCATATGCGCCAGAATAAGCTGTATGTCGATGGGCCCGGTGCCTAGGTGCCAGATTTGGCGCCTAAGCGCCACGGTTACTGGGTCATGTAAAAACCAAAAACTTTCAGTTTTTCACACGATTTTCACCTTTAAATTAACCCATCTTCGTCCCCAATCCCTATGCAATCATTATTTCGACCCATACACTCCATTCTTGAGAGATTAGAGAGGATTTTTGAAGAAATGGAGAGGAGAAATCTTGGAGAAGAGGCCAGAGGCAAAGGTCCAAAAGATCCTCAACCCTACTTCAATGGTTTCATCGCTGTAAGTTTGGAGAAAATTTCTAGTCGTCTTGATAAATTTGAAGCAGATTTCAAAAGCATTGGAGATCTCCTCCATGAGATGTATCATCAAATTGAACATCTGGAATGGCAAAGAAACTCCAATTTGATCATCTAGCGGCTTATAAAGATGCTCAAGTGGAGATGTATGCGAAGAACAATTGGATCGACGAGAAAACGGCTACGCATTTTCCAAGAGCATTAGTGTTCTTCCAAAGTGGGCTGAATAGTTTTCCTTGCCAAGATAATGGAAATTAGAAAGTGATTTGGTGAGATCGTGATTTATCTAGTGAGTCGTTGTATTGATTTAGTGAATCGATTGTGTTTGTTTGTGTATTTGCTTTCATGTTTAATGTGTGTTGTATTTATTTTTAAATTTTGCTATTTGATTGTGTGTTAGGACTTGAATCATTATATTATACTTATATGAAGTGTATTGAGCCAATATTGAAGATTATAAATGGAAATTAGAGGAGTTTGATTTAAACCTTGTGTTTGATTGTTGGATTTAATATGTAATTTGTAAATTTTTTTGGAAAATGTTTTGGAAGTTAGAAACTGAAGCCCTAGTCTAATACGAGTAATTGGAAGTTGAATTTATGAATTTTGGTGGAAAATAAAATGTTTAGAGTGATTTTTGTGAAAGGCAAGTCTGGCGCCTAGGCGCCAGAATTCGACACCTAAGCGCCGGTTCGGCCTGCTTACCCGAAAAACACCATATAAACCTCATTAGCCATGGATAACGCCTAAGCTTCATCTCCTTCCCCATTTTTCATGAAAATACACCTCTTAGATCCATTTTGAGGTCAAAACATTAAGTATTTGGGCGCGAAATCACTTGATTTCTTCGTCTCAAGGTCTGATCTACACTCTAATCCATTTATTTTCGATTTTCACTATAGCTTTTCCTATGCTTTGCTAAAAACCAAAATTTTGATAAAAATTTTGATTTTTAGGTATTCTATTTGGATTTTAAAACTTATTTTAAGTTTCTTAAACTTATAAAGTGTTTAAATATTTGATTACTAAATTTGTTCTTGTTTTCTTTCACGTTTAGATGGCATCGAAATCTAAGCGAGGGAAGGGATAAGAAAATTTTGACAGTAGCAAGTTCACGACTGCGGCAATGCATTTTCGATATCACGAATTTGCAATGTTGAGAAAATTTATCTCGGAGCGAAGCTTTTACAATCCGGGTGAAATGATCGAGAACATAATCGTTGCGTACAGCTGGCAACGATTTTGTTATTTCACTGATGTTGCTGTTATTCCAGTCGTTCGCAAATTTGATGCTAAATTTTTAGATGCGGAAGATTACGAAGTCTTTATCAGAGGTATTGGAGTAGGATTTACTCCGGAGAGGATCAATGTGTTTTATGGACTGCCACCTACCATCTAGTGCCACTTTTCTGGATTATCTCCATCCGAGGGAGATCTTGAGATGATTATTGGTTATTTGACTAACGACACTGGAGCCTGGAAGTTCCGGAATGAAAAATGGGTAAACTTCAAATCTTCTAAGCTAAATGGTGTTTCAAAGGCTTGGCATTATTTTATTTCTGCTATACTTCTACCTTCCAACCACATGTGTGAGGTTACTAGAGAAAGAGCTATCCTGAACTATTGCATTCAAGAGAGGAAGCTGATAGATGACGGAAGTATTATTTGTGATTCTGTGGAGTCTACTGCTAGATCCAGTACTTCTGCGGGACTGAGACTCCCATCTTTGATATATTCTTTGTGTTAGAAATGGAGTCACTGCTGATATTTCTGAGGAGAAGCTGAAGTCTACCAAGCCAATTGGGCAGGAGAGTGTTAGTATATATGATCATCTTCGAGGGAAGAGATCGACCGCTCCTTCTACTTCTGCACACACTTCGGGTAGACCTTCCACTTCCGGACCTTCTACTTCTACCGCTCGAGCCACCATCTAGTTTTTGGGAATCGATGCATGATCGGTTTATAGAGCGACAGACGATGAGTTATATAAAACTCACTGCAGAGTTGGTTCTATTGATAAGAAAATTGATCATTTATTTGAGTATACCCAGAGGAAGAGTAGTTACGATGTTGAGTATGATGAAGCTCTCGTTAGATTCCTGAAAGGAGAGCATGATGTTCAGGTTCCTATCTTTCTTAGTTTCTCACCATATGTTGATCCTAAGGTTGTTGAGTTTTCTTTTGGTGATGACGATGATGAGGCTACAGACAGTGATTATTGGCCTAATTTACCTCTGAGTTGTGCTAAGTCTGTTTTTAGTTTAGTTTGTTTGCTAGTATTGATTGTTGTTTGTTGTTTGCTAGTTTAGATTTGTTTATGTACTTTATGTGGATTGTTGGGTGTTGAGACTGTTGTTAGAGTATTTTTAATGTATTGTGTTTAAGATTGAAATTTGGATAAATTTATGTTTATTTTTGTTTCAGCCTACTGTTTAGTAGTTAGTATTGTTGTTTTATTTCTGTTATTATAAGTAGTATAGTCATTTAATTTAATTACTAATGAGCTTGCTTATTTTTATACCTGCTTCATTATTTCAGTATTAATCATAAAAGCATGTGTGGAAGTAAATTTTCTTTCTAGAATGTTTTTTTACATACTTATAAAAATTCCTTTTTAAAATTATTTTTTTCTCACTCATAATTTAAAAAAGAATAATTTTTATGATAGACCAAAACTTAAGTTTGGGGGAAAGGGAAAATACATTCAAATTTAAATTTTATTTATCCTTTAAGAACTAATATTTTCTTAAAATAAAAATTTAAAACATAACATGAGGAATGAAGAATTTATTTAAGATCACTTAAATTTTTGAAATTATAAATAATTTAGTGGACTTAATCAAAAAATTTAATAACTTTGATTGATTTTAAGAATAGAATTATTCAAATTAAAGAAGAATAAGATTAAGAAATTTTTTTATTCATAGTAGAGATAATTGAATTTTAGAAGTATTAAGAAATCAAAAATTATAATTCGAAAAAGAATAGATTGAAATTCTTTTTGAAATCTATGTATGTTATAATAATTAAGTGAAAATGTATAAGTTTGAAAATATAAGTTAAGGATAGTGAAGTTCAAAACCATTAACAGGCTATCCAGATACAATAATCCTCTCTTTAAAAAAAAAGGGATTAAAAAAAAGAAAAAGTGAGGAGAAGCTTGAGGAAATGCCTAATCAAAAATTGGCTTCACTTGAATTAACTTATAAAAAGAAAACTGATTACATATAATACTTAATTATTTTGCATGTATTTTTATTAGAAAAGAATTTCATGAAGATCTTTTTCTTGTGAATAATTTATGTGATCTTATTATAATAAACTACAATTATTTTTGAAGTGAATGAAAATTTTTTGAAGTCTTATGATTTGTTAGTTAGAATATTCTTTAATTTCTTAAAATTAAACTTAGTGAAATTTGGTTAATGATTTACTAGATCCTTTATAAGATCAAAAATCATAAGGTGTCTTAAATATTTACCTTTTTATTCCAAATGATATACATTTTATATAGTAAAAGGGTTACTTAAGGACAAGTAATGTTTAAGTTTGGGGATTTTGATCCAAGAAAAAAATACTTATTTTTATGTTTTGATTTTTATTAAATTTTAAGGATATTATGCTTTAATGAAAGGTATTTTTGTGTTTTTGGATGTAGGTGATACAAAAATGTTTAAGAAGGAGAAAAATATGAAAAAAGAGCAAAAAGGAGCAAAAATAGAGCCAAAATGCAAAATTGTTGAAATTACTGGCTTGGCGCCTAGGCGCCAGAGTCCGGCGCCTAAGCGCCATCTCGATACAGAAAATTGTTAAGTTTTTTACGACTTTTGGGCGGTTATTTTGACGGTGTGAGCAGTTATTGGACCTTCTAGAAGACTGGCAGTTGTTCTTGGTTTATAGGACATGTGATACAATGTATTTGGACCTTTAAAACGGCTTTAATCGCGAAGAGGTGCGATCCAAAGTGCAAAGGTGCGAAGAACTGGACGCAATGTCCGACGTCTAGGAGCCAGATTCCCGTACCTAGGCGCCAGAAACACCTTCTAAAAGATTCATTAAATGTGGACACATTTTGAAGAGGTGCATTGAGGCAACCCTTGAAGCCTATAAATAGGAGGGTATTCCTTTAGAGAAAAACTCCCCATCTACCCCCCTATCTAGAATCCAATCTAGAGAGAGAATTATAGAGATCATATTAGGGCCACCTTTTTACTTTCCTTCATAAATTAATGAGTTTATTTTAGAGTTTGAAAGAGTTGGTGCATCTGTAGTTCATTACGCTGTGGAGTCAGTAGGAATCAGAAGTTCAGTAGGAGAAACATCTAAGATAAGTATTTTTATTTTGATTCAAAGATTATTTATTATGTTTTGTTATTTAATTTCAATGTGTTCTGAGTAGTTACTTTACTTTCTCCTTTCAATTATGAAAAGATAAATAAGATAATACAAAATTCGTCGGAGAATTAAAAATCATATATTTTCAAAATATTGTGATGATATTAATACCAGTTCTTAATTTACAATTTAAATTGGACATTTAAATTGTTAAAACCTGTTGAAGAGTTTTGAGACCTCGAAGAAGATGAATTCTTAACTTGTAGATATGACATGAATCCTTGGGTAGTCGAAGGCCTTGTGCGGGTTATTCAAGGTGAAGTGAAAATAAATAGGAAGATATTATATTTTGGGCGTAGAATTGATAAGTTTTTAGAGTGAAAGACTAAAATCTTATGATTTGGTTTATAGAAAAGGAAAGGGTCACTAGTAGGGCCGACCATAGCCACCCTTAGACATCTAGTAGTGTGAGCCTAGATTAACTCATTCTACAAACAATACATCCGGACCTGATATATAGGCTAGCCAATGTTCTTTGTACCTGGATTAAAGGGTAAAGAATATGAATGCTTCTATTTGGCACAATACCATAAATTTATATTCTCCACGAATATTATCATTATTTTAGAAAATCTTGGATTAATCGAAAGGGAGAAAGTTGCTTTCTTATTGCTTATTTACATCAATTATTTTATTTCTGCTTTATTATTGCATCTACTAAATTAAAGATATTTTATTTTTAATTATAAAAGAAATAATTTAAAATAAAAATATTTAAATATCTATAACTCTCTCCTCGTGGGAACGATACTGGGGTCTTTGTTTCAAAGCCCTATATTACTTGAAACGATACGTATACTTGCGTAGAACCCCTAGTGTGTAAAATATTTTCATAAAATTATATTTATATACACTAGCCTCTATTATTATTTATAAAATATATTTTTGAAAGCATTAATTAATACGTTGATCTTCAGAGTACTTCGGGTCAAGTTTTTGGCACCGTGGCCGCGGAAGAAAATTTTAGTACGCATATATTTATATCGGGTCACTTATCTTCCTCAAACTAGTGGTTTAGCAGAAATGTTTAATCGTGAAATTAAATGAATTATAGAGAAAATTGTGAATCTTCATAAATTATACTGGACTTTTAGATTAGATACTACATTATAGGCATATAGGACCGCTTACAAGACACATATAGGAATGCCTCCTTATAGATTAATATTTAGAAAGACTTGTCATTTATCTGTAGAATTGGAGCATAAAGCATATTGGGCGATAAAATAGTTAAACTTCAATTTAAAGAATGTAAGTGAGAAGAAATTCATGTAATTAATTTAATTAGAAGGAATTAGAAAAGAATCTTATATAATAATAATAGAATTTACAACAAGAAAATGAAAATATGGCATGATTGGAAGATTATAAGAAAGAAATTTGAACCTAGATAGAAATTTTTGTTATACAATACAAGATTAAAATTATTTCCTGGAAAACTAAAGTCTAAGTGGATAGAACTTGTAAATGTTATAGAAGTTTATCAATTTGGAGCTGTTGATATTGAGCATCCTAAAGCTGGAAAATCATGTAAAGTTAATGGGCATAGATTAAAACCATATTATGATGGGTATTAAGCAAACTTTAAAGAGGTTTTAATGTCTCTTCATCCTGAATAACTGAACATTATTCAGGCTGATGACGTTAAACCAAGCGCTTTGTGGGAGGCAACCCATATTTATCTTTATTGTATTAGTTTGTTTATGTTAATTTCAATAATTTTACTTTTAGTTAATCATATTTTAGTCACACTCACTAATAAACATCATTAAAAATGAAAATTAATGGATTGTATTGAAGATTTTGAATATTTTGGACCAAAAGGAAGTTTGGTGAATTCTTGTGCATTGGCATCAACGACACCCAATTCTAGAGAGCATGGCCAAATTTCAAAGTTTTGTGCACCAACGGTGCCCTATCGAGCACCAATGGCGCTGTTAAATAAGTGACAGTTTTTGTAGTTTTAAATTGTGGTATTTTGTAGTTTTAGGCTGGATTTTTGTCCTTAAAACACCCCAAACTCATTTTTGAACCCCTAAACTCTAGAAATACGAATAGATTCATTCCCAATTTGCAACTGATGGATTCTAACTCTGTAGAAACTTCAAGATTTATAGTTTTCCACCAATGAAAGTTCATTAGTTTCGAGGTGCAGTGATTGTTCAACAAAGTGCTAATGAAGAGAAGGATTATCAAGGAAAGAGACATTGTAAATTGAGGTTTGAATTCTCCAAGTACTTGAGTGGAAGAGATTATTGTGCAGAGGCATTGGGAAGTGATATGCTACACTACCGCCGTTGTAGTCATTCCAGTATTCAAGAGTATTATGCAAATATTTATGAGATCAATCAAGGATTCTTCTATGTGTGAGGCATGTTTGTACCATTCACTCCATCAAATATTAATGACTTATTTATGATTGAAAATGTGCCTATATACCATTATACAATTTTTTCTGCGATGAAAGACAACATGAATGAGATTTATCGTTATATGATGGATGAAAGTGTTGATTGGGAGATAAGAGACAACAAATATGTAAGTTTCTCTACTACATTTTTAAATCTGGTGTCAAAGCAATGACATTTATTAATATTTGTGAAATTGCTCCCAACTATGAAAATAAGTAAAGTAACAAAGGAATGTGCAGTTTTAAATTATTGTATTCAAACGGGAAGGCCCATTGATATTGGTACAATAATTATGAAATCTGTATTAGGATTGATTGTTCATGGATCTAAAAATGGGCTAAGACATCTTTCCACAATATTTCCTTCTTGCAGCTAGTCACAAGTGTCATATGAAAGTTGGGAAAAGTGTTTTATCCTTGGAAGCCCTTGGACCTAACTAACCTATTTGACTTTCAGGCTTTTAAAGATGAGAATGATATGAGCATTATGTAGATCAAACATCTCAGAGTTCACAACCTATTCAACCCTATTTTCCTAAAAGTTCGCAGGTGATTTTGAAGAAGATGAAGAAATTGGAGAAAGGGGTAAAGAATTTGATGAATATTATTAACAATATTTTTGATTTATTTGATCAATTAGATTAGAGGATGAAAAAGCAATTTGATCAGACTAGGCAAATTGAAGATAGTTTGGTAAATTTGATGAATAAGAAAGTTGTGATTACAGAGGATTCAACTGATAAATTCCCTAATCGTCCATTTTATAATTTGTTCGTGCATCGTCAATCCATGGGTGATATCAGAAGAGAGGATAATTCTGAGACTGATGATGAGTAGTGACTGTACATTATATTTAGTATTTGGTGTCTATATTTTATTTGTCTATGTAATTTTTGTTTGGAATGTTCAGGAAGTAACTTCAATTGAAGTTCAGGAGGTTTTTAAATTGATGGACAAAAAGATTCATCTTTCTTTGTCGAGTCCAAAACTTCAAAACTTTCTTGAGTATAATTTAAGTCTTCCTCAATAAGATCTTTCAAATATTGTGTTTCCTCTTCATGCTCGTGTTCCAACTATTCACATTCATATTTTTCTTTATAATTTGTTTTGAAATGGCATTCACTAAAATAATTTATAACATCCATCCTAAAACATTCTTCGTCTTTACCAGTGGTAGGATATTTCATTAATTTTGAAATATTAAATGTAGCAGTTTGATTTTTGACATGCATAGTTAATTCCCTTTTTTACACATCTATCATTGCTCTTCATGTAGCTAGGAAAGGTCTCCCAGAATGTTACGTATTTCTTTATCTTCTTCCATATCAAGCACAATGAAATCAATAGGAAAGATAAATTGATCCACCCTTACTAAAACATCTTCTATATCTCCTTTAAGATATGTAATCGAGCGATCTGCTAAATGCAAAGTTATAGTTGTAGGGGTTATTTCTCCTAATCCCAGTCTTTTAAATATAGATAATGGAATAAGGTTAATGCTTGCACCCAAATCACATAAAATTATTCCATAAAATTTTTCTCTGATTGTACAAGGAATTGTGAAGCTACCAGGATCTTTAAGCTTTTCATGAAGCTTCTTCAGAATTATTGCACTGCATTCTTCACTAAGTACAACATTCTCATTATCTTGAAACTTCATTTTTCTGTTTAGAATATCCTTTATAAACTTCACATAGCCTGACATTTGTTCTAAGGCTTTAGTAAATGGAATATTACTTGTAAGTTTCTTAAAAATCTCCAAGAACTTTGAAAATTGCTTATCCAACTTTTGCTGTCGATGTCTCTGAGGAAATGGTGGTGGAGTTTTTCTAAATCAATTTTTGTTGGATAAATAGATCTTTTCGAACCTGTTTGAGCGTCCTCTTTTGGTTCTTCAATCTCTTCTTTCTCTACTTCAATCTCTTTTTAAACCTCACCTTCTATCTCTCATCCACTTCTTAATTGAATAGCTTTTACTTCCTTTTTATTTTTGTCTCTTGGATTTATCTTATATTACTTGGAAGCGTTCCTTGGGATCTATTACTTAATGAATTGGCTATTTGTCCAAATTTATTCTCAATATTTTTAATTTTAGCTCTTTGACTTTACAATTGATTGCCCAAATGAAACACTACTTCTTCTATAGACAACTTCTTCTCCTTAAATTGTGAAACACTGTTAAAACTAAGAGGATAAGTAGGTCTATAATTCCCTTGATTGTTCTAATTTCCTAGTGGGTTTGCTTGATTATTCCCACATCGTTGTGTACTACCACCCTAATTATTGGTATTCTATTTAAAGTTTGGATGGTTCTTCTAACCTGGGTTATAATAATTGGAGTATGAGTTATTAGACTTGTTTATGGCATTCAAAGTTCTTAAGATGATTGAGAATCTACCATTTGGTCTAATGAATTTTCATCAATAATGTCGGCATATTTTTAGGCTGTGTGTTGTATTTTAAAAAGGGGGTCGCCTACAGAAATTTTTGGCGAATTTTAAATTTAATTTAAAAATATATATAATTTACAAAGTAGTATTTGATTTTAAAAATAATTTTTTAAATTTGAAAATTTTAAGATATGAAATCAAACCGATCTCACATCCTGAATAGTTTATATAAACGAGCACCACACCATAAACAATGTATTTATCCCAAGGAATAGACACACTGCTTGATGATGGGGCTCAATTAAATAAAATAAAAGATTTGTGACATCTGTTTGGTCTGCGAACCAATTTTATAAGCCGACAAGTTCCCCGCTTAATATAAAGGAATTAAGCGGGGTTTAAATTACACAGGTTCTTAAAGTTCCCTATAAGGGCAAGCCCCTATAGTTAATTACATCTTAAGTGACGGGAATCACTTAAGAAAACTCTTGATAATGATTAGTGGTTTTGCTCTCAAGAATTTCAAAGTTTAAGGTTTCAAAGGATTGGATTTTGGAAATTTCAATAGGGAATGGATCAAATTTGGAACAATTTATTTTAAGAGTCCAAAGAAAGAGAAGTAGGAGAAGCTGAGGATCCAAGAAGAATCTTGGCAACTTCTCAAAATATCCTATTGTTTGGCTTCAATTTGGGAGTTTATTTAATGTTGTAATCCTGCCAATTTTAATTAATTAGGACTTATATTTGTATGACATAATCACACAAATAGTCTTGAAGATGTGAGGGTTTATGTCGTACCAAACAACCACCTCGGAGTCCTGAGACCGGTTAGGGCTTAATTTGCATAACATGATTATGCAAATGCCTAACGAAAAGGTTGAGGATTTATGTTGCACTAGGAAAACTACCATGAAGTCCTATGGCTTGGTTATTTAAAACTAAGAAAGTTTTGCTGAAGCAGATCCGAGTTTTGCTGATGACGATGGTCGTGCTGCCCACTATGCTCCAAGCTCCTTGTTGTTGCAAAGGTTTAGTTTTAGAAGTCATAAATCAGAGGATGAGAGAAGTGTTTTTGTTTAGAGAAAATCATAAAATCCATGTGTTTTTTAATATTTTAATTAAAACAAATCTTAAAATTGTTTAAACAGAACCGATTAAGATCCCACGATTCCGTCATCCCGACACCGTTATTTTCATTGAATTCACTTAATCCAGATTAATTTGCTAAACTCAACTGAATGAGTTCCATGCTTTCATTTAGACCATGGGAAATCCCGTTAGCAACACGTGGGTTACATCATCCGAGGTATTCCCGATCATTCAACGAGACGTTTTAATTTAGTTGCAAGTGTAGTTTTGTTGTTCTGTTTGTGATTAAATTTTGAGTTGTTTTATATTTTGAATGTTGTGGCGGTGAATTTTATCTTGCAATGACTTTTAATTTAGTTTTGGTTTCAGTTTAGGGACTATCCTAAAGGTTTCGGTTTTCATGCAACAGTCTTATTTAACATGCAAGAAAAGTAAAGTACAGTGCATGTAAGTAAATTGCAATTAAATAAAAGCATACCTGGAGGGTCTTCCCGTCATCCCAAGCTGCGCTTAAAACACATGTTAAGGCATTTAAATATTTCAACAGTTACCTAGGTAAAGCTAAGGGAAGGGTTTTGGTTGTCTACCAAATTTCTAATCCTATAACTAGTCATCTCCTATGACGTCTAGGTTCTTGGTTTGATTTTAAGAATGATTTTCTTCATCAAAGAACAATTAAATTTAGTTGTTCTTCTAAAACATCCCATCATATTGAGGAAGTTCTTAGGATAAGTCCTAAACATCTTTTCAATATTTCTGGGATTGTTTTGAGCCCAAGTAAATTTACTTGTACAAGTGAATTAATCATCCAGGAGTTTAGTTAAACTTTGTCTTTTGCTCAGTGAACTCGAGTATTTGATTACCTGATGAATGAAGTGACATCTCACTTAATACACTATCTAAGAGTTATAAAAATTAAATCCTTTAAGGGCAAGTTGGTTTATCAAGATTTTTAATCATTCTTAATTTAAAGTTTGAATTAATGGTTTAAAGTGTTTCAATTTAATAATGAGGTTTTAATTAAAAATTTTAAAGTTTGGAATTGTGTTCAAATTATTTTAGATTAAATTCTTACTGATTTCATTTAGGTTTGTTGTTAAATGATTTTAATTCAACTTGATTTTAATTTAATTTTAATTTAATTTAATTTTAATTTAATTTTAATTTAATTTAATTTAATTTTAATTTAATTTTAATTTAATTTAATTTAATTTAAATTTATTTAATTTTTTAATTCAATTTAATTTTAATTTAATTTAATTTTAATTTAATTTAATTTAATTTAATTTAATTTAATTTAATTTAATTTTAATTTAATTTAATTTAATTTAATTTATTTTGATTTTAATTTAATTTTAATTTAATTTAATTTAATTTAATTTTAATTTAATTTAATTTAATTTTAGTTTTAATTTTAGTTTTAATTGTTAATTTTAATTATCAATTTGGATTATTATTTTAATTTTTAATTTAGAATTAAGTATTGTTAAAGTGACTTTTTTACGGATTTTTAAATTAAATAATAAATATCCTCTTAATAATATCCCTATTTTAATGATCCAAATTTAAATTTATTCTTTCCAAAATTTAATTAATTAAAATTTCATTTTTGATATTTTCAAAGTGTTTAATGGGTTTCTAACCCTTAATTTTCCTAAGTTTCAATCATCCAAGAGAAAGTTAAAATCAAATATTTTACCCCTCCATTTTTATTAAACCTAAAGTTTTAATTAAGGGTTAAAATTTTTAATTATCTTTATGCCCTTTTTCATAACTCACTAAATTGAGCTCAAATGAACTTGAAATTTTTATGTCACCTCACTCATATGTCAATAAAGACATTAGAGGAGAAAATGTGATTTTTCTGAATTTAATTTATTTATATAATTATTTTTAGTAGAAAATAGGGGTTTTCAATGAAAATTCAACAACATGACCAAGGAAAGGTTTCTATCCTTAAGAAAACTATGGGATATTCCTAATGACCAGAGGATCACTTGGACCAATTTTGGTGATTTTTTGAATTATATTTTATTTATTATAATTATTTTGATTTTTAGAGTATTAATTAATTATAAAATAAAATTAATGTTAAAAAATAGATTTTATATTTTTCTTAAATCTCTCTGACCTCAAGGAGTTTAGAGAAATAAATTTTATAATTTTCTGATTTTTCTTTGATTTATTGGAATTATTTTAGTGAAAAAGGTTAAAAACTCATTTTTTAATATTAAAAATTACATTAAGCCTTTAAAATTCAATATCTTACCCTAGGGACTTAAGAAAAAATATTTGGATTGTTCCTAAGTGATTAGGCATCAAAATGTGACATTTTTATGATTTTTAATATTTTTATGATTTTTATTATTTTTTAATTATTAAAATATTAAAATATTATGAAAAATCAACTTTTTTAGAAAATTCCAATTTAAATTTTCCTAAACTTCCTTGATATCAGAGAAGCCCCAAAACCATTTTTTTGAATTTTTGAAAATTATTTTTGGAGTTATGAATTTTTAAAGTTCCATTTTGCTTATGAGTCTTAATCAACCCATTTGGTGGGGTTAATCAAGTCCAATTGATTTCAAACTTTTATGTGAGGTCTCTCTGATCCTAAAGATCAGTGGAGAATTGTTTTCAAGTCAATTTGATGTGTGGTTAACCTTAATTAATTCAAATTTAATTTTAGGGGTTTAGGCCAATTATGGTTATTATGAATGAATTAACTCAAAATATATTTTTCATAGGGTTCTCTGGTCCTAAGGAACATCACCAAATTTTTCTAGAATTTATTTCACAACATGCTAATTATTGAAATTAAAATACCTAAAACAGTGACATGAAATTGAAAATTCAATAACTTTTCACAGAGATGGCCTCTCACCTTGAAAAATTCAGGGAATGTTCCCAAGATCAGAGGCTTCAAAAACCCTACTGTCTCATGCCATGGTGAATTGTTTATGCAAATGAAGAATCAAAATACTAAAATCAGTAAATAAATTATTAAAAATAAAATACTCATCCAAATAGTTTGATTTCTTTTCCACATTATTCTCCTCTATTCACTGAGCAAGAGGGTATTTCTATTTTATTTTTGTGATTTTTCTATGCAAAGTAATGGATTTTTGAAGTTTTGGGCATTTAAATAATTCAAAAAATACCCTATTTATCTACTTATCCGACTCGGCCCCGCGTCAACCTACGGCGGATTGAAAGCCCACGCTTCGCGCTACCATTTGACACCGCCACTTAAGTCAGCAGCCACGCGTCCCGCGGTTCATGCATCATTGTGCCGTCTGACTTGATCTCGACCATCCGCTTAATACACGCGCGATCCAATGGCTCCTGGTCATCGTCAACGACTGGTGTACACCCGTGACCATCCACACTAAAACCCTAAGATCTCACTCGATTCTCAATGCATTTTCGTGTTCTTATGCTCTATGGATTCGCGTCAACCTACGACGAATTGAAAGCCCACGCTTCGCGCTACCATTTGACACCGCCACTTGAGTCAGCAGCCACGCGTCCCGCGGTTCATGCATCATTGTGCCGTCTGACTTGATCTCGACCATCCGCTCAATACATGTATGATCCAATGGCTCCTGGTCATCGTCAACGACTGGTGTACACCCGTGACCGTCCACACTAAAACCCTAAGATCTCACTCTATTCTTAATGGATTTTCGTGTTCTTATGCTCTATGGATTGGTCTTGAAGAGACGAACACATCCATATGGTTTATAGGCTATGAAATTAACTTAAACAAAATGGAGAATCACTGGAAGCTCGGGAGGAAGAGTTAGTTCATACCTTTGCTCAGAGAAGTGAAGCTTCGATCTGAGAGTTGTGTCACCTTCAATTGAGTCCAGGCAAGCTCCAGATGAAGTCCCTGTCCCTGGAGAATTGTCTAGGTATGAAAGTGACCAAGGCCGATCACAAAGCTTGGAGGCTGGGAGCAATGGCTAGCCTGGTGAGTGGGCTTTTGCTGGGGAACTCCTCCTCTTGGTCTGGTGAAGGTGTTGAACCAATCAATTTGGAGATTGGCCCACTGTGGTGAAGTGTCCTATTTTTTGGGTGGATTTTCAACTCAGAAATTGAGCTCACAGAGAGGGTTTTAGGGCTGGATTTCAGTGGGGATCAAGTTCTCTATGTCTGGAGAGGGGTCTGGAATTATTTTCTCATAGTTTCCTTAAGGTCTGGATCAACTCCTCATTTGGCCGAGAGGTGGTGGTGTTTAAATAGGCATGGCTGGAGGGCTTCCCAGGGGCAATTGGAGGCTGGGATCAGCTGCTCAAGGGAGGAGAAGAACATCTATGTTGTCCATTTGTGTTGAGACAAGTCAGCAAGGGAGAATTGGAAAGTTTGGCTCAAATGGAGCTTTCGGCCATGGCGTTTTCAGGCGACTGTGGTGGCTGGCCGGCCAGGCATTGGTCACCATCTTGACCAGTGAGGTCAGGCCTGGGGTTTGGTGCAAGCAATTGGCTATTGCCATGTGTAAGGAGGTTTGATTAAAATGGAATGGGGTAAGGGTCATTTTGGCTTGATTTTGGTCAACTCATGTATATGGGTTTGGTGCACCCACCAAGGGACTGATTTGGGGTGAGGGAGGTCAGATGAGTCAGCTAGGAAAGGGTAGTGAAGTCACCATCCATGAATATTTGGATTAATCATGGATTAAGGTGAAGCATTAAAATGGTTAAAACCTTTTTAAGGGGTTTTAAAATAGGCTCCTCCTTTTGCAATTAATGGTATGATGATGTGTAAAGTGATTCCCATGGCTTCATGTGGCTTGTGCATGGCTTCAAAGCTTGCTCATGGCTTGGGAATGGCTTTGCTTACTTGCATGAGAAAGGGATTTTGGGATTTTTGGCATTTAGGGGTGACTTAGCATGAGGCTTGATTTGGAATCATTTGATGATGGGATTGGAACTTAGGGAATGACTTTGATTAAATGGATGGCAAATGAAAATGTCATATGGGCTTTAGGATAGATTTTGGGCTCTTTAAAATGGTTTTAAATGGGCTTTTAAAGTGATTTAGGGAAGTGGTCTTTTGGATTTTAGGATGGGCTTTTGGGTGAAAATTTTGTGAAGGATTATGTCAAATAAATGTTGCAATTGGTTTAGGGATGTTTCATGATTGGTTTGGAATCAATTTGGTGTGATTTGGACTAGAATTGGGTTGAATTTGGGCTTTTTAGTTAAAGGGGCCAAAGTGGGCCAAATTGGGCTAACTTGGGTTAAGATTGGGCTAAAGTTGGATTTTATGTAAAATTAATGTTGGGAAATATTCATGGGAGTGTCAAAAAGAGTTTTCAACTTTGGTTGGGCTCTAATTTTGGGATTTGGGCCCATTTGGGTTAAGTTTGGGCTTAGGTCAATTTAAGGGATTTTGGTTTTAGGTTAGGTTTGGGTGCAGCTTAGGTTCCAATTTTTGGGCAAATCAATTTTTTTGTTTTTTTATGGGGGTGTTAGGAAGGTTTTAGAAAAGATTTGGGGCCAATTGGAGTTGAATTGGATGGGTTTGAGCTAGGTTTAGGACATGGGCCAAAATTGAGCCTTAAGCTTCAAATTGAAATTGGGCTCAAATGTTAATCAAATTGGACTTGGATTTGGTCTAAATTGATATTGGGGATGTTGAATTGAAGTGTAGAATTAAATTGGACCAAAATTGAGGTCAATTGGGGTGGTTTGGTTTGACATTGAGTTCACTTGGGTTTAAAATGGGTCAAATTGGGGGTTTTGGTAAAAGTGTGATAAATTTGCAAAATTAGCCCATGGTGTATTTGAACCAAATGAAATTGGGAAAATTTAGGATTTTTTGAAATTTTTTGGGAATTTTCTAAATTTTTGGATTTTTGGGCCTAGAAGGGCATTTTGGGTATTTGGAAGGTATTGGGGGGTACTTTTGGAATTTTTGGTATTTTTGGCTATGGATGATTAATTTGAGTGGGGGAAATGTTTAGGATTAATTTTGAGGAATTTTGGGTAATTTAGGTGATTTTGTAAATTTTGGGAAATTTCAAGGATTTTTGGTATGTTTAGTAGGTGTAGGGCCCCTGGGGTCAAAAATTGAAATTTTGGAAAAATGAAGATTGATCAAATTTGAGTAGAATGGAATCACTTTGGTTGAGCCATGAAGCCATATTAAGCCCATATGAGCCATGAGAAGACTCATTTGAGGCATTCACTATGTTGTTCTTAACCCTCTTAGCCAGGGGCTTAGGGGTTAAGGACCATCTATGTGAATTACCTACATGAGTCAGGAAGTCAAGTTGGGTGAGATTATGGTTTTAGGACTTGGAATGTGTCTGAGAGTGTAGTGTATGTGCAAGTCAACCCTCACCAGACCAGGCCACCCAGGGTATCCCTAAGGCCAAGAAGTCCTATAGAGAACTCATCCTTTAAACCTCCACATTTGATTTTAACCCTCTAGGTGATTAGGGGTCTAGAGATGTTTGAACTTCTAAAGGGTGGGTTTCACTTCTAGTCCTCTAAGATTAGTCAAAGGAAAAGCCTAAGGCTAGATCCTAAGTACTAAAGAGAGGAGAAAAAGACCTTATCAAAAATGAGGTCAACAAATCATTGGAATTGGTTGAGAACAAATCATTCCAAATTGGTCTATATTCGTCCAAATTTCAACTGGAATCTAGCAATGCCAATGTTAACCCACAATGAGGGAACATTTCTATAAATCCAGTTGAAAATTCGAACAATCAATGAAATACCAATTTTAGACCTACTTATCCTTCTGGGTTCAATAGAAACCCACAATTTAAGGATAAGAAGTTGTTTACTGAAGAAATGATTCTGAATATGGGAAATCAATTACATGCTCAAGGTGTTGCGATGAAAAATATTGAAAATAAATTGGATCATATTTTCACTGCACTTAATAATAGACCTTTCGGAATGCTTCCAAGTAATATTGAGATTAATCTAAAAGATCAAAACAAGGAACAACTTAAGTCTATTTAATTAAGGAGTGGAAAGTAATTGGAGATAAGAGTACAAAAAGAAGTTGAAATAGTGAAAGAGAAGGTGAATATTGAAAAAGGTTCAAAGAAGATTTATCCAGACATGGAATATCCTCTTGAACCAATGAAGATTACTGTTAAAAAATCATCACCTCCATTTCCTCAAAGATTGAAGCAACAAAACAAGGATAACTGATTTGGAAAATTTTTGGTGATCCTCAAGAAATTAACGATGAATATTCCTTTTGTTGAAGCATTAGAACAGATGTCTGACTATGCCAACTTTATGAATGATATTCTCAAAAAGAAACAAAAGTTCACAAATCATGAAACTGTTACACTTAGCGGAGAGTGTAGTACAATTATTCAGAAGAAGCTTTCGGAAAAACATAATGATCCTGGTAGTTTCACTATCCCGTGTGCTATAGGTGAAAAAATTTTCGGAAGAGCCTTATGTGATATGGGAGCTAGTATTAACCTTATGCCTTTATCAACTTTTAAAAGTTTGGGAATAGGAGAAATTTCTCCTACATCTGTGACTCTTCAGTTGGTTGATCGTTCCATTACTTACCCTAAAGTAGTGTTGGAAGATGTGTTAGTGAAAGTGGATAAATTTATCTTTCCTGTGCATTTTATTGTACTTGATATGGAGGATGATAACGAAATTCCAATCATTTTGGGAAGACAATTCCTTCCTACTGGGAGACAGTGATTGATGTTCAAAAAAGATAATTAACTATAAGGGTTAATGATCGAGAGGTTACCTTTAATATTTTGAAATCTATGAAGTATCCCTCAATGGAAAAACATGATGAATGTTTTAGGATGGAGGTTTGTGAATAATTGAGAAAGGATCATTTTGAAAATATATTTGAAAAATAAGTGGAGTATGAAAATATGTTTGTAGAAGGAATTGAAAATGAAGAAAATTCAGATAGTAAGAAGAATGAAGATTTGGAGTATGTTCAAGAGATATTTGAAGTATTAGACACTATAGAAGGTGGAGATAAAATCTTAATTCCATCTATAATAAAACCCCTCAACTTGAGATGAAAATTCTCCCTAATCATTTGAAGTATACGTTTTTAGGAGAATCATCTACCCTACCAGTTATTGTATCTTCAGAGTTAAATGAATATCAAGAACAAAAATGGTTGGAAACTTTAAAAAGATACAAAAGGCTTTTGGATGGACTTTAGTGGATATTAAAGGAACCAGTCCTTCGATTTGTATGCACAAGATTTTATTAGATGAATAACATAAACCGAGAGTTGATCCGCAGAGGAGATTGAATCCAATAATGAAAGAAGTAGTTAAGAAGGAGATTTTAAAATAGCTGGATGCTGGAATTATTTATCCTATTTTGGATATTTCTTGGGTGAGTCCAATACATTGTGTATCAAAAAAAGGAGTAGTGATTGTTGAAGTGAATGAATGGAATTAAATTATAGCCATAAGCCAAATTAATGGATGGATTGACTATATGAAATTAAATGTCGCCACCCAAAAAGATCACTTTCATCTTCCTTTTCTTAATGAAATGCTGGATAAACTTGCTGGACACAAGTACTATTGCTTTCTAGATGGATATACTAGTTATCATTAAATACCTATTGCTCCTGAGGATCAAGTACTAAAGAGAGGAGAAAAAGCCCTCATCAAAAATGAGGTCAACAAATGGACCCCCAATAGGTGTGGTGTGCTAACCAAGGACACCGCGCGTATTGGCGTTGACCGAAGAGATCAATAAAACCAACACAGATGTCCAAGTGACAAACTTATGACGAAGTAGAAGAATTTCCGCTGGGGAGTATCAGGTACATTTCTAAGACTGGAGATCCCTGAACTCTCGCTGGGGAATGGAAAAGGAGGTGAACTCCAATTCACCAGATCTAGGGAATTCGATTTAGATTTCAGTTTACTTTTAAATTTCAAGTTTAAATGTGTGAGTTTGGATTTTGATTTGAAGTTTAATTTAAAATAGATTTAAGGAAATTTTGAATTTGAAATTTGGATTTGAAATGAGAATTGAAACCTAGGTTTCAATCTAGGGATTCCGAAGAGAACTGGAATTTAGGTACCAGTCTCGGAGTTAGAATCAGAGTTTAGGTATCAACGGAAAAAAGAGATGAGAATCAAAATTTAGGTACTGGTCTCGAGAGAGTGAGATTTAAAATTTAAATATCAAATCTGAAAGAGAATCGAAATTTAAGTATTGATCTCGGATGAGAGTCAGAATTTAGGTACCGACCTCGAAGAAGAGAACTGGAATTTAGGTACCAGTCTCAGAATTTAGAATTGAAATTTACGTATCAATTCGAACGAGAATCGAAATTTAAGTATCGATTTCGAATGTGAGTCAGAATTTAGGTATCGACCTCGAAAAGAGAGAACTGGAATTTAGGTACCAGTATCGGAATTTAGAATTGAAATTTAGGTATCAATTGGAAAGAGAATCGAAATTTAGGTATCGATCTCGAATGAGGGTCGGAATTAAGGTACCGACCTCGAAAGGAGAGAACTGGAATTTAGGTACCAGACTCAGAATTTAGAATTGAAATTTAGGTATCAATTCAAAAGAGAGTCAAAATTTAGGTATCGATCTCGAATGAGAGAAGAAATTTAGGTACTGACCTCAAAAGGACAGAACTGGAATTTAGGTACCAGTCTCGAAATTTAGAATTGAAATTTAGGTATCAATTCGAACAAGAATCGAAATTTAAGTATGGATCTCAGATGAGAGTCGAAATTTAGGTACCGACCTCGAAATGAGAACTGGAATTTAGGTACCAGTCTCGAAAATTTAGAATTGAAATTTAGGTATCAATTCGAAAGAGAATTAAAATTTAGGTATCAATCTCGAATGAGAGTCAAAATTTAGGTACCGATCTCGAAAGGGTAGAACTGAAATTTAGGTACCAGTCTCGGAAATTAGAATTGAAATTTAGGTATCAATTCGAAAGAGAATCGAAATTTAGATATCGATCTCGAATGAGAGTCGGAATTTAGGTACCGACCTCGAAAGGAGAGAACTAGAATTTAGATACTAGTCTCAGAATTTAGAATTGAAATTTAGGTATCAATTCGAAAGAGAGTCAAAATTTAGGCATCGATCTCGAATGAGAGTCAGAATTTAGGTACCAACCTCGAAAGGAGAGAACTGGAATTTAGGTACCAGTCTCAGAATTTAGAATTGAAATTTAGGTATCAATTCGAAAGAGAATTGAAATTTAGGTATCGATCTCGGATGAGAGTCAGAATGTAGGTACCGACCTCGAAATGAGAACTGGAATTTAGGTACCAGTCTCGAAAATTTAGAATTAAAATTTAGGTATCAATTCGAAAGAGAATTGAAATTTAGATATCGATCTTGAATGAGAGTCAAAATTTAGGAACCGACCTCGAAATGAGAACTGGAATTTAGGTACCAGTTTCGAAAATTTTAATGAGAAATGGAAACTGGTTCCAATCTAAAAGATTTATCTGTATGAAGAGGGACCCAATCCCATGCCATTAGAACCAAATCGAACAAAGTTCGTGGCTCTGTATCAATAGAACTAGTCGATCCTCTAAGACACAGAAGAAATAGAATTGAAAGGAGCTGGTAAGTGTACCAAGCTGAAAAGACTTGACTTAGTAATAAGTCGAGGAAAGTATTAAAATTTCAAAAGAGTTTCAAACAGGTTTCGATTGAGAGAAGAACTGAAAGGATCGAATCAGAGGATTCAGATCGGAATTCAATTTGAGTTTTATATTTGTTTTTTTTTTGTCCTTTAACGATACCATTTTTTTTATTATTTTTTGTTTATTTAATGTTCATGTGAATTTTGAAGTTCATTTTAATATTCAGATTTTTAGGAAAAATTCTCATTTATTTTCTTTTCCTTTTCTGTTCTTTGTTCAAAGTTCATTTAACTCTAATGGTGTTTCCCAGTCAATTTGCACAAAAAGAGGTGAAGGCAAAATATGACGTAGTCATTTTCATTCCAACTTGCTGAAAATACATCATACAACTTGATCTAATCATGATGACATTTTCCTCGAAAACTTTATGTCTCATACAGTCCAGGTAAATCCAAAACGAATTGTGTAAGATTCTTGTTGATCCATCCAAAAACGTCTGTCAAAAATCCATGTCTGAATAGTAAGAAACATGGGCAATAACATCACCTTCCAATCCATCCTTGGCAAGAATATCGCATGGATGTGCATCGGAGGTGTGTTATTTCCCGTGTAACTCACAGCTCGTAGGGCCAGAGACTTTCACATTCTGGGTATGGTTGAAAGTGGTAAGGCTTTTTATCTGTCGTCCATTCTTTTAAAAGTAACTGAGTTCCGCTCCACAGGCACTCCTGTAATGCAATGCTTCACAATGTCTGCTCCGTTTCCTTTTAACACCAGGACGGAACCTACCGGTAGTGGTATCTCTACCGGCCCTCGGAACTCACTGGGGCCTGCAATCCGAAGGTCAGATCCGAACATGAAGTTGCACTGACTGAGGAATGACATCACGCAGAAGGGTCTAACAAAGTCATGATGGTCTATATGTGGAGGTATGCAGTCGCCTTCCTTGTAGATGTTGATAATGCAGCTGTTGGGTATGCAGTCTGCAGGTTGTACCCTCCATGTTATCATCCTTTTCACCATTCTCTTGATGACTCTTGGCATTGGATCCACCTCACTGCGACGGAGTATCCCTGGTGGATTCCCTTTTCTGTCTATGGCAAAGTTGTAACAACATCCGCATTGGATTGTAACTCTTCCCTTCCCTGGCATCCATCTTCGGGGTTCTGAATATGTCTTTTCTCTCAGGCGGCCAGCTCGACCCATTTTCTGTAATTCAAGGATGCAATCTATAATTTGTTGTTGCTCATAATCTGAGAAAACATCTGTATGTATCTCGAGGCCTTCCAAGGTGTTGACCCTCTTGTTTCCAATTCTTTCAAAGTATTCAAAGGTTTTCTTCTCAACTAATTGCATTTTCTCCAGCTCATTTTCCGGGATTATCTAAAGTCCTCGGTGTTTAGTAACATACTGCGGGATGTATGGCTCAACACCAGCATGTTCGTCTGCATGTCTCGGCTCCTCGGTGATAGTCTCCGTAGAAACATCCTCCGGGGTTACTTTCGCAACAAGACTCTTCGGATCTGGTACATATGCTCGGCGTCGAGGTACCGACTCTATTTCTGCTTTTCTTGGTATTTCTTCTATCTGTTCCGACCTTCTTGGAATTGAATTTTTTTCTTTCTGATTCCTGACGAACCGATTTCCTTGGAGCATTTGTATTAATAGTGTCCACTGTCTGTTCATGTTGATCTTCTGCTAACTTGGT
Source organism: Papilionanthe hookeriana x Papilionanthe teres (assembly GCA_022702705.1). Taxonomy (NCBI): domain Eukaryota; kingdom Viridiplantae; phylum Streptophyta; class Magnoliopsida; order Asparagales; family Orchidaceae; genus Papilionanthe; species Papilionanthe hookeriana x Papilionanthe teres. Next base: position 66,767,226 of record CM040430.1, on the reverse strand, counting down.
CAACATTTTGCAAATGCGACGATTCTTATTTCATCGTTGGGTAGCAGTGAGAGTAGCTCTCCTTACCCCTTGAATTTCTGCGGGTGCGGTGCTGACAAGCCTACCCTCTATTGTGGCAACCATGGACTTAATTTTCTTATCTTCTCCGGTTGCATGTGCGGCGTTTGTTTTTCTTTTCTTGTTGCTTGGATTGGTGGCTCGGGCCACCCATTTTCATCACCGTCCGTTCGTGAAGTTCTTCTCGGTCAACTAGGATCCAATCATTTTCTTCGTATTGTAAGCTGGCTGGTGTGAAGTCTGAGTCAATTTCTATCACTGCTTCATCCCTCACCCTCTTTTCATCAAGTGCTAGACTCACTCCATTTCTAAAGTTTAGAACCAACCACCCGTTCAACATTTCCTTGCAAAAAACAAGGAAAGGATCAGAGGCTGTACTAAGAACAAGAACAATAAGAAAAACACTTAAAAATTTTTATTCACTTCTTTTAAATTTAAAGGAAGTAGGAAGAGATGAGGAAATATCAAGAATGAATGGATTTAAGATGAAAAATTGAAATTTTATTTATTATGATTTCCCATGTTTTCTTTTTAACATTTTCATTGATGAGATTTTTTTTTATCATCCATTTTATTTTGTTTTGGGTTCAGACCCAATCATAAAGTGATTACTTCACCCATGTTTCTAGGGATAAGATTCTATTTTAGAGGCCACCCTTCGAAACATCAGGTCGCGTAATACTTCTTTAAATACCGTCCATTGATTGGAAGCATAGGTCGTTCTCCACGCGATTCACCAGCTTGGTAGGAACCTCCGAGTAGACCGCTCTCGACCACGAACGGCCCTTCCCATGTTGGTTCAAATTTACCACCTATCTTGCGATGTGCAAGAATAGGTCTTCTGACAACAAGAACTAAGTCATCGACTTCAAATGTCCTAGGACGGACCAGTTTATCATAGGCCTGGATCATCTTGACTTAATACAGTTCCAAATTCTGTTGCGCGGAAACTCTTTTTCCTTCTAAGCTTTCCAATTCTTCTAGTCGTAGTCTGGCATTTTCTTCTGCAGTGTTCTTTTCTGCAACTGCAATTTGGTGTGACGGAAGCTGAACTTCCAGGGGCAAGATGACCTCGGACCCGTACACTAAAGCGTAAGGCGTAGACTGAGTAGGAGTCCTAAAAGTCGTTTTGTAGGCCCATAAGGCTTCTAACAACTTCTCGTGCCAATTCCTCTTGTTATCGTCCAAAATTTTCTTTAAAATTTGAACGAGAGTTTTATTAAAAGCCTCGGCCAAGCCGTTTGCTCTTGGGTAGTAGATCGTTGAGTATCACCAATCGATCCCGTGTCTTCTAAAAAAATTGTTGATCTTTATACCTTTGAATGTTGACCCATTATCTGAAATGATTCTGCGCGATACCCCAAAACGGTAGACGACTTGGTTCTTGAAAAACTACAGCATGTGGTGTGCCTTCACTTCTCTAAGTGGTATAGCTTCTGCCCATTTAGAGAAGTAGTCTGTAGCTGCAAGAATTAAGCGATGTCCTCTTGAAGAAGGTGGTTCTATCGGACCCACTATATCTATGCCCCAACACTCAAATGGCCACGACACGATTGTCAGATGTAGCACATTTGGAGGTTGATGTAGAACCAGTCCATGCACTTGGCACTGGTGACAACTTTTGGCAACTTTCATACAATCGGTCATCATTGAGGGCCAGTAGTACCCTAGTCTTTTAATCTTCATTTTCATTTTCGGACCCGACTGATGAGCGCCACAAAGCCCTGAATGTACTTCTTTAACGATTTCACGAGCCTCGGACCCGCTCAGGCATCTTAGCCACATCTGATCAAAAGACCTTCTGTATAATGTATTTTTTATTAATGAGTAAGAAAGGGTTCTTTTCTTGATTTGATGGGCTAATGACTTATCGTCTGGTAAGTTTCCTGTCTGCAAGTAGTCTATTAGTGACTGCCGCCAATCTTCTATATTTTCTGTCACTGCTGCAATTATTTCTTCTGTGTTTTATGTTGATTTGTGTTTTGTATCCATGTCGAGCTGTGATAGGACCTGTCGTCCTTGAACTGACACTTCAACAGACTCATCCTGTAAGCAGGAAAATTCCTTTGCAAGGCGGGCTAACGCATCTGCAAGAGCATTTTCTTTTGTAGGAATCTTGTAGATTGTTACGTTTGGAATCTGTTCCAACAATTTCATGGCGTACTGAAAATAATGCTCGAGTCTTGGCTTTAAAATTTTGTATTGTCTGGCGACCTGTTGAATGAATAACTGAGAACCTCCGTAGTTGTTGATGTCCGTAATTCCCATCTAAATGGTTAATTCTAATCCAGTTATAAGGGCTTTGTATTCTACCTCGTTGTTGGTACACGACTCTGTTAAGTGGTAGGAGTATTTTAACATCCCTCGCTCCGGTGTTATAAAGATTAGTCTGATTCCTGCCTTACCGGGCACTATTATTTGCAATTCCACGTTCTTCTGTGCTGAGGACGCACCGTCGAAGTACAGTTCCCAATGTCGATCATCAGGGTCTTCTAGGCTCATTATCTGCTCATCAGGCAAATCGTCGTCGAGAGGTGAATCTGCTGGTAAAAGGTGTGCTGCGAGGAAGTCTGCTAGGACTTGTCCCTTTAGGGCGTGAAGAGGAACAAACTTTATGTCGAATTGCAATAGTATCATTGACCACCTGGCAAGTCTTCCAGAAAGCGTAGGTCAGGTCATCAAGTATTGCAACGAATTAACCCTTGAAATAAAGTTAACTTTATGAGAAAGCATGTAATGCCTGAGCTTTTAAGCAGCGAAGATCAGGGCCAAACAATGTTTCTCAATAGGAGGATACTTTATTTCCGTCGGGATTAGAAGACGGCTTAAGTAGTAGAGAGCATTTTATTTTCCCTCATCATTGACCTGGACTATCAGGGCTCCAAGGGAGTCGTCTAGAGCCGCGGTATAAAGTATCAACGGTCTACTTGAGACTGGGGCTGCTAAGACAGGAGGTGTCATTAAATATTGCTTAACGTCCTTGAAAGCCCGCTGGCATTTCTTATCCCAAATGAATTTGGCATCTTTTTTAACTAATGCCGAGAAGGGCTGACACCTACCTGATAATTTCGAGATAAAGCGTCGATGATATGCCAACTTCTCTTGAAAGGATCATAGTTGTTTCAAAGTTTTGGGAGGAGGCATTTCTAAAATAGCTTTAATCTTTTCTGGATCGATTTCAATCCCGCGATGTCGGACAACAAATGCTAAGAATTTCCTTGAGGAAACGCCGAAGGCGCATTTTAAGGGATTCATCTTAAGGTTGTATTGTCTTAGTTGCTCGAAAATAATTCTCAAATCATACAGGTGATCTTCTTTCAGTTTACTTTTGATGACCACATCATCTACATAGACTTAAGATGTAATTAACTATAGGGGCTTGCCCTTATAGGGAATTTTAAAGAACCCAGGTAATATAAACCCTGTTTAATACTTTCATATTAAACAGGGGAATTTGTCGGCTTATAAAATTGGTTCGCAGTACCAAACGGATGTCACAAAACTTCTAGTTTATTTGATCGAGCCCCACCATCAAGCAAAGGTGTCTATCCTTAGGGATAGATACACGGTTTGTGGTGCGGTGCTCGTTTATATAAACTATTTGGAATGTGAGATCGGTTTAATCTCATATCTTAAAACTTTCAAATTTAAAAATTATTTTCAAAGCCAAATACTACTTTCTAAATTATATATATATTTAAATCAAATTTAAAATTTAAATTCGCCGACAACTTCTGTTAGGCGACCATTTTTCAAAATAAAACACACAACCCTAAAAATAAGCCGTACAGCAGACCAAACGGATGTCACAAATCTTCTAGTTTATTTAATCGAGCCCCGTCATCAAGCAGTGTGTTTGTCCTTCGAGATAGATACACGGTTTGTGATGTGATGCTCGTTTATATAAACTATTTGGGATGTGAGATCGGTTTGATTTCATATCTTAAAATTTTGAAATAAAAAAAAAATATTTTCAAAATGAAATACTACTTTTCAAATTATTTATTTAAATTAAATTAAAAATTCGCCGACAATTTCTGTTAGGCGACCCCCTTTTTCAAAATAAAACACTTAACCTAAAAATATGCCGACAGTTGTCTGTTCCTTTCTTATTCACTATTTGAAAATCAAATTCTTGTAGAAGTAAAACCCATCTTATTAGTCAAGGTTTAGCATCCTTTTTTGACATTAGATATTTAATAGCGAAATGATCAGTATGAACTATGCATTTAGTACCAACAAGATAAGGTCTAAATTTATCAAAGGCATATACTATAGCTGAAGCTCTTTCTCAGTAGTAGTGTAATTTCTTTGAGTTTCAGTAAGAGTTCTACTAGCATAAAATATAACTTTGAAAATTTTCTCATACTTTTGTCCCAATACAGCTCCAATTGTAAAATCACTTGCATCGCACATTAGATCAAAAGATTTATTCCAATTAGGTGCAACAATGATAGGTGCAGTTATTAATTTTTCTTTTAAAATATTAAAAGCATTAACACAGTCTTTGTTAAATTCAAATTTAGCACCTTTTTCCAATAAATGACAAAGAGATTTAGCAATTTTAGAAAAATCCTTTATATATCTTCTATAAAATCCAGCATAACCTAGAAAACTTCTCACATCAGTAACAGTAGTAGGTGGTTGTAATTCAGCAATAACTTTCACTTTTGCTTGATCTACTTCCTTCCTTTTTTGTGAAATTTTGTGACCAAGTACAATGCCTTCTGTGACCATGAATTGACGTTTTTACCAGTTAAGAACTAAGATTGTTTCTTCACATCTTTTCAGAATTTTGGAAATATTTTCCAAACAAGATTCAAAAGAAGTTCCAAAAATTGAAAAATCGTCCATGAATATTTCAATTCCTTTGTTAATCAAATCACAAAATATTGACATCATACATCTTTGAAAAGTTGCAGGTGCATTACATAAACCAAAAGCCATTCTTCTAAAGGCAAATGTTCCATAAGTACTTGTAAATATTATTTTCTCTTGGTCCTCAGGAGCGACAGGTAATTGATGATAACCAGAATATCCATCCAAAAAACAAAAATATGAGTGTCCAGCTAATTTATCAAGCATTTAATCTAAGAAAGGTAAAGGAAAATGATCCTTTCTAGTGGAATCATTTAATTTCCTATAATCAATGCAAATTCGCAATCCAGTAACTTGTCTTATCAGAATTAGTTCATTTTTATCATTGACAACGACAGTTACTCCTCCTTTCTTTGGAAAACAATGAATAGGACTTACCCATTGGCTATACAAAATAGGATAAATAATACCAGCATCTAACCATTTAACAATTTCTTTTTAACAACCTCTTTCGTGATAGGATTTAATCTTCTTTGCGGTTCAATAGTAGGTTTAAAATTTTCTTCCATTAAAATTCTATGCATACAAATGGACGGGCTTATTCCTCTTATGTCAGCAATTGTCCAACCAAATGCTTTCATATAATTCTTTAACACTCCTATCAATTTTTCTTCTTGATCTTTACTTAGCTCAGAAATAATAACAGTAAAGTTAATGAATTTCCCGTAAATGCATACTTTAAATGTGAATGTAACATTTTTAATTCCAGTTTAGGGGCTTTTTTAATTGAGGGTAAAAGTATATCATTTTGAGTTATGTCCAAAGTTTCCCAATTATCTTTAATATAATGAGTTTCTTCTTCTTTTAGTGTTTCTTCCTCATCGGTTAATAATTCAAATTTTTCGTCACAAATAGCTAATTTACATAACAATTTACAAAATCCAATTGAAATTAATGATCAAAATGTTTATAAACCATTAAGGGATTATGCTAACCCTACAGTTGATGAACTTCATAGTAGTATTCAAATACCCACTGTAGATGCTAATTCTTTTGAGCTTAAACCGTCTATTATTCAAATGGTTCAAAACAATCAATTTAGTGGAACACCAAATAGGGATCCAAATTTACACTTTGCTAGTTTTTTAGAACTTTGTGCTACCTTTAAATATAACAATGTTTCTGATGATGTTATTAGGCTTAGACTCTTTCCTTTTTCTTTAAGAGATAAAGCAAAGATGTGGCTGAACTCATTAGCAACAGGTTCTATTAAAGCATGGGCTGAAATGGCACAAAAATTCCTTGCTAAATATTTTCCTCCTTCTAAAACTGCTAAATCAAGAAATAATATTACTTCATTTAGTCAATTTGATGCGAAGACAATTTATGAAACTTGGGAAAGATTTAAAGAACTATTAATAAAATGTCCTCATCATGCTTTGCCAGATTGGTTAATTATTCAAACATTTTATAATGGATCAATTGGATCTTTAAAATCAATTATTGATGCTGCTGGAGGTTCTTTAATTTCTAAATAATTTGAAGAAGCTTACACTTTAATTGAAGAAATGAGTAACAATAATTTTCAATGGCCTTCTGAAAGGATTAATCCTAAAAGAATGGCAAGTATTCATGATAATGAAGCCTTTTCTATTTTAGCTTCGTAAGTAGCAGCTATGTCTAAGAAATTAGATAGTTTTGCTATTACTATATCACATAATAACTCTGCCAATATTGAAGATTCTCAAACTATTGAAACTTTACAAGCTATTTCTAATAAAAATAATCCTTATTCAAATTATTATAATCCTAGATGGAAAAATCATCCTAATTTTAACTGGAATAATTCTCAACAATGGGGTGATAATCAATCTCATTCCACTGGAAATTAGAATAATGAAGTTAATTCAAACTATAAACCACCTGGATTTAACAATCAACAGAAAAAGTTATGTATAAAAGAATTAATTTTACAAATAAGTAATCAATTACAAAATCAAAATACGGCTATTCGTCATATTGAGAATAAAATGGGACAAATCGCTAATTTAATTAATTATAGACCCCCAGGAACACTTCCTAGTAATGTTGAAATCAATCCAAAAGAAACTGGAAAAGAACATGAACATGTTAAAGCTGTACAATTTAGAAGTGGAATGAAATTAAAAGAAAGAATGTAGAATGAAATTGAAAATGAGATTAAGGTTGAAGAGATTGAAAAATCTAAAGAAACTCCTTCTCCTAATAAAGATCAAACTGATATTTCTATTAATATGAAAGTTGAAAAACCACCACAATCTTTTCCTCAAAGACTTAAACAACAGAAGCTTGATCATCAATTTTGTAAGTTCTTTGAAATTTTTAAAAAACTTACCATAACCATACCTTTTGCTGAAGCTTTGGAACAGATGCCAACTTATGCAAAATTTATGAAGGATATTTTAAGTAACAAACGAAGATTTGAAGATTTTGAAACTGTTGCATTAAGTGAAGAATGTAGTGCAATAATTCAAAAGAAATTACCTCAAAAACTTAAAGATCTTAGAAGTTTTACTATACCTTGTGCTATTGGAGAAAAGTTTTGTGGAAAAGCTTTATGTGATTTAGGAGCAAGTATTAATCTCATGCCGTTTTCTATTTTTCGAAGGTTGAATTTAGGAGAGATTACTCCCACCACTGTAAATCTTCAGTTAGCTGATAGATCTATCACTTACCCTAAAGAAGTTATAGAGGATGTTCTTGTTAAAGTAGATAAATTTATCTTCCCTGTAGATTTCATTGTACTTGATATGGAAGAAGATAAAGAAATACTTATTATTTTAAAGAGACCTTTTCTAGCGACTGGACGAGCTATGATTGATATGCAAAAAGGAGAATTAACCATGAGAGTTAATGATCAAGAGATTAAATTTAATGTCCTTAAATCAATGAAGTACCCTGACAAAGAAAAATGTTATCAAATGGATATAATTGATTATTTAATTGAGAAATATTATCAAGAAAAATGTAATGTCATTTCTGAAATTTTTGAATTTGTTTTCCTTTTTTAATTCTTCTAACAGTTCTTTCTAATTCAGAATCTAAAGGTAATAATCCTTCAAATCCAGAACTACGCATAAAAAGTCAATTAGCAAGAATTAAAATAAATATTATTATTATTATATATATATATTTTGTTTTTTTATTTTATAATAAGGAAAAATGAATAAAATAAAAATACTTAGAATCTAAAAGTTTGCCTCTGCTCTCACCGACAACGGCGCCAAAAACTTGACTTGATATAAATATATGCGTACTAAAATCTTCTTCACCGACAATGGCACCAAAAACTTGACCCGAAGTCCTCTGAAGATCATTGTACTAATTAATGCTTTCAAAAATATATGTTATAAATAATAATAGTGGCTAGTGTATATAAATATAATTTTATGAAAATATTTTATACACTAGGGGTTCTACGCAATTATACGTATCGTTTCAAGTAATATTGGGCATTGAAACAAAGACCCCAGTATCGTTCCCACGAGGAGAGAGTTATAGCTCTTTAAATATTTTTATTTTAAGGTATTTCTTTTTTAAGTAAAAATAAAATATCTTTAATTTACTAGATGCAATAATTAAGCAGAAAAAAAATAATTAATGTAAATAGCAATAAGAAAACAACTTTCTCCCTTTCAATTAATCCAAGATTTTCTAAGATAATGATAATATTCATGGAGAATATAAATTTATGGTATTGTGCCAAATAGAAGCATTCATATTCTTTACACTTTGATCTAGGTGCAAAGAACATTGGCTAGCCTATAGATCAGGTCCAGATTTATTGTTAGTAGAATGGGTTAATCTAGACTCACACTACTAAATGTCCAAGGGTGGCTATGGTCGGCTCTACTAGTGACCCTTTCCTTTTCTATAAACCAAATCATTAGATTTTAGTCTGTCTCTCTAAAAACTTATCAATTCTATGCCCAATATATAATATCTTCCTATTTATTTGCACTTCACCTTGAATAACCCGCACAAGGCCTTCGACTACCCAAGGATTCATGTGATATCTACAAGTTAAGAATTCATCTCCTTCTGTGTCTCAAAACTCTTCAACGAGTTTTAAAATTTAAATGGTCAATTTAAATAGTAAATTAAGAACCGGTATAAATATCATCACAATATTTTGAAAATATATGATTTTTAATTCTCTGACGAATTTTGTATTATCTTATTTATCTTTTCATAATTGAAAGGATAAAGTAAAGTAACTACTCAGAACACATTAAAATTAAATAAATGAACAGAATAAATAAACTTTAAATAAAAAAAAGAATACTTATGTTAGATGTTTCTCCTACTGAACTTCTGATTCCTACTGACTCCACGGTGTAATGAACAACAGATGCACCAACTCTTTCAAACTCTAAATACAAACTCTAAAATAAACTCACTAATTTATGCAGGAAAGTAAAAAGGTCGCCCTAATATGATATCTCTTATTCTCACTCTAGGTTGGACTCTAGATAAGGGGGTAGATGGGGCGTTTTTCTCTGAAGGAATACCCTCCTATTTATAGGCTTCAAGGGTTGCCTCAAGGCACCTCTTCAAACTGTGTCCACATTCAATGAATCTTCTAGAAGGTGTTTCTGGCGCCTAGGCGCCCGACACCGCGTCCAGTTCTTCGCACCCCTTCACTTTGGATCGCATCTCTTCTCGATTAAAACAGTTTTGAAGCGTCCAAATACATTGTATCACATGTCCTATAAACCAGGAACAACTGCCAGTCTTTTAGAAGGTCCAATAACTACTCACACTGTCAACATAACCACCCAAAAGTCGTCAAAAACTTAACTATGTTCTGTATCGAGCTGGCGCTTAGGCGCCAGACTCTGGCGCCTAGGTGTCAGGCCAGTAATTTCGATAATTTTTCATTTTGGCTCTATTTTTTCTCCTTTTTTCTCCATTTTCATATTTTTCTCCTTCTTTAACATTTTTGTTTCACCTACATCCAAAAACACAAAAATAGCTTTCATTAAAGCATAATATCCTTAAAATTTAATAAAAATCAAGGCATAAAATAAGAATTTTTTTTCTTGGATTAATAAGCAGTAGAGATTCTATGAATAATATTATATTTTTCAACCAAACTCTAAATCAGATTATTCCTAAAATGAGATTCACCATCAGAAATGATCACTTTGCCATTCAATACCTTGTAAAAATATTTTTCATTAAAAATATTGAAACATTTCGAGCATCACATCTAGTTAAAGCAATTGCTTCTATCCATTTTGAGACATAATCAACAAAAGCTAAAAATTATAAATTTCCAAATGAAGGTGTAAATAGTCAAATAAAATTCAATCCCAAAACCTCAAAGATCTCAACTTCTAATGTTAAATTTAGAGGCATTTCATTTCTTCTAGATATATTACCTACTCTCTAACATTGATCACATGATTTAATATATCTATAAACATTCCTAAAAAGAGTAGGCTAATAAAATCCACATTTGAAAATCTTATGTGTAGTATTATCAATTCCAAAATGTCCTCGAAATTCTGAATTATGACATCTCTAAATTATTGGTTCAATCTCTTCATATGTCACACATCATCTAATAATAAAATCTTTAAATTGTTTATATAGTTATGGTTCATCCTAAAAATAAAATTTAGCATCATATATATATTTATTTTGTTGTTGCAAAGTTAAATCAAGTGACAAAATATCACTTACAAGATAATTCACAATATCAGCATACCAAGGTAAATTTCTTTCCTTAATGTTATAAATTTGCTCCTCGGTGAAAATCTCTATAATTTCCTTCTCAAATTCAGATAGTTTATATATTTTTAGTCTAAACAAATGATCATCTATTTGATTATCAGTTCCTTTTTTATCAACTATCACAAAATCAAATTCTTACATTAAAATTATGCATCTAATTAATCTTGGTTTAGCATCCTTCTTTTGCATTAAATATTTGATAGTTGAGTGGTTCCCATGCATTATAAATTTAGTTTCAATCAAATACGGTCTAAAATTTTCAAAATCATACACAATAGTTAATAATTCTCTTTTGTAGAGGTATAATTAATTTGAGCTTCATTAAGAGTTTTACTAGCGTAGTAAATAACCTTAAATATTCTATCATGCCTTGCCCTAATGCAACTCCAACCGCATAATCACTAGCATCACACATAAGTTAAAATAGTTTCTCCCAAACAGGTAAAACAATTCTAGGGGCAGTGATTAATTTTTCTTTTAATAATTCAAAAGAATTTAAACATTCTTCGTTAAAATAAAATTTCTTATCTTTTTCTAAAAGTTGGCATAAAGGTTTAGTAATTTTTGAAAAATCTTTAATAAAACGCCTGTAAAACCTAGCATGTCCTAAGAAACCTCTTACCCCTCCCACAATAGTAGGAGGTTGTAATTTCTCAATAATATGAATTTTTGCAAGGTCTACTTCCGTACCATGTTCAGTATTTTATGCCCAAGTACAATTCCTACTGTAACCATAATTTAACATTTTTCCCAATTTAGAACTAAATTTGTACTTTCACAAAGCTTCACAACTTTTTCTAAATTATTTAAACATATGTCAAATGAAGTTCCAAATATAGAGAAATCATCCATGAATACCTTTATTCGATTATCAATCGTATTACTAAAAATAGACATCATAAATCTTTGAATTATTGCAGGTGCATTACATAATCCAAAGGGCACTCTTCGAAAAGTAAAAGTTCCATATGTACTAGTAAATGCAGTCTTTTCTTGATCCTCAGAAGCAATAGGTATTTGGTGATAACTAGTATATCCATCCAAAAAGCAATGGTACTTGTGCTCAGCTAGTCTATCCAATATTTGATCTAGAAAAGGTAGAAGAAACTAATCTTTCCTAATGGAGGCATTTAATTTTCTATGATGAATACAATTTACCAACCAGTGACTTGTCTTGTTTGCACAATTTCATTTCGTTCAATCACATTAACTAGCACTCCTCTAAGACGCCTACAAAATGCTTGATTTTACATTTACATTTTATGCTTAATTTTAATGATATTACACTTAAAATGAAGGTATTTTGTAGGTTTTTGGTGTTAGGTACAAGAAACGGACAATTGGTGAAGAAGAAGCAAAAACGGTGTAATTTGGAGCAAAAATGAGCTAGAAAGCAAATTCTGGCCTGTCACATTTCAAAGAGTCTTTCTATGCTTTATCTCTTTTACTCTTCCTACATATCTTCGAATGAGATTACACATTAAAGAAAGATTATTTTATGCTTATCTTATATAGATATCTGTTAGGAACGTATGCAACTGAAACAGGGTAAAACAGAGCTAAAACGGAGCCAAATAGAGCAAAATGGTGGAGTTGTGCAGAACCTGCACCAGGGCTGCTGTCGGAGCTCGAAACTAGAGAAGAACTTGAATAGGGCCCCGCTGGCGCCCTATCCAGTGCCGGCGGTGCTCAAGAGGGTTTGGACATGATTCTGGGTGGTTATTTGCGATATACATTGAATCTGGAGACTTTTTGGAAGGTTTCTTGAAGCACCTCTTGAGAAATTCGTCCCTATACTCTATTAGAATGATTTTATGTCAGATTAAGTGAAAGGAAAGTTAGTAAAAACGTTGAGAATGCTTAGAAATATTATAATAAGAGTCGAATTGTTGATTTCTACCGTTTTGGAGAGATTGGAGAGGGGATTTTGAGATAATCTGTAAGGGTTTGTACTAGCATTGCATGTTTCAGCGGGAGACTTTATGGGAGAGATCTTCATCTATCTTTCAAAGGGAAAAATCCAAGTATTGTGTTCTTCATTCTCTTATGATTTTATAAACACTTATGTAGTGGATTTGCTTTGATGAAATAAAGTTTTCTGTTGTGTTTTCTTCATGCTCTGTGATGTTTTTCTCTTACTCTTTATTCTTATTTGGAAAAATTAGCATTAGAAGATTATGCCATTGTTTTCATTCTATCTTTCTCTCTCAATGAATTGAATTCATGTTTAGGATATTGGGATGCATTCTAAAAGAAGTTTTAATTATAATTGTAATGGTTTTTACTTTAACTTCATTTACATTACAATAAGGGCCCATTGTATTGTTAAAATTCGTTGTAACTGCCTTAACCTGAGAGGGAGGTGTAATTCTCAACAAAGTGGAACCACATTCAAATTCCATGGATGATGAAGTTCATGGGGATTGAGTGGGAATAAACATAGAAATATATTTTGATGGACATAGAATTGGAGATTTTAGTGTGATAGACTAAAATCTCTAATTCAGTCCTAGTGTTTCGAAACTAAAGCGAGAGGTAGCTTTCAGGCAAAGGGAAGTGGGAGCTCTGGAGTGAGAGCCAATGTCCTCCCAACTTAACCACGGATTTAGGGACTAAACCTAGGAGTAGCCACTATTCTTTATGCACTATAAAGAGGGTAAATAATAGAATTGCTCCCAGTTGGCACATACATATTTAATGCATCTCATTCATTTATATTATCCAATTCACTACTTAAGAATACTAGATTTTATTATCTCAAAATTCACCAAACCAATTTATCCAGGAAAGGTTATCTTTTTATGTAATAATTGCATTTTAGAATTGTTATTAACCTTACATATAATAATATGCATTTATGAGTAGTTGCTAGATAAAACACCACTTATTTCAACCTTCTAAACTAAAGTCTGATAGTAGTAGACTAGATTTTGACTAAGGACCTGTTACCTTGCTTCCCTATGGGATCGATAAACGGGACTCCACTAGGGGCCTGTATTACTTGAATGATATGTATACTTGCGTAGAACCTCTAGTGTGTGCACAAACATACAAACATAAAATAAGAAGAAAAATAGCACACGCCGGGGGCGCATCATGTTATTGGCACCGTTGTCTGGGAAGCTTCAGTAAAAATTTTAGCAGAATTTTAGTTTTATTAATTAGACTTAGAATTGGAAAAATATAGTGTCGTAAAATTGTTTTTGTGTGAAAAGTTTTTTTTTATGAAAAAGTATTGTGAAAAAATTGTTTGTGTGAAACAAAGGTGTTTGTGAAAATATTTTATTGCATTGAATATATATTTTTTTTTGTTTATTTTATTATAAATGTATTATTTGTTATATTACGTATGCAAAATAAAGTATTTATAGGACTTGTGCCTTATGGAAATGTTAAAAATTCAAAAAATAGAAAACCCTGAAAAACTAAAAATGGAAATGGTAAAAATTCAAAATAATAACTTGGAAAATCATCATAAATTATTGAGAGATTATGTAAATCCTACGACTGATGAAATTCACTCAAGTATACAAAACGCTATGTAGAAGCTGACTCATTTTACTAATTCCAGCGATTATCCAACTAGTGTAGAACAACTAGTTTGGGGGAACTCCTTCGAATTTCCAGAACTTTGTGCAACATTTTGTTAAAACGGCATGTTAGACGATGTTGTTAGGCTAAAACGTTTTCCTTTCTCACTAAGGGATAAGGCTAAAATGTGGTTTTACTCATTAACACCTAGCTCTATTAAAAATTTGGAGGAGTTAACTCAAAAATTCCTAGCTAAGTATTTTTCACCTTTAAGGACTACTAAACTTACAAATGATATTATCTCATTTTGTCAGTATGAAAGGGAATCAACATACGAAGCCTAGAAAGGATTTAAGGAACTCTTATGAAAGTTTCCACATCATGGTCTACCACAATGGTTAATCATTCAAATTTTTTATAATGGGTTAGTAGGATCTCTTAGGTTAATTATTGATGCTACTGCTGGTGGTTCATTAATGTCAAAATCATTTGATGAAGCATATGCATTAATTGAAGAAATGGCTACAAATCAATTTCAATGGAACTCTACAAAGTAAATCCTAAAAAAGTAGCTAGTATTCATGATACAAATGTGATTGCAATTCTTGAATCTCATGTTGTTGCAATATGAAGGAAGTTGGACCAGTTTGGAATGAACCAGCCTTGATTTACTCTTGTAAGTGAGGAAAGTTAATTAGGGTATATGATTGATTCCAACTTATTATATAAGACTTTAAATACCATAAACAACCCATATTCTAACTTTTACAACCCAGAATGGAAGAACCATCCTAATTTTAACTGGAATCATACTACTGGGGGAGGAAACCAAAATGGAAAAATAATCATGCAAATCCTAATGGAAAGTAGAATAATCAGAGAAAGACAAGCTATAGACCTTCATATCCACTGGAATCTAGCAAAGCTCAAAAATTTAAGGATAAGAATATGTCTATAGAAGAAGTGGTATTGCAAATGGGAAACCAGTTGTAATGTCAAAATGTTGCGATCAGAAATATAGAGAATAAACTGGAAGAGATTGCTAATTCAATTAGCAGTAGAACCCAAGGAACACTTCTTATAAACACTGAGATCAAACCTAAAGAGAATAATAATAAATAAGTAGAAGCTGACTAATTAAGAAGTGAAAGAGAGATGAAGTATTTGGTTAAAAGAGAAAGAAGTTGTGAGAAAAACAAAGTAAATATAAATATTTGAAGAACGTGTTTCTAAGGATCTAGAAAAAATAATATCTCCAACTAAAATCAAATTGGAAAGACCACCACCTCCATTTCTTCAATGATATAAACATCATAAGTTGGATAAAAAATTTTCAAAGTTCCTGGAAGTACTTAAGAAGTTAATGATAATTATTCCTTTTGCAGAACCTTTAAAACAGATGCCCAGTTATGCATAGTTTATGAAGAAGATATTAAATAAAAAAATGAAATTTGGAAATTACGAGACAACTAAATTAAGTGAGGAGTGCAACACTATACTTCAGAAAAATGTTTTGTCACAAACTTAAAGATCCTTGTGGCTTTACAATTCCTTGTGCAATTGGAGAAAGATTATGTGGAAAGCTTTATGTGATTTTGGAGTGAGCATTAATGTGACGCCTCTATCTATTTTTAGAAGGTTAGGTTTAGCCAATATTTCTCCCACTACTGTAACTCTTCAGTTAGCTGATCAATCTATCATTTATACAAAAGGGGTTATATAAGACGTGCTTGTTAAAGTGGATAAATTTATCTTTCTTATGGACTTTATTGTATCAAATATGGAGGAAAATAAAAAAAGTTTTACTTATTTTGGAAAGTCTTTTCCTATTTATTGGACAATCTATGATAGATGTGCATAAATGAGAGTTAATTATTAATATTAATGACTATAAAGTCACTTTTTATGTGTTAAAGACTTTGAAATATCCAGCTGAGAGAAAAGATGATCATTAGTTTTGGATGGATGAAATTGATTATCTTAATAAAGACCATTTCCAAAAAAGTTTTTAAAGTAAGTTAACCAATGAGATTGAAATGGACTTTCATGATGAGTTGAAAACGTTATCTAAAGAAGACTGTATGTATGTTCATGAGAGGTGTGAAATGATCGACGCTACCAAAAATAGTAAAATTTTAATTCCATTTATTGAAAAATTTCATGAACTTAAGATTGATGTACCCCATATAATTTTAAAGCCTACCTATTTAGGGAATTCATCTGCACCATTAGTCTTTATATTTTCTGATTCGACTCAACAACAAAAAAACCTGAATTGAATGATGAACAAGATAAAGTTATTGACCTAGGACTTGGAAGAAAATTTGAGGATATATTTGAAAAGAAATTTGAGTTGAGAAAAGAAGATAAGGAGATTGAAAGACCATTGGGAGATATTTGTAAGGATTTAAAAAAACCTATTTCCTCAACTAAGATAGATATAGAAACACCACCTCCACCATTTAATTAGTACCAAGGGGAAGAATTGGAAGATAACTTGAAATAAAAGAGTAAAATAGAAGAAATTGATCCAAAATCTGAATTATGTAGAGAGAATCTGATCCAAACATTGGGAGATGATTATTAATCTTATAAAGATCCATTTTTTGTAAATTTCAAGGATGATATTAATATGTAAATTAAGAAAATCAATAGAAGAATATTGGATCTAGAAAGAAATATGAGGAACAATGATATGAATCAATTTGAAAAGGAAGAGCTGAAATTAAAATTACAATTTGAGGATTTTGTAAGAATCCATGGATTTGAAAAGGATTGGGTGATCGATGATTACTTAATTGGAATTTTGATCCAGTAGGAATCATTTGTCAGGCTGATGATGTTAAACCAAGAGCTTTATGGGAGGAATCCCACAGTTCAGTGTGCTTTGATCTAGTATGCATTGGAGTATGATTTTTAGTATTGTATTGTGTTTGTTTTAGTGTGGATTGATCAGTTATGATTGTTAATTAGTAGATGTTTGGATTTAGTGGAATGAATAACATTTTGGGTCATGAGGGAGGTGATTCCTTAACTTCTTATTATTGTTAGACTTCTATGTTCACTTGTAGTAGTTAGATTGACAAGTCCATTATGACTCGGGTCTCACCCAGACTTAAGTTTTATAAGAAATATCATGAAATTCAACAGTGACATATCCATCTCAATTTTGTTACTTCCTATCTCTGATATTATTTTCATTTGATAGGAGCTATGAACCTATTTGATGAATAACTTGTGGATGATCATACTCTACAATTTATAACTGTAAAAGGTGCTTAATTAAGGGATTAGATGATGCCTGAGTTTGGTGCACGTGAACCAATACATCAAGAATAATCTTATCTCTGAGATTATAATCTTTAAAAAATTTAAAATGTACTAAATTTATTAGTGTAGTGATTCTGTTAGATATTGGAGGTAAATTACAGATATGTGATGAGTTAATGAAAGAATTAACCTCATTTATCATATGTGTTTATTTGTGTCTTACAACTTTATATAAGACTTGAAGAACAATTTTATATTACTATACTGATACCTGCTATGCTAGTTAAACTTTTATTTAGTGAATTTCATTCTGGCATGATTAGTTTAGATTTACTTTCTACTACCTATTGTTCTGTCCTGATGAATACTTGTAGATGTTTTTGATAGAAATTTCTGGTAGATAAAATTTCTAAACTATTTTCTTCCTGCTTATATTTTTGGTACTGAATGCTATATATATTAAAAATTAAGTTTGGGGGTATGAAGAAAAATAATAATTTAAAGTGAGTATAATTCCTATCAGTTTATTATCTTTACAAGCATGCTTTAGGCTAGATTTACTTTCTCCTGTAGTCATTCTATCCTGATTATGCCTGTATATGAATTTCATAAGATGTTATAATAGCTAGTAAATTCAATTATTTTTTTTCTTCTTGCTACATTTTTGGAATTAAATGCAAAATATTTAAAAATTCAAGTTTTGGGGGAAGAAAAATTTTTAAAACTAAACATTATTTGTCCTCAGTATCCTGTATTAATTTAATATCACTTTTAAAATGACTTGTGGCATGTGGTGTTACCTTAAGGTTACTATAATTTTGATTTTGGAATGTTTGAAAAACAACATAGTTGAAATCCTATGTGATGAAACTGTCCTAGAGTTAAGATATTTTGTAGGAAACATTGGGAAATTTATTTTACTAATTATGTTAGAAAGGAGTTGAATATTTGTAAAGCTAAAATTCTTAGATTTATACTTAATGAGAATTGAGCCTTTATTAAAACCTTTTTAAACGAATACTTACACTTTTAAAAAGTGAGGGAAAGTTTTGAGTTTTCAACTTTAGAAGGGTGATAGGGAAATTCAAAATCATTAAAGGCCTATCCAGATATATTAATCCTCACATAAAAAAGAGAAAAACATGGTTTGAAAATGATCCAAAAAGAAGAATAAGGAAGATAAAAAGAATAGTGAAAAGAAAATATGTGAGAAGAAACTTGAAGAGAAGCCTAATAAAAAATTAGTTTTACTTGAATCTTTTTAAATGAAAAGACATAAAAACAATCCTAAGCTTATTCTTGTTTCAAAAGATATTGGTCAAATTGGTATAGATATGTTACTTAAATTATAATTTTTTAATTTCTTTGAATCTTTAGTTTGAATTTTTAACAATTTTTGAAGTAAATAGAAAATCAGGATTCCAAAGTTGAATAAGAGATACTCTTGCACTAGTCTTAAGTTGATTTGCTAGAATTTCTCCTATGTTACACTATAATATTTTAGAGATAAAATTATAAGAAAATCTATTGAAATACACAACCAACAGTCAACATATTTGGTTTTAAAAGTTAATGTGTTACTTGAGGAAAAGAAACATTTAAGTTTGGGGGACGTGATACGCCTAAAAAATGTTTGATTTTACATATATATTTTAAAAGTTTTTTTAATGATATTGCATTTTAAAGAAAGGTATTTTGCATGTTCTTAGTGTTAGGTACAATTAATAGAATTTTGGAGAAGAAGAAGCAAAAATGGTGCAATTTGGAGTAAAAACGAGTAAGAAAGCAAATTCTGGCCTGACACATTTCGATAAGTTTTTCTATGCTTAATCTCTTTTACAGTTCTTGCATATTTTTTAATGTCATTTTACTTTAAATAAATGTTGTTTTTATGCTTATGTTGTAGGGTTATCTGTTAGGAATGCAACGAAACTAAAACAGGGCGAAACAGAGATAATACAGAGCCAATCAAAGCAAAACAGTGGAGTTGTGCAGAACCGGCGCCGGGAGGGCGGGGCAGATAAAAATGTTAATAGGGCACCTCCGGCTCCCTATCCAGCATCGGCGGTGCCCAAGAGGGTTTAGACTCGATTTTGGGCGGTAATTGGCCATATACATTGAATATGGACTCTTTTTGGAAGGTTTCTTGTAGAACCTCTTGGGAAATTCGCCCCTATACTATATTAAAATGATTTTATGTCAGATTAAGTGACAAAAAATTTAGGAAAAATGTTGAGAATGCTTAGAGATATTAGAATAGGAGTAGAATTGTAGATTTCTACCTTTTTGGAGAGATTGGAGAGGGGATTTTAAGAGAATCTGTAAGGGTTTGTACTAGCCTTGCATTGTTCAGAAGGAGACTTTGTGGGAGAGATCTTCATCTATCTTTCAAAGGGAAAAGCTAAGTACTGTGTTCTTTATTATCTTATGATTTTGTAAACACTTATGTAGTGGATTGTCTTGGATGATATAAAGTTTTATGTTTTGTTTTCTTCGTGCTTTATGATGTCTTTCTCTTACTCTTTTTTCTTATTTGGAAAAATTGACATGATAAGATTATGCCAGTGTTTTCATTCTAGCTTTCTTTTGCAATGAATAGGATACATGTTTAGGATATTGGGATGCATGCTAAAAGAAGTTTTAATTATAATTGTGATGGTTTGTACTTTCACTTCATTTACAGTACAATAAGGGCCCGTTGTATTGTTAAAATTCATTGTAATTGCATTGAACCGAGAGAGCAGTGCAATTATCAACATAGTGGAATCACATTCAAAATCCACGGATGGTGAAGTTCATGGGGGTTGAGTGCAAATAAATAAAGAAATATAATTTGATTGACGTAGAATTCGAGATTTTAGGGTGACAGACTAAAATCCCTAATTCGGTCCTATTGTTTCAAAACTAAAGCGAGAGTTAGCCTTCTGGTAAAGGGAAGTGGGAGCACTGGAGTGAGAGCCAGTATCTTCCCAGCCTAACCACGGATTTTGGGACTAAAACCTAGGATAACACAATATTCTTTATGCACTCGAAAGAAGGTAAAGAATAGGATTGCTCCTATTTGGCACATACATATTTAATGCATCTCATTCATTTACATAATCCAATTCACTACATAAGAATATTAGATTTTATTATCACAAAATTCACCAAACCAATTTATCCTGAAAGGGTTATCATTAGAAGTAATATTTGTATTTAGGAATAGTTATTATGCTTACATATAATCATCTGCATTTAGGAGTAGTTGCTAGATAAAACACCACTTATTTCGACCTACCAAACTAAAGTCTGATAGTACTAGATTAGAATTTGACTAAGGACCTCTTACCTCACTTCCCTGTGGGATCGATAAATGAGAATCCACTAGAGTCCTATATTACTTGAACGATATGTATACTTGCGTTGAACCTCTAGTGTGTGCACATGCAAAAAACATAAAACAAGCAGAAAAATAGCACACGCCGGAGGCGCATCACTCCTTTTTTAGGGACACAATGAATTGGACTCTTCCTAGCGCTGTCAAAAATAGGATAAACAATTCTAGCATCAAGCCATTTTTAAATTTTCATCTTTACTACTTATTTCATCATTGGATTTTGTGTCCTTTGCGGATCAACTCTCGGTTTATGTTGTTCATCTATAAAAATTCTGTGCATAAAGATTGAAGGACTGATTCCTTTTATATCAGTGAATGTCCAACTAAAATCCTTTTTGTATCTTTTTAATGTATTCAATAATTTTTGTTCTTGATATTCATTCAAATCTGAAGATAGAATGACTGGAAAGGTAGATAATTCTCCTAAAAACATGTATTTCAAATGATTTAGAAGAATTTTTATTTCAATCTCAGGATGTTTTAAAATAGACGGAATTAAATTTTTATCACATTCTAGAGTATCCAGCATTTCAAAACTTTCCTAAACATAATCTAAGTCTTCATTCTTCATATTATCAAATTCATCTTCTATTTCACTTTCATCTTCACTTCATAAATCTTCATATTCTATTTTATCTTCAAAAATTTCTTTAAAATGACCATCTCTCAAATAATCACATATTTCCATTCAAAAGCATTCATCATCTTTTTCTGTTGTGGGATATTTCATGGATTTCAAAATATTAAATGTCACCTCTTGATCATCAACTCTTATAGTTAACTCTCCTTTTTGGACATCAATCATAGCTCTTCTAGTAGCTAGGAATAGTCTTCCTAAAATAATAAGAATTTCGTTATCTTCCTCCATATCTAAAACAATAATATCCACGGGAAAGATAAATTTGTAATAGCTATGGCAAATGGTTCTGTTGGAAGTTAGCAATGGTTGGTAGTTACCAAAACGTCGAGGGTATGAACAATGGTATTAACCACTTGTGAGCAAAATAAATAGAAAATAGTATTGTTAACATCGGTTGAGTACAACTGTCGAATGATAGAGATGGTGGATGTTATACATTGGTATTAGTCGGAAGCTTGCAACAAACTAAGATTAGTATTGATGGATGTCGAGCATTGTTGTTAGTCACTAATGGACATCAGGTGATTGTTAATGAAAACTTCAATCGTTAAGCACAAGTAATCAGTGCACATTATTAAACTATTGGATCATCTGTTGGTGATTTCTATTTACTAGTAACAATTGCCAAAAAAAATGAATATAATGTTTAATTATAGATTAAGGATGGATGTTCTAGCCTCTTTATTGGGATTTACCAAATTATTGCTCTAATTGAAAGATACAAATACCTTATGAGATATTTTAAAAATGTATCAAACAATATTGTTTGTAAATTAGCATGATGGATTTGATTACATGAGGTTTGCCCTAAATGTTGTTTGGAGGTGATTTGATGGTGCTCCAATATTGTATGCTAGTGGTGTGGTCTATCTTCTATGAATAGAGGGCACCTTCTTAAATCTCTTTGATGTCACAGAGTAATAATGTTGACTAGTCAAAAAATATGACCAGCTAACTGAAACTTTTTTGGATAAGTAATAGAACGATCAGCTAACCGAAGAGTTACAGAAGTAGGTGAAATTTCTCTTATTCCTAATATTTTGAAAGTTGTTAAAAGCATTAGATTAATATTAGCTCCTAAATCACATAAGGCTCTTCAAGAAAATTTCTCACCTCTATCACAAGGAATAGTGAAACTACAAGGGTCTTTAAGTTTTTTGGGTAACTTTTATGAATAATTGTACGATACTCTCCGCTAAGTCCAACAATCTTGTGATCTATGAACTTCCTTTACTTTTTAAGAATATTATTCATAAACTTCACATAATCATACATCTGTTCTAAGGCTTCAATAATGGAAATATTTACTGTTAATTTCTTAAGGATTTCTAAAACTTTGGAAAATTAGTTATCTCTATTTTATTTTTTTAATCTTTGATGAAACAGAGGTAGTGATTTTTATATAGTATTTTTTATTGGTTCAAGTGGATACTCTAAGTCTAGATAAATTTTATCATTACCTTTTTCAATTTCCACCTTCTCATTCTCAGTTTCAATTTCTATTTGCACTCTTGTTTCTAATCTTTTCCACTTCTCAATTGCATAACCTTAATTTGGTCTTTACTTTGATCTTTTGGGTTGATCTCAACTATACTAGAAAGAGTTTCAGAAGTTCTATCATTAAGTGCATTGAAAATATGTCCTAATTGATTTTCAATGTTTTTTAATTTCAATTCCCTGACTTTGTAATTGATTACATTTAGTTTGTAATTGATTACTCATATTTAAGATTAATTCTTCCATCGACAAATTCTTTTCCTTAAACCGTGGGTTACTATTAAAACCTAGAGGGTAAGAAGGTTGATAGTGTGTATTTCTCTAGTTGTTTAAATTTCCTACTGGATTCACTGAATTGTTTCCCCATTGCAGGTTAATAGTAGGATTGTTATAATTACTCTAGTTTAATTTCGGGTAGTTTTTTGAACTGATATTATAATAGTTCGAATAAGGATTGTTGGGTTTATTATTTATAACATTCAAGGTATCATAGGATTTTTTAGATTCTGTCATCTGTCCTAATGAATTTCCCTTTAACACTTGGGGTGTTTGAGATTAGTTCATTCCGTATTGATCTATTTTCTTTGATAGGGCAGCAATTTGAGAGACTATCATAGTTATAGCATCAGAATCATGAATTCTAACTACTCAGGATTTAACCATTCAGAGGGCCATTGAAAATTATTTGTAGCCATCTCTTCTTTTAAAGAGTATGCTTCATCAAAAGGTTTAGACATTAATGATCCACTAGCGGCAACATCTATAGTTGATCTAAGTGATCCTATTTATCCATTATAAAATGTTTGAATTATTAACCAATCTTGTTAAGCATGATGTGGACATTTCCTGAGGAGATCTTTAAATCTTTCCCAAGCTTCATATATTGATTCCCCTTCAAACTAACCAAAAGATGTAATATCATTTCTAAGCATAGCAGTTTTCGATGGAGGAAAATATTTTGACATAAATTTTTTGTGAAAGTTCTCTCCAAGTTCTAATAGATCCAGGTGCTAACGAACTTAACCACACATTTGTTTTATCACTTAATAAAAAAGGGAAAAGTCTAATTCTGACAGCATCATTCAACAGTTAGTCATATTTAAATACTGCAAACAATTCCAAAAAACTAGTAAGATGTAAATTAGGATCTTCATTAGGTGTTCCTCCAAATTGATTATTTTGTACCATTTGGATAATTGGTAAGTTTAAGCTCAGATGAATTAGTAGTAACATGAAGATTTTTAATATTAAGTGAATTTCATATGTTGTTGGGTTAGCATAATCTCTTAAAGGTCTTAGTATATGTTCATTTTCATTTCTTTGATCATTTAAATTGTTTGACATTTTGTGAGAATTTTTAGATTTTTTTGTTGTTTTTGAATTGTTCTAATAGTACTCTTTAATATGAATCACAAGGAACTAAACTTATGGATCCAATACTACGCATATAAAATTACACTAAACACACTTAAAAGTAAGCAAGCACACTCAATTGCAAATTATAAAGTAAAGGTTTTCAAACACTACAAATTTGACAGTTACTATTTTATACCTTCCCCAGCAATGGCGCCAAAAACTTGACCGATGCTGTTAAAAGTATTAATTTTCAAAGGTGGAATCAGATCAGTTTCATAGTATGATCAATTTAATAATTAGGCAGCCACTTGTATACACAAGTATACATATCGTTCAAGTAATATAGGGCTCTAGTGGAGTCCTGGTTATCGATCCCATGAGGAAGGTTAGAACTACTTAAAGTATAGTATAGGACTGAATTCTAATACTGAATTCTCAATGCAAGTTCAGGAAGTATTAAAGTTGCTAGTGTAACGATAACTAAAAGCTAAGTTAACTAAAGTTACATTCTAAATTTTAAAACAGAATTAACTAACATAGAAAAAGTTTTGTAATGAAAGGTTCAAATATGGAAAAGGCATCTTTCCCCTTGCAATGATACTATGATGAGTGAATGATATAGATTGATAATATTTTGTATTGTGAAAAATAGGAGCATTCATACTCTTTACCCTCTTTATAGTACCCCCTCTTCAGAGTTATGTAAAGAACATTGGAAAATCATAGGCTTATTCCTTAACTCCATGGTTAGGCTGGGAGGATACTGGCTCTCACATCAAAGTTTCCACTTCCCTTCACCTAAAGGGTAACCCTAGCTTTAGTTACCAAACTATATGACCAAATTGGGGATTTCAGCCAGTCACCCTAAAATCTCAAATTCTACCTCATCAAACAACATTTTCCTATTTATTTGCACTCAACGCCCATGAACTAGGTAAATCATTCATGGAAATTGAATGAATTCTCCACTTTTTGTTGTAGAACACTTATTTCTCTCAGTTTTATTGTTTCACAACAAGTTTTAATGATTCTAGTGGCCACATCAAAAAGTAAATGAAATACGAAGTGAAAAATCATCACAGTTTCTTAACATTTAAAAGGCACATCAAATCTACATCATTAATTCACCACATCTCTTTGCAAGGAGAAAGACTAAGAAAACTACTCAGAATTCATGAAGAATGTATGCAAAACATGCAATTTATATATATAAGCAAAGTCATACAAACCACATTAAGCAAACATAACATATCTCAATTTCTTCCCCAAGCAATCCCTTAAAGTTCCTTTGAATCCTTTTCTCTCTTCACAACATTACTCAATTACCTCTTTAGAATAGTAAGGAAGAAGCAAAAACTCACCTTTCTCCTTCTCCTACACTCTTTAGAGATGAATTGCTCACAAAACAAGACTTCTATGCACTTACACACTCACTCTTGAAAACCCGAACACACTTTACTCACACTCCAAAGACTCCTCTCCCTCTCTTTTCTCTTCTTCTTGGTGTCCAAATCTTTTTGAAATAGTTTAGAAACAAATTTCCCTAGAGTTTTCTCAAGTAACCCTTCAAAAATTATCCAAATACATTGAACTTACCCTGCACCGATTTTTGTCATCGTCGGCGCTGGATAGGACGCTGTCGGTGCCCTATTGCCGATTTAATGTTGAACTCTCTGGATTTGGGCACCGGCGGCACCCATTCTGGCACCGTCAGGTCCAGTAGGCTGATTTTCTTCATCTTACCTATATTTCCTCCAAATTGGTTCCCTTTTTACTTCTTTTTACTCGAAACACCTAAAATCGTACCTGCAGTAAAACATAAATAATACTTTTTTTTAAAGTGCAATGTCACAAAAAAATGAGTACAATTTATATATATGAAAAGAAACATATTTTTGGTGCATCACTTGGTCATGAAGGTAGCCGACCAAATAAGACTTAAGATCCCCAATCAGCAATCCATGAATTGTGTCATCTCTATAGCCTTAAGGTCAATGGAATGAAACTCTATCCTATGTCTATCAGCTAGAGCTACAAGTGATGTGACTTACACCTGTCAAAGTGGCAAAGAATTCGTAGGAAATAAAAAAGTGGGTGGTTTAATTAAAAATTGGAAATGCTCCAAAAAAAGGTCTTAGACCTCGTCAATGCTAAGGAGTCTTCTAATACCCTAAATGCACTTGACAAACACCAATGTAATTGTTATGCTGGGCCAGTCGAGTTAGAGAGTACACGACCTTCTCCTTGAAACATGCATGTATGGTGTAGTTATCTACCACAATCCTGAACATGGAGACCCTATTTAGTATGACTGGTTTATTGTCATGCTTGCAGCCTATTTTAAAATTGAGCTAAAGGTCATGCAAAAAATAAATACTTGTTTTGAAAAATCCTGAATGTTTTAATCTTATAATTTTTTATTTTCCTAATCAATTAGTAAGATTTATATAAGTAGGAAAAATCAAAATTTTAAGGTCCTTAATGAGCCATGATTGAACTTTTGGTAATATCACAAATTAGCCATAAATAAATAAAAGAAATTAATTCAGGCATACAAGCACTCAATAAAAGTGTGAAAGCATTCCAAAAAAAATATAAAATAGCCCAAAATTCCTCTCGATTTGTAAATATCCCAGGAAAGCAGGAAAAGTGAACGGACTTCGCGTATACATGCTCGGTCCTTAAGACTATACAACAATATATAAACTTCAGAGATAAGGTACGAGAAACAAGCTAACACTTCTAGTACCCATCATGTGGTTTTGTTTACCATCTACCTAAAAATCTATGCTCATACTTTATTTTTGATATAGAATCATCATAGGAACTCTATCAAATACATTTAAAAAGTGAGAATAAAATACTTGACCTACATGAAAATAGGCATCAACTGTAAAAGCCATGCAACACGTATTAGCCTGTGCCTTGTAATTGGGGGAGCTATTGGCACCTGGAAGGAAAGTGTTAGAAATTATTACTTGCTCATGCATAGTTTTACCTCTGTGTGTATAAAAATAAGCATGGCTCCCTGTAGAAGAACTCTCTATTATATTACTATGTGTGTCAAGCACACTAGCACACCAAAATGGAAAAAAAGGTGACGCATGGCTAGCACGAAGAACACTGTCGGGATATTTTTAGGTTGAGTTGTATTTTGAAAAAGAGGTCGCCTACAGAAATTATCGGTGAATTTTAGATTTTAAATTTGATTTAAATATATATATATAATTTAGAAAGTAGTATTTGATTTTGAAAATAATTTTAAATTTGAAAATTTTAAGATATGAAATCAAACTGATCTCACATCCCGAATAATTTATATAAACGAGCACCGCACTACAAACCGTGTATATATCCCTAAGGATAGACACCTTTGCTCGATGGTGGGGCTATATTAAATAAACTAAAAGATTTGTGACATCCGTTTGGTCTGCGAACCTATTTTATAAGCCGACAAGTTCCCCTGCTTAATATAAAGGAATTAAGCAGGGTTTATATTACCTGGGTTCTAAAAGTTCCATATAAGGGCAAGCCCATATAGTTAATTACATCTTAAGTGACGGGAATCACTTAAGAAAACTCTCGATAATGATCAGTGGTTTTGCTCTCAAGAATTTCAATGTTTAAGGCTTTCAAAGGATTGAATTTTGGAGTTTCAATAGGGAATAGATCAAATTCGGAACAGTTAATTTCAGGAGTTCAAATGAAGAAATGTAGGAAAAGCTGAAGATCCAAGAAGAATCTTAGCAACTTCCCAAACTATTATATTGTTTGGCTTCAATTTGGGAGTTTATTTAATGTTTCAATCCTGCCAATTTTAATTAATTAGCACTTATATTTGTATGACATAATCATACAAATAGCCTCGAAGATGTGAGGGTTTATGTCGTACCAAACGACTACCTCGGAGTCCTAAGACCGGTTAGGGCTTAATTTAGATAACATGATTATGCAAATGCCTAACAAAAGGGTTGAGTATTTATGTTGCACTAGGAAAACTACCTCGAAATCCTACGGTTTGGTTGTTTAATTCTAGGAATGTTTAGCTGATGTAGAGTTGTTTTGCTGACGAAGATGGCCGTGCTGCCCACCGTGCTCCAAGCTCCTTATTTTTACAGAGATTTAGTTTTAAAAGTCATAAATCAAAGGATGAGAGAAGTGTTTTGGTTTAGAGAAATCTTAAAATCCAAATGTCTTTAGTATTTTAATTAAAACAAATCTTAAAGTTGTTTAAACAGAACCAATTAAGATCCCACGTGCTCGTCATCCCGGCACCGTTATTTTCATTGAATTCACTTAGTCCAGATGAATTTGCTAAACTCAACTGAATGAGTTCCACACTTTCATTTAGACCTTGGGAAATCCTGTTAGCAACACGTGGGTTACATCATCAGAGGTATTCCCGATCATTCAACGAGACGTTTTAATTTAGTTGTAATTGTAGTTTTATTGTTCTGTTTGTGATTAAATTTTGAGTTGTTTTATATTTTGAAATGTTGTAGTGAATTTTATCTTGCAGTGACTTTTAATTTAGTTTAGGTTTCAGTTCAGGGACTACCTTAAAGGTTTTGGTTTCCATGCAACAGTTGTTTATCATGCAAGAAAAGTACAGTGCATGTAAGTAATATTGCAATAAAGTAAATTGCAACAAAGTAAAAGCATACCTGGAGGGTCTTCCCGTCATCCCAAGCAGCACTTAAAACACATGTTAAGGCATTTAAATATTTCAACAAGTACCTAGGTAAAGCTAAGGGAGAGGTTTTGGTTGTCTACCAAAGTCCTAATCCTATAGCTTAGTCATCTCCTATGACGTTCTGTGTTCTTGTGTTTTGGTTTAAGGATGATTTTCTTCATCAAAGAAATAATTAAATTCAATTGCTCTTATAAACATCATATCATATTGAGGAAGTGCTTAAGACTAGTCTTAAACATCTTTTCAATACCTCTAGGATTGTTTTAAGTCCGAGAGAATTTAATTATACAAGTGAATTAATCATCCAGGAGTTTAAGTTTTGTTCTCTTGCTCAGTGAACTAGGAAATTTGAATATCCTATAAGTCAACTAACACTTCACTTGATACCGCATTTAAGAGTTATAATAATAAGAACTTTAAAAGAGCAAATCAAATTATTAAGTATTTTAATGATTTAAACTTAATGATTTAATTTTAATTTTGACTTAATTATAAAAAATTAGTTTAAGTTTGGAATAGTTGTTCAAGTTATTTTAAATTTAATTCTTAATGATTTAATTTAGGTTTTGTTGATAAAAGATTTTGATTTAATTTAATTCAATTTAATTTAATTTTAATTTAAATAAATTTAATTTAATTTAATTTACTTTAATTTTAATTTAATTTAATTTTAATTTAATTTAATTTTTAATTTAGTTTAATTTAATTTAATTAATTTTAATTTTAATTTAATTTGATTTAATTTTAATTTAATTTCAATTTAATTTAATTTTAATTTAATTTTAATTTGATTATTATTTTAATTATTTTTTTAATTAAGAATTAAGTATTATTGAAGTGATTTATTTAGGGATTTTTAAATTAAAGAATAAATATCCTCTTAACTAATATCCCTACTTTAATAATTCCAATTTCTATTATTCTTCCAAAATTTCAATTAATTAATTAATTAAAGTTGTATTTTAATTATTTTTGAAATAATTAGTAGGTTTCTACCCTTAATTATTTAAGTTTGAATCATCCAAAATCAGTTTAAAATCAAATATTTTACCCTCCCCTTTTTATTTAATCCTGAAATTTTAATTAAAGGTTGGAATTTTTTTAATTACCATTTTTGCCCTTCAAGCTTAATAATTCTATAACTCACTAAGTTAAGCTCAAATGAACTTGAAATTTTTATGTAACCTCACTCACATGTTAATTAAGACATTAGAGGAGAAAATGTGATTTTTCTGTATTTAATTTATTTATGTAATTATTTTCAATGGAAAATAGGGGTTTTCAAGGAAAATTCAATAACATGACCAAGGAAATACTTCTATCCTTGAGAAAATTATGGGGTCTTCCAAACGACTAGAGGACCATTTGGGAAAATTTTGGTGATTTTTTGAATTATAATTTATTTATTAGAATTATTTTAAGTTTTGGAGTATTAATTAATTTTAAAATAAAATTAAATTTGAAAAAAGGATTTTATATTTTTCTTAAATCTATCTGACCTCAAGAAGTCTAGATAAATAAATTTTGTATTTTTCTAATTTTTATTTGATTTATTAGAATTATTTTAGTGAAAAGGTTGGAAAATACATTTTTAATATTAAAAATTACATCAAGCCTTTAAAATTCAATATCTTATCCTAGGGACTTAAGAAAAATATTTGGTTTGATCCTAAGTAATTAGAATTCAAAATGTGACATTTTTGTGATTTTTAATATTTTTTTGATTTTTATTATTTTTTTATTATTAAAAATATTAAAATAATGATAAAAATCAACTTTTTTAGAAAATTACAATTTTAATTTTCCTAAATTCCTCTAATATCAGAGAAGCTCCAAAACTATTTTTGTGAATTTTTGAAAAGTAATTTGTGAGTTATGAATTTTTAAAGTTTAATTCTACCCATTTTGCTTAAGAGGCTTAATCAACCCATTTTGTGAGATTATTCAAGTCCAATTGATTTCAAATTTCTATGAGATGTTCCTCTAATCCCAAAGATCAGTGGAGAATTGTTTTTAAGTTAATTTGATGTGTAGTTAACCCTAATTAATTAAAATTCAATTTTGGGTATTAGACCAATTAGGGTTATTCCATGTGAATTAAGTCAAAACTTATTTTTCCTAGGTTCCTTTGGTCATAAGAAACATCACCAAATTTTTCTAGAATTTATTTATCAACATGCTAATTATTGGAATTAAAATACTCAAAACAGTAACATGCAATTGAAAAATCAATAACTTCTCATAGGGATGACCTCTAACCTTGGAAAATTCAGGGAATGTTCCTATGTTCAGAGGCTTTAAAAGCCCTATGGTCCCATGCCATGGTGAATTGTCTATGTGCATAGAGATTTGAAATAGTGCAGAGAGTAAGTAAATCATTAAAAATAAAATACTAAATGAAATTAATTGATTTCTTTTCCACATTATTCTCCTCTGTTCACTGAGCAAGAGGATATTTTTATTTTATTTTTAGGATTTTTCTACACAAAGTTATGGATTTTCTAAGTTCTAGTAATTAAATAAATCCATAAAATCCTATTTTTTTATTTATCCGAATCGGCGCCGCGTCATCCTTAGCATCTCCGAACAGCCACGCGGTGCTTTCTGGTTCGGCGCCGCCATCCGACTCAGCACTCCAGGGGCCCGCGGTTCATGTACCATCGCGCTATCCGGCTCGATCCCGACCGTCCGCTCGATACACGCTCGATCCGACGGCTCCTGGTCATCGTCTACGACTGGTGTGCACCCGTGACCGTCCACACCAAAACCCTAAGAACTCACTCGATTCTCAACGGATTTTTGTGTTCTTATGCTTTATGGATTCGTCTTGAAGAGACGAACACATCCGTACGGTAAACATGCATTTGAATTAAGGCATTTGAAATGGAGAATATCCAGGAGCTCGGGAGGAAGAGAGAGTTCATACCTTTGCTGAGAGAAGTGAAGCTTCGATATGAGAGTTGTGTCACGTTCGATTGGGTCCAAGCAAGCTCCAGATGAAGTCCCTTGGCCTGGTGAATTGCCTAGGTACAAAAGTGACCACAGCCGATCACAAAGCTTGGAGGCTGGAACATCTGGGTGGTTTGGAGAGGGGGCTTTCACTGGGGAACTTCTCCTATTGGTCTGGTGAAGGTGTAGGACCAATCAATTAGGAGATTGGCTCACTGTAGTGAAGTGTCCTGTTTTTGGGTGGAATTTGGACTCTGAAATTGAGCTATGTTAATGGGGATTAGGACAAATAGACACTGGAGATCAATTGCTCTAAGTGAGGAGAGTGGTCTGGGACAATTTTGGCAGATTTTCAGTAGGTTCGTTTCAGCACCTCCTCCATGGCCGAGAGAGGTGGGGTTGAAATAGGAGTGGCTGGAGGGCCTCCTAGGGGGAGTTAGGGGTTGGGATCAGCTGCTCTGGTGAGGAGAAGAACAGCCATGGTGGCCATTGGGCAAGGGGCGACTCAGCAATGGAGAATTTCAATGTTGGCTCACATGGGAGCTCTCGGTTGTGGTGCTTTCTGGCGGCCTGGTGGCTGGCCGACTAGGGTCAGGTCACCATTCTGGTCAGGAGGATCAGAGCTGGAGGTTTGTGCAAGAAATTGGCCAATGCCATGTGTAAAGAGCTTGGATTAAAATGGCATGGGGGAGAGGCCATTTTGGCTTGATTTGGTCCAAGCCATGGTTTTGGGTTAGGTTCACCTCCCCATGACTTGGTTTTAGGTCGAAAAAATCAGTTAGGTCGGCCTAGGAAGGGGTGGTGAAGTCCCCATCCAAGGTGATGTGGTTAAACATGTTTTAGTGTGTAGCATGGAAGGGGTTAAAAATTCTTAATGAAGGATTAAGAAAGGGGGCCCTCCTTTTGCTACTTTCGGTATGGTCACATGTCAAACCCCCCATGGCTTCATATGGCTTGTAAATGGCTCATATTTGGCTCCATTTGGCTTTGGAAAAAGTTGGTTTTGTTTCATGAAAATGGCTTTTAAGGAATTTTGGTAATTTAGGGGTGATTTTGATAGGATTTGGCATATGGCTTAGTTTAGAAAAATTTGATAGCTAATTTAGACCTTAGGGATGATTTTAATTGAGTGAGGATGTGATGAGATTGTAATGTGGGCCTTAGGATGGGTTTGGACTTTTGAAATTATTTTAGGAATGGGCTTTTAGGAAGGTTTAAAAAGGTGGGCTTTAGGCTTAAAAATAAATTTATGGATGGGATTTTTTTGTAAAAGTTTAGGCCAAGTAATTGTTGGGTTTGGTTTAGGGATGTGTCATGAGTCATTTGAAGCAAGTTTGAGGTGATTTGGAATTGGATTGGGTCTAATTTGGGTCTCTTTGGTAATAGAGTCCAAATGGGTCAAAATGAGCTATCTTGGGCTAAGGTTGGGCTAATATTAAAATTGATGTAAAATTAATGTTGGGAAATGTTTATGGGGGTGTTACAAATAGGTTTCAACTTTGGTTGGGTTTTGATTTTGGTATTTGGGCCCATTTGGGTTAGGTTTGGGTGTAGGCCCATTTAAGGAATTTTGGGTTTGGGTTGAAATTGAGTAAGGCTTGGGTCCAAATTTTGGGCAATTCATGTTAGAATTTTGTTTGTGGGGATGCTAGAAAGGTTTTAGAAAAGATTTGGGTCAAATTGGGATTGAATTGGGTTGGTTTGATCTAGGTTTAGGTCATGGGTCAAAATTGGGCCTTAAGCTTTTAAAATGAAATTGGATTCAAATGGAAATCAAATTGGGCTTGAATTTGGTCTAGATTGATATTGAGGATATTGACTTGAAGTTTAGAATTGAATTGGACCAAAATTCAGACCAATTGGGGTGATTTGGTTTGAAATTTGGGTTCATTTGGGTTTAAAATGGGCTAAATTGGGGGTTTTGGTAAAAGTGGGGTTGTTGACCTCATTTTTGATGAGGTCTTCTCTTCTCTCTTTAGTACTTAGGATCTAGCCTTAGGCTTTTCCTTTGACTATCTTAGAGGACTAGAGATGGAACCTACCCCTTTAGAAACTCAACCACCTCTTAACTCCCCGAAAACCCCACAAGCTTGATTGTAAACCCCTAATCACCTGAGGGTTGAAATCGAATGTGGAAGTTTAAAGGATGAGTTCCTATAGGACTCTTTGGCCTTAGGAGTACCCTGCATGGTCTGGTCTGGTGAGGTCTAGCTTGCACACATCACACTCTCACACACATCCTGAACCCTAAACCCACCAAAATACCCCAATACCCTCCAAATAACCTCCAAGTACCCAAAATACCCTTTTTAACCCAAAATTCCAAAAATTCCAAAATTTCCCAGAAAATCCCAGAAAATCCCAAATATTTCCAATTTCATTTTGTTCAACTACACCACAGCCCAATTTTGTCAATTTAAGCCGATTTCATCAAAAATCCCAATTTTGACCTAAGCCCGACCTAGGCTCCGATTTGACCCAAATTGACCCGACACTAGCCATTTTCTTCTCAATTTAAATTTTAAACGCTTCGACACACTCCCCTAAACTGAACACAATATTCGATCGCTACCAGTTCAACCTTGAATTTCAACCAAATCTGATTTAATCGTGAAATCCCCAAATTTGACCTTTTTTGACCTGTTTTGATAACAAGGTTGTCCAAACAGCCTCGGATGACGAAACAGACTGCGCCGTTGCGTCCGAAACATTTAGATTACCTAGGAAGGATACTAATTTTGATATCGTTCTGTGCGGTATTGATTTTTGTCCGAATCGGCGAAAATTTGAAAAAAATGTTGTTTTAAATTAAAATTAAAAAAAAATGAAAAGAAAAAAAAAACCTAAATCCCTAATTCTAAACCCACGACTCTCCCTCACGCCTCTTGCCCCCGCCCCCATTCGCGATTCCTTCCTGTCGCGCGCCCCAGCTGAACCGAGCCTCCCCCATCTCCTCTTCTTTGTCGCGGAGCTTCGGCCGTGGTCCCCTCCTCGTACGCGTGCTCTGCCTAAAGCTTCCCCTTTTGCCGCCACGCCTCTTGCGCCCTCTGAGGCTCGATTCCCACTTCCCTCACGTGACTCTTGTCGCTTCTCTTGGCTCGCCTCATGGCCTGGATAAGTCGACGATACACTCCTCCTCTCCTCTGGCTATATAAACCCCACTTGGGGAGCTCTTTGAGGGGGACCGAATTTTGGTTTTGCTTGGGGGCGGTGCCGCCGGATTGGAGTTTGGCTTTTTTCTATCCTTCTTGTGCAATCTACCATAGCTGGTAAACTCTTCTCCTTCCTCCTCTTTAAATCTTCCATGCAAGGAAAGTGTTCTATGTTTTCTAAATAACAATATGGTAATGAGTTGGTTCTTGTTACTTCCAAGTTTCTGTTGCTAAATGCGTTAATAAGATGTTTTGAAATGCTATCTATTGAAGCATTCAATATGCATGGGGCATAATCCTTTTGGTGGCTGCGGCCTCTTTGATCATTGCTTCGATTTGTAGGTGAAGATTGAATCATTTAGGCTATTAGTTGAAGGATCTCTTCTTTGTCTCGCCATTTGATTAATGGATATGGGGCTTACTGATTTGGCTGTACATTTGAGGAGTGTTATATATTTGGTAGCTTAACCTTCTAGCTTGGAGGCTTTAAGATCTAATGATTTAGAAATTTTACTGAAAATCGTGTTTTGGGTGAAAACCTTGTGAGTTTTGGTGATTCAGTTTGATGGTTTGTAGGTTTTGTATCAAGTTCCCTTTACATGTTTTTAGCTCGTTTACTTTAGCTTGGCTCTATGCTTATCATATCAAAATGATCTGGATCATAGTCATGCTTTCTTTTGCTTGGAGGGACCTTGGCTGTGGGATATAGATGTTGACGATGTTCCTAGCTCTGTAGTTTTCACTACATTTGCTGTTTTTGGTAGTGGAGCTCATTGGTTCTGGTTGAATGCTGCAAAAGAATTATCTCTGGTGGGAGTGTTTAATCTTATCTTCATAGGGATAACCTTAAAGGTTGTGATTCATGCTCTATTTGCATTGTTCTTCTTTATCTAATTAAACTGCAGCAAGGAATATTATCTTCTGTTTCATTAAATGACAAAGTTCTACATGAGTGGAAACAGTATTGATTTCCTTAGTCAGATTACCTTTATTTAACATTCATTTTCCTGCATACACATTTGGTTTTGATTTAAAGCAAGCCTTTTGAGTTATCTATTTATGGGATTATTTACATATAGACCACCTAATTCCTATGTATTTACATTTTAAATACCCAAACTTTGATCTCTACATACATGCCACTCAATCCCTTTTATTTACAGCAAAAGAAAAGTGGAGAAACATGTTTGTTCGTTGGAGGGTTTGAGCCCCATATGCAGACTCATGAATATTGCCTTTCCTCTTCATTTTGTCCATGAATATTTGAGATGCGTTGGCCTTCATATTTCAAAAATCTGAAATGCATGTGACGTTCGGGATTTTGTTTCATAAAATTGGAAGTACCGAGGGCCTTATTTTAAGAGCTTGGAATCATGGGATTTTTAAGTGCTTTTTCTTGCATATTTTGATTGATTAGGAAGCATGCTAGGAGGTTTCAAATTCTAACTTCTTTTTCATGGCATTTATAAACTTCCTTATACACTCTCGGATGGGCATAAAAATGGTGATACATGCTTTTAAAATTTTGTGCTTCCTATTCATGAGTGTGAATGAAAGATAATGGCTCGTGTTGTAACTTTTTGTTCCTTTCTACCGTGTGTTGGAATGAAAGTGGTGGCATCACATACATGTGACTTTTGAGTGATGAGTGGTGATGCTTCATTGAATTTAAAGCATCCTTTAAGAAAAAAAAGAGGCTTGGGATGTAATTGCTTGGAGGGCTTAACTTACCTTATATCTACCACTTTAAATTTGATATGTGCCACTTTGGAAACGTTTAGCATACTTCATGTGCCTCTTTAAGCGTGTTATGTGGAAGTTTTATTATGCCTTATTTGATCTAATGTTTGTCGCTTTTGGCTTGAAAGGTTTGATGTGCTTTGCATGTTTCCGTAAGTTCGAAAAACATTATTTGAGAAGATAGCATGTATCGTTTACATCTCCTACATGTTGTGGCTTTGAAGTCTTGCATATTGAAACACAAAGATTTATTCATTATGTGCAATTTTTAGATTTGGAGATAGGCACATGTATAAATTCCAAGATTTGAACTCATGAGTGCTTGTTCTTCCTCTATTTCATCAAGCATTCATATGTATAACATCTAAACTTGGTTTCCACACATATCTCACTTCATTCCATGTATTTATGGTGCTTTGCATTGGTTTGCATACACATGAAACAACTTGGGGAAGTATTTGCGATTTTCGGATTCAAACATGTCCCTTCATGAAACATCAAAATTTGAAGCTATGTATGCTTGCTTTTCATCTATTTCAACGTGTATTCATATATACAACATCAAAGCTATAATTGCACACATGTCTCACCTCACTCTAAGCATAAAAGTGTGCCTCACACGTAGGGATTTGAAGTTCTCTTTTTCATGCAAGCTGTCCTATGGTTTTGAGAGTTCTAGCACGCTTTATACATGCTTGGAATGGATGGAAACAATGGTTGTCACATATACATATGCTTGCGACATCTCTTTTTATGCAAATTGCAGGTGTGGAAAATTCATTTTTATGCCGTTATGCTGCCCGATTTTTCTTGGTTAATTTTTTTCTTTTTCTACTTCATTTCTACTTCACTCCGTTTTACTTTCTTTACCCACAGCTTTGTTTTATGTTTCCCTTTTCTTTGCCATTACTTGAATGTTTGGGAAGGGTAACACACCACCTTAGGGGTCTAGGTCACTTCACGAGCGTGGCGACACTTTTATGTCTTTTCTTTAGGACGAGTGAGGATTGTCAGGGATCCAGGGTGATTTATTTGAGTTGATTGATTTTGAGAACCAATTCACCTCGTTTTTTTTTTTTTTTTTTGCAATTTTATGTTAGGTGAATTGTTTTCTCCTCTCTTTCTTTCCTTGACCTCTCGTCCCTAGTTTTCACCTTGTTTCTTGGTTCAAAGCACACACCTACAGGGGACGTGTAGGTGTGCACATATAGCCCCTTTAGGCTATATGTGGGGCCATCAAGCAAGGCTGTAAGTTCGGTGGGGACATTGATGAGACTGCAAAAAAAAAATTACGAGAATCATAGGATGGGGCCGCCTGACTCAGAGACTCTGTAGAGAGTAGAGCAGGAATCACGGAACCGTTCGACCGTTCTTGGGGTTTCTACTACCGACAGTCTAATGTTCGTAGACCTAGTCCTATTAGGATAGTCAACCCGTGGACTGAAATGTTTTAAAACAAAAAATACATATGTTTGAAAATTACAAAATTACCTCCACTACTACACAGCCTACTTACCTACAGTCTTGCTTGCATGAAAACCAAAAATGAAATGTGTGAAAATTTATAAAGGTACACAGTTGGCTATTTGAGTCGGATTAGGACCGCCTTCTGCGTAAAGTCGGTCTAGTAGTCACGCACTCAAGTCCGGACATTAGCACAGCCTCCGAGTCCGAAACACCACCGCGCTTACGGGTCTTTCTTTCCGAGAGGCCCATGGCTTTCTTACGGTTTGCCGTGAGTTTAGCGGGCCATCCGTGAGTTTCTTCCGGTGTTCTTTGCGGTTTTCTACGACTTTGTTTTGTTTTCGTTCGCGACCTTTTCGGAGTTCTCTACGGATGTTCTTTTCTTTCCTCCTCGATTTTCCGGTTTTCTCTCGTGATTTTGTTCGCTCCCCCGTCGTCCTTCTTTTGTTTTATCGTTGGGTTTTCGTACTTCGCTTACTTTTGTACGTACCGCAGTACTCTCGTTGAGCCATGTGTTTGCCCACTACTTGTACTCTAGCTTTTTTCCCGCGCTAACGACTCTTCTGCAGGAAATATAAGAAAAATATGAAAATAATAAACGAGTAACGATTGCACCGCGGATGAGCGTAGCATACGGTACTCCGCGACACGGCTTTTACTTTCTTTATCGTTATACCTGCTTTACTTTTCAGCATATACTCCTGCTAGTCTAGCCTGTTTACTTTCAGTTTATTCCTGTTACGCATGCCTTACTTTTCAGCATATAATCTTGCTAGTCTAGCCTGCTTATTTTCAATATACATACTTGCTTAGCATGTTTTGCTTGTTGTAGCATGTTATTCCTGTTTAACTCAGCATAACCTGCTTGTGATACTTGCTTCCTGTTGTTTGCTATAGCATATCTCTCGCTTACTTGTTTTCCTGCTTTCTTTTGCTACACTCGTCATCGCTGCACACACTCACTCGTTGCAATAAAATGATAATAAAAATGAAATAAAACAATTTGCATGTTCACTTTAACTTAAGATTTAATTTTAAACCGCAACGTTGCTACGACGTGGAGCACGGAGCACGACTTCGAGGGCAAAGACGACCATCGTCAACAAGCAAAACTCGTGTCGACATCAAGCAAAACTATTCTTTAGTTTAAACAACAAGCCATAGGATTCGAGGTAGTTCGCCTAGTGCGACATAAATCCTCACCTGTTCTTTTAGGCCTTTGTACATGCTGTGCAATATAAGCCCTAACTCGCTTTAGGATTCTGAGGTCGTCGTCCGATACGACATAAACCCTCACATCTTCGAGGCTATTTGTATGATCATGTCATACGAACATAAGCACTAATTAATTAAAATTGGCAAGATCGAAACATTAAATAAATATTAGGATTTTCCTAAATCTGAGCCAAACAATAGGATAGTTTGGGAAGTTGCCAAGATTCCTCTTGGATCCTCAACTTCCCCTACTCCTCTTCCTTTGGACTCCTAAAATAAACTGTTCCAAATTTGAGCTATTCCCTATTGAAATTTCCAAAATCCAATTGCTTGAAAACCTTAAAATTTGAAATTCTTGAGAGCAAAATCACTGATCATTATCGAGAGTTTTCTTAAGTGATTCCCGTCACTTAAGATGTAATTAACTATAGGGGCTTGCCCTTATAGGAACTTTAAGAACCTGTGTAATATAAACCCAAACTTAATTCCTTTATATTAAGCAGGGGAACTTGTCAGCTTATAAAATAGGTTCGCAGACCAAACGGATGTCACAAATCTTTTAGTTTATTTAATATAGCCCCACCATCAAGCAGTGTGTCTATCCTTAGGGATATATACACGGTTTGTAGTGCGGTGCTCGTTTATATAAATTATTCGGGATGTGAGATCAGTTTGATTTCATATCTTAAAATTTTCAAATTTAAAATTATTTTCAAAATCAAATACTACTTTTCAAATTATTTATTTAAATTAAATTAAAAATTCGCCGACAATTTCTGTTAGGCGACCTTCCTTTCAAAAATACAACACTCAACCTAAAAATATGCCGACAATTTCTGGCGACTCCACTAGGGACTAGTTCCTCTCTCCATTTTGATCAGATGGTTTTGCTTTCATAAATCGGTAGTGAGTCCATGCCCCTAGTGGACCAAACTACTATTCTTTCCGTTGGCATACCCCGCTCATTTCTGTCTTGAGTGAGTATAGTCAACTCCTTTTTGGATTCTGGAGCCACTGTTTAGACACCCCTAAACAGAGAGGTTCCGGAATCCTTCCACCTCCTTAAAGAGGCGGGGTAGACCCCCGATAGGTGTGTTAGAATAGGAGCAATCTATTCATGTGATTTCAATGTGAATTCGACCTCCTCTAAATCTCAGACTGGGTCCGATACTTCATCCTCGTTAGGTTTGATTCGTTGTAAACATGTCAAACTGAAATTCTGCTCTAACAACCTTCCAATAAACTCTAAAGAAAATAAAATTTTGTTAAAATTTCAATTCAAAATAAAATTCTGAAAACCCATCGAATACACAATAATAAAACAAAATGCAAAATTTTGAGATAAAAAAAATTTCACATGAATAAATTTTAAAGGATGCCCAGTATACAGGACAAGTGCGTTAACTTGAGTATTACCACTGAAATTAAGAGACACGGGACGTCACTGACTTCTGGGAATTTTTCAAATGATAGGGACAATGTCTTCACCGAAGTTGATCTTTTCTTTCACCTCCGGAGTAGAGTTCGCCGTCAGTAGGGATGAGCTGCCTGATCTGTCAGTCATCAAGTGTGGACAAGGGTTCAACGATGTTGAAGTTAAGTTTGGGGATGTGGCTATTGAAATAGTGAAGCCCGAAATGAGCAAGTCCGTTAAGCCTATTGTAATGTTCAACCTGAAGTCTGTCGAGGAACTTCCCATGCCAAAAAAGGAATGGATTGA
This sequence comes from Papilionanthe hookeriana x Papilionanthe teres, assembly GCA_022702705.1. Classification (NCBI taxonomy): domain Eukaryota; kingdom Viridiplantae; phylum Streptophyta; class Magnoliopsida; order Asparagales; family Orchidaceae; genus Papilionanthe; species Papilionanthe hookeriana x Papilionanthe teres. Next base: position 66,725,967 of record CM040430.1, on the reverse strand, counting down.
AAAGAACTCTGTTGTCATTAAAAGCGTTGGGACGTCTCCTAAAGCTATTTCTGCTCCTGCTGTTGGATTCATTACCGCTGTACCAGTCGCCCCGCTGATTAAAGGAAAAGATATTCTACATGAGGAAGATTCAGTTGATGCTTGTGTTTTGCCGTCTTCTAATTTCAAGATTGGGTCTGAATTGAAGTCCGTACAAATGACAAAGGCACAAGAATGGAAACACGATCAGGGGATTCTGAAAGTCAAGCAGCTGCAACAGCATCTGCAACGGTCTGAAGAACAGTTGTTCCAGATGAGACCGTGCACGGATAGGCGAAAGAAAGGTTCCAACAACGTCAGATTGGTTACACAGAAACTATTCCTTCAAGGATGATGCCGTGGCAAAGATATTCAAAAATCTAATCAAGAGGCCAGAATTCAGACTACCAGAGCCGAAGAAACCCGACGAGATCAACAAGAAAGGACATCCAAGGTACTTGCCATACCACAGGTTCGTTGGACACACCATTGAGGACTGCTTCAGCTTCAAGGATTAGCTTGAGGAGAATTTCAGAAGTGGAAAGGTGGTAATCCTGGAAGAATATTTAAAAGAACTGGAAAAAGGTTCTATAAATATGATTTCAGATGATTCAATTGTCTTCTACGTGACGACACCAGTGCTCGGGGAAATAAGTGATCTTTCTCGAAAATCTCCAGTTGACCTTAAAGTCATCAAGGGAAAGTCAATTGAGGAGGCTGTGGAAAAGCTTCGAGCTAACATTACACAACTGTCTAAAGATCAGAAAAACAACATTGAAGAGGAAGATTAAGAACTAGCAGATTCCATGGAAGGTGAATTCGCAGAAATCGACGTCGTCGAGACCCAATCAACATTATCTGCGAGCGACACTCCGCCTTTTGGTGAAGAGAATGCCGCAGAGGATTGGCAAAGGGCCATTCAACAACGAGATGAACATATCAACCATTTGAAGGAGCAACTAGAAGAAGTGATGGCTGCTATGGCCACAATTCAAGGAAAGTCACAATCACCGCGAATAACACCTCCAGAAACAAACCAACTAGAGACAATTAATGTTACAGATGAAAGAAGGGAGTTCACCGTCGATGTACAATAGAAGAGGGATTCAGTTCAGGGTCCAATACCAGAAAAGGACATTAAGTAAATGGTGAAATAGCAGGTGAGAGAAGCCCTAGCTCAGTCTAAAGAACGGACATTAATTCTGAAGGGTAGACCATACCGTGAAGAGTTTGATGCTGTCCAATATCCCAGAGGTTTCGTATCACCTCAGTTCAAGATTTTTGATTGTACCGAAAACCCCCGACAGCATGTTGTACACTTTCGAGCAAGTTGCTGCAACGCGGGGGGTAGCGATGCATTATTGTGTCGACAATTTGTGAATAGCCTTTCGGGGGTTGCATTCCACTAGTACGTAGAGCTGCTAAATGGTTCGGTGAGAACGTTCGTAGAATTGTAAGACCTCTTTGTTAAGCAGTTCGCTGGAGCTAGACACCATATCACCATCGGTGATCTTGTGGTGGACCGACAGAAGTCAACCGAAACATTGGTAGACTACATTTTGCGATGGAGAAATTTAAGCTCGAAGTGTGAGCCACAGCTCCAGAGCAACATGCAGTTGAAATTCTCTTAAAGAGCATCCATGGACCAGTTGCATTTCTCCTCAAAGGATTCACAATCAAAACGTTTGAGAAACTACTTTGCAAAGCTGGAAGTTTGCAAGAGGAAGCCAAACTACTTTTGGTAGGTTTGATGGGTGTAGGGTCCCCAGGGTCAAAAATTGAAATTTTGGAAGAATGAAGATTGATCAAATATGAGTGAAATGGAAGAACTTTAGTTGAGCCATGAAGCCATATTAAGCCCATAAGAGCCATGAGAGGACTCATTGGAGACATTCACTGTGTTGTTCCTAACCCTCTTTGCCAGGGGCTTAGGGGTTAAGGTCCATCCATATGAATTACCTACATAAGTCAGGGAATCAAGTTGGGTATGGGTGTGGTTTTAGGATTTGGATAGTGTGTGTGAGAGTGTAGAGTATGAGTGTAGTGAGTGTGTAAGTCAACCCTCACTCGCACTGTGCCACCTGTGGTAGTCCTAAGGCCAAAGAGTCCCATAGGAACTCATCCTTTAAACCTCCTCATTCGATTTCAACCCTCTAGGTAATTAGGGGTCTACAATCAAGCTTCGGGGTTTGCAGGGAGTTAAGAAGTGTTTAAACTTCTAAAGGGTGGGTTCCACTTCTAGTCCTCTAAGATAGTCAAAGGAAAAGCCTAAGGCTAGATCCTAAGTACTAAAGAGAGAAGAGAAGACCTCATCAAAAAATGAGGTCAACAAACACTAATACGAACAAAAGCTAGAGGCATCCAAAAATACTAACTTTAACCTAAATCCTAGCCTAGCACACCATCTACCAATAAATGTCCTAACCAGCATTTAAGTGCTAGGTAAGTCTCTGATTATGTATGACTTTGAAAGTGTTGCAGCACCGACCCCATCCTAAAGATCCAAGGGATTCAAAGGGTGTCACCATGATGGATTTTGAAAAGGTTTGATTTTATATATGGCCTATTTGGTACATACATAATTTGAAATTATGGTGAATGTAGTAATAAGTACAAAATTACATATTTTATTTTTTATATTAAAATATGGCTATTAAATGCGAGCCCGTAATATGCAGGGTGACACAGGTTAGATCCCTTGGATCCTTAATATAGTCATATTTGTGTCAGTCCTACTGGTTTAAATTCGATTGCTCATCGGGATCGACTCATGAAGTAAAGCTCATTAAGGCATCGAGACCAACATGGGTAACACTCACCTAATGAGTCCAGCTCACTATCCATGCAAGCATGCAAATTCAGATGTTGATAATTAATGCTTGTTAAAAGTCATAGAGAGTATGTCGTGAAGGTGGTCACTAAGAATGAGAAGCATGTCATGAAAGTAAATGCCCAAAAAAGGGTATGCCGACAAGGTAGTAACACAAATGGATGGGCATGCAGTGGAGGCAGAAACCCAAAAAGGGTATTCCGAGGAGGTAGTGACCCAAAGGGGTGGGCATGCAGTGGAGGTGGTGGCCCACAAATGGTACACAAAGGAGACATTTATCCAATAGGGTGGGCATATCATGATGACATCCGCCTGAAAAGGGTATGTGAAGAAGGAAATGACTTGAAAAGGCTATACAGAGGAGGCAATGACCCAAAGGGGTGGGCATGATGTAGACACAGTAGCCCAAGAAGGGTTTGCCAAAGATGTATGCCAAAGAGGTAGTGACCCAAAGGGGTGGGCAACCTATAGAGGTAACAGATCGAAAAGGGTATGCCTAGGAGGAAGTAACCTAATGAGATGGGCATGCCGTGGAAGTAGTGGCCAAAAAAGGGTATGTCAAGGAGGCGGTGACCCAAATGGATGGGCGTGCCATGGTGGCAGTGACCCAAAATGGGTATGCCAAGGAGGCAATGACCCAACAAGAAGTGCAACTCAATGAAATAATAATGATCATGCAAGAAAAAATATAGAGAGTATGATGCAACATGCAAGCAGGCAAGCATATACAAGAACATACACAACATACAGTGATGCAGATGATTAGTTGATTGGTTCGGGGTAGATAGTCGATCCAAAGCATTACATCAACAAGGTTGGGGTGATCGGTCAAGGCACAATTGGTGTCGAACTGTCCGGAAAGAGCGATTAAGGCATAAGTTATGCCCATTTGTCTGAGATGGTTGGGGTGATCGGTTAAGGAAAAATTAGTGTCGAACTATCCTGAAAGAGCTATTAAAGCATAAGTGATGCCCATCTATTTGAGACAATCGACAAAGTCATAAGTGATGTCGATCAGTCATGAACAACTGATCAACACAAGTGATGTTGATCCGTCTGTGAGGACCGGTCAAGGAACAAGTACATGTGCAAGGGCAAGAAGCACCATCCAAAACATATAGGTGCAAACAATGATGTACAAATGCTCTCACACAAAAGTAAGACACGCTCATATTATTGCCCCACATGGGAACCTATGGTTTAGCACTTGGATGTGCCTCCTGCTTTAATGAGGCATATAAGGAGCTTCACTTCTAGATTCCTAAGAAGATGACCCTCCACAAATTTGTGAAATGGACTAGCTATAAATATTTTCTTGTTTCACAATGTCTCATGGTTTTGCATTATGAGCTAGTGATCCACAGAAAATTTTATAGCTATTTCATGTTCATTTCGTACCTATTTTTGATGATATTGCACTTTTAAAATAGTTGTTTTTCAAGATTTCATGCAGGTACACTGATTTTAAGAATTTGGAGCAAAAGGAAGTAAAAATGAACATATTTAGGACAAAATGGAGCAAAATGCATTTTATTGAACTGGGTTTGAACGGTGCTGTCACCTGCTCTGGACCACACCAATTTATAAAGACCTTTGGACTAGAAGGCGGAAAATAGCTCCGGACGGTTCCCTATCTTTTGCCAGACCGCGACCTATCCCAATTTCAAACTAGATTCAATGTATTTGGCCAGATATTGAAGGGATGCTTGAACAAACTCTTGGGAAATTAGTTATGGCCAAACTTAAACTGTTTTAGTGCCAAGTTTGGAGAGGGGGAGAGAGTCTTGTGTGTGAGGCAGTGAAGAGTGAGCGTGTCTTTTCATTTTTTTAGTCAATCTAGGGTTTGTGTGTTCTCTTTTAAGGAGTGTATAAGGAGAGGAAAAATGAGAGATTTCTTCTTCCTTACTTATCTAAATTCATAATTGTGTGTTTTTGTGAAGAAAGAAGAGGAGTCAAAGGAATTCCTTGAGATTCGCTTGGGGAAGAGTTTGAGATAAGTTGTCTTTCCTTTACTCTGTTTGTATGACATTGCTTTCATATAAAAAATCCATGTTTTGTCATCCTTTCTTCATGAGTCTTGAGTAGATTTCATTGTCTTCCTCCTTTTCATGTGATGTGTTGATGTTGTGATATGGAAATGATGTGTTGATTTATTATGGAAAATTTTTTATGACCTTTTCACTTCGTATTCATTTACTTTTTGATCTAGCCAATTAAACTGTTAAAACTTATTGGGAAACAAAAGTTATGAAAGGATTATGAGTTCCACAACAAAAGTGAAGGTCACATTCAGTGTCAATGAACGAGTGACTTCGTTCATGGGAGTTGAGTACAAATAAATAGGGAAATATATTTTGATGGGCGTAGAATTGGAGATTTTAGAGTGACAGGCTGAAATCCCCAATTTTGTCCTAGGGTTTGGAAACCAAAGTGAGAGTTAGCCTTCACGGGAAGGGAAGTGGGAGCTCTAAAGTGAGAGACAGTATCCTCCCAGCCAAACCTTATATTTGAGGACTGAACATAGGATTAGCCAATGTTCTTTATGCGCTTAGAAAAGGGTAAAGAATAAGAATGCTACTATTTGGCACAATACATTTACATCACTAATCAATATCACTAAATCATCACATTATTATTAAAGAGGAGAAAGATTCTTTCTTATAAATGAACGTTTGTTATAAATATACTTTTGTGTTAGTTAACCTTGGTAGAAAATTAGAACGTACTTTGGTAGAATTTATAACTGCAACTGTTAGTAATACTTGCAATTGAGATGTGTTTCGTAAAGTGTTTTCTGTGCTACATTATAAAATTAACTACCTCCTTGTGGGTTCTATAACCAGGACACAACTAGAGCCCTGTATTGCTTGAGTGATATGTATAGTTGCATTTAATTGTGTGACTCATAGAAAACTAAATCAGTATATACATAAATATAAGTTCGTAAATTTTGGCAATTTTAAAAAGTCGCACCAAGTTTTTTGCACCATTGCCATGGAGGTAACTGCTAAAATTAATTTTGTAGTATTTAAAAGCTTATATTTGAATTACAAGTTATAATTGTGTGTGTTTATTTATTGTTAATGTGCTTAATGTGTTTGTATGCGTAGTATCAGATCTATAAGTTTAGTGCCTTACGATTCTAAATTAGAGCATACTATTAGAAAAAATTGAAAATAACAAAAATAATCTGAAATTCGTCATAAAATGGAAAATAATTTGAATAATCAAAAAATAAAAATGAAAATATACTAAGATATTTAAGAGATTATGCTAATCGAACAACAGATGAATTTCACTTAACTATCCAAAACCCTGATGTTGCTGATAATTCATTTGAGCTTAAACCTACTATTTTCTAAATGGTACAGAATAATCAATTTGGAGGAACACTTAATGAAGATCCTAACATACAACTCACTAGTTTTCTAGAACTGTGTGCTACCTTTAAATACGATGGAAGTCGAACGATATTGTTAGGCTTAGACTTTTTTCCTTTTTCATTATGGGATAGGACTAAGGCGTGATTGATTTCGTTAGCACTTGGATCTATTAGAACTTTGGGAAAACCTTCACAAAAGTTTCTGTCAAAATATTTCCCTCTTTCAAGAACTCCTAAGCTGAGGAATGATATCACATCTTTTTGTCAGTTTGATGGAGAATCTATTAATGAAGTTTGGGAAAGATTTAAAGATCTTCTGAGAAACTGTCCACATCATGCTTTACCAAACTGGTTAATAATTCAAACATTTTATAATGGATTAGTGGGATCTTTGAGATCAATTATAGATGCTGCTGCTGGTGGATCATTAATGTCAAAATCTTTTGATGAAGCATATTCATTAATTGAAGAGATGACAACTAATAATTTTCAATGGCCCTCTAAGCGGGTAAATCTTAAGAGAGTAGCTTGTATTCATGATTCTGATGTGATAACTATGATAGTTTCTTAAATTGCTGCACTTTCTAAGAAAATAGATCAATATGGAATGAATTATTCTCAAACACCTCCAGTGTTAGAAGAAAATTCATCCGGATAGATGATAGACTCTCAAACACGTTATGAAACCTTGAAAGACATAAATAACAAAGTCAACAATCCTTATTCGAATTATTATAATCCTGGTTGGAAGAATCACCAAAACTTCAATTGGAATAATAACAATATTGTTGTTAACCCGTAATGGGGAAACAATTTTATGAATCCAGTTGGAAATCCAAACAACCAAGGAACTACCAATTATAGACCCTCTTATCCTCCTGATTTTCATAGTAACTCACAATTTAAGAAAAAGAAGTTGTCTACTGAAGAAATAATTCTGAATATGGGTAATCAAATTCAAGCTCAAAATGTTGCGACGAAGAACATTAAGAATCAATTTAGATATATTTTTACTGCGCTTAATAATAGAACTTATTAAAATCTTCTTAGCAATGTTGAGATCAACCTAAAAGATCAAAACATGGAGCAAATTAAGGCTATTTAATTAAGGAGTGGAAAAGAATTGGAAACTAGAGTATAGAAAGAAGTTGAAGTTGATAGAGATGAAGTGAACATTTAAAAAGATTCTAATAAGATATATCCAGACATAGAATATCTAATTGAACCAATGAAGATATCTATTGAAAGACAACCTCATCTGTTTCCTCAAAGACTAAAACAATAGAACATGGAAAATAGATTTGCAAAGTGTTTGGAAATTCTTAGGAAATTAACGAATAATATTCCCATTTGTTGAAGCATCAGAGCAGATGTATGATTATGCAAAGTTTATGAAGGATATTCTTAAAAAGAAAACAAAGTTCAAAGACAACGAGACTATTGCACTTAGCGGTGAGTGTAGTGCAATTATTCAGCAGAAGCTTCCTAAAAAAACATAAATACCCTTGTAGTTTCACTATCCCGTGTGCTATAGGTGAGAAATTTTTGGATAAGCTTTATGTGATCTGGGAGCTAGTATTAATCATATGCCTTTATTAACTTTCAAAGATTGAGAATAGGAGAAATTTCACCTACATCTGTGACTCTTCATCTTAGTGATCGTTCTACACTTATCTTAAATGAGTTGTGGAAGATGTATTAGTGAGGTTGATAAATTTATCTTTCCTGTGGACTTTATTGTATTAGATATGGAGGAAGTTAAAGAAATTTTAATTCTTTTGGGAAGACCATTCCTTGCTACTGAGAGAGTTGTGATCGATGTTCAAAAAGGAAAATTAAGTATGAGACTTAATGATCAAGAGGTAACTTTCAATATTCTGAAATTTATGAAATACCCTTCTGATGAAAAAGATGATGAGTACTTTTGAATGGAAATCTACGGTTATTTGAGAGAATATCACTTTAAAGAAGTATTTGAAGAAAATTTGGAATGTGAGGATGAAAGTGAAAGTGATGATGATTTGGATGATATGAAGAATGAAATATTAGAATTTGTTCAGGAAAGATTTGAATGATTGGATACTAAGAAAAATGGAGATAAAAGTTTAATTTCATCTATCATAAAAGCCCCTGAACTTGAGATGAAAATTCTCCCTAATCATTTGAAGTATATATTTTTTACGAGAATCATCTACCTTACCAATCATTGTATCTTCAGATTTAAATGAATATCAAGAACAAAAATTACTGGATACCCTAAAAAGATACAAAAAGGCTTTTGGTTGGTCCTTAGCAGATATTAAGGAATTAGTCTTTCGATCTATATGCACATAATTTTGTTGAATGAACAACATAAACCTAGAGTTGATCCGCAAAGGAGACTGAACCCAATGATGAAAGAAGTGGTTAAAAAAGAGATTTTAAAGTGGTTAGATGCTGAAATTATATATCGTATTTCTGATAATGTTTGGGTAAGCCCAATTCATTGTGTTCCTAAAAAAGGAGGAAAGATTGTTGATGTAAATAAACTAAATGAAATGATAACGACAAGACAAGTCACTGGTTGGTGAATATGTATTGATTATAAAAAAATAAATGCCGCCACCAGAAAAGATCACATCCCTTTACCTTTTTTAGACCAAATGCTAGACAGAATTGTTGGACACAAGTATTATTGCTTTTTGGATGGATATACCGGTTATCACTAAATACCTATTGCTCTTGAGGATCTACAGAGGACTACATTTACTAGCCCTTATGGAACTTTTGCTTTTAGAAGGATGCCTTTTGGATTATGTAATGCACCTGTAGCGTTTCAAAGATGTATGATGTCTATATTTAGTAAATTAATAGATGATGGAATAGAAGTGTTTATGGATGATTTCTCAGTATTTGAAGATTCATTTGATGCATGCATATACAACTTAGAAAAAGTTTTAGAATATGCGAAAGAGCAGATTTAGTCCTAAACTGGGAAAAGTGTCAATTTATGGTTGCAGGATAAATTGTGCTTGGGCATAAAATATCTAAAAAATGGCATGGAAGTAGATATTTCAATGATTCAAATTATAGAAAAATTACCACCTTCAACAAATGTGATAGGGGTAAGAAGCTTTTTCAGACATGTAGGATTCTACAGGTGATATATTAAAGACTTTTCAAAAATAACTAAGAATCTATGCCGACTTTTGGAAAAAGATAAGAAGTTTGATTTTAATGATGAAAGCTTAAAATTTTTCAATTTATTAAAGGAAAAATTAATCGCTGCTCCTATAATAGTTATACCTGATTGGGAGAAACCATTTGAATTAACGTGTGATGTGAGTGATTATGCTATTAGAGTAGTTTTAGGGCAAAAGCACAAGAAAATATTTAAAGTTTTATACTACGCTAGTAAAACTCTTATTGATACTCAAATTAATTACACTACTACAAAAAGAGAGTTATTAGCTATCATTTATGCCTTAGAAAAGTTTAAATCTTACTTAATTGGAGTTAAATGTAGAGTGCATACTAATGGTTCTGCTATTAAATATTTAATGCAAAAGAAGGATGATAAACCAAGACTGATTTGATGGATACTTTTAACGCAAGAATTCAATTTTGAGATCGTTAATAGACAAGTGGTCAATAATCAAATAGTTGATCATTTATCTAGACTTGAATAACCTAATTTGGCTGAATTTGAAAAGAAATTAATAGAAACGTTTCTTGATGAGCAGTTATATAATATTACAGAAGAAAATATACTGCAGTATGCTGATATTGTAAACTACATCGTTAGTAATATTTTACCACCTGAATTAACAATGCAACAGTGGAAGAAATTTAAACATGATGATAAATTTCATTTTTGGGACGATCCTTATCAATATAAGCAATGTAATGATCTTATTATTAGGAGATGTGTGCCATATGAAGAAACTGAACAAATTTTTCGAGAATGTTATGATTCTAAATTTGGAGGACATTTTAGAATTGATAGAACAACATATAAGATTTTACAATTTGGATTTTATTGGCCTATCATTTTTAGAGTTATTTATGAATTTATCAAAACTTGTGATCGATGTCAGAGAATAGGCAATATGTCTAGAAGAAATGAAATGCCTCTTAATTTTACCTTGGATGTTAGATTTTTTTATGCTTGGGGATTAGATTTTATGGGACCATTTATACCTTCATTTGGGAATTTATGTATTAATTGTTGTTGATTATGTATCCAAAGGGATTGAGGCAATAGCTTTACCTAAGTGTGATGCTAGAAGTTTTTCGTGGTTTTGAATGAAAAATAATTTCACAGGATATGGAACACCTAGAGTAATCATCACTGATGGAGTATCCCATTTTAAGAATAATCTGATTCAAATATTGGTAAAAAATATAATATTATGCATAGAATCTCTATAGCTTATCATTCCTAAACTAATGGCTTAGCTGAGGTATCTAAACTTGAAATTAAAAAAAATTTAGAAAAAGTCATAAATCCTGAGAAATTTGATAGGTCCGCTAGATTAGACACTGTTTTATGGGCATACAGAAATGCTTATAAAACTCTTATAGGAATGTCCCCATACAGATTAATATTTAGAAAGACTTATCACTTGTCAGTTGAATTAGAATATAAAGCATATTAGGCGATAAAAAAATTGAACTTTAATTTGAAAGATGCTGGTGAGAAAAGACTGTTGCAATAGAATGAGTTGGAAGAAATCAGAAATGAATCATATGATAATGACAGAATATGTAAGGAGAGAAGAAAAATATGGCATCATCAGAAGATTATTAAAAAGAAATTTAAACCAAGACAAAAACTTTTACTAGACAATACAAGATTGAAATTATTTCCTGAGAAACTGAATCTAGATGGACAAGACCTTTCATTGTCGTAAAAATCTATCAATTTGGAGTTGTGATTATCAAAGACCCTAAATTTGAAAGAATATTTAAAGTTAACGGACAAAGATTAAAACCATATTTTGAAGGCAATATACCTAATTTTAAAGAGGTTTTAATGTTAGATCAACATGAACAACTTAAAGTTATGTCAGGCTGACGACGTTAAACCAGGCGCTTTGTGGGTGGAAACCCAGAGTTATTGAGTGTTTGTTTGTTTGATGTGTTATTTGTATTTTTTTGTTACTTAATTAAATCCGGCCATTCCTTAAATATCATTAACAACATTAAATAAATGAATCAAATCGAAGATTTGAAATAATTTGGACAAAATGAAGTTTGGCAAAAATTGAACTAGTGCTGGACAACACTACTATCAGTGTCGGACCGCACTGCTATTCAGAAAACATTTTTTCGTCTTTAAAAATGTATTTTGGAGGTTCTAGGCAGAATTTCTTCCACTTGAACTCCCAAAAACCACCCCTAGATGCAAAAAAATCCAGAGAAACGAAATGGAAGATCCCAAATCTCATCCAAATGGATTCTGACTCGATCGAAACATTGAGACTTCAAGTTTTCAACCATAAGAAGTTCATCAGTTTTGAAGCGCAACATCAATTCAACAAGAATGTCCAAAGAAGAGGCTAATTAAGGAGCGAGGTTTCGTGAATCGAGTTATGAATTATCCTAAAACTCAAATGGAAGAAATCATTATTTAGAGACGTTAGGAAGTGTTATGTTATACTACTGTCGTGGTAGTCGTCCCTGTTGTGAAAGAGTTTTATGAAAATCTTCATGGAATTAACCAAGGATCAGCCTATGTGTGAGGTAGGTTTGTCACATTTACTCTTGCAAAGATTAATGATTTATTTATGATTGAGAATGTGCTGATCTGCCACTATTCAAACTTTACCCCAACGAAGGACAACATGAATGATATATACAGATATTTGACGGATGAAAGTGATGATTGAGAGATAAGAGATAACAGGTATGTGAGTTTTTTTACCACGCTGCTAAATCCTACATTGAATGACGTACATTATTTTATATGTGCAAAATTACTCCCAACTATGAAAATCAGTAAAGTAACCAAGGAATGTGTTATTTTGAACTATTGTATTCAAATGGAAATGCCTATTGATGTTGGTTCTATAACTGTTAAATCTGGATTAATCGTTCACGGCTCAAAGTATGGGCTTGGACATCCTTCCACCATATTTCTCCTCTGTTTTAAATGACAAGTGCCATATGAGAATAGGGAAAAAGTACTTCTACCTTGGAAGCCTATAGACCCAACGGATGAACATAGTAATCAGGCAGTTGGTGATATGAACGACATGAGTATCATTGAAGATCAACTATCTCAGAGTTCAACATCCATTCCTCCTTACTTTCCTGAATGTTCAAACATTATTTTAAATAAAATTAAGAATTTGGAGAAGGAAATGCAACACCTGATGAATGCAATCAACAATTTATCTGATTCCTTTGATCAGCTGGATAGGAGAATATAGGAACACTTTGATCATTCTGGGTACCTTAAGGGAAGTTTGATACATTTGATGAAAAGAAATGGTTGGATTGAGGAGGAATCTACTGAAGAATTCCCGTTTCATCCATTCTACAATTTGTTGGTTTACATTCATTCAATTTGACATTTATTGGCTGATGATAGTTCTGAGGAAGAATGAAGGCTTAATAATTGTGTTTCTGTTTTTATGTATTCAAACTGATTATTTTCCTTTGCTTTGCTTGGATGTTATATTTGTACTTGCTTTCTTATTCAGTTTTCAGCGTTATTGTGTTGTGGTTGTGAGCAACGCTAAATTTTAGTATTTTATGGCTTGAGGATGTGTAGAGTTTAGTGTTATTTATGTATATTTGTAATTTGGACTTTATATATCAAAGTGATGTTTTGTGTTTTTTGTGTTAAAAAATATTATTTGCCAAGGCTTTAGTACGTTATTGAATGCTTAAATGGACTAATGAGACATAAGTGTGGGCTTGAAAAGATCTAAATTGTAAGAGAAAGATGAAAGTCCAGTTATTGAACTAGCGCTAAACGGTGTTGTCACCAGCGTCGGACTAAGCAAAAAGACGAAGAGTTTGGCCTATTGAAAAGAAAATTGCGTCGAATGGGTTTGTCATCCGCGCTGGACCATACCCAACCAGAAAAAAACCTTAAACCCTTAAATTTCACGATTTAACCTTGGGATCCACCATTTTTTTCCATAACATCGTCTTCTACCTCCAACCAAGGTCGATTTTTGCACTTAGAGCTCACATGCATTTGGATTCGAAGCAATTTCGTGGTCGGAAAAGTTTGGATTTCATCTTCTCTTGGTAAGAACTTCACTTTAAACTAAATTTTTTTTATATTGACTGTGGAAATCTCCTACATTAGGAAGATTTAAATTTTGAGGTTTTTAGAGAAAATTTGGAGATTTTCCATGATGTTGGAGTTCTTATCTATTTAAATTTACTTTGGAGTCTATTACATTGCAATTTTGAAATTGATTTGGATAAATTTGATATTTTTTGAAAAATGGCTCTAAGAATGGCTAAGGGTAAGAGAAAATTTGATTATGATGAGAGTAAATTTATGATTTTCAAGGCTTATTCCCGCTTTAGTACATTTCTTAGCAATAAGAAGTGTATTCAAGAAAAATCCTTTGAAAATCTTGGAGATGTGATTGAAGAATTAATTACAAATCATCAAAGGGATACTTTATGTTATTTTATTTCTGAAGTGATGCTGGGGATTGTAAGAGAATTTTATGCAAATTTATACTATTTTGAGAGCGAATATATCCTTGTTAGAGGACAAATGGCTGAGTTTACCCCCGCTCGCATCAATGCATTTTACCAGTTTAGAGAACCTATTCTGTGTGAATATGAAATTTTTCCTGTTACTAATGAAGCATTAGATATAATTTTTAACTATTAGACTAACGGAAAAGGATAATGGAGGATTAAACAAAAAAAAAAGTTAACTTCCCCCTTTCTACATTGAATAATGTATCGAAAGCCTGACATTATTTAATTTCTGCAAGACTTTTGCCTACCAGCCATCACAGCAAAGCTACTGTAGATATAGATGTTCTAAATTAATGTATTTAAAACATGAAGAATATAAATAATTGGGCTATCATTCATAAAAGTATTTTGACAAATTCAAACAGGTGGACTAGGACACCCCAGCCAGATTCATGCCTTGTGTATTCAGTCAGGTGTAGCAACTGAAGATAATGATGAGGTATTCCATTTTTTGAAGCCTATAAGTAAACTAAATCTGAAAACCTATGAAGCCCATGTAGGGTGAAAATGGAGTAAGAAAGCTGATGTACCTTCTTTTAGTGAGGAGAGACAATTTACATCTAGGTAACCTACTATGCATGTCGTTATGGATAAGTTAGAGAAGTTGAAAACCAGAGTTGAGGGATTAAAAGCAAAAAATAAGATAAATGATGATTATCAAGTGCGGTGGCGAGAATATGATATAGCTTGTCATGACGCACAGATGAGATTCTTCAGGGGAGACACTAGTGTTGTATTCCCCACATACCTTGAGTACACTCCATACCAGCGTGATGAACCTGATGATGGTGGAGCTCCTGCAGATGATGATTGGTAGTTTAATATTTTTTTTATTTTCAATGCATTTTGTATTTGTTGAGGTATTTGTGTTGTACCTGAGATTCTGTGATTTGTATTTGGGATGTAATCTGTATTTGGGATGTAATTTGTATTTGGAAGTGTTTGTTATGAACTTTATGTTGAATTGTGATGGATGTGATGTGATTATCTTTAGTCTGTTAGTTTAATCTGTGATTGTAACAGTTGGATGCTAATGTTGTATGTTTAGTTGTTGTTTAATGTTTTAGATTTTAAACCCAACATATTGAGGTAGGAGTTATATATGTTTATATCTTTTCTCTCTTCCCATGTTAATTGTATTGATATTCAAAAATTTATATTTGGGGAAGGGAAAGAATTAACTGTTAATTGTTCTCATTTAAAAGTATTTTTAAAATTATTAACTTGATTTCCTGTTATAAAGCTCAATTTTAGATAACTATATTTTGATTTTATTTGAGAGCTTTAGTAGACTTGAAGGAAAGTATTTGATAATGAAAAATAATTTTGTATGCTAAGATATTTGGTATAAGAGAATAAGAATATAGTCAACTATTTAAAGTAAGAAAAATTGTATGTTTGAAGTATTAAGAATCCTAAAACTTTATGTGAAAGGAAATGATTGAGACTCTATGATAAATTAATATTAAGCTAAACAAATGCCTATAGGGTAAAGGATTGTGGTAAGTTTCAAATTTAGGGTGAAAAGGGTGAAGTTCAAAATTATTAAAGGCTATCGAGATATAGTAATCCTCACTTGAAAAAAGCAAAAAGCAAAAGTAAAAAAGAAGAAATAAAGAAAGAAAAGATGAGAAAAGAGAAAAAATAAAAAAAATAAAAGAAAAAGTGAGGAGAGGCTTGAGGAGATGCCTAATCAAAAATTGGCTTCACTTGGACCTACCTAAAGGGAAAAACTTAATTACTTTCCTGAACTTATATGTATGGATTAGCATCTTTACTAGTAGTGTTCTCATAAACTTGTTTCATGTAATCCTTTTAAGTGCCTTAATAGGACAATCTACAGTCATTTTTGAAATGAATAGAAGGCTAGAACTCTTAGACTTAATTACTAGATAGCCTTACACCTGTAGAATTTACTTGAATTATTTTCTCAAAATTTTACTATTGAACTAGCACTGAACGACACTGTCACCAGTGCTAGACCACCCCAATTTACAGAGACTTTTGGACTATATGGCAAAAAATAGCGCTGGATGACGCCCTGTCCTGCGCCCGACCGCGCTTTATCCCAATTTCAAGCTAGATTCAATGTATTTGGTTGGATTTTGGAGGGATGCTTGAAGAAACTCTTGGGAAATCAGTTATGAACAAATTTAAACTTTTTTGGAGCCAAGTTTAGAGAGGGGGAGAGAGTTTTGTGTGTGAAGGAGTGAAGAGTGAGTGTGTCTTTTCATTTGTTTAGTCAATCTAGGGTTTGTGTGTTCTCTTTTACGGAGTGTGGGAGGAGAGGAAAAGTGAGAGATTTTTTCTTCCATACTTATCTAAAGAGAGAATTTTGTGTTGTTTTTAAGAAATAAGAGGAGTTAAAAGAATTCCTTGAGATTTGCTCCCAACAGAATCATTAATAAATTTTCAGGTTTCTTCCATTTTGCCAACTCCAACTACACGATATGCATTTTCTTGTCAGCATATTTATAGGTTGTGTGTTTTGAAAAGGGGGTCACCTACAGAAGTTGTCGGCGAATTTTTAATTTAATTTAAATTTAAATATATATATATATATATATACATATAGTTTTAGAAAGAAGCATTTGATTTTTGAAAATAATTTTTAGTTTAAAAAATTTAAGATATGAGACCAAAACGATCTCACATCCCAAATAGTTTATATAAACGAGCACCGCATCACAAACCGTGTATCTATCCCGAAGAATAGACACACTGCTTGATGACGGGGCTCAATTAAATAAACTAGAAGATTTGTGACATCTGTTTGGTTTGCGAACCAATTTTATAAGAAGACAAGTTCCCCTGTTTAATATAAAGGAATTAAATAGGGTTTATATTACCCGGGTTCTTAAAGTTCCCTATAAGGGCAAGCACTTATAGTTAATTACATCTTAAATGACGGGAATCACTTAAGAAAACTCTTAATAATGATTAGTGGTTTTTCTCTCAAGAATTTCAATGTTCGATGTTTCAAACAAGTTCGATTTTGGAATCTCAATTTGGAATGGATCAAATTTGGAACAGTTTATTTTTGGAGTCCCAAGGAAGAGAAGTAGGAAAAGTTGAGGTTCTAAGAAGAATCTTGGAAACTTCCCAAACTATCCTATTGTTTCGCTTCAATTTAAGAGTATATTTAATGGTCCAATCTTGTCAGTTTTAATTAATTAGGACTTATATTTATATGACATAATCATACAATTAGCCTCGAAGATGTGAGAGTTTATGTCGTACCAAACCACTACCTTGGAATCCAAAGACCGGTTAGGGCTTAATTTTGCATAATATAATTATACAAATGTCTAACAAAGAGTTGAGGATTTATGTTGCACTAAGCAAAATACCTCGAAATCCTATGGCATTTTTATTTAATTCTAAGAAAGGTTTTGTTGATGTAGATTTTACTTATGCTGACGACGATGGCCGTGCTGGCCACGATGCTCTAAGCAACGTATTGTTGCAGAGGTTTAGTTTTAGAAAGTGAAAATCAGGAGATGAGAGAAGTGTTTTGGTTTAGAGAAATCTTAAGGTCCAAATATTTTTAATGTTTAATTAAAATAAATCTTAAAGTTGATTAAACAGAACCGATTAAGATCCCACGGTTCCATCATCCCGGCACCGTTATTTTCTTCGGATTCACTTAGTCCAAATGAATTTGCTAAACTCAACTGAATGAGTTCCACACTTTCATTTATACCGTGGGAAATCCTGTTAGCAACATGTGGGTTACATCATCCGAGGTATTCTCGATCATCCAACGAGACGTTTTAATTTAGTTGTAGTTAGTTTTGTTTTTCTGTTTGTGATTAAATGTTGAGTTGTTATATATTTTGAAATGTTGTGGTGGTGAATTTTATCTTGTTGTGACTTTTAATTTAGTTTTAGGTTTCAGTTTTGATGCTATCCTAAATGTTTCAGTTTTCATGCAGGGTGACATTCTTGTTTATCATGCAAGAGAAGCAAAGTACAGTGCAGGTAAATAAATTGCAATGAAATAAAAGCGTACCTGGTAAGCATTCCTATTTATTTTCTTCTGCACTTAAAATACAGGTTAAAGCATTTATATAATTGCAAGAAAACACCTAGGTAAAGCTAATGGAAGGTTTTGGTTGTCTACCAAAATCCTAATCCTATAGCTAGCCAAGTCTTATGGCGTCTAGGTTCTTATGTTTTGTTAAGGATGATTTTCTTCACCAAAGAACAATTAAGTTTTGTTGTTCTTCTAAAACATCCCATTGTATTGAGAAAGTGCTTAGGATGAGTCCTAAACATCTTTTCAATACTTCTGAGATTATTTTGAGTCCAAATGAATTTCATTGTACAAGTGAATTAATCATTCAAGAGATTTAGTTAAGTTTCACTTCTTACTCAGTGAACTAGGATGTTCGATTATCCTATGAGTGAAGTGAAATTTCACTTAATGCTTTATTTAAGAGTTATGATAATGAAAGCCTTTAGGGGCAAATTAATTTGTTGAAGATTTTAATAATTCTTAATTAGAAAATTGGAATTGATAATTTTGAAATGATTTGGTT
Organism: Papilionanthe hookeriana x Papilionanthe teres; assembly: GCA_022702705.1. NCBI lineage: Eukaryota > Viridiplantae > Streptophyta > Magnoliopsida > Asparagales > Orchidaceae > Papilionanthe > Papilionanthe hookeriana x Papilionanthe teres. The sequence goes on along the minus strand of CM040430.1, from coordinate 66,707,480 downwards.
TAGTTATAAAATTTTAATTAATAATTTTATGTTTGGAATAGTGTTCAAGTTGTTTTAATTCAATTTAAATTTTTATATTTTGATGATCTTAATATTTTAGATTAATTTTACCATTTTAAATTTGCTTAGGTTGGAAGAGGTGTTTAAATTATTTATTTTTATTAAATTTTAATGACTTTATTTGGATTGATTGTAATATTTTAGATTGATTTTAATTATTTTAATTTTTTTATTCATTTTTATTATAAATTGTTTTGATATTGATTTTTAATGTTTCAAATTTATTTTAGGTTTGTTCTTGAGTGATTTCAAATTAATTTTAAATGTTTAAATTTTATTTTTAGCTGATTATTAAATTATTTAATGTTTTTAGCTTTAACTTAATTAAGGGTTATTTTCCTTTTAATCATTAATTTCAATTATCATCTTAAGTTTAATTAAGAGTTAAATATTATCAAAGTGATTTATTTAGGGATCTTAAATTAAAGGGTTGATGTCTTCTCAAGTCACATCCCTAATAATCCAAAATTTTAATTAACCTCCCAAAAATTAAATGATTTAATTAATTAAAGTTCCATTTTGATATTTTCAAAGTGATCAATGAGTTTCTACCCCTTTACTTCCTAAGTTTCAATCACCTAAGAGGAAATTAAGATCAGATATTTTACCCTCCCTTTTGATTAAACCTAAAGTATTAATTAGGGTTAAAATCTTTTAATTACCTTTATGCCCCTTTAGACTTATTTATTTCATAACTCATCAAATTAAGCTTAAATGAATTTAAACTTTTTATGTCACTTCATTCATATGTCAATTAAGAAACTAGAGGAGAAAATGTGATTTTTCTAAATTTAATTTAATTTATATATGTATTTTTGTGAGAAAATGAGGATTTTCAATGAAAATTCAACAACATGACCAACGTGAGGTTTCTATACTTAAAAAAATTGTGAGATGTCTCTACTGACTAGAGGACCACCTAGACCAATTTTGGTGATTTTTTAAATTGTATTTTATTTATTATAATTATTTTGAGTTTTATGGTATTAATTAATTATTAAATAAAATTAAAGTTTAAAATTAAGTTTTATAATTTTCATAAATCTTTCTGACCACAAGGAGTCCAGAGAAATAAATTTTAAATTTTTTTAATTACTCTTTGATTTACTAGAATTAATTTAGTGAAAATGTTGGGAAATTCATTTTTTAATGTTAAAAATTGTCCTAAGCCTTTAAAATTCAATTTCTTAACCTATAGACTTGAGGAAAATATTTGGTTTGTTCCTAAGAGATTAGGAGTTAAAATGTGACATTTTTGTGATTTTTAATATTTTTGTGATTGTTATTATTTTTTAATTATTAAAATATTAGAAATATGGTTAAAAATGAAAAATTTTAGAAAATTCTAACTTTAATTTTCCTAGACTCCTTTGATAACAGAGAGCCCTCAAAATCATTTTGGTGAATTTTTGAAGTGTTTTTTAGGTTTTATAAATTTTTAAATTTTAAAAATAGTCATACAACTTAAATAATTCATTTAATGGGTTAATTTATTTTCAATTGATTTCAAATTTCTATGTGAGTTTCTCTGCATCCTAAGTGACAGTGGAGAATTGTTTTCAAGTAATTTTGATGTGTGGTTTATCCTAATTTATTAAAACTCAGTTTTGGGTGTTTAGACTAATTAGGGTTATTCATAAGGAATAAAACCATACCATAAATTTCTTAGAGTCCTTTGGTCATAAGATACCTCCCCTAATTTTCCTAGAATTTTCTAAGCAACATGCTAATTACTGGAATTAAAACATTAAAACAGACACATAAATTTAAAAAATTAATATCTTACCATAGATATGGCCTACGACCTTGGAAAATACAGGGAGTGTTCCCAAGAACAGAGGCTACAAAAGCTCTATGGTCTCATGCCATGGTGAATTTTATAAATGCATGGAGAATTAAAATACTGAAATCAGTGAATAATTAATTAAAAAGAAAATGATAGTCAAAATAGCTTAATTCTTTTTACACATTGTTCTCCTCTATTCACTGAGCAAGAGGGTATTTTTATTTTATTTTTGTGATTTTTCTACACAGAGATATGAATTTTTGAAGTTTCTGGTATTTAAATAAATCAAAAAATACCCTTTTTTTCCTATTTAAACCAGTCAGCGCCGCGTCAACCTCGGCAGCTCCAAAGCTCCACATGGCGCATTCCCATTCGGCGTCGCCATCTGACTCAGTGCCACATGGCCCGCGATTCCTGCCCCGTTTCCTGGTTTGACGCGATTTGGGCCATCCATTCGATACACGCGTGAATGGATGGCATCCGCTTTTCGTCCCTAAGCGCCCTAACCTGAGAGCTGTCCACCTTCTAGGCTTAATATCTCACTCGATACTTAACTAAATTAAAGTTTCTTATGTTCTATGAACTCGTCTTCACGAGACGAACATATCTATATAGAAAACATGCTATGAAATTGAGCCAAACAAAATGGAGAATTCGTAGAAGCTCGGGAGGAAGAAGGGATCCATACCTTTGCTCTGAGAAGTGGAGCTTCAATCAGAGAGTTATGACACCTTCAATTGAACCCAAGGAAGCTCCAGCTGAAGTCTCTGGCTCTGGTGAATTGCCTAGACCCAATTTCCACCAAGTCCGATTTCCAAGCTTGGCTGATAAAAGAAATGGCTGGCTTGCAGAGGAGGCTTTTGCTGGGGAACTACTTCTCTTAGTCTGGTGAAGGTGTAGATTCAATCAATTTGAGGATTGGCTCACTGTGGTGAAGTATCCCAATTTAGGCTTGAAATTGAACTCATAAATTGAGCTCACAGAGAGGAAATTAAGGCTGAATTTTAGTGGGGATAATGTGCTCTATGTTTGGAGAGGGGTCTAGAATGATTTTGGCAGAGTTTTGTTAAGGTTTGGTTCAACACCTTATTTGGCCAAGAGGGGGTGTGTTTAAATAGAGTTGGCTAGAGGGCTTCCTAAGGGGGTTTGAAGGCTTGGATTTGCTGCCTAGGTCAAGGAAAGAACAACTGTATTAGCCATTGGGCATGGGACATCTCAGCATGTGTGTTTGCAATTTTTGAAGCCAAGTAAGGTGCTCGACCATGGTGTTTTCCGGTGGCTGGGGTGGCTGGCCAGCCAGGCTTGGGTCACCATCTTGACCAGTAAGGTCAGGGCTGGGATTTTGTGAGCTCAATTGGCTTTGGCCATGTGTAAAGGGGTTGATTTAAGTGGAAAGGGGAGGATGGCTCTTTTAGGCTCAAATGGGTTAAGCCATGGTTTTGGGCTTGGTGCACCACCCAAGGCTTGACTTTGAGCTAAAAGGAATCATTTGGGTCAGCTGAATTGGAGTGGTGAAGTCTCCATCCATGGTGATGTGGCTAAACTTGGTTTATAGTGCAGCATAAATGGGGTTAAAAAGTGATAATGAAGGGTTAATAAAGAACCCCCTCTTCTTGCCATTAATGTCTTGGTGAGGTGTCCAAGGCTTTCATGGTTCCATGTGGCATGTGCTTGGCTACTTGGCTCACATTTGGCTTGGGAAATGGCTTTGTCAATTTCTTGGAAGAGGGTTATTTGGAATTTTGAAAACTTTGGATTTTTGATGGGATTTGTCATGATGCCACTTTAGTTTAATCAAAAAGATGGATTTTGGACTTAGGGGATAGTTTTAATTAAATGGGCATGATGAGACAATATCACATGGGCTTTGGAATAAGTCTTGGGCCTTTGAAATGGTTTTGGAATGGGCTTTTAAATTCTATAGGGAAGTGGGCTTTTATGTTTTAAAATAAACTATTTGATGAAAATTTTGTTAAAGATTGTGCCAAATAAATGTTGGGTTTAGTTTAGGGATGTGTCATGAATAATTTTAAAAAAGGTTTGGTGTCATTTGGGGTTGAATTGCATTTAATTTAGTCTTTTTGGTAATGAGGCCAAAGTGGATCAAATTGGGCTAACATGGGTTAAGGTTGGGCCAATGTTGGGTTTGATGTAAAATTAATGTTGAAAAATTTTTATGGGAGTATAACAAAGAGTTTTCAATTTTGGTTTGGCTTTGATTTTGGGATTTTGACCTATTTGGGTTCGTGATTGGTTTAGGCCAAATTGAGGATTTATGATTTGGGTTAGGTATGGGTGAAGTTTGGGTTCAAATTTTGGGCAAATCATGTTAGTGTTTTCTTTGTGGGGATATTAGGAAGGTTTTAGAAAAATTTGAGGCTAATTGGAGTTGAGTTGGGTTAGTTTGGGCTAAGTTTAGGTCATGGGCCAAAATTGGGTTTTAAGCTTCAAATTGAAATTGGATCCACATGTTGGTCAAATTGGGCTTGGATTTGGTCTAAATTGATATTGGGGATATTAAATTGAAGCTTAGGATTGAATTGAATCAAATTTGATGTCAATTGGAATGGTTTGGTTGGACATTGGGCTCTCTTAGTTTACAAATGGGACAAAATGGGAATTTTAGTAAAAGTGGGATAAATTGACAAAATTGGTTTATGGTATAGTTGAAAAAAATGAAATTGAGAATATTTGAGATTTTCTGAAATTTTTGGGAATTTTCTGAATTTTTTGAATTTATTGAATTTTTGGGTTAAAAGGGTATTTTGGGTATTTGGAGGTTATTGGGTTGTATTTTGAAATTTTTGGTATATTTGACCAAGGATTATCAATTTGAGTGGTGGGAAATGTTTAGGACTGATTTTGAGAAATTTTGGGTAATTTAAACATTTTTGCAAATTTTGGGCAATTTCAAGGGCATTTGGTAGGTTTGGTGGGTTTAGGGTCCCGGGGGTCACAAATTGAAATTTTGGAAAAATGAAGGTTGGTCAAGTGTGAGTGAAATGAAATTATTTTGGTTGAGCCATGAAGCCATGTTAAGCTCACAAGAGCCATGAGAGGACTCATTTTAGACATTCACTATGTTATTCCTAACCCTCTTAGCAAGGGGCCTAGGGGTAGAGGTCCATCCAAATGAATTACATACATGAGTCAGGGAATTAAATTGGGTAAGAATGATTTTATGGTTGGAATGTGTGTGAGAGTGTAGTGTGTGTGCAAGTCAACCTTCACCAGACCAGACCATCCAGGGTAGTCCTAAGGCCATAGAGTCTTGTAGGAAACTCATCCTTAAAACCTCCACATATTGATTTTAACCCTCCAAGTGGTTTAGGGGTTTACAATCAAACATGTGGGGTTTAAAGGGAGTTAAGAAGTGGTTTGAATTTCTAAGTGGTGGGTCCCATTTAGTCCTCTAGGGTAGTCAAAGGGAAAACCTATGGCTAGATCCTAAGTACTAAGGAGAGAAGAAAAGACCTCACCAAAAATGAGGTCAACAAATGGACCCCTAATTGGTGTGGTGTGCTAACCAAGCACACCACGTGTATTGGCGTTGACCGAAGAGATCAACAAAAACAACACAGACGTCTAAGTGACACACTTAGAACAGAGCATAGAAAATTTCCATTGAGGAGTATCGAGTATATCCCCAAGACTGGAGATCCTTGAACTCTCGCTAAGCAAAAAGAAGGTGAATTCCAAATCACAAGATCAGGGGAGATTTGATTTTAGATTTAGTCTTTTTTTTTAAGTTTCAATTTCAAGTTTTAACTTTTGAGTCTGAGTTTTGATTTAATCAGAGTTCTGATTCCGATTGAAGTTAGATTTAAGATTAATTTCAAGGTGGATCTCGTTGAGATTCGGAATTTGGAATGAGAATTGGAACCTAGGTTCCAACTTCAGGATTATAAAGAAGATTTGAGATTTAGGCTCGAGCCTCGCAAGTTTGAAAGAGAACTAGAATTTAGGCTCTAGCCTTAGAAATTTGAAAGAGAACTAGAAGTTAGGCTCTAGTCTTGAAGAGAACTGGAAGTTAGGATCCAGCCTCAGAAATTTGGAAGAGAACTAGAAGTTAGGCATTAGTCTCAAAGAGAACTAGAAGTTAGGCTCCAGCCTCAAAAATTTGGAAGAGAACTAGAAGTTAGGCTCTAGTCTCGAAGATTTGAAAGAGAGCTAGAATTTAGGCTCTAGCCTCAATGAGAATTGAAAGTTAGGATCCAGCCTTGAAAAGTTTGAAAGAGAACTTGAAGTTAGGCTCTAGCCTCGAAGAGAAATGGAAGTTGGACTCTAGCATCAAAAATTTGAAAGACAGCTAGAAGTTAGGCTCTAGACTGGAAAAGAACTGGAAGTTAGGCTCCAGCCTAGAAAGTTTGAATGAGAACTAGATGTTAGGCTCTAGCCTCAAAGAGAACTGAAAGTTAGGCTCCAGCCTCGAAAAAGTTTGAATAAGAACTAGAAGTTAGGCTCTAGCCACAAAGGGAACTGGATGCTAGGTTCCAGCCTTGAATATTTGAAAGAGAACTAGAAGTTAGGCTCTAGCCTCGAAGAGAACTGGAAGTTAGGTTCCAGCCTCAAAAATTTGAAAGAGAACTAGAAGTTAGGCTCTAGCCTCGAAGAGAACTGGAAGTTAGGCTCCAGCCTCAAAAATTTGATAGAGAACTAGAAGTTAGGCTCTAGCCTCGAATATTTGAAAGAGGACTAGAAGTTAGGCTCCAGCCTTGAAAATTTGAAAGAGGACTAGAAGTTAGGCTCCAGCCTCGAAGAGAAGTGGAAGTTAGGCTCCAGCCTCGGAAGTTTGGAAGAGAACCAGAAGTTAGGCTCTAGCCTCGAACAGAACTGGAAGTTAAGCTCCAGCCTCGAGAGTTTGAGAGAGAACTAGAAGTTAGGCTCTAGCCTTAAAAATTTGAAAGAAGACTAGATGTTAGGCTCCAGCCTAAAAAATTTGAAAGAGGACTAGAAGATAAGCTCTAGCCTCGAAGATTTGAAAGAGGACTAGAAGTTAGGATCTAGCCTCGAAGAGAACTGGAAGTTAAGCTCCAGCCTCGGATATTTGGAAGAGAACTAGAAGATAGGCTCTAGTCTCGAAGAGAACTGGAAGTTAGGCTCCAACCTCAAAAATTTGGAAGAGAGCTAGAAGTTAGGCTCTAGTCTCGAAGATTTGAAAGAGAGCTAGAAGTTAGGCTCTAGCCTCGAAGATTTGAATGAGAGCTAGAAGTTAGGCTTTAGCCTCGAAGAGAACTGGAAGTTAGGCTCTAGTCTCGAAGATTGATATGTATGAAGAGGGACCCAGTCCCATGCCATCAGAACCAAATCGAACAAAGTTTGTGGCTCTGTGTCAATAGAACTAGTTGATCCTCTAAGACACAGAAGAAAGAGAATTGAAAGGAGCTGGTAAGTGTACCAAGCTAAAAAGACTCGACCTAGCAATTAGTCGAGGAAAATATTTGAATTACAAAAGAGTTTCAGACGGATTTCAATTTGACGGATTTCAATTTGAAGAATAATCGAAGGATTCAGATCGGAATTCAATTCGAGATTTAGATTCATTTCATTTGTTCTAGTGATTCAATTTCATTTTTTTTGTTTAATTAGAGTTCGTGTTTATTTGCAGTTTGTTTTGACATTCAGATTCTTAAAAAGAGTTATTATTCATTTTCTTTCTCTCACTTTTTTTTTGTCTTCATTTTCTTTTTTTATTTTCTTTTAAATTTTCTTTTTATTCTCATTCATTTTTTTTATATTCTCTTTTCTTTTTGTTCTTTGTTCAAAGTTCATTTAACTTAATGGTGTTTCCCAGTCAATTTGCACAAAAGAGGTGAAGACAAAACATGGCATAGTCATTTCCATTTCAATTTGTTGAAAATACATCACATAGACTGATCCAAAACATGATGATATCTTCCTTGAAAATTCAGTATCTCATACAATCCACATAAATCCAAAATGGATTGTGTAAGATTCTTGTTGATTCTTCCAAAAGCATCTGTCAAAATCAATGTTTAAATAGTAAGATACATGGACAATAACATCACCTTCCAAGCCAACCTTGGCAGGAATGTTGTACGGATGTGCATTGGAGGTGTGCTATCTCACATGTAACTTACAGCTCATAAGGCTGGAGACTCTCTAACTCTGGATCAGGCTAAAAGTGGAAAGGCATTTTTCTGTCATCCATCCTCCTGAAAGTGACAGAGATACGCTCCACAGGCACTCCTGGGATATAGTGTTTTGGTAAGCCGGCTCCTTTTCCTTTTAACACCAGGACAGAACCTACCGGTAGTTGTATCTCCACCAGCCCTCAGAATTCACCGGGGCCTGCTATCCGGAGGTCAAATCCGAACATTATGTTACACTGGTTGACGAAAGACACTGTGCACAAAAGTCTGATGAAGTCAAGATGATCTATGTATGGAGGTATGCAGTCGCCCTCCCTAAATATGTTAATGATGCAGCTATTAGGTATGCAATCTGCAGGCAATACTCTCCATGTTACCATCCTTTTTACGATTCTCTTGATAATTCTTGGCATCAGATCCACCTCACTACAACAAAGTATCCCTGGTGGATTTCCCTTTCTGTCCTCAGAGAAGTTGTAGAAACACCCGCACTGAATCATAACTATTCCTTTTCCTCTCATCCACTTTCGAGGGTCTGAGTAGATCTTTTCTCTTAAAAGAACGGCTCGACCCATTTTCTGATGCTCAATGACGCAGTCCATAATTTACTACTGCTCGTAGTTTGAAAACACATTCGTATGTAGCTCGAGGCCTTCTAGGATGTTAATCCTCCTGCCTCGAATCCTTTCAAAATATTTAAAAGTTTTCTTTTCAACATTCTGCATCTTTTCTAGCTCGTATTCCGGAATTATCTGCAATCGGCGAGGCCTGGTCACGTATTGGGGAATGTATGGTTCAACCCCACCACTCTCTCCTGCATGTCTTGGCTCCTCGAGGATAGTCTCTGTCGGGACATCCTCCGGGGTTGCTTTCGTAATAAGACTCTTCAACTGGTACATCTGCTTGGTGTCGAGGTGTTGATTCTATTTCTGCTATTTTTAGAGTTTCTTTCATCCTTTCTACTGTTCTTGGAATTTATTTTATCCTTTCTGCTGTTCTTGGAATTGACTTTCTCTTTTCTGGTTCCTAACGAACCGATTTCTTCGGAGTATTTGCATTGACAGTAGCAACTGTCTCTTTTTATTGATCCGCTGCCAGCTTGGTCAACATCTTGCGTATGCGGCGATTCTTGTTTCTTCGTTGGGTAGGAGTGAGGGTAGCTCTCCTTACCTCTTGAACTTCTGTGGGCATGGCGCTGACAAGCCTGCCCTCTTATGTAGCAACCACAGACTTTATTTTCTTGTCTTCTCTTGTTGCATGAGCGGCGTTTACTTTCCTTTTCTTGCTAGTAGACGGCTGACGTGGGTCACCCAATTTCATCACTGTATGGCTGCAGAGCTCTTTCCGATCAATCGGAGTCCAATCAGTTTGTTCATATTATAGCTCGGCTGGTGTGAAATCGGAGTTGATCTTAATCACGGATCCATCCCTCACCCTCTCTTCATCAAGTGCTAGACTCACGCCATTTTTAAAGCTCAGAACCAACCGCCCGTTCGACATTTCCTCGCGAAAACAAGGAAAGGATCAGGGGCTGTACTAACAACAAGAACAATAAGAAAAGCATTTATTAATAAAATTTTTTTATTTATTTCTTTTAAATTTTAAAGAAAGTAGGAAGAGATGAGGAAAGATCGGGAATGAATTGATTTAAAAGGAAAGATCAACATTTTATTATTACGATTTCACATGTTTTCTTTTAACACATTTTTGTTAATGATTTTTTTTTATCATCTATTTTATTTTGGGTTCGGACCCAGTCACAAATGATTACTCTACCCGTGTCTCTAGGAATGAGACTCCACTTTTAAAGTCAATCCTTCGAAACATCAAGTTGCGTAATATTTCTTCAAATACCATCCATTAATTGGAAGCATAGGTCGTTCTTCACGACAATTCACCAGTTGATAGGAACCTCCAGAGTAGACTATCTTGACCACGAATGGCCCCTCCTGAGTCAGTTCAAATTTACCTCCTATATTACGGTGAGCAAGAATAGGCCTCTTAAGAATTAAAACCAAGTCATTGACTTTGAACGTCCTCGGGTAGACCAGTTTATCGTGGGCCTGGATCATCTTGGCTTGATACAGTTCCAAATTTTGCTGCGCTGAAAGTCATTTCTCTTCCAAGCTTTCCAATTCTTCTTGTCGTAATTTGGCATTTTCTTCTGTAGTGATCTTGTTTACAACTGCAATTCTGAGAGAGGGAAGCTGTACCTCTAAGGGTAAGACGGCCTCAGACCCATACACTATAGCGTAGGGCGTAGACTGGGTAATAGTTCTGAAAGTTGTTTTGTAGGCCCATAAGGCTTCTAACAACTTCTCGTGCCAATTTCTCTTGTTGTCGTCCAAAGTTTTCTTTAGGATTTGGACGAGAGTTTTATTAAAAGCTTCAGCCAAGCCATTTGGTCTTGGGTAATAGATCTTCGAATAGCGCCAGTCAGTCCCATGTCTTCTGACAAAATTATTAATTTTTGTGCTTTTGAATGTGGACCCGTTATCTGAGATAATCATGCGCGGTACCCCGAAAGGGTAAACGACTTGATTCTTAAAGAACTGTAGCACGTGGTGTGCTTTCACTTCTCTGAGCGGTACTGCTTCTGCCCACTTGGAAAAGTAATCTGTAGTTTCAAGAATGAAGCAATGTCCTCTTGAAGAAGGCGGTTTTATCGGGCCCACAATATTTGTACCCCAACATTCAAACGGCCACGACGCGATTGTCGGATGTAGCACATTTGGAGGTTGATGTAGGACCACTCCAAGCACTTGGCACTGGTGACAATTTTTAGCAACCTTCATGCAATCGGTCATCATTGAGGGCCAGTAGTATCCTAGTCTCTTAATCTTCATCTTCATTTTCGGATCCCACTGATGAGCGCCAAAAAGTCCCGAGTGCACTTCTTTAACAATTTCACGAGCCTCGGACTCGCTTAGACATCTTAGCCACATCTGATCAAAAGACCTTCTGTATAATGTATTGTTTATTAACGCGTAAGACAGAGTTCTTTTCTTGATCTGATTAGCTAATGACTTATCGTCTGGTAGGTTTCCTGTTTGCAGGTAGTCTATGAGCGGTTGACGCCAGTCTTCTGCATTTTTTGTTACTGTCGCAATTGATTCTTCTTCTTTTTCTGACTTGTGTATCATGTCCATGTCGAGCTGCGAGAGAACCTGACGTCTCTGAACTGACACTTCAACTGATTCATCATGCAAGCAGGCAAATTCCTTCACAAGTCGGGCTAACGCATCTGTGAGAGCATTTTCTCTTTTGGGAATCTTGTAGATCATTACATTCAGAATCTGCTCCAGTAATTTCATTGCATACTGAAAGTACTGCATGAGTCTTGGCATTAGAATTCTGTACTGTCCGCCGACCTATTGAATGATCAACAGAGAATCCCATAGATGTTGATGTCTGTTATCCCCATCTGAATGGTTAATTCCAGTCCAGTTATGAGAACTTCGTATTCGGCTTGGTTGTTCGTACATGGTTCCGTTAGATTGTAGGAGTATCTTAACATTCCCTGTTCCGGTGTTATAAATATTAGTCCGATTCTTGCCTTACCGGGCACTATCGTTTGCGATTATTTATCTTTCTGTGCTGAAGATGCTTCATCGATGTACAACTCCCAACATTGATCATCGGGGTCTTCTTTGCCATTCTTTATCTTTCTGTACTGAAGTTGCTCCATCAAAGTACAGCTCCCAACGTTGATCATTGGGGTCTTCTAGGCTCATTGAGAGGCGATTTTGCCGGTAAAGGGTGTGCTGCGAGGAAGTTTTCTAGGACTTGCCCCGTTACAGTACGAAGAGGAATAAAAGTTATGTCAAATTGCAATAGTATGATCGACCACCTAGCAAGTCTGCTGGAAAGCGTCGGTCGGGTCATCAAATATTGCAACAGATTAAACTTCGAAATAAGGTTGACCATATGAGAAAGCATGTAGTGCCTATGCTTTTGAGTGGTGAAGATTAGGGCCAAACAATGCTTCTTGATCGGAGGGTACCTTACCTCCGTCAGAATTAGACAACAGCTCAAGTAGTAGATAGCGTTTTCTTTGCCCTCGTCATTAACCTGGGCTAGCAGGGCTCCGAGGGAGTCGTCTAAAGCCGCGGTATAAATTATTAACAGTCGACCTGAGACTGGGGCTGCTAAAATAGGAGGTGTCATTAAATATTATTTAATGTCCTCGAACGCCCGCTGGCATTTCTCTTCCCAAACAAATTTGGTGTCCTTTTTAACCAATGCTAAGAAGGGCTGACACCTACCTGACAAGTTCAAGATAAAGCGTCGAAGATATGCCAACTTCCCTTGAAAGGATCGTAGTTATTTCAAAGTTTTGGTAGGAGGCATTTCTAAGATATTTTTAATCTTCTCCGGATCGATTTCAATTCCACGATGTCGGATAACAAATCCTAAGAATTTCCCAGAGGAGACGCCGAAGGCGCATTTCAAGGGATTCATCTTAAGGTTAAATTGTCTTAATCGCTCGAAAATAATTCTTAAATCATACAAGTGATCTTCTTTTAGTTTGCTTTTGATGAATACATCATCCACGTAGCATTCAACTTGGTTGTGAATGAGATCATCAAAAATCCTCGTCTTAGCTCTTTGCTATGTTGCGCCTGCGTTCTTCAACCCAAAAGGCATTACTATGTAGCAGTATATTCCGATCGGCATTCTGAAGGCTGTGAGCTTCTGTTGACCTCATTTTTGATGAGGTCTTCCCTTCTTCTTTTAGTGCTTAAGATCTAGCCTTAGGCTTTTCCTTTGACTATCTTAGAGGACTAGAATTGCGACCCGCCTTTTAGAAATTCAAACCACTTCTAAACTCCCTGCAAACTCCACAAACTTGACTATAGACCCCTAATCACCTAGAGGGTTGAAATCAAATGTGGAAGTTTAAAGGATGAGTTCCTATAGGACTCTTCGGCCTTAGATCGCCTCGGGTGGCCCGGTGTCCGTGAAGGGGCCGACTTACACTACACTTACACACTACATTTCCACACACTTCCTAAAACCACACCCATACCCAACTTAACCTCCCGACTCATGTAGGTGATTCACATGGATGGTCCTTAACCCCTAAGCCCTCGGCTAAGAGGTTAGGAACAACATAGATGAATGCCTCAAATGAGTCCTTTCATGGCTCATATGGGCTTGAAATGGTTTCATGGCTCAACCAAAATGATCTCTTTCCACCTAAATTCACCCAATCTTCAATTTCTCAAATTTTCGATTTTTGACCCCCGAGACCCTACACCTACTAAACCTACCCAAAACCCTCAAATTACCCAAATTTTTGCAAAATTTCCAAATTACCCAAAATTTTCCAAAATCAATCCCAAACATCTCCACATCACTCAAATTGATCATCCATACCCAAAAATACCAAAGATTCCAAAATACCCCCCAATACCCTCCAAATACCCAAAATACCCTTCTTGGCCTAAAAATCCAAAAATTCAGAAAATTCCCAGAAATTTCCAGAAAATCCTAAATATTCCCAATTTCATTTTGTCCAACTACACCATGGGCCAATTTTGTCAATTTACCCTACCTTTGTCAAAACCCCCAAATTGACCCATTTTAACCCAAAGTGAACCCAATGTTAAACCAAACCTATCCAATTGACCCAAATTCTGGTCCAATTCAATTCTAAACTTCAATTCAACATTCCCAATACCAATTTAGACCAAATCCAAGTCCAATTTGATTGATATTTGGATCCAATCTCACTTTTGGCCTTAAAGCCCAATTTGGACCCATGACCCAAACTTAACCCAAACTCACCCAATTCAACTCCAATTAACCTCAAATCTTTTCTAAATCTTCCTTAACATCCCCACAAACAAAACCCTAGCATGATTTGCCCAAAATTTAAACCCAAGTCCCACTCAAACTCAACCCAAGGTTAAAAGGCCCATTTTTGACCTAAACCCAAACCTAACCCAAATTCAACCCAATTCAAATCCAAATCACCCCCAATTTGTTTCAAATCACTCATGACACATCCATGAGCTAAACCCAACAATTATTTGGCCCAACCTCTTTACAAAATTCCCATCCATAAATTCATTTTTAAACTTAAGGGCCCATCCCTTAAACCCTCCTAAAAAGCCCATTTCCTTCAAAATTCAAAAGCCCAAATCATCCTAAAGCCCACATGACACTTCCCCTCATCATCCATTTGATCAAAATCACCCCTAAGTTGCAAAATCATCAATTAAACCATTCCAAATCAAGCCACATGTCAAATTACCCCCTAAATGCCAAATATTTCTAAAACCCTTTTTCATGAAATAAGCCAACCTTTTCCCAAGCCAAATGGAGCCATGAACAAGCCATTCTCAAGCCACATGAAGCCATGAGGGCTTTGACTTGTCATTAGTCCATTTATGGCAAGAAGAGGGGGATCTTTCTTAAGCCTCCCTTAAGCCTTTTTACCTTAAGCATGTCACACTCTAAACCATGCTTTGCCACCTAATCCTCGATGGAGACTCCACCACACATGGGAGGTCGACCCACCCGACCTCCTCAGCTCAAAACCAGGTCTTGGGGAGGTGCACCCAACCCATTTGCATGGGTTGACCAAAATAAGCTAAAATGGCCCCTTCCACTTTCTACTTTGATTCAACCACTTTACACATGGCATTTGCCAATTGCCTACACTAAACCCCACCCCGACCCACCCGACCAAGATGGTGACCATTTCTCGGCCGGCCGGCCACCAGGCTGCCGTAAAACACCATGGCCGAGAGCTCACATGTGAGCCAACATTGAAATTCTCACTTGCCGAGCCGCCCCATCCCCAGTGGCTACCATGGCCGATCTTCTCCTCACCGTAGCAAGCTCGATCCCAAGCCCTAACTCCCCCGGGAGGCCCCCCAGCCAACTCTATTTAAACTCCACCTCTCTCGGCCATGAGAAGAGCTAAGAAAAAACCTTGCCAAAACTCTGCCAAAATTGTTCCAGACCCTCCTCCACCCTTAGAGCACTTGATCCCCAGTGAAATTCCCCTGCCATTTCTCCTCTCGTAAGCTCAACTTCGTAGTCGAAATTCCACCCAAAACCAGGACACTTCTCCACGAGTGAGCCAATTCCCAAATTGATTGACTCTACACCTTCACCGTACTAAGGGAAGGTGTCCACCATCAAAAGCCCCATCTCCGAGCCACCCGGCTTGCTCCAAACTCTCCAAGCTTTGTGATCGGGCTTGGTCGAAATCATATCCGTACAATTCACCGGACCAGGAGACTTCATCTCGGAGCTTGCCTGGGACCCAATCGAAGGTGCAACAACTCTCGGATTGAAGCCACACTTCTCCGAGCCAAGGTATGAGCTAACTCTTCATCCCGAGCTTCTGGAGATTCTCCATTTCAAATGCTTTAATTTCAATGCATGTTAACCGTATAGATGTGTTCGTCTCTTCAAGACGAATCCATGGAGTATAAGAACGTAAAAATCCATTGAGAATCGAGTGAGATCTTAGGGATTTAGTGTGGACGGCTCTCGGGCGAGAACACTTGGGGACGATGAACGGATGCCGTCCATTCAATACACGCGCGCACGGACGGCCGGGATCGCGTCGGACCGAGAGACGCGTACGAGAACCGCGGGGCCCGTGCCGCCGACTCAGGTGGCGGCGTCGAATGGGAGCGCGCCGCGTGGCCTTTCGGAGTCGCCGAGGATGCGCCGGCGCCGACTCGGATAAGTAGAAAATTAGGGATTTTCCGATTTATTTAATTCCCTAAACTTCAAAAATTCATATCTCCGTGTAGAAAAATCAAAAAAATAAAATAAAAATACCCTCTTGCTCAGTGAAGAGAGGAGAATAATGTGGAAAAGAAATCACTTAATTTCATCAAATATTTTATTTTTTATAATTTATTTACTCTCCGCATTGTTTTAATTCTCCATTCATGCATACAATTCACCATGGCATGAGACCATAGGGCTTTGAAGCCTCCGAATTTGGGAACATTCCATGAATTTTCCAAAGTCGAGGCCATCCCTATGAAGAGTTCTTGATTTTTCAAGTTCGAGTCACCGTTTTGAGTATTTTAATTCCGAGTAAATAGCATGTTGTGAAATAAATTCTAGGAAAATTTGGTGATGTTCCTTATGACCGCGAGAACCCTATGAAAAATAGGTTTTGACTTAGTTCATTTAAAACAACCCTAATCGGCTTAAACACCCAAAATAGGTCTTTAGTTAACTAGAGTTAACCGGGCATCAAATTGACTTGAAATCAATTCTCCACTCGACCTTTAGGATCAGAGGAACCCACCATAAAAATTTGAGGTCAATTGGACTTGGTTAGCCCCACTAATTGGGTTGATTAAGTCACTTAGCCATTTTAAATTTTAAAAATTCATAACTTTTAAAATACTTTTCAAAAATTCACCAAATTGGTTTTGGAGCCTCTCGATATCGGGGAGCCTAAGAAAATTAAAATTTCAATTTTTTAAAAAAGTTAATTTTTAATAATATTTTAATATTTTTAATAATTAAAAAATAAAAAATAATAATAAAAAATCACAAAAATAATAAAATTCACCAAAATGTCACATTTTGAATTTTAATCACTTAGGAACAAATCCCACATCTTTCCTAGGTCTATTTAGTGAGATATTGAATTTTAAAGCCCTAGGGTAATTTTAAAATTAAAAAAAATGTATTTTCTAGCATTTTCACTAAAATAATTATAATAAATCATACAAAAATAAGAAAATTACAAAATTTATTTCTCTGGTTTCCTTGATATCAGAGAGATTTTTGAAAAATATAAAATACATTTTTCAACATTTATTTTATTTTTAAATTAATTAACACTCCAAAACTCAAAATAATTATAATAAAAATAATATAATTCAAAAAATCACCAAAATTGGTCCAAGTGCTTTTCTGGTCATTAGGAATGTCCCCTAATTTTCTTAAGGACAAAAAACTTTTCTTTGGTCATGTTATCAAATTTTCCTTGAAAATCTCTATTTTCCACCAAAAATAATTATATAAATAAATTAAATACGAGAAAAATCACATTTTCTCCTCTCATGTCTTTATTGACATATGAGTGAAGTCACATAAAAATTTCAAGTTTATTTAAGTTCAATTTAGTGAGTTATGAAATTATTAAGCTTAAGGGGTAAAATGGTAATTAAACTCTCAACCCTTAATTAAAACTTTAGGTTTAATAAAAAATCAACAAGTAAGACATTTGATCTTAATCTGATTTGGATGATTGAAATTTAAATAATTAAAGGGTAGAAACTCATTAAACAAATTTTAAAATAATTAAACTTTAATTAAATAATAGATTAAATTTGGAAGAATAATAAAATTGGATTTATAAAAATAAGGGATATTTATTAGGAAGAGATTTATTCTTTAATTTAAAAATCCCTAAACTAATTATATCATTAACATTTAACTCTTAATTAAAATGATAACTTAAATTTAAAATATTAAAAGACTTAATTAAATCATTAAACTCTTTTAAAATCTCAATTAAAATTATAAATTAAATTAAATTAAAATTAAATTAAATAATTAAATTAAATTAAATTAAACAATTAAATTAAATTAAATTAAATTAAATTAAATTAAATTAAATTAAATTAAATTAAATTAAATTAAACAATTAAATTAAATTAAATTAAATTAAATTAAATTAAATTAAATAATTAAATTAAATTAAATTAAACAATTAAATTAAATTAAATTAAATCAAATTAAATTAAAATTAAATCAAATCAAATTAATTAAACATCAAATCAAATTAAATTAAAGTTAAATTAAATTGAATTAAATATAACGCCACCTAAGACATAAAAGAAATTAAATATAAAGCAACTTTTTAACTTAAATCAAATCATTTAAATACTAATTTACCCTCGAAAGCTTTGATTATTATAACTCCTAAATGAAACATTAAATGAAGTGCTACTTCACTCATAAGATATTCAAATGTCTTAATTCACCGAGCAAATTAACAAAACTTGAAAACCTTGGACGATTGATTCATTTATATAATTAAATTCATTTGGACTTAAAACAATCCTAGAAATATTGAAAAGATGTTTAAGATTCTTCTTAAGCACTTCCTCAATATGATAGGATATTTATAAGAACAATTGGACTTAATTGTTCTTTGATGAAGAAAATCGTCCTCAAACAAAAACACAAAGAACCTAGACGTCATAGGAGATGACTAGCCATAGGATTAGGAATTTGGTAGAAAACCATAACCTTTCCTTTAGCTTTACCTGGAACTTGCTTAAATATTCTAATTGTGTTTTAAGTGTAGCTTGGGATGACGGGAAGACCCTCCGTGTACACTTTTCTTTTATTGCAATTTACTTTCTTGCAATTTACTTCCTCGCAATTTACTTTATTGCGGTATGCACTTTACTTTTCTTGCATGATAAAACAACCGTTGCATGAAAACCCACACCTTTAGGATAGTCCCTAAAACCGAAACAAAAACTAAGTTAAAAGTCATTGCAAGATAAAATTCACCGCCACAACATTTCAAAATATAAAACAACTCAAAATTTAATCACAAACGTAACACAAAACTACAATTGCAACTAAATTAAAACGTCCCGTTGGATGATCGGGAATACCTCGGATGATGTAACCTACGTGTTGCTAACGGGATTTCCCACGGTCTAAATGAAAGTGTGGAACTCATTCAGTTGAGTTTAGCAAATTCATCCGGACTAAGTGAATCCGATAAAAATAATGATGCCGAAGGATGGAACTGCGGGATCTTAACCGTGTCGTTATAATCAACTTTAAGATTTGTTTTAATCAAAATAAAAAAACACTTGGAAATTAAGACTTCTCTAAACCAAAACACTTCTCTCATCCCCGATTTATGATTTCTAAAACTAAACCTCCGCAACAACCGAGGAGCTTGGAGCATGGTGGGCAACGACGGCCATCGTCGTCAACAAAAGTCGAACCTACTTCAAGAAAACCTTCTTAGAATTAAACAACAAAGCCATAGGACTTCGAGGTAGTTTGCCTAATGCAACATAAATCCTCAACCTCTTTGTTAGGCATTTGCATTGCAAATTAAGCCCTAACCGGTCTTAGGATTCCGAGGTAGTCGTCCGATACGACAAAAAACCCTCACATCTTCTAGGCTATTTGTTTGATTTTATCATACAAATATAAGCCCTAATTAATTAAAATTGGCAAGATTGAAATACTAAATAAACATTAGGACTTTCCTAAATTCAAGCCAAACAATAGGATAGTCGGGAGATTACCGAAGTTCACTTCGAATCAGTGATTTCTCCTACCTTTCTTTTTTCGGATTCACAAAACAAAAATGTTCCAAATTTGATCCATTCCCTATTGAAATTCCAAAATTCAATCTTTGAAAACCTTAAACTTTGAAATTCTTGAGAGCGAGAATTATTGGTTATTAATCGAGAGTTTTCTTAGGTGATTCCCGTCACTTAAGATGTAATTAACTATAGGGGCTTGCCCTTATAGGGAATTTCAAAGAACCTGTGTAATATAAACCCCGTTTAATACTTTCATATTAAGCAGTGGAATTTGTCGGCTTATAAAATTGGTTCGTGCACCAAACGGATGTCACAAAACTTCTAGTTTACTTAATCGAGCCCCACCCTCAAGCGGTGTGTCTATCCTTAGGGATAGATACACGGCTTGAGGGTGCGGTGCTCGTTTATATAAACTATTTGGGATGTGAGATCGGTTTAATCTCATATCTTAAAACTTTCAAATTTAAAATTATTTTCAAAGTCAAATACTACTTTCTAAATTATATATATATTTAAATCAAATTTAAAATTTAAACTCGCCGACAACTTCCGTTAGGCGCCCCTTTTCAAAATATCACACAACCTAAAAATAGTGCCGACAACTTCGGCGACTCCGTCGGGGACCATTCCTCTCTCCATTATAATCAAATAATTCCGTTTTCAAAATCGGTAGTGTATCCATGTCCCTAATGGATCAAACTACCCTTCTTTCCGTTGGAATACTATGTTTATTTCTATCTTGAACAAGTATAGCCAACATTCTCTCGGATTTAGGAGCCACCGTTTAGACACCCCTAAACAGAGAGGTTCCGAGATCCTTTACCTCATTTCCGAGGTGGGGTGGACCCCGATAGGTGTTAGTTTAGGAGTGATCCTTCGAGTCGGGAAGTCTTGCTTAAGACTTTCTTTTCCTTTCCGAATCGGATTCCTTACCTTCTCTACAAATTCGAACATTCCGTTCTAAATAAACAAACCCTCTAATAAGTGATTCTTTTAACAAATGATTCTTTTTTATAAATACATGAACAAAGAATAAGTTCGGACTCTTTTTAATTCCTTTCTTTTCGTCCCGAAGAAAAGAAGCATAACTCGGGACCGACAACCGCAGTCTACCTCGCGAAATGGAAGCCCCGAAACCGATTTTCTCCTTCACCAACGGATCGGACTTCGCCGTCTATAAGGATGAGCCGCCCGACAATGGGGTCATCCGATTTGGACGAGGATTCGAAAACACGAACGTCAAGGTCACCGACGTCTCCTCTTTGCACCGACGAACAAGGTATCCGAAGCCGAGGAACCACTCGCTCGAGTTCAACCTTAGGTCGACCCAAGAGTTTCCTCCCCGCAAAGGGTCCCGACTAGAGGAGTACCGCCGTCCGCAGAGGACCGTTCTTACTACCCCCACCGGTCTAGTTGTTTCTGCACCTACCCCGACTTCTGCCAAATCAAAGGGGAAGGAAATCCAGAACTATGATAAACCTGTTACCATGGAGGGTACGGATCTTCCTGTAAGACCTTCTGTCTTCGAAATCGGGTCCAGTTCGAAGATTCCATCGCTGACAAAGACCCAAAGAAGAAATAGAAATAGAAAGATCGCCGTGGAAGCCGTAGCCGCCGAGATTGCCTTCCTGGAGGAAATTCCGTAGTTGCCGGAATATACACCGCTACCGTAATATACACCACCGCCCGACTACATACCACTTTTGGGAGGAAGCGTGTTCCATCCCCTCTCCGCCGCAGAGGATGAAGAGAATGTTCACAAGATTGCCGCCACATTACCACAGCCTCGCATACTACAACAATAGCCGCAAGAAAAGAACTAGAACTACGCCGTTTCGCTCGACCGCAAACTTTGGTAGAAAAGCTAAGAAAGAAGGAAAACCGCCCCGTGTCGAAATTCTACGAAGGATAGGACGGGTGCCGGCCAAATCCCGTCTTGGGCCCCGAGTAGAACCCGCCGTCATGATAGAAAAGCCAAGCAAGAGAATGAAAGCTAGCCCGCCCGTCGTAGTATCGGGATTACAGACTAGGGAGGATACCACCTTCCGCATTTGGCCAACGGACCATCCGGTCCTAGACCTTCTCGCCGCTAGAAGGATGGTGTGGCGTCCCACTACGGGGCGACTGAGATTGAAACAATGACCCGAGAAAGAAAGTCTCGCCAGAGGCCGGAATCCGAAGAAAGTGCTACCGCGATGAAGGGGACTCGTGAAAAAGACCCGCAACCATCGCATGACAACCACAAAGATACACGTAAAGCTCCGCTAGAAGATGCCATGGAAAAGCTGAGAACCGACATCCGACGGTTGGCAAAAGAAAGAGAATAAAAGTTCGGAGATGAGATCGATTCATCGCAGTTCATGGACGACGAATATGCGAAATCAACATGGCTGAGACACGAGCTTCATCGCCTTCGCAAGGTGCTCCCGCGAACTGCAGAAAGAGAGGAGCCGAACCGATGAAGAGACAACTTCAGGAAAAGGATGACACGATCGCTCAAATGGCGAAGAGGATGGAAGAGATGGCCATAGCTCCGGCCACTCTCCGCAGTCAAGTACAACCACATAAAGAGACACCCCGTAAGTCATTCACATCGTAGACGGAGGAAAGGAGATTACATCCGTCAATGGGGATGACCAACTGAAAAGGATACAAGACAAAGTATGATCCCCGAAAAGGATATCAAGAACTTGGTAGAGCAGCAAAGTGCGAGAAGCCTTAGCACAATCGAAGAACGGGACATCCATTCGGACGGGTAGACCTTACCCGGAAGAATTCGACGCTGTCCAATACCCGAAAGGCTTCGTACCACCTCCGTTTAAGACCTTCGACGGAACCGGAACCCCCGACAAGCATGTTGCACACTTTCGTGCCGCTTGTTGCAATGCGGCGGGAGCGATGCGCTACTCTTCCGATGCGCTCGTTAGCAATACCGTCGAGAATCGCCTTCGACCGGTATGCGGATTACCCAACGGTTCCGTGAAGACATTCTCGCAGCTAGAGAGTCTCTTCATTAAGCGATTTGTCGGAGCTCAAGACCACATCACTATAGGTGATTTAGTGGTAGAGAAACAAAGGCCGAATGAAACTCTAGTGGATTACATACTTCGATGGAGAAATTTAAGCATGAAGTGTGAACCACAACTCGCAAGAACAACATGCAGTCGGCATCTTGCTTAAAAGCATTCACGGCCCGATAGCACTTCTCCTCAAGGGATTCACTATTAAGACTTTTGAGAAGTTGTTAAGCAAGGCCGGAAGCTTGCAAGAAGAGGCGAAGCAATTAAGTTTTACCGACAAGACGGACAAGCAGAGCCGGTGAAGACCTTCGAGAAGAAATCCGGGATCGTTGCAGCGAGCTTGACAAAGGCAAACAACCGATGCAAATACCACTAGTAACGGCCGCAAGCAACCACAACAAAATTACCAAGCAACCCCGGTCCAACTATCAGTCGTCTCCGCAAGTATGAACAACCGTCTCGTCCGCAACGTACATTGAGGGAGCTTCTGAGCAGAGAATATCCGTTCAAAAATGAAGCGGTACCGAAGATGTTCCGCAGCTTAATGAAAACTCCAGATTTCCAGCTGCCAGAGCCCAAAAGACTAGAGGAAGTCAACAAGAAAGGTGATCCCAACTTTTGCCCCTACCATCGGATGCTTGGGCACAAGATAGAAGACTGCATTACCTTCAAAAGTTGGCTCAATGACAACCTTCGGAAAGGAAATATAACAATCCCGAAGGAGTACATGAAGGAACCCCGTAAAGGAGGTTCCGTCAATGTTATCTCAACCGATCCCGTCATTCCGATAGATCCCTATGCAACCAACGATGGATGGACTACCGCCTGGACAAGGTCTTCGAAGAAGATTTTAGATAACATCCGAACCGCTTCGGTGCGAGCTTCAATTCGTAGTTCGAGACCCGTTAAGCCGGTACTATCACTTGCGATAGAAGAACCACCTCGACAGAGACAATCGAAGAGAAGAAGAAAATCGACGAAGAAGAGGGGACCGAGATTCCTAAGGCTAGACTAGGGGCCGCTTATCCTAGGATAGTTGTTTCCGTTTCGGGGAGAAATCCCTCGAACCTCTGATTTTGTATGATTATCTGCTCACTTCGGTGGGATCATATAATGATAAGGGTGATGGCGTTGGCTACGTTTTGACTGTTTCTAACGATTACGTAACTAATGACAATCTGGATGTCGATTTCGATACCAACAACAATTCTCAAATCATACAAGATCTCGACGATCAGAATGACGAAGAAGGCATCCATCAAGGAGGCTACGAGAGTTCAACAAGCAACGGATCTATCTGTGAGTTTCGAGGAGCTCCGATTACGATGAGAGTTAGAGCCTTCGGATTTTGAAGATAATCCGGAAGAGTCCGTCATTCCGATTCGTGAGGAGACACCGACAAGTTCAACACTAGATTCGAAGAAATTACGAAGTCAACTTAAGAAGTGGAAAAGTTCTACCTCCAAGAATGGGTCCGAAAGACAAAGGAAAGCGGTGGTTGTTCAAGAAGAACCAACCCTGCAC
Organism: Papilionanthe hookeriana x Papilionanthe teres; assembly: GCA_022702705.1. Taxonomy (NCBI): domain Eukaryota; kingdom Viridiplantae; phylum Streptophyta; class Magnoliopsida; order Asparagales; family Orchidaceae; genus Papilionanthe; species Papilionanthe hookeriana x Papilionanthe teres. Next base: position 66,683,680 of record CM040430.1, on the reverse strand, counting down.
GAAGACATACCCGTTCGAGAAGAAGCCGAGACACATGGAAACAAAGTGGACTACAACGTGCTAGCCCATCTTAGGAAACTACCGGCCAACCGAGCATTTACGATGCTCTCATCTTATCAAAGGAGATGAGGGAAGCTCGATCAAGGCCTTACTTGATCCGGAAATTTGCTTAGCTCAAATGGCCGGAGATTCCTTAGATGAGGTTTGCTCGTTAAAGGAACAGCCGAGGTGTTACCTTCACGGACAATGACCTACTACTTGGGACGTCAGATCACAACCGACCGTTGTACATTTCGACTACAATCGGGAAGTTTACGCTCTCCGCAGTATTGGTGGATCCAGGAGCATCAATCAATATAATGAGTCTTCGAACACTAGCATACTTGGAAATTGATGCTCGTGAGCTCGAGGCCGACAAAATGTTATTAAGAGGATTCAACCGTAAAGGAGAAAGAGCCCTCGGGTCAATAACGCTATCGATGAAAACCGGTGACTTAGCAAAGACAACCGCAAAATTTCATATAATCGATTCCGAAACGTCGTTCAACGCTCTACTGGGCCGACCATGGATACATGAAAACAGGGATGGTACCATCATCTCCGCATCGGTGCATCAAATATTACGATGGAGGGGAACAGCGGCATCAAAGGCGACTTACAACCATTCTCCGTACATGAGATTGGGATCCATGAAGATGCAGCTTATTATGCACCGCCAAAGAAAACAATCTTCTCCAGAGATACCGTAACAAATGAAGCAAAGAAAGTTCAGGACAACGAAGAACCTGAAGTTCTAGTCCAACGACCACTCACCACTCCCTTCCGGCGAGATGGTGAAGGTTTCTCCACAACTCGCATCCGAGGTCGAGGCCGGGGACGAGGCCGTGGCAGTAGACATTAGGACGAGTTGGACGAGAAAACCTGCCATCAATGTTGATTGGGAAGATAGTTCTGAAGATGAAAAAGAAATCAAGCAAGAAGCAGCGACAATAAGTCGAAAGAAGCCGCAATACAAGATCTTCCTCGAAGATGAAAAGAACGAAGAATACAAATCAATGTACGAGAAGATTAACCACTACGTACATACTATGACCCTAACTCCGATCCATTCTAATAAGATCGAGGGTATGGAGGTCAAAGAGGTACGTAGTTACGGTGCAAAGCCGATCAAATTCTACTGCGGTGCTTCTTCCTCCAAAACTGAAAATAATGTACAATTCGAAGATGTCACTTCATCAGAATTAATGGAATTACCTTTTGAGTGGTACTCTCCCTGTGTTCAAAATTTAATTCAACGTGGTTTCTTACCTCGACAATGGACAAAAGGCCAATCTTAACATTTTGAAAAGTTATGGAATAACTCCGGCCGTCCTCCCAATTCAAAGTATGGACTCGGATTCGGCACAGTAGGGTCGACTGACGATACTCGAATTTTGCTCGGTTGTCACTTGCAAGTCCAATGAAAACCGCATGGAAACTACGGCACGAACTCGAAGATTTACAAATCGAGACGCTCCACCGAATTCGAAGAAGAAATTAAATCCACAATAGATGAGTTAATGGAAGTTAACTTAGGTACTAGCGAAGAGCCTAGACCTACCTTTGTTAGCTCCTTACTCAACAAAGAAGACTCCAAAGAAATAATCAAGTTATTAATGGAATTTAAAGACTCGTTTTGCTTGGAGCTACGATGAAATGCCGGGATTAGCTCCGGAGGTCGTGCATCCATAAGCTAGGAGTGGATCCTACTTCGTTCCGATCGACAAGGTCCTAGAAGAATGCGTTTAGAAATCGAACAACAAGTTATAGCCGAAGTTAAAAAGCTAATAGACGCTAAATTTGTCCGTGAAGAACAATACCCGACTTGGCTAGCCAATGTGGTGCCAGTCAGAAAGAAGAATGGTCAGATCAGAATTTGTGTGGACTTCAGAGATTTAAACAAGGCATGTCCAAAAGATGAATTCCCTCTACCGATTCCAGAACCGATGATCGATATTGCTTCGACACATGAAATATTCTCATTCATGGATGGATCTTCGGGATACAACCGGATAAAAATGGCTCCGGAAGATGAAAAGCTTACAGCATTCAGAACGCCGATCGGAGTATTTTGCTACACAGTGATGCCATTCGGACTGAAGAACGGAGGAGCAACTTACCAAAGAGCAATGACAAGAATTTTTGATGATCTCATCCACAATCAAGTCGAGTGCTATGTGGACGATGTCATCATCAAAAGCAAAGTAAAGGAAAACCACCTGTATGATTTGAGAATTGTTTTCGAACGATTAAGACAATTTAACCTTAAGATGAATCCTTTAAAATGCGCCTTCGGCGTCACCTCCAGGAAATTCTTAGGATTCGTTGTCCAACATCGTGGAATTGAAATCGACCCGGAGAAGATTAAAGCCATCTTAGAAATGCCGCCTCCCAAAACCTTAAAACAACTACGATCTTTTCAAGGGAAGTCGGCATATCTTCGACGCTTTATCTCAAACCCGTCGGGTAGGTGTCGACCTTTCTCGGCACTAGTTAAAAAGGACGCCAAATTTATTTGGGAAGAGAAATGCCGAAGGCCTTCGAAGACATTAAACAATATTTAAAGATACCTCCCGTCTTAGCAGCCCTGGTCTCGGGTAGACCGCCGATACTTTACACCGCGGCTTTAGACGACTTCTCGGAGCCTCGTTAGCCTGTGTCAATGATGAGGGTAAAGAAAATGCTCTTTACTACTTAAGCCGTCGTTTACTTCCGATGGAAGTAAGGTATCCCGCAATTGAAAAGCATTGCTTGGCCCTGATCTTCGCCGCTCAAAAGCTCAGGCACTACATGCTTTCTCATAAGGTCAACTTGATTTCGAAGTTTAATCCATTGCAATACTTGATGACTCGTCCAACACTTTCCGAGCGGACTTGCCGGATGGTCAATGATATTATTGCAATTCGATATAACTTTTGTGCCTCTGCGTGCCGTAAAGGGACAAGTCTTAGCAGACTTCCTCGCAACACACCCTTTGCCGGCTGAATCTCCTCTCAATGACGATCTGCCAGATGAACAAATAATGAACCTAGAAGACCTTGACGATCGACGTTGGGAATTATATTTTGATGGAGCATCTTCAGCACACAAAGACGAAGAATCACAAGTGATAGTGCCCTGTAAGGCAGAGTCGGGCTAATCTTTATAACACCGAGCGGGGATGTTAAGATACTCCTACCACTTGACGTAACCGTGTACAAACAACGAAGCGGAATATGAAGCCCTCATAACCGGATTGGAATTAACCATTCAAATGGGGATAACAGACATCAACATCTACAGGGATTCATAGTTGATCATTCAATAGGTCAACAGACAATACATAATTCTAAAGCCAAGACTCGAACAATACTTCCAGATATGCCATACAAATTGTTGAACGGATTCCAAATGTGACAATCTACAAAATTCCTAGAAAAGAGAATGCTTTAGCAGATGCTTTAGCCCGTCTCGCAAAAAGAATTTGCCCGTTTGCAAGATGAATCGATGGAAGTGTCGGTTCACGGACGTCAGGTCCTATCACGACTCGACATAGACACAATACACAAATCAAGCAAAGAAAAAGAATCAACATGCAGCAGGTGACGTAAAACACAGAAGATTGGCGATAGCCATCGATGACTACCTGCAAACAGGAAAGCTACCAGATGATAGGTCGCTGGCCCATCAGATCAAGAAAAGAACTCTGTCCTACGCATTAATAAACAACACATTATACAGAAGGTCTTTTGATCAAATGTGGCTAAGGTGCCTAAGCGGGTCCGAGGCCCGTGAAATTGTTAAAGAGGTGCATTCAGGACTCTGTGGCGCTCACCAGTCGGGTCCGAAGATGAAAATGAAAATGAAAATTAAAAGACTAGGGTACTACTGGCCCTCGATGATGACCGACTGCATGAAAATCACCAAGAGCTGTCACCAATGCCAAGTGCACGGAGTGGTTCTACACCAACCTCCAAATGTGCTGCACCCGACACCTGCGTCGTGGCCATTCGAATGTTGAGGCACGTATATAGTGGGTCCAATAGAACCACCATCTTCGAAAGGACATCGCTTCATTCTTGCGGCTACAGATTACTTTTCCAAGTGGGCGAAGCAGTTCGCACTTAGAGAAGTGAAAGCACACCACGTGCTACAGCTTTTCAAGAACCAAGTTGTCTACCGTTTCGGAGTGCCGCGCAGATCATCTCGGATAATGGGTTAGCATTCGAAGCACACAAATCAACAATTTTGTCGGAGACACGGAATCGATCGGCGATACTCGACAATTTACTACCCAAGAGCAAACGGTCTCGCCGAGGCTTTTAATAAAACTCTAGTTCAAATCTTAAAGAAAACCTTGGACGATAATAAGAGAAATTGGCACGAGAAATTGTTAGAAGCCTTATGGGCCTACCGGACAACCTTCGTAACTCCTACTCAAGCTACACCTTACGCTCCGGTGTATGGGTCCGAGGCAGATGTTACCTTTAGAGGTTCGCATTCCTTCACTCGAATTGCAGCTGCAAACAAGATCACGACGAAGAAAACGCCGGACTACGACTCGAAGAATTAGAAAGCTTGGAAGGGAAAAGACTTGCAGCGCAACGTAATTTAGAACTATACCAAGCTAAAATGGTTCAAGCCCATGACAATCGGTCCGCCCGAGAACTTTCAAAGTTGGTGACTTAGTTCTCGTTCTCAAGAGACCTATTCTCGCACACCGCAAGATAGGAGGAAAATTTGAACCCACTTGGGAAGGACCGTTTGTGGTTGAAGCAAGTATACTCGGGAGGTTCCTACCGCCTAGTGAATTGCTGGGAGAACGACATATGCTTCCGATCAACGGACGATACTTGAAAAAATATTACGCTACCTGATGTTTCGAAGGAATGAATTCTTCATCCCTAAGAAACACGGGTGAAGTAATTACTTATGATTGGGTCCGAACAAAAAAAAATAATAAAATGTGCTAAGATAAATAAAATCCTGATAATTAAGTTTTCCTTGTTTTCTTTTTCAAATCAAAATCTCTTCCCTCATCTAATCCTACTTCATTCCTGTTAAATTTCAAAATATAAGAATAATAAAAAAATGTATCTTTAATAAACATTTTCTTAATGTTCTTGTTCTTAGTACAACCCCCGATCCTTTTCCTTGTCTTTTCGCAGGGAAATGTCGAACGGGCGGTTGGGTCTTGAACTTTAAGAATGGCGTAAGCCTTGCACTCGATGAAAAGAGGGTGAAAGATGGAGCGATAATCGAGATCGACTCGGATTTCGCACCGAGCGAGCCTACAAGACGAGGAAAGTGATCGGGTCCCGAGCAACCGAGAAGAACCGCCCGGACGTACGATGATGAAAGTGGGTGGCCCAAGCCACCAATCCAACAACAAGAAAAGAAAAGCAAACACCGAAGAAGACAAGAAAATGAAGTCCGTAGTCGCTACAACGGAGGGCGAGCTTGTCGCCGCCGCGCCCGCAGAGATTCAAGAAGTTCGAAGAGCCACTCTCACAGCCCACGCAACGAAGAAATAAGAATCGCCGCATCCGTAAGATGTTAACAAAACTAGCCGCGGACCAGCGCGACGAGACAATCGCTAATGCCGGCACACACATTTCAAGGACACCGGTTCACCGAGAACTCGAAGAAAGGAGGCCAGCCTCCTAGAATAACGGAAAGAACCGGGGAAATCTCCGTAAGATCGAAGAAAGAAGGCTACCACGCCACCGGATAGAACCACCGCAATGCATGACCTTGTTGCAGAAGCAACCCGGGGATGTCCCGACGTACATCATCCCTGAGGAGCCAAGGTATGCAGGGGAACGTGAAGGGATCGAACCATATATCCCACAATATGTCACAAGGCCTCGCCATCTGCAGATCATTCCGGAATACGAGCTGGAGAGAACGCAGAATGTTGAAAAGAAAACTTTCGAATACTTCGAGAGAATTAAAGGAAGAAGAATCAACATACTAGAAGGCCTCGAGCTACACACCGACGTATTCTCAGAGTATGAACAACAAGCAAATCGTGGATTGTATCCGGATCCGAAGAGAATGGGCCGAGCAGGCCGCCCGAGGGAAAACACATACTCGGAACCCCGGAGATGGATGCCGTGGAAAGGAAGAATCACAATACAATGCGGATGTCGCTACAACTTTGTCGAAGACGAGAAGGAAACCCACCGGAATACTCCGTCATGGGCAAGTAGATCCGATGCCATCGCTATCAAGAGAATGGTAAAAAGATTGATAACATGGAGGGTACTGCCCAGTATTGCATACCCAATAGCCGCATTATCAACATCTACAAACAGAGTGACTCGCATACCCCCACATATAGACCACCACGACTTCGTCGACCTTTCTACACGGTCTCTTTCTTGAACGAGTGTGACATCATGTTCGGATCCGACCTCCGGATAAGCAGCCCGGGTGAGTTCCGAGGACCAGTAAAGATACCTTTACCGGTGGGTTCCGTCATGATACCGCAGGTAACGGAGCGAGATATCGCAAAGCATTGCATACCAGGAGTGCCAGTGGAGCGGATCTCGCTTACTTTCGGGAGGATGGACGACAACGAAAATACCTTACCATTTCCAACCGGACCCGCAGCTAGAGAACCTCCGGCCTTACGAGCCGTGAGTTACATGGGAAATATCACACCTCCAACGTACATCCAGTCGGCATCCTTGCCAAGGATGGCTTGGAAGGTGATGTTATTGACCATGTACCTCACTATTCAGACATGGATTTTTGACAGATGATTCTTTTGATGGATCAACAAAGATCATACACAGTCCGCTTTGAGTCTACATGGATTGTATGAGATATATTCCAGATCGAGTTGTATGATGTATTTTCAACATGATTGGAATGAAAGTGACCATGTCACGTTTTTGGCCTTCACCTCTTTTGTGCAAATTGATTGGGAAACGCCATTAAAGTTAAATGAACTTCGAACAAAGAACAGAAAAGAAATAAAACAAAAAAAAGAGAATAAAAGAAAACTTTCTAAAATAAAAATCTGAAAAATGACAAACACCAAGTTCACATTTGAACCATTAAAAGATAAATGAAATCAACACAAATCTCAAATTCCATCCTTCCAAACTTCAAAATCAAATTTCATCTTTACAGATTCCAAATCAAATTCTCAATCAAATTTCAAATCCAATCTCGATCAAGTTTCAAACTTGATCTTCCAAATTTCAAATCAAATCTTAAATCAAATTTCAATCGAGTTCAAACTCATCCTTCCAAATTTCCAAATTTCCGAATTCAATCTTTCCAGGCTTCAAGTCTCAATCAAATTCAAATTCAATTTCTTCCAGATCTCGAATCAAATACCAATCAAATCAAAATCAAACTCTTTTGGGTCGAGGATTTTACATCCAAGACTGCACTGCTTTAGGATTCTTTCCCTATTGCACTGAAATACATCAAAATCAAACTCTTTTGGGTCGAGGATTTTACATCCAAGACTCGCACTCGCTTTAGGATTCTTTCCTTATTGACCTTGAAATACATCAAAATCAAACTCTTTTGGGTCGAGGATTTTACATCCAAGACCGCATCGCTTTAGGATTCTTTCCCTATCGCACCGAAATACATCAAAATCAAACTCTTTGGGTCGAGGATTTTACATCCAAGACCGCACCGCTTTAGGATTCTTTCCCTATCGCACCGAAATACATCAAAATCAAACTCTTTTGGGTCGAGGATTTTACATCCAAGACCGCATCGCTTTAGGATTCTTTCCCTATTGCACTGAAATACATCAAAATCAAAATCAAACTCTTTTGGGTCGAGGATTTTACATCCAAGACTGCACCGCTTTAGGATTCTTTCCCTATTGCACTGAAATACATCAAAATCAAACTCTTTTGGGTCGAGGATTTTACATCCAAGACTGCACTGCTTTAGGATTCTTTTCCTATCGCACTCTGAAATACATCAAATCAAACTCTTTTGGGTCGAGGATTTTACATCCAAGACTGCACTGCTTTAGGATTCTTTTCCTATTGCACTGAAATACATCAAATCAAACTCTTTTGGGTCGTGGATTTTACATCCAAGACTGCACTGCTTTAGGATTCTTTTCCTATTGCACTGAAATACATCAAATTCAACCTTTTGGGTCGAGGATTTTACATCCAAGACTGCACTGCTTTAGGATTCTTTTCCTATTGCACTGAAATACATCAAATTCAAACTTTTGGGTCGAGGATTTTACATCCAAAGACTGCACTGCTTTAGGATTCTTTCCCTATTGCACTGAAATACATCAAATCAAATTCCCGGGGTTAAGGATTTTACATCCGAGACTGCATTGCTTTAGGATCATTTCCCTATCGCAATGAAATACATCAAAATCAAACTCTCGAGGTTAAGGATTTTACATCCAACACCACTTTGCTCCGAGATCTCTTCTCATTGCAACGATTCAATCTAATCAATTCAATTTTCTTTCGAGGTTGGAGATGTTACATCTAAAACCTCGTAACTCCAATTTTAATTTCAAATCAAATCCTTCAAATTAATTTTGACAAACTTCAATCTAAATTGAAACTCCAAACTAAAATTTAAACTCACACATCAAAACTTAAACTAAAACAAAATAAAATCTAAATCGAAATTCCCCGCATCGTGTGATTTGGGATTTACCTCCTTTTCCTTTCCCCAGCCGAGAGTTCAAGAATCTCCGATTCCGTAGATATACTTGACACTCCCCAGCAGAACTCTTCTACTTCGTCCTAAGTTCGTCACTTGGACATCCGTGTTGGTTTTGTTGATATCTTCGGTCAACACCAATATGCGCGGTGTGCTCCGTCACTCACCACACCTATTGGGGGTCCATTTGTTGACCTCATTTTCGATGAGGTCTTCCCTTCTTCTTTTTAGTGCTTAGGATCTAGCCTTAGGCTTTTCCTTTCGACTATCTTAGAGGACTAGAATCGGGACCCGCCTTTTAGAAATTCAAACCACTTATAAACTCCCCGCAAACTCAACAAACTCGACTATAGACCCCTAATCACCTGGAGGGTCGAAATCAAATGTGGAAGTTTAAAGGATGAGTTCCTATAGGACTCTTTGGCCTTAGGACCGCCCACGGGTGGCCCGGTCCAGTGAAGGGGCCGACTTACACTACACTTACACACTACATTTCCACACACTTCCTAAAACCACACCCATACCCAACTTAACCTCCTGACTCATGTAGGTGATTCACATGGATGGTCCTTAACCCCTAAGCCCTTGGCTAAGAGGGTTAGGAACAACATAGTGAATGACTCAAATGAGTCCTTTCATGGCTCATATGGGCTTGAAATGGTTTCATGGCTCAACCAAAATGATCTCTTTCCACCTAAATTCACCCAATCTTCAATTTCTCAAATTTTCGATTTTTGACCCCCGAGACCCTACACCTACTAAACCTACCCAAAACCCTTGAAATTACCCAAATTTTTGCAAAATTTCCAAATTACCCAAAATTTTCCAAAATCAATCCCAAACATCTCCACATCACTCAAATTGATCATCCATACCCAAAAATACCAAAGATTCCAAAATACCCCCCAATACCCTCCAAATACCCAAAATACCCTTCTTGGCCTAAAAATCCAAAAATTCAGAAAATTCCCAGAAAATTCCAGAAAATCCTAAATATTCTCAATTTCATTTTGTCCAACTACACCATTGGCCAATTTTGTCAATTTACCCTACTTTTGTCAAAACCCCCAAATTGACCCATTTTAACCCAAAGTGAACCCAATGTTAAACCAAACCTATCCAATTGACCCAAATTCTGGTCCAATTCAATTCTAAAATTCAATTCAACATTCCCAATACCAATTTAGACCAAATCCAAGTCCAATTTGATTGACATTTGGATCCAATCTCACTTTTGGCCTTAAAGCCCAATTTGGACCCATGACCCAAACTTAACCCAAACTCACCCAATTCAACTCCAATTAACCTCAAATCTTTTCTAAATCTTCCTTAACATCCCCACAAACAAAACCCTAGCATGATTTGCCCAAAATTTGAACCCAAGTCCCACTCAAACTCAACCCAAGGTCAAAAGGCCCATTTTTGACCTAAACCCAAACCTAACCCAAATTCAACCCAATTCAAATCCAAATCACCCCCAATTTGTTTCAAATCACTCATGACACATCCATGAGCTAAACCCAACAATTTTTTGGCCCAACCTCTTTACAAAATTCCCATCCATAAATTCATTTTTAAACTTAAGGGCCCATCCCTTAAACCCTCCTAAAAAAGCCCATTTCCTTCAAAATTCAAAAGCCCAAATCATCCTAAAGCCCACATGACACTTCCCCTCATCATCCATTTGATCAAAATCACCCCTAATTTGCAAAATTATCAATTAAACCATTCCAAATCAAGCCACATGTCAAATTACCCCCTAAATGCCAAATATTTCTAAAACCCTTTTTCATGAAATAAGCCAACCTTTTCCCAAGCCAAATGGAGCCATGAACAAGCCATTCTCAAGCCACATGAAGCCATGAGGGCTTTGACTTGTCATTAGTCCATTTATGGCAAGAAGAGGGGGATCTTTCTTAAGCCTCCCTTAAGCCTTTTTACCTTAAGCATGTCACACTCTAAACCATGCTTTGCCACCTAATCCTCGATGGAGACTCCACCACACATGGGAGGTCGACCCACCCGACCTCCTCGACCCAAAACCGTGTCTTGGGGAGGTGCACCCAACCCATTTGCATGGGTTGACCAAAATAAGCTAAAATGGCCCCTTCCCCTTTCTACTTTGATTCAACCACTTTACACATGGCATTTGCCAATCGCCTACACTAAACCCCGCCCTCGACCCACTCGACCAAGATGGTGACCATTGCTCGGCCGGCCGGCCACCAAGCCACCGGAAAACACCATAGCCGAGAGCTCACATGTGAGCCAACATTGAAATTCTCACTTGCCGAGTTGCCCATCCCCAGTGGCTACCATGGTCGATCTTCTCCTCACCAGCAGCAGTCGATCCCAAGCCCTAACTCCCCCGGGAGGCCCCTCACCAACTCTATTTAAACTCCACCTCTCTCGGCCATGAGAAGAGCTAAGCAAAAACCTCGCCAAAACTCGCCAAAATTGTTCCGGACCCTCCTCCACCCTTAGAGCACTTGATCCCCAGGTGAAATTCCCTCGCCATTTCTCCTCTCGTAAGCTCAATTTTAGAGTCGAAATTCCACCCAAAACCAGGACACTTCTCCACAGGTGAGCCAATTCCCAAATTGATCGACTCTACACCTTCACCGGACCAAGGGAAGGTGTCCACCATCAAAAGCCCCATCTCCGAGCCACCCAGGTTGCTCCAGACCTCCAAGCTTTGTGATCGGGCTTGGTCGAAATCATATCCGTACGATTCACCGGATCGGAGACTTCATCCGGAGCTTGCGGGACCCAATCGAAGGTGCAACAACTCTTAGATTGAAGCCACACTTCTCTGAGCCAAGGTATGAGCTAACTCTTCATCCCGAGCTTCTGGAGATTCTCCATTTCAAATGCTTTAATTTCAATGCATGTTAACCGTATAGATGTGTTCGTCTCTTCAAGACGAATCCATAGAAGTATAAGAACGTAAAAATCCATTGAGAATCGAGTGAGATCTTAGGGATTTAGTGTGGACGGCTCTCGAGCGAGAACACTTGGGGACGATGAACGGATGCCGTCCATTCAATACACGCGCGCACGGACGGCCGGGATCGCGTCGGACCGGGAGACGGTACGAGAACCGCGGGGCCCGGGCTGCCGACTCGGGTGGCGGCGTCGAATGGGAGCGCGCCGCGTGGCCTTTCGGAGCCGCCGAGGATGCGCCGGCGCCGACTCGGATAAGTAGAAAATTAGGGATTTTCTCGATTTATTTAATTCCCTAAACTTCAAAAATTCATATCTCCGTGTAGAGAAATCAGAAAAATAAAATAAAAATACCCTCTTGCTCGGTGAAGAGAGGAGAATAATGTGGAAAAGAAATCACTTAATTTCATCAAATATTTTATTTTTTATAATTTATTTACTCTCTCGCATTGTTTTAATTCTCCATGCATGCATACAATTCACCATGGCATGAGACCATGGGGCTTTTGAAGCCTCCGAATTTGGGAACATTCCCCGAATTTTCCAAAGTCGAGGCCATCCCTATGAAGAGTTCTTGATTTTTCAAGTTCGAGTCATCTGTTTTGAGTATTTTAATTCCGAGTAAATAGCATGTTGTGAAATAAATTCTAGGAAAATTTGGTGATGTTCCTTATGACCAGAGAACCCTATGAAAAATAGGTTTTGACTTAGTTCATTTAAAACAACCCTAATTGGCTTAAACACCCAAAATAGGTCTTTAATTAACTAGAGTTAACCAGGCATCAAATTGACTTGAAATCAATTCTCCACTGACCTTTAGGATCAGAGGAACCCACCATAAAAATTTGAGGTCAATTGGACTTGGTTAGCCCCACTAATTGGGTTGATTAAGTCACTTAGCCATTTTAAACTTTAAAAATTTATAACTTTTAAAATACTTTTCAAAAATTCACCAAATTGGTTTTGGAGCCTCTCTGATATCAGGGGAGCCTAAGAAAATTAAAATTTCAATTTTTTAAAAAAGTTGATTTTTAATAATATTTTAATATTTTTAATAATTAAAAAATAAAAAAAAATAATAAAAAATCACAAAAATAATAAAATTCACCAAAATGTCACATTTTGAATTTTAATCACTTAGGAACAAATCCCACATCTTTCCTAGGTCTATTTAGTGAGATATTGAATTTTAAAGCCCTAGGGTAATTTTAAAATTAAAAAAAATGTATTTTCTAGCATTTTCACTAAAATAATTATAATAAATCATAGAAAAATCAGAAAATTGCAAAATTTGTTTCTCTGGTTTCCTTGATATCAGAGAGATTTTTGAAAAATGTAAAATCCATTTTTCAACATTTATTTTATTTTTAAATTAATTAACACTCCAAAACTCAAAATAATTATAATAAAAATAATATAATTCAAAAAATCACCAAAATTGGTCCAAGTGCTTCTCTGGTCATTAGGAATGTCCCCTAATTTTCTTAAGGACAAAAAACTTTCCTTTGGTCATGTTATCAAATTTTCCTTGAAAATCTCTATTTTCCACCAAAAATAATTATATAAATAAATTAAATACAGAAAAATCACATTTTCTCCTCTCATGTCTTTATTGACATATGAGTGAAGTCACATAAAAATTTCAAGTTTATTTAAGTTCAATTTAGTGAGTTATGAAATTATTAAGCTTAAGGGGTAAAATGGTAATTAAACTCTCAACCCTTAATTAAAACTTTAGGTTTAATAAAAAATCAACAAGTAAGACATTTGATCTTAATCTGATTTGGATGATTGAAATTTAAATAATTAAAGGGTAGAAACTTTAATTAAATAATAGATTAAATTTGGAAGAATAATAAAATTGGATTTATAAAAATAAGGGATATTTATTAGGAAGAGATTTATTCTTTAATTTAAAAAATCCCTAAACTAATTATATCATTAACATTTAACTCTTAATTAAAATGATAACTTAAATTTAAAATATTAAAAGACTTAATTAAATCATTAAACTCTTTTAAAATCTCAATTAAAATTATAAATTAAATTAAATTAAAATTAAAGTAAATAATTAAATTAAATTAAATTAAACAATTAAATTAAATTAAATTAAATTAAATTAAATTAAATAATTAAATTAAATTAAATTAAACAATTAAATTAAATTAAATTAAATTAAATTAAATTAAATTAAATTAAATAATTAAATTAAATTAAATTAAACAATTAAATTAAATTAAAATAAATCAAATTAAATTAAAATTAAATCAAATCAAATTAATTAAACATCAAATCAAATTAAATTAAAGTTAAATTAAATTGAATTAAATATAACGTCACCTAAGACATAAAAGAAATTAAATATAAAGCAACTTTTTAACTTAAATCAAATCATTTAAAGACTAATTTACCCTTGAAAGCTTTGATTATTATAACTCCTAAATGAAACATTAAATGAAGTGCTACTTCACTCATAAGATATTCAAATGTCTTAATTCACTGGGCAAATTAACAAAACTTGAAAACCTCGGACGATTGATTCATTTATATAATTAAATTCATTTGGACTTAAAACAATCCTAGAAATATTGAAAAGATGTTTAAGATTCTTCTTAAGCACTTCCTCAATATGATAGGATATTTATAAGAACAATTGGACTTAATTGTTCTTTGATGAAGAAAATCGTCCTCAAACAAAAACACAAAGAACCTAGACGTCATAGGAGATGACTAAGCATAGGATTAGGAATTTGGTAGAAAACCATAACCTTTCCTTTAGCCTTTACCTAGAACTTGCTTAAATATTCTAATTGTGTTTTAAGTGTAGCTTGGGATGACGGGAAGACCCTCCGGGTACGCTTTTATTTTATTGCAATTTACTTTCTTGCAATTTACTTCCTGCAATTTACTTTATTGCGGATGCACTTTACTTTTCTTGCATGATAAAACAACCGTTGCATGAAAACCCACACCTTTAGGATAGTCCCTAAAACTGAAACCAAAACTAAGTTAAAAGTCATTGCAAGATAAAATTCACCGCCACAACATTTCAAAATATAAAACAACTCAAAATTTAATCACAAACAGAACACAAAACTACAATTGAAACTAAATTAAAACGTCTCGTTGGATGATCGGGAATACCTCGGATGATGTAACCTACGTGTTGCTAACGGGATTTCCCACGGTCTAAATGAAAGTGTGGAACTCATTCGAGTTGAGTTTAGCAAATTCATCCGGACTAAGTGAATCCGATAAAAATAATGATGCCGGAAGGATGGAACCGTGGGATCTTAACCGGTGCCGTTATAATCAACTTTAAGATTTGTTTTAATCAAAATAAAAAAACACTTGGAAATTAAGACTTCTCTAAACCAAAACACTTCTCTCATCCCCCGATTTATGATTTCTAAAACTAAACCTCCGCAACAACCAGGAGCTTGGAGCATGGTGGGCAGACACGGCCATCGTCGTCAACAAAACTTGAACCTACTTCAAGCAAAACCTTCTTAGAATTAAACAACAAAGCCATAGGACTTCGAGGTAGTTTCGCCTAATGCAACATAAATCCTCAACCTCTTTGTTAGGCATTTGCATTGCAAATTAAGCCCTAACCGGTCTTAGGATTCCGAGGTAGTCGTCCGATACGACAATAAACCCTCACATCTTCTGATGCTATTTGTTTGATTTTATCATACAAATATAAGCCCAAATTAATTAAAATTGGCAAGATTGAAATACTAAATAAACATTAGGACTTTCCTAAATTCAAGCCAAACAATAGGATAGTCGGGAGATTACCGAAGTTCACTTCGAATCAGTGATTTCTCCTACCTTTCTTCCTTCGGATTCACAAAACAAAAATGTTCCAAATTTGATCCATTCCCTATTGAAATTCCAAAATTCAATCTTTGAAAACCTTAAACTTTGAAATTCTTGAGAGCGAAATTATTGGTTATTAATCGAGAGTTTTCTTAGGTGATTCCCGTCACTTAAGATGTAATTAACTATAGGGGCTTGCCGTTATAGGGAATTTCAAAGAACCTGAGGTAATATAAACCCTGTTTAATACTTTCATATTAAGCGAGGAGAATTTGTCGGCTTATAAAATTGGTTTGCGGACCAAACGGATGTCACAAAACTTCTAGTTTACTTAATCGAGCCCCACCCTCAGACGGTGTAGTCTATCCTTAGGGATAGATAAACGGTTTGTGGTGCGGTGCTCGTTTATATAAACTATTTGGGATGTGAGATCGGTTTAATCTCATATCTTAAAACTTTCAAATTTAAAATTATTTTCAAAGTCAAATACTACTTTCTAAATTATATATATATTTAAATCAAATTTAAAATTTAAACTCGCCGACAACTTCTGTTAGGCGCCCCCTTTTCAAAATATCACACAACCTAAAAATAGTGCCGACAGCTTCTCATCTTAAGGTGCCATTTTTATTTGATTGTATCTTGAATATCCATCCATGAAAGAGAAGATTTCATGTTTTGAAGCAATATTGATCATCAGTTCTGGAATTGGTAGTGGGAATTCATCCTTTGGACATGCTTTATTCAAATCTCTGAAATCCACGCAAATTCTGATCTGTCCATTCTTCTTTCTGACTGGTACCACGTTGGCTAGCCAAATAGGGTATTGTTCTTCACGGACAAATTTAGTTTCTATTAGCTTCTTAACTTCAGCTATTACTTGTTCTATCTCTAGACGCATTCTTCTGGGAGCTGACTGGAACCGCAGCGTGATCCACTCCTAGCCTATGAACTGCAACCTCTTAAGCTAATCCTGGCATTTCGTCGTAACTCCAAGCAAAACAGTCATTGAATTCCATCAATAGCTTGATCATGTCTTCGGAGCTTCTTTGTTGAATAAGGAGCTAACAAAGGTCGGTCTAGGCTCTTCGATAGTACCTAAGTTAACTTCCATTAACTCGTCTATTCTAGATTTAATCTCTTCTTCAAATTCTGGCGGAGCATCTCCAATCGGTAGATCTTCGAGATCATTTGACGTTTCTAAGCAATCTTCAATAGGCTCGTAAGTAACAACCAAGCAAAATCCCATATCATCAACTGATCCTACTGTACCAAATCTGAGACCATGTTTTGAGTTTGGCGGTTGACCGGTATTATTCTATAGCTTTTCAAAGCATTGTGATTTTCCTTTTGACCATTGCTTAGGCAAAATATCATGCTGAATTAAATTTGAACACAGGGAGAATACCACTCGAAAGGTAGTTCCATTAATTCAGAAGAAGTAACATCTTCAAATTGTACATCATTTTCTATTTTGGAAGAAGAAGCACCACGGTAGAATTTGATCGGTTTAGTACCACCACCATGTACTTACTTGACCACCATACCCTCGACCTTATTAGAATGGATCAAGGTCAGGGTCATAATATGTACATAATGGTTAATCTTCTCGTACATTGATTTGTATTCTTCATTCTTCTTGTCTTTGAGAGAGATCTTGAACTGTGGTTTCTTCTGACTTATCGCTGCTGCTTCTTTCATGATTTCTTCTTCTTCAGAACTGTTCTTCCAATCAACATCGATGACCGGTTTCTTTTGTCCAACTGTTCTAATGTCTCTTCCTCGACCCCGTCCCCGGCCTCGACCTCGGGTGCGAGTTCTGGAGAAACCTTCACCATCTCTCCGTAAGGGAGTGGTGAGTAACTGTTGAACTAGAATTTCGGGTTCTTCAGTGTCTCGAACTTCTTTTCCTTCATTTGGTACAATATTTCTAAAGAAGATTGTTTTCTTCGGAGACACATAGTAGGCTGCATCTTTGTGAATTCTAATTTAATGCACGAAGAATGGTTGTAGATCACCTTTGATACACTGTTCTCCTCCTTCATAATATTTTATGCATTGGTGTAGAGATGACGGTACCATCCGGTTCTCATGGATCCACGGTCGACCCAGTAAAGCGTTGAACGATGTTTCAGAATCAATTACATGGAATTTTGCGGTTGTCTTTGCTAAATCAACGGTCCTCATTAAAAGTGTAATAGATCCAATAGCTCTTTCTCCTTTCTGATTGAACCCTCTTAATAACAACTTGTCTTCTTCGAGTTCGTGAGCATCAATTTCTAAATATGCCAACGTCTGAAGATTCGTTATGTTGATTGATGCTCCCAAATCAACCACCACTCTGGAGAGCGTAAACTTTACAATAGTGACTAAAATCTACAATGGTCAGTTATGATCAGCTGTTCCCAATTGTAGATCATTGTTCGTGAAGGTAACACCTCACTGTTCTTTTAACGAGCAAACCTCATCTAAGGAATTACAAGCCATTTAAGCTAAGAAAATTTCTGGATCAAGTAAAGCCTTGATCAGAGTTTCCCTCAGCTCATTTGACAGGATCAGAGCATCGTAGATGCTTAGTTTAGCTGGTAGCTTCCTAAGATGGGCTAGCACGTTATAATCAACTTTATTACCATGTTCCTTGGTTTCTTCCTGAATGGGCAATTCTTCTGCTGGGGTTGGCTCCTCCTGAGCAACCACCTGCTTTCTTTTATCCTTTGGACCCATTATCAGAGGTAGAACTTTTCCACTTCTTAGGTTGACTTCAGTTACTTGTTCTGAATCTGGTGGTGAATCTACCGGTGTCTCCTCTTGAATTGGAACTATTGGCTCTTCTAGAGTTGCTTCAGAATCTGATAACTTTAATTCTATCGTGATTGGAGCTCCTCGAAATTCACAAATAGACTCGTTGCTTGTTGAGCTTGCATAGCCATCTTTGTGAGCATCTTGTTCTTCGTCGTGGTCATCGAGGTTCAGTATGATTTGAGAATCATTTATCGTATTGGAATCGAGATATGGATTAGGTTGGTAGTCATTAGTTACATAATCATTAGAAACAGTCAAAACGTAGCCAACGCCAAAACTCTTATCATTATAAGATCCCACCAGGGCGAGCAAATAATCATACAAAGTCAGAGGTCCAAGGGATTTCTCCCCCGAATCGGAAACAACCATCCTAGGATAAGCAGCCCCTAGTCTACCCTTCGGAGCCTCGATTTTATTTTTATCTACGATCTTCTCCTCCTTCTGGGGCGGTTCTTTAATCGCAAGCAACAGTGCCTACTCGGCAGGTTTCGAACTTTGAGTTGAAGCGCGCACCGAAGCGGTCTAAGTATTATCCAAAATTTTCTTCGAGTAATTTCTCCAGACAGTACTCCATCCATCATCGGTCGTGTACGGGTTTATCAGGAAAATAGGATTCGTTGAAATAACATTGATGGAACCTCCTTTTTGGGGTTCCTTCATGTATTCCTTCAGGATCGTTATGTTCCCCCTTCGGAGATTATCTTCGAGCCAATTCTTAAAGGTGAAGCAATCTTTGATCTTGTATCCGAGCATCCTATGGTAGGGACAGTAGTTCAGATGAACCTTCTTGTTGACTTCTTTTGGCCTCCTGGGCTCTGGCAACTGAAAATCGGGTGTCTTCATCAAATTGTGAAACATTTTAGCCACTGCTTCAGCTTTGAAAAGATATTCCTTGTTTAGAAGTTCCTTCAGGGGACGTGGCAGACGAGGCAGTGGTTGATCATGCTGTCATGGCTGATAGCTCGGTCGAGGCTGTTGATAGCCCTGCTGAGTTTGCTGATAAATCTATTGTGGTTTTTGGTAAGTCCATTGCGGTGGTTGATAACTAGGATGTGGCTGCTCTGGAGTATTTGCATTGGTTGCTTTCCCTTATCAACTGCCGCGATAATCCCGGATTTCTTTTCAAATGCTTTCACGGGCTTCTGTTCATCAGTCTTATCGAAGAAACTTAGCCGCTTTGCCTCCTCTTGCAAGCTCCCGGCCTTGCTAAACAACTTCTCGAAAGTCTTTATTGTAAATCTTTTAAGGAGAAGCACTATCGGGCCTTGAATACTCTTAAGCAGGATATCGACTGCATGCTGTTCCTGAAGCTGTGGTTCACACTTCATACTTAAATTCCTCCATCGAAGTATGTAGTCCACAAAAGTTTCGTTTGGTTTCTGTTGCTCCACCACTAGATCACCGATAGTGATGTGGTGCTGAGCCCCAACAAACTGCTTAACGAAGAGGTTTTCCAATTTTGAAAAGGTCATGACTGAACCATTCAGATGTTATGCATACCAATCGAAGGCAATCCCTGACAAACTGCTGACGATCTGATGGAAGAGTAAATCATCACTTCCACCGGCATTGCAACAAAAATGTGCGACATGCCGCCGGGGTTTTCCGTACCATCAAAAGTCTTGAACAGAGGTAGTACGAAGCCTTTCGGGTATTGGACCGCATCAAATTCTTTAGGGTAAGGTCTACATTTGAATAGATGTCCCGCTCTTAGACTTTTCTAAGGCTTCTCACACCTGCTGTTCCACCATGTTCTTGATATCCTTCTCGGAAATCATGCTTTGTGTAGAATCCTTCTTCGTCTGTTCATCTCCATTGACAGACGTAATCTCTGTCCCTCCATCTGCAAAGCGAACGATCTCTAGGGGTGTTTCCTTCTGTGGTTGAAGCTGACTCTGGAGAGTGGCTAAAGCAGCAGCCATCTCATCCATCCTCTTTGCCATCTGAGAAATCATATCATCTTTCTCTTGAAGACGTGCTCTCATTACTTCTGGTTCATCTCTTTCTGAGGCTGATGGAACTCCTTGCAGAGCTAATGATGCTCGGGTCTCAACCATATTGATCTGGGCATACTCATCATCCATGGACTCTGATGAATCTACTTCATTGTATAATTTTTCTCCTCTTTCTTTTGCCAACCGTTGGATGTCCGTTCTTAGCTTTCCTATGGTGTCCTCTAGTGGCCACTTCCAGACGGTCTCACAGTTATCACGTGATGATTATTGAATTTCTTTATCAGGAGTTTCTTTTAATGCAGTGGCACTTTCTTCTGATTCAGGCTCTCTGATGAGGCTCTTTTTCTCGGGACATTGTGTCGGTATCAGATCAGTGAAAATAGGTCACCACACCATCCTTCTTGTAGCAGAAGGCCTAGGACCAGACGGTCTGTCGGCTATATGCTGGTAGGTGGTGTCCTCCCTAATATGATGACCCGATACAACAACAGGCGAACTAGCTCACGTCTTCTTCCTTGGTTTCTCTACAGCAGTGACAAGCTCTACTCATGGTCCGAGGCGGGATTTAGCTGGTATTCGTCCCATTCTTCTTAGGATTTCTGACATGGGGAATCTCTCTTTCTTAGCCAATTTCTCTACCACAGCTTGCAGCTGGGCAAATGGCGTAGTCCTGGCCCTTTTTCTTTTGCAGTCATTATAGTATGCAGGTCGGGGTAATGCAGCGGTGATCTTCCAGACATCTTCTTCATCCGATGTAGCAGAGAGAGGGTGAAACCTACTTCCCTCCAACAGAGGTGAATACTCAGGCAGTTCTTCCTCTTTCTCAGAAATCTTTTCCAGAAAGGCAACTTCAGTAGCCTTGGCCTTCTTGGAAATCTTTCTGCTCCTATTCCTTCTTTGAGTGTGGGTTAATGTTGCAACTCTTGAACTGGACCCTATCTCAAGGACAGAAGGTATTGTAGCAAAATTTGTACCCTCCACAGTGACAGGCTCATCACAGACTTGGATTTCCTTCCCCTTCAGTTTGGCAGGAGCTGGGGTAGGTGCAGAGATGAATAGACCGGTGGGGGTAGAGACAACAGTCCTTTTACGAACAACAGTACTTCTTTTAGTTGGAACCCTTTGTAGGGGAGGGAACTCTTGAGTCGATTTCAGGTTAAACTTAATTAAAGGCTCTTCAATTTCTGATACTTTGTTCATTAGGGTGAACAGAGTAACATCTGTGAACTTAACGTCTGTATTTTCGAATCCTCGTCTAAAGCGAATGATCCCATTGTCAGACAGCTAAGTCCAGTCCATTGGTGAATGAGAAAATCAGCTTTAGCGCAGACATTTCCTACAGGGAGGTACCTGGTAAGCATTCATATTTATTTTCTCCTGCACTTAAAATACAGGTTAAAGCATTTATATAATTGCAAGAAAACACCTAGGTAAAGCTAAGGGAAGGTTTTGGTTTTCTACCAAAATCCTAATCCTATAGCTAGTCAATTCCTATGTCGTCTAGGCTCTTATGTTTTCTTAAGGTTAATTTTCTTCACCAAAGAACAATTAAGTTCAATTGTTCTTCTAAAACATCCCATTGTATTGAGAAAGTGCTTAGGACGAGTCCTAAACATCTTTTCAATACTTCTGAGATTATTTTGAGTCCAAATGAATTTCATTGTACAAGTGAATTAATCATTCAAAAGATTTAGTTAAGTTTTGCTTCTTACTCAGTGAACTAGGATGTTTGATTATCCTATGAGTGAAGTGACATTTCACTTAATGCTTTATTTAAGAGTTATGATAATGAAAGCCTTTAGGTGTAAATTAATTTGTTGAAGATTTTAACAATTCTTAATTAGAAAATTGGAATTGATGATTTTGAAATGATTTGGTTTAGTTATAAATTCGAACTAATAATTTTAAATTTGGAATAGTGTTCAAGTTGTTTTAACTCAATTTAAATCTTTATATTTTAGATTAATTTTACCATTTTAAATTTGCTTAGGTTGGAAGAGGTGTTTAAATTATTTATTTTTATTAAATTTTAATGACTTTATTTGGATTGATTGTAATATTTTAGGTTGATTTTAATTAGTTTGATTTTTTTATTCATTTTTATTATAAATTGTTTTGATATTGATTTTTAATGTTTCAAATTTGTTTTAGGTTTGTTCTTAAGTGATTTTAAATTAATTTTAAATGTTTAAAATTTATTTTTAGTTGATTATTAATTATTTAATATTTTATGCTTTAAAAGAGTTATTTTCCTTTTAATCATTAATTTCAATTATCATCTTAAGTTTAATTAGGAGTTAACTATTATCAAAGTGATTTATTTAGGGATCTTAAATTAAAGGGTTAATGTCATCTCAAGTCACATCCCTAATAATCCAAAATTTTAATTATCCTCAAAAATTTAAATGATTTAATTAATTAAAGTTCCATTTTGATATTTTCAAAGTGATCAATGAGTTTCTACCCCTCTACTCCCTATATTTCAATCACCCAAGAGGAAATTAAGATCAGATATTTTACCCTACCTTTTAATTAAACCTAAAGTATTAATTTGGGTTAAAATCCTTTAATTACCTTTATGCCCCTTTAGGCTTATTTATTTCATAACTCATCAAATTAAGCACAAATAAATTTAAATTTTTTATGTCACTTCCCTCATATGTCAATTCAGAAACTAGAGGAGACAATGTGATTTTTCTGAATTTTATTTAATTTATATATTTATTTTTTCGAGAAAATGAGGGTTTTCAATGAAAATTTAACAACATGACCAAGGTGAGGTGTCAATCCTTAGGAAAATTATGGGATGTCCCTACTGAACAGAGGACCACCTAGACCAATTTTGGTGATTTTTTGAGTTATATTTTATTTTTTATAATTATTTTGAGTTTTATGGTATTAACTAATTATAAAATAAAATTAAAGTTGAAAATTAAGTTTTATATTTTTCATAAATCCTTCTGAACTCAAGGAGTTAAGAGAAGTAAATTTTATATTTTTCTAATTTTTTCTTTGATTTACTAGAATTAATTAAGTGAAAATGTTGAGAAATTCATTTTTTAATGTTATAAATTGTCCTAAGCCTTTAAAATTCAATTTCTTAACCTATATACTTGAGTAAAATATTTAGTTTGTTCCTAAGTGATTAGGAGTAAAAAAGTGACGTTTTTGTGATTTTGAATATTTTTGTGATTTTTATTATTTTTTAATTATTAACATATTAGAAATATTATTAAAAATGAAAAATTTTAGAAAATTCCAATTTTAATTTTCCTAGACTCCTCTGATATCAAAGAGCCCTCAAAATCATTTTGGTGAATTTTTGAAGTGTATTTTAGGTTTTATAAATTTTTTAATTTTAAAAATAGTCATACAACTTAAATAATTCATTTAATGGGTTAAATTATTTTCAATTGACTTCAAATTTTTATGTGAGGTTCTTTGCATCCTAAGTGACAGTGGAGAATTATTTTCATGTAATTTTGATGTTTGGTTAATCCTAATTAATTAAAACTCATTTTTTGGTGTTTAGACCAATTAGGGTTATTCTTAAGGAATTAAATCAAGCCATAATTTTCCTAGGGTCCTCGTGTCATGAGATACCTCCCCTAATTTTCCTAGAATTTTCTAAGCAACAAGCTAATTACTGGAATTAAAACATCAAGACAGACACATAAATTTGAAAAATCAATATCTTGGCAAAGAGATGGCCTATGGCCTTGGAAAATTTAGCAAATGTTCCCAAGAACAAAGTCTACAAAAGCCCTATAGTCTCATGTCATGGTGAATTGTATAAATGCATGGAGAATTAAAATACATAAATAAGTGAATAATTAATTAAAAATAAAATACTAATCAAAATAACTTAATTCTTTTTCCACATTGTTCACCTCTATTCACTGAGTAAGGGGGTATTTTTATTTTATTTTTATGATTTTTCTACAAATAGATATGAATTTTTGAAGTTTATGGTATTTAAATAAATTAAAAAATACCCTATTTTTCTATTTAAACCAGTGAGCAACGTGTCAACCTCGACAGCTTCGAAGCTCCACATGGAACTGTTGACCTCATTTTTGATGAGGTCTTCTCTTCTTCTCTTTAGTACTTAGGATCTAGCCTTAGGCTTTTCCTTTGACTATCTTAGAGGACTAGAATTGGGACCCACCTTTTAGAAATTCAAACCACTTCTTAACTCCCCGCAAACTCCACAAACTCGACTGTAGACCCCTAATCACCTGAGGGTCGAAATCAAATGTGGAAGTTTAAAGGATGAGTTCCTATAGGACTCTTTGGCCTTAGGACTGCCCTGGGTGGCCTGGTCTAGTGAAGGGGGCTGACTTACACACACACTACACTTATACACTACACTTTCACACACCCATACTTAACTTGACCTCCTGACTCATGTGGGTGATTCACATGGATGGTCCTTAAACCCTAAGCCCTTGGCTAAGAGGGTTAGTAACAACATAGTGAATGCCTCAAATGAGTCCCTTCATGGTTCACATGGGCTTGATATGGCTTCATGGCTCAACCAAAATGACTTCTTTCCACTTACATCCACCCAATCTTCAATTTTCCAAATTTTCAATTTTTGACCCCCGGGACCCTACACCCGCTTAGCCTACCCAAAACCCCCGAAATTACCCAAATTTCTCAAAATTTCCAAATTATCCAAAGTTCTCCAAAATCATTCCCAAACATTTCCACATCACTTAAATTGATCATCTATACCCAAAAATACCAAAAATTCCAAGAAAACTTCCCAATACCCTCCAAATACCCAAAATATCCCTCTTGGCCAAAAATCCAAAAATTCAGAAAATTCCCAGAAAATTCCAGAAAATCCCAAATATTCCCAATTTCATTTTTTCCAACTACACCATGGGCGAATTTTGTCAATTTACCCTACTTTTGTCAGAACCCCCAATTTGACCCATTTTAACCCTAAGTGAACCCAATGTCAAACCAAACCTACCCAATTGACCCCAATTCTGGTCCAATTCAATTCTAAACTTCAATTCAATATCCCAAATACCAATCTAGACCAAATCCAAGCCCAATTTGATTGACATTTGGATCCAATCTCACTTTTGGCCTTAAAGCCCAATTTGGACCCATGACCCAAACCTAACCCAAACTCACCCAATTCAATTCCAATTAACCCCAAATCTTTTCTAAATCTTCCTTAACATTCCCACAAACAAAACACTAACATGATTTGCCCAAAATTTGGACCCAAATCCCACTCAAATTCAACCCAAAGCTAAAAGGCCCAATTTTGACCTAAACCCAAACCTAGCCCAAATGAGCCCAAACCCCAAAATCAAAGCCCAACCAAAGTCAAAACCTCTTTGAAACACTCCCATAAACATTTCTCAACATTAATTTTACATAAATTTCAACCCTAGCCCAACATTGGCCCAACTTCGCCCACTTGGACCTATATTGGCCCATTCACCAAAAGAGCCCAAATTCAACCCAATTCAAATCCAAATCACCCCCAATTTGCTTCAAGTCACTCATGACACATCCATGAGCTAAACCTAACAATTATTTGGCCCAACCTCTTTACAAAATTCCCATCCATAAATTCATTTTTAAACTTAAAGGCCCATTCCTTAAACCATTTTAAAAGCCCACTTCCACCAAATCCAAAACCCCAAAAATTCTTCCAAAGCCCATATGACATTTCCCCTCATCATACTTTCAATTAAAATCATCCCTAAGTCCTAAACCAATGATCAAATAATTCTAAATGAAGCTTCATCCAAATTTCCACCAAATTATCCAAAATCCTTAAAATCCTTTTTTATGAAATCGACCAAACTTTTTGCCAAGCCAAAGGTGAGCCATGAAGCCATGCATGAGCCACATGTGAGCCATGAGAGCTTTGGACACTCCACCATGCCATATTGGGTAAGAAGAGGGGGGCTTTCCTTAATCCCTAAAGCTCATTAGCCTTAATCATGTTTCACCTAAACTTAAATTTAATCCAAATATATTTGGATGGAGACTTCTCCATGCCAAACCAAATCGATCCCTTCGATCCCCCACAACATCCAAAGCCACCTCAAGGGTGCACCAAGCCCAAATGGGTGGATTGACCCATTTAGACTCAAAACTAGCCATGCCCCATTCTACTTTGAATCAAAGCCTTTACACATGGCAATTGCCAATCGCTTGCACCAAGCCCCGGCTCCCGACCCACCCGACCTCGAGGGTGACCAATGCTTGGCCGGCCGGCCACCGAGCCGCCGGAAAACACCATGGCCGAGAGCTCACATGTGAGCCAACTTTGAAATTCTCACTCGCTAAGTTGCCCCATGCCCACTGGCCACCCCAGTCGTTCTTCTCCTCACCAGAGCAACTCGATCCCATGCCTCAACTCCCCCTGGGAGGCCCTCCACCCTCTCCTATTTAAACTCCACCCCTCTCGGCCATGAGAGGTGCTGAACAAAAACCTTAAGGAAACTCTGCCAAAATTGTTCCAGACTCCTCCCCATATATAGAGCACTTGATCCTCAGAGTGAGATCCCCCCGCCATTTCTTCTCTCGCGAGCTCAATTTCGGAGTCGAAATTCCACCCAAAACCAGGACACTTCTCCACAGGTGAGCCAATTCCCAAATTGATTGGTTCTACACCTTCACCGTACCAAGGGAAGGTGTCCACCGACAAAAGCCCCATCTCCGGAGCCACCCGACTTGCTCCAGCCTCCAAGCTTTGTGATCGGGCTTGGTCGAAATCCAACCTGGACAATTCACTGGACCGGGAGGCTTCATCCGGAGCTTCGCTGGG
Organism: Papilionanthe hookeriana x Papilionanthe teres; assembly: GCA_022702705.1. Lineage (NCBI taxonomy): Eukaryota > Viridiplantae > Streptophyta > Magnoliopsida > Asparagales > Orchidaceae > Papilionanthe > Papilionanthe hookeriana x Papilionanthe teres. The sequence continues at coordinate 66,656,665 of CM040430.1, read as the reverse complement.
ATCCAATCGAAGGTGCAACAACTCTCAGATCGAAACCACACTTCTCTGAGCAAAGGTATGAGCTAATTCTTCATCCCGAGCTTCTGGAGATTCTCCATTTCAAATTCTTTAATTTCAATGCATGTTAACCATATAGATGTGTTCATCTCTTCAAGACGAATCCATAGAGCATAAGAACATGAAAATCCATCGAGTATCGAGTGAGATCTTAGGGATTTAGTGTGGACTGGCTCTCGGGTGATGACGCTCGGGGACGATGAATGGATGCCGTCCATTCAATACACGCGCGGATGAACGGCTCGGACGGCGTCGGACCGAGAGACGGTACGAGAACCGCGGGGCCCGGGCTACCGACTCGGGTGGCGGCGTCGAATGGGAGCGCGACGCGTGTGCGTTCGGAGCCGCCGAGGCCGACGTGGCGCCGCGTGGATAAATAGAAAATTAGGGTATTTTTCTATTTATTTAATTCCCTAAACTTCAAAAATTCATATTTCTCTCGTAGAAAAATCGGAAAAATAAAATAAAAATACCCTCTTGCTCAGATGAATCGAGAGGAGAATAATGTGGAAAAGAAATCATTTAATTTCACCAAGTATTTTATTTTTTATAATTTATTTACTCTCTGCATACTTTTAATTCTCCATGCATGTATACAATTCACCATGGCATGAGACCATAGGGCTTTTGAAGCCTCCGAATTTGGGAACATTCCCCGAATTTTCCAAAGTCGAGGCCATCCCTATGAAAAGTTATTGATTTTTCAAATTCGGGCCACTCTTTTGAGTATTTTAATTCCAATAAATAAGCATGTTGTGAAATAAATTCTAGGAAAATTTGGTGATGTTCTTTATGACCGAGAGAACCCTAGGAAAAATAGGTTTTGACTTAGTTCATTTAAAACAACCCTAATCTGGCTTAAACACCCAAAATAGGTCTTTATTTAATTAGAGTCAACCAGGCATCAAATTGACTTGAAATCAATTCTCCACTGACCTTTAGGATCAGAGGAATCCACCATAAAAGTTTGAGGTCAATTGGACTTGGTTAGCTCCACTAATTGGGTTGATTAAGCCACTTAGTCATTTTAAACTTTAAAAATTCATAACTTTTAAAATACCTTTCAAAAATTCACCAAATTGGATTTGGAGCCTCTCTAATATCAGGGGAACCTAAGAAAATTAAAATTTCAATTTTCTAAAAAAGTTCATTTTTAATAATATTTTAATATTTTTAATAATTAAAAAATAATAAAAATCACAAAAATAATAAAATTCACCAAAATGTCACATTTTGAATCTTAATCACATAGGAACAAATCCCACATTTTTCTTAGGTCTATTTAGTGAGATATTAAATTTTAAAGCCCTAGGGTAATTTTAAAATTAAAAAAATGTATTTTCTAGCATTTTCACTAAAATAATTATAATAAACCATAGAAAAATCAGAAAATTGCAAAATTTGCTTCTCTGATTTCCTTGATATCAGAGAGATTTTTGAAAAATATAATATTCATATTTCAACATTTATTTTATTTTTAAATTAATTAACACTCCAAAACTTAAAATAATTATAATAAAAATAATATAATTCAAAAAATCACCAAAATTGGTTCAAGTGCTTCTCTGGTCATTAGGAATGTCCCCTAATTTTCTTAAGGACAGAAACTTTCCCTTGGTCATGTTATTAAATTTTCCTTGGAAAGCTCTATTTTTCACCAAAAATAATTATATAAATAAATTAAATATAGAAAAATCACATTTTCTCCTCTCATGTCTTTATTGACACATGAGTAAAGTTACATAAAAATTTCAAGTTTATTTGAGTTCAATTTAGTGAGTTATGAAATTATTAAGCATAAAGGGTAAAGTGGTAATTAAAATTTTAATCCTTAATTAAATTTTTTTAGGTTTAATAAAAAATTAACAAGTAAAATATTTGATCCTAATCTGATTTGGATGATTGAAATTTAAATAATTAAAGGGTAGAAACCCATTAAGCAATTTTAAAATGATTAAACCTTAATTAAATAATTGATTAAATTTGGAAGAATAATAAAATTGGAATTATTAAAATAGGGATATTATTAGGAAGAGATTTATTCTTTAATTTAAAAATCCCTAAATTAATTATCTCATTAATATTCAATTCTTAATTAAAATGATAACTCAAATTCAAAACATTAAAAGACTTAATCATTAAACTAAAATTAAATTATTAAACTCTTTTAAGAATTTCAATTAAAATTAAAAAATAAAATTAAATTAAGTAAATTAAATTAAATCAAATTAAATTAAATTAAATTAAAATTAAAAGTTGAATTAAATTAAATTAAATTAAAGATTAAATTAAATTAAATAAATAAATTAAATTAAATTAAATAACTTAAATTAAATCAAATTAAATAACTTAAATTAAATCAAATTAAATGAATTAAATTAAATTAAATCAAATTAAATTAAATTAAACAATCAAATTAAATTAAATTAAATCAAATTAAATTTAAATTAAATCAAATCAAATTAAATTAATTTAACATCAAATCAAACTCAATTGAATTAAATTAAAATTAAAACTCAATTAAATTAAATTAAATTGAATTAAGTATAACATCACCTAAAACAGAAAGAAATTAAATATAAAGCAAACTTGAACACTATTCCAAATTTAAACCCTTCAACTTAAATCAAATCATTTGAATACCAATTTACCCTTGAAAGCTTTAGTTATCATAACTCCTAAATAGGACATTAAATGAAATGTTACTTCACTTATAGGATATTCAAATGTCCTAGTTCACTGAGTAAGTTAACAAAACTTGAATCCCCGGATGATTAATTCATTTATATAATCGAATTCATTTGGACTTAAAACAATCCTAGAAATATTGAAAAGATGTTTAAGATTCTTCTTAAGCACTTCCTCAATATGATAGGACATTTATAAGAACAATTGAATTTAATTATTCTTTGATGAAGAAAATCGTCTTCAAACAAAAACACAAAGAACCTAGACGTCATAGGAAATGACTAGCTATAGGATTAGGAATTTGGTAGAAAACCATAACCTCTACCTTAGCTTTACCTAGGAACTTGCTTAAATATTATAATTGTGTTTTAAGTGCAGCTTGGAATGACGGGAAGACCCTCTAGGTACGCTTTTATTTTATTGCAATTTACTTTCTTGCAATTTATTCAACAGCATTGCACTTACTTTTCTTGCATGATAAACAACTGTTGCATGAAAACCCACACCTTTAGGATAGTCCCTAAAACTGAAACCAAAACTAAGTTAAAAGTCATTGCAAGATAAAATTCACCGCCACAACATTTCAAAATATAAAACAACTCAAAATTTAATCACAAACGAACACAAAACTACAATTACAACTAAATTAAAACGTCCCGTTGGATGATCGGGAATACCTCGGATGATGTAACCTACGTGTTGCTAACGGGATTTCCTACGGTCTAAATGAAAGTGTGGAACTCATTCGAGTTGAGTTTAGCAAATTCATCCGGACTAAGTGAATCCGATAAAAATAATGATGCCGGAAGGATGGAACCGCGGGATCTTAACCGGTGTCGTTATAATCAACTTTAAGAATTGTTTTAATTAAAATATTGAAAACACTTGGAAATTAAGATTTTCTCTAAACCAAAACACTTTTCTCATCCCCTGATTTATGATTTCTAAAACTAAACCTCGCAACAACAAGGAGCTCGAAGCATGGTAGGCAAGACGGCCATCGTCATCGACAAAACTCGAGTCTATTTCAGCAAAGCTTTCTTAGAATTAAAATAACCAAGCCATAGGACTTCGAGGTAGTTTGCACTAGTGCAACATAAACCCTCAACCTTTGTTAGGCATTTGCATGATCAGGTCATGTAAATTAAGCCCTAACTCGGTTTTAGGATTCCGAGGTAGTCGTCCGATACTACATAAACCCTCACATCTTCCGTGCTATTTCGTATGATTCTATCATATAAATATAAGTCCTAATTAACTAAAATTGGCAAGATCAAAACATTTAAATAAATATTAGGACTTCCCTAAATCCAAGCCAAACAATAGGATAGTCGGGAAATTACCGAAGTTTACTTCGAATCTGTGATTTCTCCTACTTTTCTTCCTTTGGATTCACAAAACAAAATGTTCCAAACTTGATCCATTCCCTATCGAAATTCCAAAATTCAATACCTTGAAAACTTAAACTTTGAAATCCTCGAGAGCAGAATTATTGATTATTATCGAGAGTTTTCTTAGGTGATTCCCGTCACTTAAGATGTAATTAACTATAGGGGCTTGCCCTTATAGGAATTTCGAAGAACCTGTGTAATATAAACCCCGTTTAATGCTTTCATATTAAGCGAGTGGAATTTTGTCGGCTTATAAAATTGGTTTGCGGACCAAACGGATGTCACAAATCTTCTAGTTTATTTAATCGAGCCCCACCGTCAAGCGGTGTGTCTATCCTTAGTGATAGATACACGGCTTGTGGTGCGGTGCTCGTTTATATAAACTATTCGGGATGTGAGATCGGTTTAGTCTCATACCTTAAAACCTTCAAATTTGAAATTATTTTCAAAATCAAATACTACTTTTCAAATTATTTATTTTAATTAAATTAAAAATTCGCCGACAGATTTCTGTTAGGCGACCCCTCTTCAAAATAAAACACAACCTAAAAATATGCCGACAGCATTTCTGGCGACTCCGCTGGGGAAAAATCCTCTCTCCATTATAATCAGATAATTCTGCTTTCAAAAATCGGTAGTATATCCATATCCTTAATGGGTCAAACTACCCTTCTTTCCGTTGGAATACTATGTTCATTTCTATCTTGAATGAGTATAGCCAACATCCTCTCGGATTTAGGAGCCACTGTTTAGACACCCCTAAACAGAGAGGTTCCGAGATCCTTTTACCTCATTTTCGAGGTGGGGTGGACCTCCAATAAGTGTTAGTTTAGGAATGATCCTTCGAGTCGAGAAGTCTTGCTTAAGACTTTCTTTCCCTTTCCAACTCTGAATCGGATTCCTTACCTTCTCTACACCTTGGAACATTCCGTTCTAAATAAACAAACCCTCTAATAAGTGACTCTTTTAACAAATGATTCCCTCTTATAAATACATGAACAAAAACGAGTTCGGACTCTTTTCAATTCCTTTCTTTTCATCCTAAAGAAAAGAAGCATAACTTGGACCGACAACCGTAATCTACCTTGCGAAATGGAAGCCCCGAAACTCGATTTTCTCCTTCACCAACGGACCGGATATCGCCGTCTATAAGGATGAGCCGCCCGACAATGGGATCATCCGATTTGGACGAGGATTTGAAAACACGAACGTCAAGGTCACCGACGTCTCCCTCTTTGCACCGACGAACAAGGTATCTCAAGCCGAGGAGCCACCGCTCGAGTTCAACCTTCAGTAGACCCAAGAGTTTCCTCCCCGCAAAGGATCCCGACTAGGAGGAGTACCGCCGTCCGCAGGAGGACCGTTCTTACTACCCCCACCGGTCTAGTTGTTTCCGCACCTACCCCGACTTCGCCAAATCAAAGGGGAAAGAAATCCGTAACTATGGTAAACCCGTTACCGTGGAGGGTACAGTATCTTCTCGTAAGACCTTCGTTTTCGAAATCGGGTCCAGCTTCAAAGATTCCGTCACTAACAAAGACCCAAAGAAGAAACGAAGTAGAAGGATCGCCGCAGAAGCCGCAGCCGCCGAAATTGCTTTCCGGAGGAAATTCCGTATCCGCCAAGATATACACCGCTACCGTAATATACACCACTCGCCCGACTACATACCACTTTTGGGAGGAAGCGGGTTCCATCCCCTCTCCGCCGCGGAGGATAAGGAGAATGTTCGCAAGATTGTCGCCACATTACCTCGCCCCGCATACTACAACGATAGCCGCAAGAAAAGAACTAGAACTACGCCGTTTGCTCGACTGCAAACTTTGGTAGAAAAGTTAGCAAGGAAGGAAAACTGCCCCGTATCGGAAATTCTACGAAGGATAGGGCGGGTGCCGGTCAAATCCCGTCTTGGGCCCCGAGTAGAGCCCGCCGTCATGACAGAAAAGCCAAGCAAGAGAATGAAGGCTAGCCCGCCTGTCGTAGTCTCATGATTGCAGACTAGGGAGGATACCACCTTCCAAACATTTGGCCGACGTACCATCCGGTCCTAGACCTTCCGCCGCTAGAAGGATGGTATGGCGTCCCACTACGGGCGACTGAGATCGAAACAAGCAGCCTCGAGAAAGAAAGTCTCTCCGGAGGCTGGAATCCGAAGAAAGTGCTACCGCGATAAAGGGGACTCGTGAAAAGGGACCCGGCAACTATCACATGACAACCGCAAAGACACACAGAAAGCTCCGCTAGAAGACGCCATGGAAAAGTTGAGAACCGATATCCGACGGTTGGCAAAAGAAAGAGAAAAAAAGTTCGGAGATGAGATCGATTCATCGGAGTTCATGGACGACGAATACGCAGAAATCAATATGGTTGAGACACGAGCTACATCGCCTTCGCAAGGTGCTCCCCGCACTGCAGAAGAGAGGAGCCGGAACCGATGAGAAGACGACTTCAGAAAAGGACGACACGATCGCTCAAATGGCAAAAGGATGGAAGAGATGGCCGTAGCTTCGGCCACTCTCCGCAGTCAAGTACAACCACATGCGAGAAACACCCCCGCAGGTCATTCACATTGTAGACGGAGGAAAGGAGATTACATCCGTCAATGGGGATGATCGGTTAAAAAGGATGCAACACAAAGTATGATCGCCGAAAAGGATATCAAGAACTTAAGTAGAACGACAGAGTGCGAGAAGCCTTAGCACAATCGAAGAACGGGACATCCATTCGGACGGGTAGACCTTACCCAGAAGAATTCGACGCTGTCCAATACCCGAAAGACTTCGTACCACCTCTGTTCAAGACATTCGATGGAACCGGGAACCCCCGACGGCATGTTGCACACTTTCGTGCCAGTTGTTGCAATGCCGGCGGAAGCGATGCGTTACTCTTCCGACAGGCTCGTCGTCAGTCCGTCGAGAATCGCCTTCGACCGGTATGCGGAATTACCCAATGGCTCGGTGAAGACATTCTCGGAGATAAAGAGCCTCTTCATCAAGCGATTTGTCGGAGCTCGACACCACATCACTATAGGTGATTTAGTGGTAGAGAAACAAAGGCCGAATGAAACTTTGGTGGATTACATACTTCGATGGAGAAATTTAAGCATGAAGTGTGAACCACAACCGCAAGAACAACATGCGATCAGCATCTTGCTTAAAAGCATTCACGGCCCGATAGCACTTCTCCTCAAAGGATTCACTATTAAGACTTTTGAGAAGTTGTTAAGCAAGGCCGGAAGCTTGCAAGAAAAGGCGAAGCAATTAAGTTTCGCCGACAAGACTGACAAGCGTAAGCCGGTGAAGACCTTCGAAAAGAAATCCGGGATCATTGCTAGCAGTTGATAAAGGCAAGCAACCGATGCAAATACCACCGTAATGGCCGTAGCAACCACAACATGACTACCAAGAACCCCGGTCCAGCTATCGATCGTCTCCGCAGTATGAACAACCGCCTCGTCCGCAACGTACATTAAGGGAGCTTCGAGCAGAGAATATCCTTTCAAAAATGAAGCAAGATCGAAAATGTTCCGTAGCCTAATGAAGACTCCGCATTTCCACTGCCGTAACCTAAAAGACCGCGAGGAAGTCAACAAGAACGGTGATTCCAACTTTTACCCCTACCACCGGATGCTCGGGCACAAGATGAAGATTGCATTACCTTTAAAAGTTGGCTCAATGACAACCTTCGGAAAGGAAATATAACAATCCCGAAGGAGTACATGAAGGAACCCCGTAAAGGAGGTTTCGTCAATGTTATCTCAACCGATCCCGTCATTCCGATAGATCCCTATGCAACCGACGATGGATGGACTACCGCCCGGACGAGGTCTTCGAAGAAGATTTTAGACAACATCCGAACCGCCTCGGTGCTAGCTTCAATTCGCAGTTCGAGACCCGTTAAACCGCACTATCACTTGCGATGAAGAACCACCTCGACAGAGACGATCGAAGAAAAGAAGAAAATCGACGAAGAAGAGGGACCGAGACTCCTAAGGCTAGGACTAGAGGTCGCTTATCCTCGGATAGTTGTTTCCGATTCGGGGAGAAATCCCTCGAACCTCCGATTTTGTATGATTATCTCGCTCACTTCGGTGGGATCATATAATGATAAGGGTGATGGCGTTGGCTACGTTTTGATCGTTTCTAACGATTACGTAACTAGCGACAATCCGGACATCGACTTCGATACCAACAGCAATTCTCAAATCATACACGATCTCGACGAGCAAAATAACGAAGAAGACATCCATCAAGGAGGCTACGAGAGTTCAACAAGCAACAGATCTATCTGTGAGTTTCGAGGAGCTCCAGTTACGATAGAGTTAGAGCCTTCAGATTTTGAAGATAATCCGGAAGAGCCTGTCATTCCGATTCAGGAGACACCGGCAAGTTCAACACTAGATTCAGAAGAAATTACAGAAGTCAACTTAAGAAGTGGAAAAGTTCTACCTCCAAGAATGGGTCCAAAAGACAAAAGAAAGCAGGTGGTTGTTCAAGAAGAACCAACCCCGGCAGAAGAAATACCCATTCGAGAAGAAGTCGAGACACATGGAAATAAAGTGGACTACAACGTGCTAGCCCATCTTAGGAAACTACCAGCCAAACTGAGCATTTACGACGCTCTCATCTTATCAAAGGAGATGAGAGAAGCTCTGATCAAGGCCTTACTTGATCCGGAAATTTGCTTAGCTCAAATGGCCGGAGATTCCTTAGATGAGGTTTGCTCGTTAAAGGAACAACGAGGCGTTACCTTCACGGACAATGACCTACTACTTGGGACGACAGATCACAACCGACCGTTGTACATTTCAGCTTACAATTGGGAAATTTACGCTCTCCGCAGTATTGGTGGATCCAGGAGCATCAATCAACATAATGAGTCTTCGAACACTAGCATACTTGGAAATTGATGCTCGTGAGCTCGAAGCAGACAAAATGTTATTAAGAGGATTCAACCAGAAAGGAGAAAGAGCCCTCGGATCAATAACGCTACTAATGAAGACCGGTGACTTAGCAAAGACAACCGCGAAATTTCACATAATCGATTCAGAAACGTCGTTCAACGCTCTACTCGGGCCGACCATGGATACATGAAAACATGATGGTACCATCATCTCTACATCGTTGCATCAAATACTACGATGGAGGGGAACATCGCATCAAAGGTGACTTACAACCATTCTCCGTACATGAGATTGGAATCCACGAAGACGCGACCTATTATGCACCACCGAAGAAAACAATCTTCTCCGGAGATACCGTAACAAGTGAAGCAAAGAAAGTCCAGACAACGAAGAACCCGAGGTTCTAGTCCAACAGTCACTCACCACTCCCTTCCGGCGAGATGGTGAAGGTTTCTCCACAACTCGCATCCGAGGTCGAGGCCGGGGACGAGGTCGTGGTAGAGACACTAGGACAATTGGACAGAAGAAACCAGCCATCGATGTTGATTGGAATGATAGTTCTGAAGAAGAAAAAGAAATCAAGCGAGAAGTAGCGACAATAAGTCGGAAGAAGCCGCAATTCAAGATCTCCCTCGAAGATGAAAAGAATGAAGAATATAAATCAATGTACGAGAAGATTAACCACTACGTACATACTATGACCCTAACCCCGATCCATTCTAATAAGATCGAGGGTATGGTGGTCAAAGAGGTACATAACGACGGTGCAAGGCCAATCAAATTCTACCGTGGTGCTTCTTCCTCCAAAACTGAAAATAATGTACAATTCGAAGATGTCACTTCATCGAATTAATTGAATTACCTTTCGAGTGGTACTCTCCCCGTGTTCAAAATTTAATTCAACGTGGTTTCTTACCTCGACAATGGACAAAAGGCCAATCACAACATTTTGAAAAATTATGGAATAACTCCGTCGTCCACCCAATTCAAAGCATGGACTCGGATTCGGCACGTAGGGTCAGTCGACGATACCGAATTTTGCTTGGTTGTCACTTGTAAGTCCAATGAAAACCGCATGGAAACTACGGACGAACTCGAAGATTTACAAATTGGAGACGCTCCACCGAATTCGAAGAAGAAATCAAATCTACAATAGATGAGTTAACGGAAGTTAACTTAGGTACTAGCGAAGAGCCTAGACCTACCTTTGTTAGCTCCTTACTCAACAGAGAAGACTCCAAAGAAATAATCAAATTATTAATGGAATTTAAGGACTGTTTTGCTTGGAACTACGATGAAATGCTAGGATTGGCTCCAGAGGTTGCAGTCCATAAGCTAGGAGTGGATCCTACTTCGTCCCGCCGTACAAGGTCCCGTAAGAATGCGTCTAGAAATCGAACAACAAGTCATAGCCGAAGTTAAAAAGCTAATAGACGCTAAATTTGTCCGCGAAGAACAATACCCGACTTGGCTAGCCAATGTGGTGCCGATCGAAAGAAGAATGGTCGATCGAATTTGTGTAGACTTCGGAGATTTAAACAAAGCATGTCCAAAGGATGAATTCCTCTACCGATCCTGCAACTAATGATCGACATTGCTTCAACACATGAAATATTCTCGTTCATGGATGGATCTTCGAGATACAACCAGATAAAAATGGCTCCGTAAGATGAAAAGCTTACAACGATTCGAACGCCGATCGGAGTATTTTGCTACACGAGAATGCCATTCGGACTAAAAAACGCAGAGCAACCTACCGAGAGCAATGACAAGAATTTTTGATGATCTCATCCACAATCAAGTCGAATGCTACGTGGACGATGTGGTCATCAAAAGCAAAGCAAAGGAAAACCACTTCGTATGATTTGAGAATTGTTTTCGAACGATTAAGACAATTTAACCTTAAGATGAATCCCTTAAAATGCGCCTTCGGCGTCACCTCCGGAAATTCTTAGGATTCGTTGTCCGACATCGTGGAATTGAAATCGACCCGGAAAAGATTAAAGCTATCTTAGAAATGCCGCCTCCCAAAACCTTAAAACAACTACGATCTTTTCAAGGAAGTCGGCATATCTTCGACGCTTTATCTCAAACCCGTCGGTAGGTGTCGGCCTTTCTCGTCACTAGTTAAAAAGGACGCCAAATTTATTTGGGAAGAGAAATGCCGTAAGGCCTTCGAGGACATTAAACAATATTTAATGACACCTCCCGTCTTAGCAGCCCTGGCCTCGGTGTAGATCACTGATACTTTACACCGCCGCTTTAGACGACTCTCTCGGAGTCCTGTTAGCCTGTGTCAATGATGAGGGTAAAGAAAATGCTCTTTACTACTTAAGCCGTCGTTTACTTCCGACGGAAGTAAGGTATCCCGCAATTGAAAAGCATTGTTTGGCCTCGATCTTCACCGCTCAAAAGCTCGGGCACTACATGCTTTCTCATAAGGTTAACTCGATCTCGAAGTTTAATCCATTGCAATACCCGATGACTCGTCCAACACTTTCCAGCGGACTTGCCGGATGGTCAATGATATTATTGCAATTCGATATAACTTTCGTGCCTCTCGCGTGCCGTAAAGGGACAAGTCTTAGCGGACTTCCTCGCAAAGACACCCTTTGCCGCCGAATCTCCTCTCAATGACGATCCGCCGGATGAACAAATAATGAACCTAGAAGACCTTGATGATCGACGTTGGGAATTATATTTCGACGGAGCATCTTCAGCACACAAAGACGAAGAATCGCAAGTGATAGTGCCCAGTAAGGCAGGAATCGGGCTAATCTTTATAACGCCGGAGCGGGGGATGTTAAGATACTCCTACCACTCGACGTAACCGTGTACAAACAATGAAGCGAATCACGAAGCCCTCATAACAGGATCGGAATTAGCTATTCAAATGGGGATAACGGACATCAACATCTACGGGGATTCACAGCTAATCATTCAACGGATCGTCGGACAATATAGAATTTTTAAACCAAGACTCGAACAATACTTCCAGTATGCCATACAAATTGTTGGAACGGATTCCAAATGTGACAATCTACAAAATTCCCGAAAAGAGAATGCTTTAAACAGATGCTTGAGCCCGTCTCGCAAAAGAATTTGCTCGTTTGCAAGATGAATCAGTGGAAGTGCCGCTTCACGGACGTCGAGTCCTATCACGACTCGACATAGACACAATACACAAACCGTAAAAAGAAAAAGAAGCAGTTGCAAGCAAGTGATGTAAAAACACGGAAGATCAGGCGACGACCATCGATGGACTACTCCGCAAACAGAAAGCTACCATACGATAGGTCGCTAATCCATCGTATCAAGAAAAGAACTCGTCCTACGCATTAATAAACAACACATTATACGAAGGTCTTTCGATCAAATGTGGTTAAGGTGCCTAAGCGGGTCCGAGGCCCGCGAAATTGTTAAAGAGGTGCATTCAGGACTCCGTGGCGCTCACCGGCCGGGTCCGAAGATGAAAATGAAAATTAAAAGACTAGGGTACTACCGGCCCTCGATGATGACCGACCGCATGAAAATCGCCAAGAGCCGTCACCAATGCCAAGTGCACGGAGTGGTTCTACACCAACCTCCAAATGTGCCGCACCCGACAATCGCGTCGCGGCCATTCGAATGTCGGGGCACGGATATAGTGGGTCCGATAGAACCACCATCTTCAAAAGGACATCGCTTCATTCTTGCGGCTACGGATTACTTTTCCAAGTGGGCGAAGTAGTTCCACTTAGAGAAGTGAAAGCACACCACGTGCTACGCTTTTCAAGAACCAAGTTGTCTACCGTTTCGGAGTGCCGCGCAGATCATCTCGTATAATGGGTCGCATTCGAAGCACACAAATCAACAATTTTGTCGTGAGACACGGAATCGACCGGCGATACTCAACAATTTACTACCCAAGAGCAAACGGTCTCGCCGAGGCTTTTAATAAAACTCTCGTTCAAATCTTAAAGAAAACCTTGGACGATAATAAGAGAAATTGGCACGAGAAGTTGTTAGAAGCCTTATGGCCTACCTGGACAACCTTCGTAACTCCTACTCAAGCTACACCTTACGCTCCGGTGTATGGGTCCGAGGCAAGTGTTACCTTTAGAGGTTCAAGCCTTCCTTCACTCGTAATTGCAGCTTGCAAACAAGATCACGACGAAGAAAACGGCAGATTACGACTCAAAGAATTAGAAAGCTTGGAAGGGAAAAGACTTGCAGCGCAACAAAATTTAGAACTATACCAAGCTAAGATGGTTCAAGCCCATGACAAACTGGTCCACCCAAGAACCTTCAAAGTTGGTGACTTAGTTCTCGTTCTCAAGAGACCTATTCTTGCACACCGCAAGATAGGAGGAAAATTCGAACCCACTTGGGAAGGACCGTTTCGTGGTCGAAGCGAGATACTCAGGAGGTTCCTACCAGCTAGTGAATTGCCAGGGAGAACGACATATGCTTCCGATCAACGGACGATACTTGAAAAAGTATTACGCTACCTGATGTTTCGAAGGAATGAATTCTTCATCCCTAAGAAACACGGGCGAAGTAATTACTTATGATTGGGTCCGAACCCAAAAAAATAATAAAATGTGCTAAGATAAATAAAATCATGATAATAAAGTTTTCCTTGTTTTCCTTTCCAAATCAAAATCTCTTCCCTGATCTTATCCTACTTCATTCCTGTTAAATTTTAAAATATAGAAAAAAAAATGTCTTTAATAAACATTTTCTTAATGTTCTTGTTCTTAAGTATGTCCCCCGATCCTTTTCCTTGTCTTTTCGCAGGAAATGTCGAGCGGGCGGTTGGTCCCGAACTTTAAGAATGGCGTAAGCCTCTGCACTCGATGAAAAGAGGGTGAAAGATGGAGCGATAATCGAGATCGACTCGGATTTCGCACCGGCGAGACCTACAAGTACGAGGAAAGTGACCGGGTCCCGCTAACCGAGAAGAACTACCCGGCGGACAGAGTGATGAAAGTGGGTGGCCCAAGCGACCAATCCAACAACAAGAAAAGAAAAGCAAACACCGAAGAAGATAAGAAAATGAAGTCCGTAGTCGCTAGCGGCGGAGGGCAGGCTTGTCAGCGCCGCGCCCACAGAGATTCAAGAAGTGCGGAGAGCTACTCTCACAACCACGCAACGAAGAAATAAGAATCGCCGTATCCGTAAGATGTTAACAAAACTAGCTGCGGACTAGCGCGACGAGACATTTGCTAATGCCAGCACACACATTTCAAGGACACCGGTTCACCGAGAACTCGAAGAAAGGAGGCCAGCTCCTAGGATACCGTAAAGAACCGTGGAAATCTCCGGAAGATCGAAGAAAGAACGCTACCACGCCACCGGATAGAACCACCAATAATGCATGACCTTGTTGCGAAGCAACCCCGGGGATGTCCCGACAGGCATCATACCTGAGGAGCCGAGGTATGCAGGGGAACATGAAGGGATTGAACCATATATCCCACAATATGTCACAAGGCCTCGCCATCTGCAGATCATTCCGGAATACGAGCTGGAGAGAAAGCAGAATGTTGAAAATAAAACTTTTGAATACTTCGAGAGAATTAAAGGAAGAAGGATCAACATACTAGAGGGCCTCGAGCTACATACCGACGTATTCTCAGAGTATGAACAACAGCAAATCGTGGATTGTATCCGGATTTGAAAAGAATGGGCCGAGCAGCCGCCCGAGGGAAAACACATACTCGTAACCCCGGAGATGGATGCCGGGGAAAGGAAGAATCACAATACAATGCGGATGCTGCTACAACTTTGTCGTAGACGAAAGGGAAACCCACCGGGATACTCCGTCATGGGCAAGTAGATCCGATGCCATTAGTCATCGGGAGAATGGTAAAAAGATTGATAACATGGAGGGTATCGCCCAGCAGATTGCATACCCAATAGCTGCATTATCAACATTTACAAACAGGGTGACTGCATACCCCCACATATAGATCACCACGACTTCGTCAGACCTTTCTGCACAGTCTCTTTCTTGAACGAGTGTGACATCATGTTCGGATCTGACCTCCGGATAGCAGGCCCGGGTGAGTTCCGAGGGCCAGTAAAGATACCTTTACCGGTGGGTTCCGTCATGATACTGAAGGGCAACGGAGCAGATATCGCTAAGCATTGCATACCGGGAGTGCCAGTGGAGCGGATCTCGCTACTTTCAGGAGAATGGACGACAAGCAAGATACCTTACCATTTCCAACCGCACCCGCAGCTAGAGAACCTCCGGCCTTACGAGCCGCGAGTTACATGGGAAATATCACACCTCCAACGTACATCCAGTCAGGCATCCTTGCTGTGGATGGCTTGGAAGGTGATGTTATTAACCATGTACCCCACTATTCAGTACATGGATTTTTTGACAAATGCTTCTTTTGATGGACCGACAAAGATCATACACGATCCGTTTCGAGTCTACATGGATTGTATGAAATGTATTCCGAGATCGAGTTGTATGATGTATTTTCAACATGATTGGAATGAAAGTGACCATGTCACGTTTTTGGCCTTCACCTCTTTTGTGCAAATTGATTGGGAAACGCCATTAAAGTTAAATGAACTTCGAACAAAGAACAGTAAAAGAAATAAAGAAAAATGAATAAAAGAAAACTTTCCTAAAAAAAAATCTTAAAAAATGACAAACACCAAATTCACATGAACATTAAATAAACGATAAAATAAAATTTGAATCATTAAAAGATAAACGAAATCAACACAAATCTCAAACTCCATCCTTCCAAATTTCAAATTGAATTCCGAATTCAATCTTTCCAAATTCCAAATCAAATTTCAATCTTTTCAAATCACAAATCAAATTCTCAATCAAATTTCAAATCCAATCTCGATCAAATTTCAAATTTGATCTTCCAAATTTCAAATCAAATCTTAAATCAAATTTCAATCGAGTTCAAACTCATCCTTCCAAATCTCAAATTCAATCTTTCCGCATTTCAAATCTCAATCAAAATTCAAACTTTTGGGTCGAGGATTTTACATCCAAGATCGCACTCGCTTTAGGATTCTTCCCTATCGCACTGAAATACATCAAATTCAAACTTTTGGGTCATGGATTTTACATCCAAGACTGCACTGCTTTAAGATTCTTTCCTACGGCACTGAAGTACATCAAATTCAAACTTTTGGGTCGAGGATTTTACATCCAAGACTGCACTGCTTTAGGATTCTTTTCCTATTGCACTGAAGTACATCAAATTCAAACTTTTGGGTCGAGGATTTTACATCCAAGACCGCATCGCTTTAGGATTCTTTTCCTATTGCACTGAAATACATCAAATTCAAACTTTTGGGTCGAGGATTTTACATCCAAGACTGCACTGCTTTAGGATTCTTTCCTACGGCACTGAAATACATCAAACTCAACCTTTTGGGTCGAGGATTTTACATCCAAGACTGCACTGCTTTAGGATTCTTTTCCTATTGCACTGAAATACATCGAATTCAAACTTTTGGGTCGAGGATTTTACATCTAAGACTGCACTGCTTTAGGATTCTTTTCCTATTGCACTGAAATACATCAAATTCAAACTTTTGGGTCGAGGATTTTACATCCAAGACTGCACTGTTTTAGGATCTTTCCTACGGCACTGAAATACATCAAACTCAACCTTTTGGGTCGAGGATTTTACATCCAAGACTGCACTGCTTTAGGATTCTTTTCCTATTGCACTGAAATACATCGAATTCAAACTTTTGGGTCGAGGATTTTACATCCAAGACTGCACTGCTTTAGGATTCTTTCCTATTGCACTGAAATACATCGAATTCAAACTTTTGGGTCAAGGATTTTACATCCAAGACAGCACTGCTTTAGGATTTTTTTCCTATTGCACTGAAATACATCAAATTCAAACCTTTTGGGTTGAGGATTTACATCCGAGACTGCATTGCTTTAGGATTCTTTCCCTATTGCGATGAAATAGATCAAAATCAAACTCTTGAGGTTAAGGATTTTACATCCAATACCGCATTACTCTGAGATCTCTTCTCATTGCAATGATTCAATCCAATCAATTCAATTTCTGTCAAGGCTGAAGATGTTACATCTAAAACCTCAGAATTCCAATTTTCATTTCAAATCAAATCCTTCAAATTAATCTTGGCAAACTTCAACCTAAATCGAAACTCCAAACTAAAATCTAAACTCACACATCAAAACTTAAATTGAGATAAAATAAAATCTAAATCGAAATTCCCCCAGATCATGTGATTTGGAATTTACCTCCTTTTCCTTTCCCCAGCGAGAGTTCAGGAATCTCCGGTTTTAGAGATATACTTGCTACTCCCCAGCGGAAACTCTTCTATTTCATCCTAAGTTTGTCACTTGGATGTTTGTGTTGGTTTTGTTGATCGCTTCGGTCAACACCAATACGCGTGGTGTGCTCCGTCAGCTCACCACTCCTATTGGGGGTCCATTTGTTGACCTCATTTTTGATGAGGTCTTCTCTTCTTCTCTTTAGTACTTAGGATCTAGCCTTAGGCTTTTCCTTTGACTATCTTAGAGGACTAGAATTAGGACCCACCTTTTAGAAATTCAAACCACTTCTTAACTCCCCGCAAACTCCACAAACTTGACTATAGACCCCTAATCACCTAGAGGGTTGAAATCAAATGTGGAAGTTTAAAGGATGAGTTCCTATAAGACTCTTTGGCCTTAGGATCGCCTCGGGTGGCCCGGTCCAGTGAAGGGGCCGACTTACACACACACTACACTTATACACTACACCTATACACTACACTTTCACACACCCATACTTAACTTGACCTCCCGACTCATGTGGGTGATTCACATGGATGGTCCTTAACCCCTAAGCCCTCGCGCAAGAGGGTTAGGAACAACATAGTGAATGCCTCAAATGAGTCCCTTCATGGCTCACATGGGCTTGATATGGCTTCATGGCTCAACCAAAATGACTTCTTTCCACTTACATCCACCCAATCTTCAATTTTCCAAATTTTCAATTTTTGACCCCCGGGACCCTACACCCGCTTAGCCTACCCAAAACCCCCGAAATTACCCAAATTTATCAAAATTTCCAAATTATCCAAAATTCTCCAAAATCATTCCCAAACATTTCCACATCACTTAAATTGATCATCTATACCCAAAAATACCAAAAATTCCAAGAAAACTTCCCAATACCCTCCAAATACCAAAAATACCCCTCTTGGCCAAAAATCCAAAAATTTAGAAAATTCCCAGAAAATTCCAGAAAATCCCAAATAATCCTAATTTCATTTTGTCCAACTACACCATGGGCCAATTTTGTCAATTTACCCTACTTTTGTCAGAACCCCCAATTTGACCCATTTTAACCCTAAGTGAACCCAATGTCAAACCAAACCTACCCAATTGACCCCAATTTTGGTCCAATTCAATTCTAAACTTCAATTCAATATCCCAAATACCAATCTAGACCAAATCCAAGCCCAATTTGATTGACATTTGGATCCAATCTCACTTTTAGCATTAAAGCCCAATTTGGACCCATGACCCAAACCTAACCCAAACTCACCCAATTCAATTCCAATTAACCCCAAATCTTTTCTAAATCTTCCTTAACATTCCTAAAAACAAAACACTAACATGATTTGCCCAAAATTTGGACCCAAATCCCACTCAAATTCAACCCAAAGCTAAAAGGCCCAATTTTGACCTAAACCCAAACCTAGCCCAAATGAGCCCAAACCCCAAAATCAAAGCCCAACCAAAGTCAAAACCTCTTTGAAACACTCCCATAAACATTTCTCAACATTAATTTTACATCAATTTCAACCCTATCCCAACATTGGCCCAACTTGGCCCACTTGGACCTATATTGGCCCATTCACCAAAAGAGCCCAAATTCAACCCAATTCAAATCCAAATCACCCCCAATTTGCTTCAAGTCACTCATGACACATCCATGAGCTAAACCCAACAATTATTTGGCCCAACCTCTTTACAAAATTCCCATCCATAAATTCATTTTTAAACTTAAAGGCCCATTCCTTAAACCATTTTAAAAGCCCACTTCCACCAAATCCAAAACCCCAAAAATTCTTCCAAAGCCCATATGACATTTCCCCTCATCATACTTTCAATTAAAATCATCCCTAAATCCTAAACCAATGATCAAATAATTCTAAATGAAGCTTCATCCAAATTTCCACCAAATTATCCAAAATCCTTAAAATCCTTTTTTATGAAATCGACCAAACTTTTTGCCAAGCCAAAGGTGAGCCATGAAGCCATGCATGAGCCACATGTGAGCCATGAGAGCTTTGGACACTCCACCATGCCATATTGGGTAAGAAGAGGGGGGCTTTCCTTAATCCCTAAAGCTCATTAGCCTTAATCATGTTTCACCTAAACTTAAATTTAATCCAAATATATTTGGATGGAGACTTCTCCAAGCCAAACCAGCTGATCCCTTTGATCCCCCACAGCATCCAAAGCCACCTTGAAGGGTGCACCAAGCCCAAATGGGTGGATTGACCCATTTAAACTCAAAACTAGCCATGCCCCATTCAACTTTGAATCAAAGCCTTTACACATGGCAATTGTCAATTGCTTGCACCAAGCCCCAGTCCTGACCCACCTGACCTTGAGGGTGACCCATGCTTGGCCGGCCGGCCACCAGGCCGCCGGAAAACACCATGGCCGAGAGCTCACATGTGAGCCAACTTTGAAATTCTCACCTGCTAAGTTGCCCCATGCCCAATGGCCACCCTGGCTGTTCTTCTCCTCACCAGAGCAGCTGATCCCATGCCTCAACTCCCCCTGGGAGGCCCTCTACCCTCTCCTATTTAAACTCCACCCCTCTCGGCCATGAGAGGTGCTGAACAAAAACCTTAAGGAAACTCTGCCAAAATTGTTCCAGACTCCTCCCTATATACGCAGCACTTGATCCCCAGGTGAGATCCCCCGCCATTTCTTCTCTGCGAGCTCAATTTCAGAGTTGAAATTCCACCCAAAACCAGGACACTTCTCCACAGTGAGCCAATTCCCAAATGGATTGGTTCTACACCTTCACGAGACCAAGGGAAGGTGTCCACCAGCAAAAGCCCCATCTCTAGGCCACCTAGTTGCTCCAGCCTCCAAGCTTTGTGATCGGGCTTGGTCGAAATCCAACCTAGATAATTCACCAGACCAGGAGGCTTCATCTGGAGCTTGCTGGGATCCAATCGAAGGTGCAACAACTCTCAGATCGAAGCCACACTTCTCTGAGCAAAGGTATGAGCTAATTCTTCATCCCGAGCTTCTGGACATTCTCCATTTCAAATGCTTTAATTTCAATGCATGTTAACTGTATAGATGTGTTCGTCTCTTCAAGACGAATCCATAGAGCATAAGAACATGAAAATCCATTGAGTATCGAGTGAGATCTTAGGGATTTAGTGTGGACGGCTCTAGGGTGAGGACGCGGATGATGAACGGATGCCGTCCATTCAATACACGCGCGGACGAACGGCTCAGATGGCGTCGGACCAGGAGATGGTACGAGAACCGCGGGGCCCGGGCTACTGACTCAGGTGGCGTCGTCGAATGGGAGCGCGACGCGTGTGCGTTCGGAGCTGCCGAGGTTGACGCAGCGCCGCATGGATAAATAGAAAATTAGGGTATTTTTCTATTTATTTAATTCCCTAAACTTCAAAAATTCATATCTCTGTGTAGAAAAATCGAAAAATAAAATAAAAATACCCTCTTGCTCGGTGAACGGAGGAGAATAATGTGGAAAAGAAATCATTTAATTTCATCAAGTATTTTATTTTTTATAATTTATTTACTCTCTGCAATATTTTAATTCTCCATGCATGTATACAATTCACCATGGCATGAGACCATAGGGCTTTTGAAGCCTCTGAATTTGGGAACATTCCCTGAATTTTCCAAAGTCAGAGGCCATCCCTATGAATAGTTATTGATTTTTCAAATTCAGGCCACTGTTTTGAGTATTTTAATTCCAATAAATAGCATGTTGTGAAATAAATTCTAGGAAAATTTGGTGATGTTCCTTATGACTAGAGAACCCAAGGAAAAATAGGTTTTGACTTAGTTCATTTAAAACAACCCTAATTGGCTTAAACACCCAAAATAGATCTTTATTTAATTAGAGTCAACCAGGCATCAAATTGACTTGAAATAAATTCTCCACTGACCTTTAGGATCAGAGGAATACACCATAAAAGTTTGAGGTCAATTGGACTTGGTTAGCCCCACTAATTGGGTTGATTAAGCCACTTAGTCATTTTAAACTTTAAAAATTCATAACTTTTAAAATACCTTTCAAAAATTCACCAAATTGGTTTTGGAGCCTCTCTGATATCAGGGGAACCTACGAAAATTAAAATTTCAATTTTCTAAAAAGTTGATTTTTAATAATATTTTAATATTTTTAATAATTAAAAAATAATAAAAATCACAAAAATAATAAAATTCACCAAAATGTCACATTTTGAATCTTAATCACATAGGAACAAATCCCACATTTTTTTTAGGTGTATTTAGTGAGATATTAAATTTTTAAGCCCTAGGGTAATTTTAAAATTAAAAAAATGTATTTTCTAGCATTTTCACTAAAATAATTATAATAAACCATAGAAAAATCAGAAAATTGTAAAATTTCCTTCTCTGATTTCCTTGATATTAGAGAGATTTTTAAAAAATATAAAATTCATTTTTCAACATTTATTTTATTTTTAAATTAATTAACACTCCAAAACTTAAAATAATTATAATAAAAATAATATAATTCAAAAAATCACCAAAATTGGTCCAAGTGCTTCTCTAGTCATTAGGAATGTCTCCTAATTTTCTTAAGAACAGAAACTTTCCCTTGGACATGTTATTAAATTTTCCTTGGAAATCTCTATTTTTCACCAAAAATAATTATATAAATAAATTAAATACAGAAAAATCACATTTTCTCCTCTCATGTCTTTATTGACACATGAGTAAAGTTACATAAAAATTTCAAGTTCATTTGAGTTCAATTTAGTGAGTTATGAAATTATTAAGCTTAAAGGGTAAAGTGGTAATTAAAATTTTAATCCTTAATTAAATTTTTTTTAGGTTTAATAAAAAATTAACAAGTAAAATATTTGATCCTAATCTGATTTGGATGATTGAAATTTAAATAATTAAAGGGTAGAAACCCATTAAGCAATTTTAAAATGATTAAACCTTAATTAAATAATTGATTAAATTTGGAAGAATAATAAAATTGGAATTATTAAAATAGGGATATTATTAGGAAGAGATTTATTCTTTAATTTAAAAATCCCTAAATTAATTATCTCAGTAATATTCAATTCTTAATTAAAATGATAACTCAAATTCAAAACATTAAAAGACTTAATCATTAAACTAAAATTAAATTATTAAACTCTTTTAAGAATTTCAATTAAAATTAAAAAATAAAATTAAATTAAAAATTAAATTAAATTAAGTAAATTAAATTAAATCAAATTAATTTAAATTAAATTAAAATTAAAAGTTGAATTAAATTAAATTAAATTAAAGATTAAATTAAATTAAATAAATAAATTAAATTAAATTAAATAACTTAAATTAAATCAAATTAAATAACTTAAATTAAATCAAATTAAATGAATTAAATTAAATTAAACAATCAAATTAAATTAAATTAAATCAAATTAAATTTAAATTAAATCAAATCAAATTAAATTAATTTAACATCAAATCAAACTCAATTGAATTAAATTAAAATTAAAACTCAATTAAATTAAATTAAATTGAATTAAGTATAACATCACCTAAAACAGAAAGAAATTAAATATAAAGCAAACTTGAACACTATTCCAAATTTAAACCCTTAAACTTAAATCAAATCATTTGAATACCAATTTACCCTTGAAAGTTTTAGTTATCATAACTCCTAAATAGGACATTAAATGAAATGTTACTTCACTTATAGGATATTCAAATGTCCTAGTTCACCGAGTAAGTTAACAAAACTCGAATCCCGGACGATTAATTCATTTATATAATCGAATTCATTTGGACTTAAAACAATCCTAGAAATATTGAAAAGATGTTTAAGATTCTTCTTAAGCACTTCCTCAATATGATAGGACATTTATAAGAACAATTGAATTTAATTATTCTTTGATGAAGAAAATCGTCTTCGAACAAAAACACAAAGAACCTAGACATCATAGGAAATGACTAGCTATAGGATTAGGAATTTGGTAGAAAACCATAACCTCTACCTTAGCTTTACCTAGGAACTTGCTTAAATATTCTAATTGTCTTTTAAGTGCAGCTTGGAATGACGGGAAGACCCTCTAGGTACGCTTTTATTTTATTGCAATTTACTTTCTTGCAATTTACATTATTGCAATTTATTCAACTGCATTGCACTTACTTTTCTTGCATGATAAACAACTGTTGCATGAAAACCCACACCTTTAGGATAGTCCCTAAACCGAAACCAAAACTAAGTTAAAATTCATTGCAAGATAAAATTCACCGCCACAACATTTCAAAATATAAAACAACTCAAAATTTAATCACAAACAGAACACAAAACTACAATTACAACTAAATTAAAACGTCCCGTTGGATGATCGGGAATACCTCGGATGATGTAACCTACGTGTTGCTAACGGGATTTCCCACGGTCTAAATGAAAGTGTGGAACTCATTCAATCGAGTTTACCAAATTCATCCGGACTAAGTGAATCCGATAAAAATAATGATGCCGGAAGGATGGAACCGCGGGATCTTAACCGATGTCGTTATAATCAACTTTAAGATTTGTTTTAATTAAAATATTGAAAACACTTGGAAATTAAGATTTTCTCTAAACCAAAACACCTTTCTCATCCCCTGATTTATGATTTCTAAAACTAAACCTCCGCAACAACAAGGAGCTCGGAGCATGGTGGGCAAGCACGGCCATCGTCATCAAGAAAACTTGAGTCTACTTCAGCAAAGCTTTCTTAGAATTAAAATAACCAAGCCATAGGACTTCGAGGTAGTTTGCCTAGTGCAACATAAACCCTCAACCTTTGTTAGGCATTTGCATGATCAGGTCATGTAAATTAAGCCCTAACTGGTTTTAGGATTCCGAGGTAGTCTTCCGATACTACATAAACCCTCACATCTTCCAGGCTATTTGTATGATTCTGATATATAAATATAAGTCCTAATTAACTAAAATTGGCAAGATCAAAACATTTAAATAAATATTAGGACTTCCCTAAATCCAAGCCAAACAATAGGATAGTCGGGAAATTACCGAAGTTTACTTCGAATCTGTGATTTCTCCTACTTTTCTTCCTTTGGATTCACAAAACAAAATGTTCCAAACTTGATCCATTCCCTATTGAAATTCCAAAATTCAATACCTTGAAAACTTAAACTTTGAAATCCTTGAGAGCGTAATTATTGATTATTATCGAGAGTTTTCTTAGGTGATTCCCGTCACTTAAGATGTAATTAACTATAGGGGCTTGCCCTTATAGGGAATTTTGAAGAACCCTGGTAATATAAACCCTGTTTAATGCTTTCATATTAAGCAGGGGAATTTTGTCGGCTTATAAAATTGGTTCGCAGACCAAACGGATGTCACAAATCTTCTAGTTTATTTAATCGAGCCCCACCGTCGAGCAGTGTGTCTATCCTTAGGGATAGATACACGGTTTCATGGTGCGGTGCTCGTTTATATAAACTATTTGGGATGTGAGATCGGTTTAGTCTCATACCTTAAAACCTTCAAATTTGAAATTATTTTCAAAATCAAATACTACTTTTCAAATTATTTATTTTAATTAAATTAAAAATTCGCCGACAGATTTCGTTAGGCGACCCCTCTTCAAAATAAAACACAACCTAAAAATATGCCGACAGATTTCTGGCGACTCCGCTGGGGAAAATTCCTCTCTCCATTATAATCAGATAATTCTGCTTTCAAAAATCGGTAGTATATCCATGTCCTTAATGGGTCAAACTACCCTTCTTTCCGTTGGAATACTATGTTCATTTCTATCTTGAATGAGTATAGCCAACATCCTCTCGGATTTAGGAGCCACTCGTTTAGACACCCCTAAACGGAGAGGTTCCGAGATCCTTTTACCTCATTTTCGAGGTGGGGTGGACCCCCAATAGGTGTTAGTTTAGGAATGATCCTTCGAGTCGAGAAGTCTTGCTTAAGACTTTCTTTCCCTTTCCAACTCTGAATCGGATTCCTTACCTTCTCTACACCTTGGAACATGCCGTTCTAAATAAACAAACCCTCTAATAAGTGACTCTTTTAACAAATGATTCCCTCTTATAAATACATGAACAAAAACGAGTTCGGACTCTTTTCAATTCCTTTCTTTTCGTCCTAAAGAAAAGAAGCATAACTCGGGACCGACAACCGAATCTACCTTGCGAAATGGAAGCCCCGAAACCGATTTTCTCCTTCACCAACGGATCGGACTTCGCCGTCTATAAGGATGAGCCGCCCGACAATGGGATCATCCGATTTGGACGAGGATTTGAAAACACGAATGTCAAGGTCACCGACGTCTCCCTCTTTGCACCGACGAACAAGGTATCCGAAGCCGAGGAGCCACCGCCGAGTTCAACCTTAGGTCGACCCAAGAGTTTCCTCCCCGCAAAGGATCCCGACTAGGAGGAGTACTCGCCGTCCGCAGGAGGACCTGTTCTTACTACCCCCACCGGTCTAGTTGTTTCGCACCTACCCCGACTTCGCCAAATCAAAGGGGAAAGAAATCCGTAACTATGGTAAACTCCGTTACCGTGGAGGGTACAGATCTTCTCGTAAGACCTTCGTTTTCGAAATTGGGTCCAGCTTCAAAGATTCCGTCACTAACAAAGACCCAAAGAAGAAACGAAGTAGAAGGATCGCCAGAGAAGCCGTAGCCGCCGAAATTGCTTTCCGGAGGAAATTCCGTAGCCGCCAAGATATACACCGCTACCGAATATACACCGCTGCCCGACTACATACCACTTTTGGGAGGAAGCAGGTTCCATCCCCTCTCCGCCGCGAGAGGATGAGGAGAATGTTCGCAAGATTGTCGCCACATTACCTCGACCCGCATACTACAACGATAGCCGCAAGAAAAGAACTAGAACTACGCCGTTTGCTCGACCGTAAACTTTGGTAGAAAAGTTAGCAAGGAAGGAAAACTGCCCCGTATCGGAAATTCTACGAAGGATAGGGCGGGTGCCGGTCAAATCCCGTCTTGGGCCCCGAGTAGAGCCCGCCGTCATGACAGAAAAGCCAAGCAAGAGAATGAAGGCTAGACCCGATTTCCATTCAGCGTCGCCATCTGACTCAACGCCACGCGGCCCGCGGTTCTTGCCCCGTTTCCTGGTTCGAAGCGATCTAGGTCGTCCATTCGATACACGCGCGAATGGATGGCATCCACTCATCGTCCCCAAGCGCTCTAATCCGAGAGCCGTCAACCTTCTAGGCTTAATATCTCACTCAATACTTAACCAAATTAAACATTCTTATGCTCTATGAACTTTTCTTGACGAGACAAATGTATCTATACGGCTAACATGCTATGAAATTGAGCCAAACAAAATGAAGAATTCACAGAAGCTTGGGAGGAAGAAGAGATCCATACCTTTGCTCTGAGAAGTGGAGCTTCAATCAGAGAGTTGTGGCACCTTCGATTGAACCCAAGGAAGCTCCAGATGAAGTCTCTGGCTCTGGTGAATTGCCTAGACCCGATTTCCACCAAGCCCGATTTCAAAGCTTGGCCGATAGAAGAAGTGGCTGGCTTGGAGAGGGGGCTTTTGCTGGGGAACTTCTTCTCTTGGTTTGGTGAAGGTGTAGAGTCAATCAATTTGAGGATTGGCTTACTGTGGTGATATGTCCTGGTTTTAGGCTTAAAATTGAACTTAGAAATTGAGCTCACAGAGTGGAAATTAAGGCTAGATTTCAGTGGGGATCAAATGCTCTATGTTTGGAGAAGAGTCTGGAATGATTTGGCAGAGTTTTGTTAAGGTTTGGTTAAGCACCTTGTTTGGCCATGAGGGGGTGATGTTTAAATAGATCTGGCTAGAGGGCTTCCCAGGGGGGTTTGAAGGCTTGGATTTGCTGCCTAGGTCAAGGGAAGAACCACTGTATTGGCCATTGGGCATGGGACAGCTCAGCAAGTGTGTTTCTAATTTTTGAAGCCAAGTAAGGTACTCGGCCATGGTGTTTTACGGCGGCTGGGGTGGCTAGCCGGCCAAGCATGGGTCACCATCTTAACCATTGAGGTCAGGGCTGGCATTTGGTGAGCTCAATTGGCTTGGGCCATGTGTAAAGGGGTTGATTTAAGTGGAAAAGGGAGGATGGCTCTTTTGGGCTCAAATGGGTTAAGCCATGGTTCTGGGCTTGGTGCACCACCCAAGGCTTGACTTTGGGTTGAAAGGAATCATTTGGGTCAGCTGAATTGGAGTGGTGAAGTCTCCATCCATGGTGATGTGGCTAAACTTGGTTTATAGTGTAGAATAAATGGAGTTATAAAGTGATAATGAAGGGTTAAGAAAGAACCCCCTCTTCCTACCATTAATGGCTTGGTGAGGTGTCCAAGGCTTTTAGGCTTCCATGTGGCTTGTGCATGGCATCTTGGCTCACATTTGGCTTGGGAAATGGCTTGGTCAATTTCATGGAAGAGGGTTATTTGGAATTTTGAAAACATTGGATTTTTGATGGGATTTGTGATGATGCCACTTTGGTTTAATCTAAATGATAGATTTTGGACTTAGGGGATAATTTTAATTAAATGGGCATGATGAGACCATATCACATGGGCTTTGGAATAAGTCTTGGGCCTTTGAAATAGTTTTGGAATGAGCTTTAAAATGCTTTAGAGAAGTGGGCTTTTATGTTTTAAAATAAACTTTTGGATGAAAATTTTGTAAAAGATTGTGCTAAATAAATGTTGGGTTTAGTTTAGGGATGTGTCATGAGTAATTTTAGAAAAGCTTTGGTGTCATTTGGGGTTGAATTGGATTTAATTTGGGCTTTTTGGTAATGAGGCCAAAGTGGATCAAATTGGGCTAACTTGGGTTAAGGTTGGGTCAATATTGGGTTTGATGTAAATTTAATGTTGAAAAATGTTTATGGAAGTATAACAAAGAGTTTTTAATTTTGTTTGGGCTTCGATTTTGGGATTTGGGCATAATTGGGTTCATGATTGGTTTAGGCCAAATTGGGGATTTTTTATTTAGGTTAGGTTTGGGTGAATTTTGGGTTCAAATTTTGGGCAAATCATGTTAGTGTTTTGTTTGTGGGGATATTAGGAAGGTTTTAGAAAAGATTTGGGGCTAATTGGAGTTGAGTTGGGTTATTTTGGGCTAAGTTTAGGTCATGGGCCAAAATTGGGCTTTAAGCTTCAAATTGAAATTGGATCCACATGTTGGTCAAATTGGCCTTGGATTTGGTCTAAATTGATATTTGGTATATTAAATTGAAGCTTAGAATTGAATTGGATCAAAATTGAGGACAATTGGAGTGGTTTAGTTGGAGATTGGGCTCTCTTAGGTTAAAAATGGGTCACATTGGGGATTTTGGTAAAAGTGGGCTAAATTGACAAAATTGGCTTATGGTGTAGTTGAACAAAATGAAATTGGAAATATTTGGGATTTTTTTGAATTATTTTGGAAATTTTCTGTATTTTTGGAATTTTTGGGTTAAAAGGGTATTTTGGGTATTTGCAGGTTATTGGGAGGTATTTTGAAAATTTTGGTATATTTGACCAAGGATGATCAATTTGAGTGGTGGGAAATGTTTAGGTCTGATTTTGAGAAATTTTGGGTAATTTAAACATTTTTGCAAATTTTGGGCAATTTCAAGGGCATTTGTTAGGTTTGGTGGGTTTAAGGTCCCGGGGGTTAAAAATTGAAATTTTGGAAAAATGAAGGTTAATCAAGTGTCAGTGAAATGAAATCATTTTGGTTGAGCCATGAAGCCATGTTAAGCTCACAAGAGCCATGAGAGGACTCATTTTAGACATTCTCTATGTTGTTCATAACCCTCTTAGCAAGGGGCCTAGGGGTTGAGGTCCATCCAAATGAATTACATACATGAGTCACGGAATTAAATTGGGTAAGAATGATTTTAGGGTTGGAATGTGTGTGAGAGTGTAGTGTGTGTGCAAGTCAACCCTCACCAGACCAGACCATCCAGTGTATCCTAAGGCCATAGAGTCCTGTAGGAAACTCATCCTTTAGACGTCGACATATTGATTTTAACCCTCCAAGTGGTTTAGGGGTTTACAATCAGACATGTGGGGTTTAAAAGGAGTTAAGAAGTGGTTTGAATTTCTAAGTGGTGGGTCCCAGTTCAAGTCCTCTAGGATAGTCAAAGGGAATACCTATGGCTAGATCCTAAGTACTAAGGAGAGAAGAAAAGTCCTCACCAAAAATGAGGTCAACATCTCCGCAGGAAGGAATTCAGTCGTGCTGTGGTGCTGGACCACCCCCAGATGGTCCATCTTTCCATCCAATTTGCTGGTCGTTGTGCCCTTGCTTCCTTTATTTATGTTGGCTTTAGAAGTACTGACAGAATCTAGCTCTGGGAACAAATTCATCTTATTAGCAATAATATTAACTCTCCATGGATAGTGGGAGGTGACTTCAATTGTATCTCCACTCCAGCTGAGAAGGTTGGCGGTAATAGCCCCAATGTGAAGAATATGACTACCTTTATTGATAATATTTTTGTTGTTGGGCTCTACGATTTGGGGTACATGGGCCCCCCTTCTCTTGGAGAAGGAAGTATACCAGGGAAAGACTGGATAGATTCCTGGCCAATGATCTTTGGCAGTCTCACTTCCTTCATACTCAAGTTACTCACCTTGCTCTTGCCTGCTCTGACCATAGGCCCCTCCTCATCACTCTCACTGCCCCTCCAAATAACTTATCCAGCCCTCCCTTTAGGTACCAGAATTTATGGTCCACTCATCCTGACTTTCTTCAGTTTGTGAAAGAAAACTGGAGGGATGTTCACCTTCAGGACCCCTGGGTTAAGCTGTGTACTCTCCACCAGAAAATTAGTAAAAAATTAAAAAATTGGGGCTGGCAGCAGTTTGGGAATGTTTTTTCTACAGTTAAGGAGGCTGAAAAAGATGTTTTGGCTCTTGAAGAGAAAACTCAGGATAACAGTGAACTTACTCCCCAGTTAATTGCTACTGAAGCCAAACTGATGTAGTCTATTGAAATTCAGGACATGATTCTCAAGCAGAAGGCTTCCATAAATCATTTTGCTGATGGAGATAGGAATACTGCCTACTTCCATGCTTATCTTCAATACAGAAGAAAATGTAACTACATTCACAACATTAAAAAGGATAATGGGGAGTGGATTTCTCATCACCTGGAGATTGGCAGAAGTGCCATTCAATATTTTAGAAATTTAATGCATCAACCCTTTGTGGAAAGAACCCATATTATCCCTGAACTGTTACAGGAGCACTATCAGTATCTCAATGGTTTGGACCTTTGCTCCCCTCCATCTGAAACTAAAATCTGGCATTCTATCTCCTCCATTGACAGCTCCAAAACTGCTGGTCCTGATGGGTTCACCTCTGACTTCTATAAGAAAGCCTGAGATGTCATCAAGGCAGATGTTATTGAAGCTATTACTAATTTCTTTCAGGGGGACATTCCCCAATTCTTCCACTCCTCAAATTTTGTCCTAATCTTTAAAGACAGAAAGCATCCTAGTTGGGACCATATCAGACCCATCTCTCTTACATCTGTCATCAGTAAAATTATTAGCAAAGTTATTGTCAATAGACTCCAACCCCTATTGGACAAGATAATTAAACCCAACCAAACAGCCTTTGTTAAAGGTCGATCCATTGCTGATAATATTCTCTTGGCACAGGAGATGCTGCTTGACCCGAGCCGTGCTTAACGCAGTAATGTTTGCTTCCAAAAGATAGCTAATAACTTTGACTTAATTTATAAATAGCGGCTAGTGTATAAAATTAATATTATATAATTTAGTAAATATTTTTACACACTAGGGGTACTACGTAAGTATACGTATTGTTTCAAGTAATATATGGTTTTTAAACAAAGACCCCAGTATTGATCCCACAGGGAAGATTTATAGAAATAAATTTTCTATGAAGTGAAAGCGAAATAAAATAGTAAAAATATTTTTATTTTATCTTTTAATTTGATTATAAATTAATATTAATTTACTAGATGCAAATAAAGAAAACAATAATAAGATTTTATGAATTCTATATAAAATAAACAACTTTCTTTCCTTCAATTAATCTAAGATTTTTAAGATAATTTAATATTCGTTAGAGAATTTGATTTATGGTATTGTTCCAAATAGAAGCATTCCTATTCTTTACCCTTTGATCCAGGCGCAAAGAACATTGACTAATTTACAGAATAGGTCCGAATCTATTGTTAGTAGAATGGGTTAATCTAGGCTCACACTTCTAGATGTCCAAGGGTAGCAATGGTTTGCCCTACTAGTGACACTTTCCTGGTTTATAAATCAAATTATAAGAATTTAGTCTATCACTCTAAAAACTTGTCAATTCTACGCCCTTTAAATATTATCTTCCTATTTATTTGCACTTCACCATCAATAGCCTGCACATGGCCTTCGACTACCCAACGATTCATGTGACATTTACAAGTTAAGAGTTCTTCTCCTTCAAGGTCTCAAAACTCTTCAACAGGTTTTAACAATTCAAACGGCCAATTTAAAAAGTAAAGTAAGATCAGGTATTAATGTCATCACAATATTTTGATATATTTTGAATTTTAATTCTCCATCGAATCTTTATATTATCTTATCTATCTCTTCATAATTGAAGTAAGAAAGTAACTAACTACTCAGAACACATTGAAAATAAATAACAAAACATGATAATTAAACTTTGAATTAAATATAAAAATATACTTATCTTAAATATTTCTTCTACAGATCTTCCGATTCCTACCGACTCCACGGTGTAATGAACTCCGGATGCAATAACTTGAAAATAAACTCACTAAACTAAACAAAAGTGGCCCTAAATTTCTCTCTGTAATTCTCTCTCTAAGGATGAGAGATCCTAAAGTAAATAAGAGAAAGGGGTACAATGGGAGGGGCACGTTTTCTGAAGAAATGGACCTCTATTTATATGCTTCAAGAGTGGCCTTGAGGCACCTCTTCAAAACATGTACACATTCAATGAATCTTCTAGAAGGTCGGTCTGGCGCCTAGGATCCGAAATCTGGCGCCTAGGCGCCGGACACCGCGTCGAGTTCTTCGCACCTCTTCGCGATTAAAACCATTTTGGAGTGTCCAAATGCAATGTATCACATGTCCTATTATCAAGGAACAACTACTAACCTTCTATAATGTCCAATAACCGCTCACTCCATCAAAATAACTGATCAAACGTTGTTAAAAACTTGATAGTTTTCGTATCGAGTCTGGCGCTTAGGGGCTAGTTTCTAGCGCCTAGGCGCCAAGCCATATTTTTTAATATTTTTTGGTATTTTGCTCCATTTTTTATCCTTTTTGATCCTTTTTCCTTCTTAGACCTTTTTACATTACCTACATCCAATAACACAAAAAATACCTTTCATTAAAGCATAATATCCTTAGAAATTAATAAGAATTAAGACATAAAGAAATAGGTATTTTTTTATAGATCAAAATCCCCCAAACTTAAATGTTACTTGTCCTCAAGTAACTCTTTTACTACATAAAATATAACTTTTAGAAATAAAAGATAAATATTTAAGGTTCCTTAAAATTTTTGATTTTATAGTCTTTAGTAAATTATTAACCCAATTTCACTAACTAGGTTTAATTTTAAGAATTTAAAGAATATTTAACTACCAAATCATAAGATTTCAAATTTTTCATTCATTTTGAAAATAATAGAAGTCTATTATATTAAGCTTTCATCGATTATTTACAAGAAAAAGATCTTCTTGAAAAATCTTTTCCAAATAAATATTTATGTATAAAAATCAAGTAAAATATGTAACTAGTTTTCTTCCTATATGATAATTCAAGTGAAGCCAATTTTTGATTAGGCATTTCCTCGAGCTTCTCCTCTCTACTTTTTTTTATATATAGAGAGGATTACTATATCTGGATAGCCTGTTAATGGTTTTGAACTTCACTATCCTTAACTTATATTTTCAAAACTTATACATTTCCACTTAATTATTATAACATGAATAAAAATTAAAAAAGAATTCCAATCTTTTCTTTTTCAAGTGATATTTTTTTATTACTTAATAATTTTAAAATTATATTATTTCTACCATGAATAGAAAAATTCTTTATCTCATTCTTCTTTAAGTTAAATAATTCTATTCTTAAAATCAATCAAAGTTAGTAAAATTTTGGTTAATTTCACTAAATTGTTTATAATTTCAAAAATAAAATTGATCTCAAATAAATTCTTCATTCTTTAAGTTATGTTAAAAAGTTTTTTATTTTTAATAAAATATTAGTTCTTTAAGGACAAATAAAATTTAATTTTGAATGGATTTTCCCTTCCCCCAAACTTAAGTTTTAGTATACTATGATAATTTGAAAGTAAGAGAGAAAGAAAATCATCAGAATTTTTAATAAGTATGTAAAAACAATCTTAAAAAGAAAAATTAACATCTAATCATGCTTTTATGAATAATTAAGATAAAATTGAAGCATGTACATAGAAGGGTAAGCAGCTAATTGATGATGATATTAAATTTGAAACAGAATTAAAATAGAGCAAAATAATTAAATACTAAAAATTAAACTAAAACAACATATAAATTAATTCTAAATTCAATCTCAACACAACAAAATCCTAACACTAAACAGTCAACATACATCAAATACAAAACTAACAAACAATCCAAATAAAACAAACTAACAGAGTTGCTCTAAAAACTGATCATGCATTGATTCACAGAAATCTGATGATGGCTCAGCAGAAGTAGAGGGTCTAGAAGTAGAAGGTCTACCTGAAGTATGTGTAGAAGTAGAAGGAGCGGTTGATCTCTTCCCTCGAAGATGATCATAGATACTAACACTCTCCTGCCCAATTCGCTTAGTAGACTTCAGCTTCTCCTCAGAAATATCAGTTGTGACTCCATTACTAACACATAGTGAGTAGATCGTAGATGGAAATCCTAATCCAACGAAGTGTCGGACCTCACGTGAGACTCCACGGAATCATAAATAATGCTCCCAACATCAATAGGCTTCCTCTCCTGAATGCAGTAATTTAAGATCGCTCGATCTCTAGTCACTTCACTCAGGTGGTTGGAAGGTAACAATCTTGCAGAAATAAAGTAGTGTCATGCTTTAGATACACCATTTAATTCAGACAATTTGAAGTTTACCCTCTTTCCGTTCCTGGTCTTCCAAGATCCAGTACCGTTAGTCAGATAAGCAATAATCATATCCAAATCTCCCTCAGATGGTGATAATCCAGAATAATAACACTCAATAGTCGATGGCAGACCATAAAATATGTTGATTCTTTCTGGACTAAATCCTACTTCGATACCTCTGACAAAGACTTCATAATTCTCGGCATCCAGAAAATATGCATAAAATTCTCGAACAATCGGGATAACAGCAACAACAGTAAAATAACAAAATCGTTGCCAGTTGTGTGACAATAGTGTTTTCGATCATTTCTCCAAGATGGTAAAAACTTCGTTCAGAAATGAACTTTCTGGATGTTGGAAATTCAAGGAAACGAAAATGCGCAGCCGCAGAAGAGAATTTGCTGCTATCAAAGTTATCTCGTGCGTTCCTGCGTTTATATTTTGGAGCCATCTAAACATGAAAGAAAACAAGAATAAATTTAG
Organism: Papilionanthe hookeriana x Papilionanthe teres; assembly: GCA_022702705.1. Lineage (NCBI taxonomy): Eukaryota > Viridiplantae > Streptophyta > Magnoliopsida > Asparagales > Orchidaceae > Papilionanthe > Papilionanthe hookeriana x Papilionanthe teres. The sequence continues at coordinate 66,621,798 of CM040430.1, read as the reverse complement.
GAATCAAAGATTTAAACTCTTTTTAAGTTTATAAAACTTAAAATAAGTTTAGAAATCTAAAGAAATCACTAAAAAATGAATATTTTTTCAAATTTTTAGTTCTTAGCTAAACTTAGGGAAATCTATGGTGAAAATCGAAAATAAATAGTTTAAAGTGTAGATCTGACCTTGAGACGAAGAAATCGAGTGGTTTCGCGCTCAAATCCTTGATGTTTTGACCTCAAAATGGATCTAGAGGATGTATTTTTGCAAAAATGGGGAAGAAGATGAAGCTTAGGCGTCAAAAATGGCTTTTGGGGGTTATTTAAGTAAATTTTCGGGTACAGGCCGAACTGGCGCTTAGGCGCCGAATTCTGGCGCCTAGGCGCCAGACTCGCCTTTCACAAAATTTTTTTTTTAAAATTTATTTTTCCACCGAAATTCATAAATTCAACTTCCAATTACTCATATCAGAGTAGAGCTTTAGTTTCTAATTTCCATAACATTTTTCAAAAATTTATAAAAATTAAATATTAAATCCACCAATCAAACATAAGGTTTTCAATCAAACTCACTAATTTCAATTTAAAATCTTCAATTTTAACTCAATACATTCCAGATAAGTACTAAATTTGATTCAAGTTCCTAATATACACTCAATCATAACAATTTCAAAGCAAAAACAACACACATTGAACACGAAAGCAAATATACAAACAAACACAATCGATTCTCTAAATCGATACAACGACTCAACAAACCATAATAACTATCTCAATACTAGAATATTCTAATCTTCACAAGGGAAATTGTGTATTCCACTTGGAAAGAATACTAACGCTCTCGGGAAATCCGTAGTCATCTTTTCATCAATCCACTTGTTCATCGCATGCATTTCAACTTGAGCATCTTGATAAGCCGCAAAATGATCAAATTGAAGTTTCATCTGCCATTCTAGATGTTCAACTTGATGAAACATCTCATGAAGGCGATCTCCAATCCTTTTAAAATCTTCTTCAAACTTATCCAAATGATAAGAAATTTTCTCTAAACTTACAGCGATGAAACCATTGAAGTAGGGTTGAGGATCCCTTGAGACCTTCTCCCTAGTCTCTTCTCCATGATTTCTCCTTTCCATTTCTTTAAAACTTTCTCAAATCTCTCAAGAAGAAAGTGTAAGGGACGTAATTTTGATTGCTTGATGGTTAGGGAAGAAGAAGGGTTGATTTAAAGGGGAAAATCGTGTGAAAAACTGAAAAATTTTCGGTTTTTGCACGACACAGTAACAGTGGCACTTAGGCGCCAAATCTGGAGCCTAGGCGCCGGACCTATTGACACATAGTTGATTCTAGCGCTTAGGCGCAGAATTCTGGCGCCTAGGTGCCGGAACTATGTTCAACTCCGTTTCGCCTAATCGTTAAATTTTCAAAATTTCGTTCTCTAAGATTGGTAAATTATACTGATAAGAGTAATTTAGACTCAATAACTCACATTGTAAACTATCATAATGAAGGTTAACTTGATTTCCTTTTTACTCATATTTAAGATAGAGTGATCCTATTTTTAATTTCTAGATACTTCAAAATAATTTTCAGCCTAAGTCAACCAAGACTTATGAGCATCAAATTTTTCTAAAGTAATATAAAATTAATCAAGATCGAGGCATAACCTTTCATTAAAATACAAAAACACAAGATAATTATGGGTTGCCTCCCACAAAGCTCTTGGTTTAACGTCGTCAGCCCGACTTAAGTAAATCTTTAATCAGGTTGACTCAATTCATAAGGCTTCAATCTTAATCTATTTACTTTAAAAATGTTTTCAGTTTTGGGATCTTTAATATCCACAGCTCCATAATGGTATACTTTCTCAACTAAATAAGGTCCAATCCATTTAGATCTTAATTTTCCTGGAAAAAGTCTTAAACGAGAATTAAACAGTAATACTTTTTGTCCAGGCTCAAAAGTTTTTCCTGAAATTTTCTTATCATACAATATCTTTATTTTCTCTTTATAAATTATTGCATTGTCATACGATTCATTTCTAATTTCTTCCATCTCATTTAGCTCTAATAATTGTTTTTCTTCTGCATTATTCAAATTAAAATTAAATTCCTTTATCGCCCAATAAGCTTTATGTTCAAGTTCTACAGGTAAGTGACAATGTTTACCATAAATTAACCGGTAAGGTGACATTCCGATTGGTGTCTTATAAGTCGTTCTATAAGCCCATAATGCGTAATCAAGTCTATCAACCCAATCAGTTCTTTTAGGATTAACAGTCTTTTCTAAAATTCTTTTAATTTCTCTATTTGATACTTCAGTCATTCCACTAGTTTGAGGGTGATAAGCAGTTGCAATTCTATGTTTAATTCTAAATTTTTATAGTAATGATTGAATTCTTATATTCCTGAAATGACTTCCACCATCAGTGATAATTATCTTAGGCATTCCAAATCTTGAAAATATAATTTTCTTTAAAGATTTTGAAACACTTTTGGAATCACAGTTTGGTAAAGCAATAGCTTCAATCCACTTTGAAACATAATCAACTGCTAATAAAATATAAATTTTTCCGGATGATGGAACAAATGGTCCCATAAAGTCTAATCCCCATATATCAAAAATTTTAACTTCCAATATATAGTTTAAAGGCTTTTTATCTTTCCTAGATATATTTCCCATCCTTTGACATCGATCACATGTTTTCACATATTGTCTCACATCTTTAAATAAGGTAGGCCAATAAAATCCTAATTTAAAATTTTAAATGCAGCTTTATCTATGCCAAAGTGTCCTCCAAAATCGGAATCATGACATTTTTGAATAATAAGCAAAAGTTTCCTCATAAGGTACACATCTTCGAATCATAGAATCTTTACCAATTTTAAATAAATGAGGTTCTTCCCAAATATAAGATTTAGCATCATATTTAAATTTCTTAATAAATTTTTTATACAAGTCATAAGGCAAAATATTGCTAACTAAATAATTAACAATATCAGCATACCACGATGTTTTGTATCTTTGAATAACATATAAAGATTCATCAGGGAATTTCTCATTTATATTTTCTTCCAAAATAATATCATTTTTAATTCTAGACAAATGATAAGCAATTTGGTTTTCAGTTCCTTTTCTATCTACTATTTGAAAGTTAAATTCTTGTAGAAGTAAAACCCATCTTATAAGTCTAGGTTTACAATCCTTCTTAGATATTAGATATTTAATAGTAGAATGATCAATATGAACTTTGCATTTAGTACCAACAAGATAAGGTCTAAATTTTTTAAAGGCATATAATATAGCTAGAAGCTCTTTCTCAGTGGTAGTGCAATTTCTTTGTGTTTCAGTGAGAGTTTTACTAGCATAATATACAACATTGAAAATTTTCTCATATTTTTGTCCTAATACAGCTCCAATTGCAAAATCACTTGCATCACACATTAATTCAAAAGATTTATTCCAGTCAGGTGCAACAATAATAGGTGCAGTTATTATTTTTTCTTTTAGAATATTAAAAGCATTAATACATTCTTCATTAAATTCAAATTGTGCAACTTTTTCTAATAAATGACAAAGAGGTTTAGCAATTTTAAAAAAATCCTTTATATATCTTCTATAAAATCCAGCATGACCTAGAAAACTTCTCACATCAGTAACAGTAGTAGGTGGTTGCAATTCAGTAATAATTTTCACTTTTGCTTGATCTACTTCCATCCCTTTTCGTGATACTTTGTGTCCAAGTACAATGCCTTCTGTGACCATGAATTGACATTTTTCCCGCGTTAAGAACTAAATTTGTTTCTTCGCATCTTTTCAGAACTTTGGCTATGTTTTTCAAACAAGATTCAAAAGAAGTTCCAAAGACTGAAAAATCGTCTATGAATATTTCAATTCCTTTGTCAATCAAATCACAAAATATTGACATCATACATCTTTGAAAAGTTGCAGGTGCATTACATAAACCAAAAGGCATTCTTCTAAAAGCAAATGTTCCATAAGGACTTGTAAAAGTTGTCTTTTCTTGGTCCTCAGGAGCAATAAGTAATTGATGATAACCAGAATATCCATCCAGAAAATAGAAATATGAGTGTCCAGTTAATTTATCGAGCATTTGATCCAATAAAGGTAAAGGAAAATGATTCTTTCTAGTGGCTTTATTTAATTTCTTATAGTCAATACAAATTCACCATCCAGTAACTTGTCTTGTAGGAATAAGTTCATTTTTATCATTAACAATGACAGTTACACCTCCTTTCTTCGGAACACAATGAATATGACTTACCCATTGACTATCCGAAATAGGATAAATAATACCAAGCATCTAACCACTTAATAATTTCTTTTTTAACAACCTCTTTCATGATAGGATTTAATCTTCTTTGTGATTCTATAGTAGGTTTAAAATTTACTTCCATTAAAATTCTATGCATGCAAATGGAAGGGCTTATTCCTCTTATTTCAGCAATAGTCCAACCAAAAGCTTTCTTATAATTCTTTAATACACCTAGTAATTTTTCTTCTTGATCTTTACTCAGTTCAGAAGAAATAATAACAGGTAAAGTTAACGAATTTCCAAGAAATGCATATTTTAAATGTGAAGGTAATATTTTTAATTCCAATTCAGGTGCTTTTTTAATTGAGGGTAAAAGTATATCATTTTGACTTATGTCTAAAGTTTCCCAATTATCTTTAATAAAATGAGTTTCTTCTTCTTCTACTACTTCTTCTTCATCAGTTAAAAATTCAAATTTTTCTTCAGAAATAACTTTACATTTTTCTTGATAATGTTTTTTAATTAAATAATCAATTATATCCATTCGATAACATTTCTCTTTATCAGGGTACTTCATTGATTTAAGAACATTAAATTTAATTTCTTGATCATTGACTCTCACAATTAATTCTCCTTTTTGCACATCAATCATAGCTCGTCCGATAGCTAGAAAAGGTCTTCCTAAAATAATAAGTGTCTCTTTATCTTCTTCCATGTCAAGTACTATGAAATCTACAGGGAAGATAAATTTATCCACTTTAACAAGGATATCCTCTATAACTCCTTTAGGATAAGTGATAAATCTATCAGCTAACTGAAGAATTACAGTGGTGGGAGTAATATCTCCTAAATCCAATCTTCAAAACATAGAAAATGACATGAGATTAATACTTGCTCCTAAATCTTATAAAGCTTTTCCGCAAAATTTTTCTACAATAGCACAGGGTATAGTGAAACTTCTAGGATCCTTAAGCTTTTCAGGTAATTTCTTTTGAATTATTGCACTGCATTCTTCACTTAATGCAACGGTTTCAAAAGCTTCGAATTTTCATTTTTTTCTTAAAATATCCTTCATAAATTTTGCGTAAGTTGGCATTTGTTCCAAAGCTTCAGCAAAAGGTATGTTAATAGTACGTTTCTTAAAAATTTCAAAGAACTTAGAAAATTGATGATCAAGTTTCTACTGTTTAAGTCTTTGAGGAAAATGTGGTGGTGGTTTTTCAACTTCTACATTAACAGGTATAACAGTCTGATCTTGACTAGGAGAGAGAGTTTCTATAGGTTTTTCAATCTCTTCAACCTCAATCTCTTTTTCAATTTCATTCTGCAATTTTTCTTTTAATTCCTTTCCACTTCTAAGTTGCACAGCTTTAACTTGTTCATGTTCTTTTCCAGTTTCCTTTGGATTGATTTCAACATTACTAGGAAGTGTTCCTACAGGTTTGTTATTAATTAAAGTAGCAATTTGCCCCATTTTATTTTCAATATTACGAATAGCAGTATTTTGATTTTGTAATTGATTATTGATTTGCATAATTAATTCTTCTATTGATAACTTTTCTCGTCGATTATTAAATCCAGGAGGTTTATAATTTGAATTAACTTGATTATTCCAATTTTTGGTGGGATGAGATTGATTATTAACCCATTGTTGTTGTGAATTATTCCAGTTAAAATTAGGATGATCTTTCCACCTAGGATTATAATAATTTGAATAAGGCTTATTTTTACTTGCAATAGCTTGTAAAGTTTCAATAGTTTGAGAATCTTCAATATTAGCAGAGTTATTATGAGAAATATTAATTGCAAAATTATCTAATTTTATAGGCATTGCTGCAATTTGTGTAGCTAAGATAGAAAAGGCTTCATTATCTTGAATACTGGCCATCTTTTTAGGGTTAATCCTTTCGGAAGGCCATTAACAATTATTATTAGCCATTTCTTCAATTAAAGTGTAAGCTTCTTCAAATGATTTAGACATTAAAGAACCTCCACCAGCAGCATCAATAATTGATTTTAAAGATCCAATTAATCCATTATAAAATGTTTGAATAATCAACCAATCAGGTAAAGCATGATGAGGATATGTTTTTAATAGTTCTTTAAATCTTTCCCAAGTTTCATATATTGTCTCCCCGTCAAATTAACTAAATGAAGTAATATCATTTCTTAATTTAGCAGTTTTACAAAGAGGAAAATATTTATCAAGGAATTTTTGTGCCATTTCAGGCCATGTTTTAATAGAACCAGTCGCTAATGAGTTTAACCACATCTTCGCTTTATCTCTTAAAGAAAAAGGAAAGAGTCAAAGTCTAATAGCATCATCAGAAACATTGTTATAATTAATGGTAGCACAAAGTTCTAAAAAACTAACAAGATGTAAATTTGGATCCTCATTTGGTGATCCACCAAATTGATTGTTTTGCACCATTTGAATAATAGACGGTTTAAGTTCAAAAGAATTAGCATCTATAGTGGGTATTTGAATACTACTATGAAGTTCATCAACTGTAGGGTTAGCATAATTCCTTAAAGGTTTATAAACATTTTGATCATTAAGTTCAATTGGATTTTGTAAAGTAGCTATTTCTTGAAATTTTTGAATTTGTTTTCCCTTTTTAATTTTTCTAATTGTTCTTTCCAATTCAGAATCTAAAGGAATTAATTCTTTAGAACCAAATCTTCGCATAAAACAAGCAATAAATATAAAATTTAACTATTCTATTTCTTTCTTCCTTACTTCCTTTCCTTCCCCGGCAACAGCGCCAAAAACTTGACCCGAGCCTCTCTTAACGCAGTAATGTTTGCTTCCAAAAGATAGCCAAAAACTTTGACTTAATTTATAAATAGTGGCTAGTGTATAAAATTAATATTATATAATTTAGTAAATATTTTTACACACTATGGGTACTACACAAGTATACGTATCGTTTCAAGTAATATATGGCTTTTAAACAAAGACCACAATATTGATCTCACAGGGAAGATTTATAGAAATAAATTTTCTATGAAGTGAAAGAGAAATAAAATAGTAAAAATATTTTTATTTTATCTTTTAATTTGATTTAAATTACTATTAATTTACTATATGCAAATAAAGAAAACAATAATAAGATTTTATGAATTATATATAAAATAAACAACCTTCTTTCCTTCAATTAATCTAAGATTTTTAAGATAATTTAATATTCGTTGGAGAATTTGATTTATGGTATTGTGCCAAATATAAGCATTCCTATTCTTTACCCTTTGATCCAGGCGCAAAGAACATTGACTAATTTACAAAATAGGTCCGGATATATTGTTAGTAGAATGGGTTAATCTAGGCTCACTCTTCTAGATGTTCAAGGGTGGCTATGGTCGGCCCTACTAGTGACCATTTCCTAGTCTATAAATCAAATTATAAGAATTTAGTCTGTCACTCTAAAAACTTATCAATTCTACGCCCTTTAAATATTATCTTTCTATTTGTTTGCACTTCACCATCAATAGCCTGCACAAGGCCTTCGACTACCCAAGGATTCATGTGACATTTACAAGTTAAGAGTTCTTCTCCTTCAAGGTCTCAAAACTCTTCAACAGGTTTTAACAATTCAAACGGCCAATTTAAAAAGTAAAGTAAGATCAGGTATTAATGTCACACAATATTTTGAAAATATTTTGAATTTTAATTCTCCGTCGAATCTTTATATTATCTTATCTATCTCTTCATAATTGAAGTAAGAAAGTAATTAACTACTCAAAACACATTGAAAATAAATAACAAAACATGATAATTAAACTTTAAATCAAATATAAAAATATACTTATCTCAAATATTTCTTCTACAGATCTTTTGATTCCCACTAACTCCACAGTGTAATGAACTCGAGATGCAATAACTTGAAAATAAACTCACTAAACTAAACAAAAGTGGCCCAAAATTTCTCTCTCTAATTCTCTCTCTAAGGATGTGAGATCCTAAAGTAGATAAGAGAAAGGAGTAAAATGGGAGGGGCACGTTTTCTGAAGAAATGGACCTCTATTTATAGGCTTCAAGAGTTTCCTTCAGGCAGCTCTTCAAAACATGTCCACATTCAATGAATCTTCTAGAAGGTCGGTTTGGCGCCGAGGCGCCGGAATCTGGCGCCTGGGCGCCGGACACAACGTCCGGTTCTTCTCACCTCTTCACTTTGGCTCGCACCTCTTCGCGATTAAAACGGTTTTGGAGCGTCCAAATGCAATGTATCACATGTCCTATTATCAAGGAACAACCGCCGACTCTTCTAGAATGTCCAATAACCGCTCACTCCGTCAAAATAACTGATCAAACGTTGTCAAAAACTTGACAGTTTTCGTATCGAGTCTGGCGTTTAGGCGCTAGTTTCTGGCGCGTAGATGCCAGGCCATATTTTTTAATACTTTTGGTAATTTGCTCCAATTTTGCTCCTTTTTGCTCCTTTTTTCCTTCTTAGACCGTTTTACATTACCTACATCCAATAACACAAAAAATACCTTTCATTAAAGCATAATATCCTTAGAAATTAATAAGAATTAAGACATAAAGAAATAGGTATTTTTTCATAGATCACTGCTGGACCTGAATAGAAAGTGCAGGACTGGAAATCTAATTTACAAGTTGGACATCAAAAAGGCTTATGATACTGTAAATAGAGATTTTCTTCTTATGACCCTCACTGCCAGGGGCTTTCAAAATAGTTTCTGCAATCTCATCAAAAGGTGGCTTATTACTAATGCTCACTCCATCCTTCTTAATGGAACATACTGGGGTTATTTTTCTGCTACCAGGGGTCTTAAACAAGGAGACCCTTTATCCCCCACCTTATTTATCTTGGTTATGGATTATTTTTCTAAACTCCTTAACCATACTGCTGCCTCTCATAGCTCCATCAGGTATCACCACAAGTCAAATATCATTGTTTCTCACCTAATTTATGCATATTATGTCATAATCTTCTCTAATGCCTCCAAAAATGTTGTCAAGCATATCATTAAATGCCTACATTTTTTCCAACAATATTCTGGAATGGCTTTCAACCCTACCAAAAGCCAACTCCTGTTTCCCAAGAAGATTCCAGCTGAGTTGAAGAACTGGATTATTGACTATACTGGCTTCTCAAGCACTCATCTACCTTTGAAATACTTAGGAGTACATCTCAATATGGGCAGAACTAAGCAAAGACATTTTGATGAAATTCTCAACAAGATTAGCTCATATCTGGCTAACTGGACTCACACTTATTTGTCTAATGGAGGCAGAATCACCATCCTTAAGAGTATTCTTACTTCCTTGCCTGCTTATGTGCTGCAAAGGACTACAATGAATAAAAGTACCCAAACCCTGTGTTTGAAAGAGCCTTTAATCAATTTCTTTGTGCTGGTTAGAGGAAACAAATCCACTGGACTTCATGGCTTAAAGTGGCCAAACCTATCTGGGCTGGGGGACTGGGTTTCAAGAGCCTACATCAGATCATTCAGGTCAAACTTTGAAAGCTTTAGATTAAATTCAGATCCCAAGACTCTCTTTGGGCCAAATTCATCACTGGTAAGTACTGAAGAAACCTACATCCTTCCCAGGTCATCAGTAACATTTTTGATTCCAAACTCTGGAGAGCCATGTTGAAAGTCAGACATCAAGATGAATATATGTACATTTGGAAATGGTTCATGGGGAGTTGTCTTTTGGCTTGACCATTGGTGCCCTCCAGACTGGCTCATCCCAGGTTCTGCCATCCCCAATCTAAAATTAAAGGTTGTTGATTGTTGGACTGGGGATAGCTGGTCTATCCTTACACTTCATGTTGTCTTGAATGATACTTCTGCCAAGCAGGTGTCCACTATTAAGTTTGATAGGCAAAGCAAAGATTCTATTGGTTGCAATCTTGTGCTCATCACAGCATTTCCAAAACCATCTATACCAAACTATACCAATGGGAGACTATCTAGTGGGGAGAGCTCTCTTGGAATAAATCCCTGTCCCCCTCTATGAACTTCTTCTCCTAGAGAACCCTCCTTAAGCTGCTCCCTACTGATGATATCCTCAAAATCAAAGGAATTAGAGGCCCTTCCTGCTGCAGGCTTTGCTAGAAGGAAGAGGAATTAGCCTCATATCTTTTCTTCAGGTGCAGTTTTTCTCAGCTAGTTTGGAGTAGTCGCCGAAGCACTTCAATATCGATCCGTCGAATCTCGACCGGGATTGTCTCTTCTTCTGCTGGCCTAGCTGGGACACTTTCGGCCTTAGTACTATCCCATTCATTACTGCCTGGTTTATTTGGATGGCAAGAAATAAGGCTATATTTGAAGACATCCTTCCCAGTGAGCAGGTTGTTACCATGAACTACTTATCTTACAACAAAAAAACTGATAAGATACATGAGATTTCCTAACATATGCTGCATTGAGTCAATCCACACCAGACCATCTCCCGAGATTGGCTCCGGTGACTCGGTACCCTCCCTGCCCCCCTTACCTCAAAGTCAATTGTGATGGAAGTTTTTGGGATGGGAATGCTGGTATTGGTGGACTCTTTAGGAACCATGTAAGGACTTTCCTGATGTTTTTCCATGCTCCTGTGGCTACTGCTGATGCAATGGAGGCAGAACTTATTGCTGTGTACTGGGCACTGCTGACTACCATAAAACTCAAGTGGAGATACATTGAAGTGGAAGGGGATTCCCAGCTGGTTCTCCAATAGTTTAATCTTATAGAGGCTCCTGTCTACCTTCCCTGACACAATAATCAATGGGTTAACTCATCTCATAACTATAAAATTTGAATTTTAAAATTCTCATCAGTGGGTTAATTTTAAAATTTTCAACATTACTATAGATTTTAATTAAATTTTCTTACTCATTTCTATAATCATAATTTTATTTCCCTAAAATAACTTCAAACACATAATTACATTTCATTGAAAATTGAATTTTTAGTTAATTTGGGAACAATTAAAATTTTATATTTTTTTTTTTGAAAATTTTTTCTTATTCCCCCTGAACTTTAAAATTTTCATTATAATGAAACATTTAAGCATGGTTACAACATACATGAGTAGGAACAAAAAACTAAAAATATTAAATTTACAAGAATTTTTAAATATTTTGAATATGCAGGCAATAAAACCATGAATGAAAATGACTAGATTCAAAAACTTTAAAATTTTCGTTTTAAGAAAAAGATATTTAAAAGACTTCTAAAGTAGTAGAGGATACCAAAGCAAATTCACACCCTTAAACACAAATTCAAACTAAGACATACATATGGCAATAAATTGAAAAGTTAAGAACAAAATTTAATTAGTGGATTTTAATTTCATTTCAAAAACTTCCTATATAGTTTCCAAAAAAAGTTCTACACCATCAAAGAAAACACACTAACAAATCACGAACACATTTACTACCACAAACAATCACATCACATATTACAAACACAAAACAGGCACAACTAAAATAACAATACAAGCTAAAGTCTTTTAGTAACTACTCCAGCAACATAAAATACATAGAGTAGTCTTCCATAAAATTAACAAATAAAAATAACAACACAACATCAAATATAGAAATAATCTAGAAACACATCACATAACAAACATAAGAAAATAAAATAACAATCCTATTCATCTTCTTCCTCATCATCATCCTTATCTCCTTCACTCCAGGTGTGAGTAGGTACATATGGGTTATATTGTGGATGAGTAGGTAGCACAGTACTAAAATCTCCTCTCATTAATATATCCAAATAGTTGTGATAATTCCCCTCATACTCACATTCTTCTCTGAAGATAATCTCCCATATGGCCTACTTTCTCCTCTAAATCATGCACTCGATCCAAAGTAAAATTAACATTATCTTTAATTTATTTAAAAGATCAGTCTCTGAATCAGTGAACTGACCTGAAGATCCATGGATGTAGAAGCAGCAGAAGCTGATGCACTAGATTCTCTAGAAAATCATCCTCTCCATTAAAATATTGACTGCTCAGCATAAGTCTTAAAATTTGAATTGGTAATGTGCTTAAGATGTTGAAGAACCTCTTCCCAATTTTCAAGATTTCACACCACCCTGCTCACACAACAAATGTATCAAAGAAGCAAATCCCATACCTGTAGTAGTGGCAGCTCAATCAGAAATCCAGATACAATCTTAATGAATCCATCCAATGTCTACAGCTTTCCTCTACTGGATACAATAGTTCAATGCGGCTCTCTCTCTAGTCACTTTGCTATGATGATTTCTTGAAGTAGCTTGGATGATATAAAGCACTGCCTTACTTTGGAATAAGCATTTAACTTCGATGCAGGGAAGTTAACTCTTCTCTCATTAGTTATTTTCCATAACACCCTTCCATCAGTCAATGTCATAATAATCTCATCCAACTGTTCCTCAACAAGATTGTAATTTGAATAAAAACATAACATACTAGGCGACAGTAAGTAAAATCCATTAATTACATTAGTAGAAAAGTGCACTATCTACCCATGCATGAAAACAAAGTTTTCATATGATTCTAAGAGGTTTGCATAGAACTCTCGAACAACATAAGTAATAACTACAACAATAAAATAGAAAAAACTGATCCCAAAAGTGATTCACAATTATATCTTCAATTTCTCCACATGGTTTATCAAAATCTTGCTGTTGGATCAACTTACGTGACTGTAACGCTTGCACGTAACGATCTTGAGCTTTTGAACCGAAGAACGTGTCTAAATCAAATGTAACTCTTGATTTGCTCCTTTTCGGTGCCATTTCTAAAATTTGCATAAAAATCACTATAAATTGCATATTGAACTTAAAATCACTAAACTCAACTCCAAAAGTTATAGACTACTAAATCCAAGTAATTTTTTAATCTAGTACTCAAATTTTCACCAGGAATAGTGATTTTCGGATTTCTCCAAAATACACTTAAAATATTTGGTGAAAATAAAAAAGAATGCAACTTAAAAGAAGTGCACTTAACTAAAGAATATTGAATCTAAAAAATTTCCCTTGAAACGGTTTAAGATTAGCAGATGCAAGGAAGCCCTAACCCTCTAAATCACAAAATGTCGAATGAAGAAGATGACGGTGGTGAAAATTTTGTGATTTTTTAGGTTTTTAAACCTGAAAATCAATTTTGGCGAAACGGCCTAACAGCAGAGCTCTGGCGCGTAAGCGCGGGGTCTCGGCGCATAGCCGCCAACTCGATATTTTTGATATTTTTGTTAAATAAATATTCTCCCTCCCCTAATCAACCCTTAATCGATTTTATAAGTATCTCAACACCTTATGATCTTCTTAGCTCCAGACATTTACTTCTTCTTTTTTTAGAATAAGATCAATTCAAACAGAGTTTTACACAAACACAAACTTTACTTCATTAAACTAATATGAAATACAAGTACAAACCATAAGTCTTTAATCTAGGATACTTAGATAAGATCTCATCTTCTCTACTCATAACAAAATACTCAAAGAAAACACTATATACTCACATAAAAATATAAAACAAAAAACACACATTAACATTAAACATCAAACACTTAACACAATTAATTAAACATAAAAACATACATAAGTAACACAAAATACACCATAGAAATTAATTCCAGTCTCCATTAGGTGGAACATATCAAGTACCTCCATTAGTTCGATCAGAACCTTTTGGCATGTAGATTTGATAAAACGGGCAATGTTGAAGACATCAGATAGAATCATCTTCAATCCACTTATTTTTCAAATACATCACCTTGTCTACTTCTTCAACATAACATAAATGACTAAATTGCATTTTCAATTGCCATCCAATATGTGTTAAATGTGCATTTATATCATTTACCTTTACTTACATTGATGCAACATTAGCCTCGATCTTTCCAATCTATTCTGCTATTCCTTGAATACTAATGGCTAGAAATCCGTTATATAACTCTTGTTCACTCCACAATAAACTCCACTAACATAATAAAGATAAAATACTATCATATAACACTCACTTCAAACCAAATAAAACACACAAAACAAACTTAAAGTAAATTACACATATAACTATGGGTTTCCTCCCACAAAGCGCTTGGTTTTACGTCATCAGCCCGATGTAGCCAATACATAATTTGGGTGACCCATCATCAAGTTCTCATCAGGTCTAAGTTGATCAATTGAGAAAAAATGTTTCAGTCTATGACCATTTAATTTAAATATTTTCTCAGTTTTAGGATCTCTAATTTCCACAGCTCCATTGGGATAAACTTTCATTATAATAAATGGGCCCATCCATCTGGACTTAAGTTTTCCATCATATAATCTCAAACTAGTTTTGTATAGTAAAACTTGTTGTCTTGGCTCAATATTTTTATACAGAATCTTACGATCATGCCACATCTTCATCTTTTCTTCATATATCTTAGCACTTTCATATGATTCATTCCTTATCTCATCAAGCTCATTTATTGTAATAATCTTTTCTCACCAACATCCTTAAAATTATAATTGAAATCTTTAATAGCCCAACATGCTTTATTCTCAAGTTCAATTGGGAAATAATAAGCTTTCCCAAAAATTAGTCTATATGGGGACATTCCTATAGGAGTCTTATAAGCAGTCATATAAGCCCACAATGCAAAATCCAGTTTGATTGACCAATCCTTTCTATTTGGATTAACATATTTTTCAAAAGTTCTTTTAATTTCATGATTGGATAATTCAACTAAACCACTTGTCTGAGGATGATAAGTAGTAGCAATTTTATGGATGATATGATATTTCTTTACTAACTTTTCTATAATTGCATTTTTAAAAGAACTCCCCCCACCAATTATGATTACTCATGCATTCCAAATCTACTAAATATGTTCTTTCTTATAAACTTTGCAACACTTCGAACATCACATTGAGATAAAGTAACAGCTTCTATCTATTTAGATACATAGTCTACTGCCATCAATATGTATAAATTTCTGAAGGATGGTATAAATTGTCCCATGAAATCTAATCCACAAATGTTAAATATTTCCACTTCCAACATACAATTGAGGGGAATTTCATTCCTTCTAGAAATATTGCCCACACGCTGACATCGATCAAAATTTTTAATATAAGCATTAACATTTTAAAAAATTGTAAGCAAATAAAATTCATATTGTAAAATTTTATATGTAGTTTTATCAACACCAAAATGTCTCCCATAATCAAAATTATGACATTTTTAAATAATTTCATAAGTTTCTTCTAAAGGTACACATCTTCGAATAAGAAAATCCTTTCCTTTTTTATATAATAACATGTCATCCCAAAAGTAAGTCTTAGCTTCAGATAAAAATTCCTTCCTTTGTTGGTATATCAATCTATAGAATAAAATGTTACTAACGATAAAGTTTACAATGTCTACATACCGTGGAACACTCCACTCATTAATAGTGAAAAATTTTTCATCGGGAAAATATTCATTAATTTTTTCATTAGAAAAGAGAGATTTTTCTTTATCAAGCCTTGACAGATGATCAACAATTTGATTATCAACACCCTTCCTATGTACTATCTCAAAGTTAATTTTTTGTAAAAGAAGAATCCATCTTATCAGTCTTGGTTTTGCATCCTTCCTTTTCATTAAATACTTAATAGCATAATGATTAATATGCACCACATATTTAGTTCCAATCAATTATGATCTAAATTTATCAAAAGCATATACTATAGCTAGTAACTCCTTTTCAGTTGTGGTATAATTGATTTGAGCTTCATTCAGAGTTCTACTAGCATAGTAGATCACTTTGAAAATTTTATCAAATTTATGTCCTAAAACAGCTTCAATAGCATAATCACTTGCATCACACATTAATTCAAAAGGTTTTTCTCAATCTGGTGAAACAATAACTGGTGTAGTGATTAATTTTTCTTTTAATAACTCAAAAACTTTCAAACAGTCTTCATTAAAATTAAAAATGACATCCTTTTCCAATAATTGGCATAGTGGCTTAGCAAATTTTGAAAAGTCTTTAATATGTCACCTGTAGAATCCAACATGTCCTAAAAAACTTCTAATCTCCCTTACATTTGTTGGGCAAGGTAAATTAGTGATCACTTAAATTTTTGCAGGGTTTACTTCCATACCTTTTTCTAAAATTTTATGTCCCAAAAAAATTCCTCCTACTACCATAAATTGGCATTTTTCCCAAGTAAGGACTAGAATAGTTTCTTCACAGCATTTAAGAACTTTGGATAAATGTTCTAAAATTGATTCAAATGAAATTCCAAATACTGAAAAATCTTCCATAAACACTTTAATTTCTTTTTCAATTAAATCACAAAAAATTACCATCATACATCTTTGAAATGTAGCAAGGGGTAAACCAAAGGGCATTTTTCTAGTAGCAAATAAACTATAAGGATTGGTAAACATTATTTTCTTTTAACTCTCAGGAGCAATTTGTATTTGGTGATAACCAGTATATCCATCCAGAAAATAAAAACATTTATGCCCAGCTAGTCTATCCAACATTTGATCAAGAAATAAAAGTTGAAAATGATCTTTCCTTGTAGCAAGGTTTAATTTTCTATAATCAATGCATAATCACCACCCTGTAACTTGTCTTATTGGTATTAATTCATTCTTCTCATTAACTGTTACCATTACTCGTCCATTCTTAGAAACACAGTAAATAGGACTAACCCATGCACTATTTGAAATAGGGTAGATAATTTCAGCATCCAACTACTTTAAAATTTCTTTCATAGGAACTTCTTTCATGATAGGATTTAATCTCCTCTGAGGATCAACCTGAGGTTTATAGTTAACTTACATAAGAATTTTGTGCATACAAATTGAAGGACTGATTTCCTTAATATAAGTTATAGTCCATCCAAAGGCTTTCTTATATTTCATTAGAATATTAAGCAAACTCTCTTCTTCTTCTGTAGTTAACTTTTAGGAAATTTTAACAGGAAAAGTTGAGGAATCACCTAAAAAGACTTATTTTAAATGTTCAGGAAGTAACTTCAATTCAAGTTTAGGAGGTTATTCAATTGAAGGACAAAAATATTTATCTTTCTTTGTCATGTCCAAAACTTCAAAAGTTTCTTGAATATAATTTAAGTCTTCCTCAATAATATCATCAAAATATTGTGTTTCCTCTTCTTCCTCGTGTTCCAACTGTTCTCTTTTAGATTTTTCTTCATAAGTTGTTTTGAATATTCTTTAACATCCATCCTAAAACATTCATCATCTTTACCTCTGACAGTATATTTGATTGATTTTGAAATATTTAATTTAATAGTTTGATCATTCACATGCATAGTTAATTTCCCTTTCTTCACTTCAATCATTGCTCTTCCTGTTGCTAGGAAAGGTCTCCCCAAAATAATAGGTATTTCTTTATCTTTCTCCATATCAAGCATAATGAAATCAATAGGAAAGATAAACTGATCCACCTTTACTAAAATATCTTCTATAACTCCTTTAGGATATGTAATCAAACGATCTGCTAACTGCATAATTACAATAGTAGGGGTTATTTCTTCTAATCCCAGTCTTTTAAATATAGATAATGACAAAAGGTTAATACTTGCACCCAAATCACATAAAGCTTTTCTAAAAAATCTATCTCTGATTGCACATGGAATTTTGAAGCTACCAAGATCTTTAAGCTATTCAGGAAGCTTCTTCTGGATTATTGCATTCCATTCTTCACTAATTACAACAGTCTCATTATGTTTAAACTTCCCGTTCGAGTTAGAATATTTTTCATAAATTTCATATAGCTTGACATTTGTTCTAAGGCATCAACAAATGGAATATTCATTGTAAGCTTCTTAAAAATCTCCAAGAACTTTGAAAATTGCTTATCAAATTTCCGTTGTTGAAGTCTTTGAGGAAATGGTGATGGTGGCTTTTTTAAATCAATCTTAGGTGGGGAAATAGGTCTTTCCAAACTTTTTTGAGCGTCCTCTTTAGGTTCTTCAATTTCTTCTTTCTCTACTTCAATTTTTTTTTGAACTCTACCTTCAAACTCTCTTCCACTTCATAATTAAGTAGATTTTGGTTGGATCAATATTTAAAACATCAATAATTAAAAGGGGAGCTTGGAATGGTGAGAAGCTAACTCCTCCTTTTGCCACTACAACTTATAAAACACTTTTGAGGGACTGTCGAGATGGGAACTTTTGGAGTTGCAGATTTTAACCCCAGCACAAATAATTGATGTTTTAAATACCCCTTTTATTATAAGGCAAAAGGATCAACTAATCACTAAATAAGCCCTTTCCCAGAAGCTATCCTCCTTCATCTATCACGAAATTTTCAATGGGATCTCATATTTAGGGGTAAGGTTATTTTGGGTAAGTTCCTCACCCCCTCAATGTCCTTCTTCTATTGAAAGTTGTGGCTTGTGCTATTACCTACAGATGACATCCTCAAACATAAAGGCTTGAGAAGGCCCTCTTGTTGTTGTTTTTGTAAAGTTGAGGAAACAATAGTTCAACTGTTCTTGATATGCTCATTCTCTTGAAATATTTGGACCTATCTACTGGACAAGCTGAAGATTGACTGTTTTCATTTGAGCTAGCTAAAATTCTTCCTTTGTTTGGCAGACTAGATGGAAGTTGATTTACAAATTATACTCTGTATTTTTGCTTAGTTCATTTAAATGAATAAGACTCTTGTCAAATTTGATGACAAACAATGCTTGGAAGCTCAAGTGGTTACCAACTGCATATCCTTCATCTAGAAATTGACTAAACATCGTAAGTTCCCAAACAAATGCAAGAATTAGATTCTCAATAGCATTCCAACTTTTACTCCCCCTTTCTCCTTAGTTTTATGGTCTGCTCATCCCTCTAATTGGCTGAAGGTCAACACTGATGGTAGCTTCTCTGATGGGGATGCTGGGATAGGTGGAGTGTTCAAGATTCCTATGAAAAGTGCCTTCTATTCTTCTACTCCCCTACTTTAGCTTTTGATTCTTTAGAAGCTAAAATAATTGCTATTTTTTAGCCCTTTTCATTGCTCAAAGATGTATGTTTTGTTAAATCATATTAGATCTGAATCTCAAATCATCATTAATATTTTGCAATGTCTGAAAAGACCTCCTTGACACATTATTAATTGGATGAAAAGATTCCTTCCTCTCACTCAGTCCTCTCAAGTACTGTTTATCTACATTCCTAGAGAAGGGAATAGACCTACCACTAGTTGGCAACTCTGGGAAAACATTCTAAAGGCTCTGTTGTCAATACTTCTTCCCTTCCTCCTTTATCCCTATTGCTTCATGGGGATTATATTTCTCTTCCCCATATTAAAACTTTTAAATATTTCTTATTTCAATTAATTAATATATATCATCCTGTTATATATTTGGTTCCTTACTTTATATATAACTTTGGGTATTTTTGGCATATATATATATAGATATAGATATATATATATATATATATATATATATATACATCTATATATATACATATATATATATATATATATATATATATATATATATATATATATATTAAAAATAACTTGCCAATGGAAAGTGATTCATTAGATTACTTTTAAGTGGTACAATCTAAGGTCTAACATGTGGTAGACCCAAAATGTCACTATGAAGCAAAAATGCTAGAGGGGGGGGGAGGGGATAATACATTAAGAACAATATCTTCATTAATACATCCTTGATTAGCAAGCCAGATTGCAGGAGCATTAGCTTCTTTGGGAACATAATGGAATTCCACCTTCATGAGATTATGAAATTCAGTAAATCTTCCAAGCCATCTTGTGATATACCAAGGAGCGAGACATCTCATTATAAAGAAGCTGAATACTAATAGAAGAGTCGGTCTCCAGCATCAACTGTTTGATTTTGCATTGGAGAACAATCTTTATGGCCCAATATATAGCAATAATCTCAGCTTCAAGTGCATCCAAGGCCCAGGTCGGGGACTGAAAGGATAGAAGACATTTCCCCATATGATTTCTGAATAACCCTCCAAAACCAGCTTTCTTCCTATAGTAGCTACCATCAGTGTTTACCTTCAACCAGGGGGAGGGAGGAGGAGACCATTTAACCAGTAAAGGGGTGTATTTAGGAACATCTCGAGATGGGCAATGTATGCAAATAGGCTTGAACCCGTGAAGCCTTTAGTAGTTTCGAAGATAAGCTATGCAATTGGCGGCCGTCAACACATAAGAAGGAGGATGTTCCTCAAATTTAGCTTGGTTTCTACACGACCGGATGAACCAAGCCACCGGTGCAAGGGATGACCAAGAGACCTGCTTGCTTCCAATCCAATAAACTAGGAGTCCAGTGTAACCAGCTCAACTGCAAGGTGTCAATCCTCAGATTGCTCAGTAGTTGTATCCAAACTTGTTGGGAGAAGTGGCAGGAGAAAAAGAGATGTTCAATAGATTCCTCCCTGTAGTGACACAGAAGACAAATTGAAGGTCCCCTCAGTCCCTTCATCTTTAAAATATCATCAGTTGGGAGTAAATTGTGTCTAGTTTTCCAACAGAAAAAGGATATTGAAGGGGTTAAAAATTTGTCCCGAATTCCCGCCCCACTTGGATCTCCTCCCAACTGAAATTGTGGTGATATATATAAGCAGCAAGTTTCTGAGAATGCTTATTTTTAGTGATCAGCTTATCCTTCTGATTGGGGTTGATAGTAGAGTGTTGAATCAACTGCACCTGCTCCTGACTCAGTAGTTGAGTAAGAATCTGACAATTCCAGTGATCATCCTGCCAAAAGTCTTTCACTTTACTGTTTAAAGGGGTACATTGATTGTTGGGAGATAGTTTATCACCTCCCCAGCTCCACTGGTCCAACCAAAAATTAATAGATCCCTCTCCCGGCTCCCTAATAAAGAGCAATTCAGCCTTCTCCCTGATCTTCAGAAGTTTAACCCATAATCTGGAGTCTCCCAATTTAGGTTGAATGGTAGTTGGATGAGTCTGCCTGCAGTACTTACCATGCATAAATTTTGCCCAAAGAGTGTCCTGAGCCCTGAACTTGATCCAAATTTTGAATAGATTAATGAAACTCATATGTTCAAAACTTTTGAATCCCAGCCCTCCTGCTTTAAGAGGTTTGCACAAGCTTTCCCAACTTTTCCAGTGTATTTGTTTATGTTGGCCAGCCCATAGAAATTTATTAAACAGTCTTCCAAGTTCTGTTGAGTACTTTTTTTCATAGTAAACATTTGTAAGGAATAAGATGGTATTGAAAGGAGAATGCTTTTTATTAAGGTAATTCTACCCCCATTAGAGAGAAAGGTGTTAGTCCAGCAGTTAATTTGCTTTTTGATCTTCTCCATAGCCTCCTGAAATTGTGTTTGCCTAGTTCTGCCCTTTAATAATTGAACTCCCAAGTAGCTGATAGGTAGAGAAGCTGGTTTGAATTTAGTGTAATTAGCAATCCATGATCTCATATGAGGCTTCACCTTGGAACTCATAAATAATTGACATTTCTGGAGATTGAATTCCAGGCCAGATATGGAGGTAAAATGGTGTAAAATCCTACTGATCCCTTTAACAGCTACTTTAGAGGCTCTAGAGAAGATAATCATGTCATCAGCATAGGATAGATGACTAATCATCAAAGTAGATCTATGTGATACTGGTGTTGAGAGGAAGTATCCATGAAGTCGTCGAGCAGTCTAGATAGGTGATCAAATACCAGAATAAAGAGAGAGGGAGAGAGGGGGTCTCCCTGCTTAATGCCTCTAGTAGCATGGAAGAAGCCATGGCATTTGCCATTAAGCAATATTGAGTGAGCATTGCATTGTAACCACCTCTTGATGAGAAGAATGAAAGCATTATTAAATCCTCTGGCTGCAAGGCAGTTGATAATATACTCCCAGCTTATGGTGTCATAAGCTTTTGTTAATATCCAATTTCATGATCATATTGTGGCTTCTACAATCTCTATCCAGGTCAAGGATTAATTCTTGTGCTAGGAGAACGTTGTCAGAGATATTCCTGCCTTTGACAAAGGCTGCTTGGTTCTCACTAATCAGATGCTTAAGATGAGGCTGAAGCCTGGTAACCAAGATCTTACTCAATACCTTGGACATAACAGTAGTGAGGTCGATAGGTCTAAAATCATTCCGGGAGGTTCTTAACTTGTTCTTGGGAATGAGCACAATGGTAGATGATTGGAAGTATTTGGGTAGGTCCATTCCTTGGAAGAAATCTTGCATCGCTTGAATTACATCGGGGCCAATAATGGGCCAACCCTTTTTATAGAATGAGGCTGTGAACCCATCAGGTCCAGCCGGTTTGTTATCATCAATAGATTCTAAAGCATTCTTGATTTCAGTTTCCACAGGCACCTGGGTTAACTGAAGTTCCTACACGTAGTTGATATTTCCCTGGTAAAATTTAGTATTTAAATGAGAGGGGTGAGTAGGAACTCGAGTGAAAAGTTCTTGAAAATAGTTGACAAGCATCCTCAGCAATTGCATCGAGTTCCAACAACAAGTCGCCATCAGTCTTGGTAATAGAAAGAACCATATTGCATTTCCTTCTCAAGTTAATAAAGGCATGGAAGTACTTAGTATTCCTGTCCCCAGCAATGAATTTAGTAGATGCAGCTTTTTGTTTAAAAAAGGATTCTTGATACTTGATAAGAGATAGAAGATCCTCATGAGCCATATGCAGGTCTAGCTCTGATCTGAGTCCCCTAACCAGATCAGTCTCAATTTGAGCTATTTTAGATTCAGCTTTGCTAATATTATCATTGATGTTTCCCATTTTGTTCCAGTTCCACTGTTTGAAATGTTTTGCTGTCATCTTGTGTAAATTTCATAGATTGCCCCAAGGAGAATGCCCCATCAATGGTTTCCAGCACTGCTACAGTTCTGTCTGAAAGTCTGGATGAAGTAGCCACATGTCCATAAATCTGAACTTGCCCCCATTTCCCCATTCCACATTATTGTTGGAGCAAAGGATAGGTCTGTGATCTGATCCAGCCATAGAAAGGTGAGTGATGTTTGTAAAGGGAAAAACTTGAAGCCAGTGGGAATTACCAAGCATTTTGTCCAGTCTCTCCCAAGTGTTACCTCTTCTCCAAGTGAAGGCAGAACCTTGAAATCCTAAATCAAATAAACCAGTAGGAAGTAGGAGGGGGACCCCCTCCTCTTTTATCAGATTTAGTGGTGAGGCAATTGAAGTCACCCCACAATATCCACCAGGAGTTCATCTGTTGGGCAATTTGCAATAAATCAGTCCATAGAAGTTGCTGCTTCTTGTAGTTGCTACTGGCATATATAAAGGTTACATAGCCAACTTTATTATCAATAGAGAACTGTATATGAGTG
Organism: Papilionanthe hookeriana x Papilionanthe teres; assembly: GCA_022702705.1. NCBI lineage: Eukaryota > Viridiplantae > Streptophyta > Magnoliopsida > Asparagales > Orchidaceae > Papilionanthe > Papilionanthe hookeriana x Papilionanthe teres. The sequence continues at coordinate 66,598,260 of CM040430.1, read as the reverse complement.
AATTGATCATGATCCAACAGCACTGACCATTTGAACTCATTCCTGGCAAAGATCTAAATTTTATTTGAGATATTAATGTGAATAGAGAAGCTAGAAAAAGACTTAGTGATAATATCAAAATTCTTTTTCACCATGGGTTCCAAAATAGCAAAGCACCACAATTTGTGAAAGTGCACTAAGTGTTTAATTCTACTGATAGATGAGGGATTTGCAATCCCCTTATATTCCAAAACATAATATTGATCATTAAGAGGATTGTCTTCCTTTCCCCCTTGTTCTAGGGAGGTTTTTAGAAGAGGGGCTTGTAGGAGGGTCCCCAGTTGGCAGCTCATCCAGTAAAATTTGTAGTTCTGATTTGTGCTTTTTCTTTTGTTGTCTTTTTTGGGTTTTCCATTCCTTGTTCAGTCTGGTATCCATGATACCAATATCTGTCTCTGAGAAACTGGTTTCTTCCTCAACTTCTAGCAGCCCACTTTTAATTGTCTGGGGACTGGTAAGGGGGTTTAAATTTGTTTCTACATTCCTGTTGGTTTGTGGCAGATTAGTAGCCAACATTTCAGTCAGGACTTCCTCATTAACTAAGTTAATAAGAGCATCATGAGGTTGAATCACATCATTCACTACAGGAGTTAAGTCAGTTTGCTCAATTGTCTCCACATCCAGTCCCATTTCTTCTTCAGGAGATATTTTGTTGGGGATTGGCTGCCCCACAGAACCATCCCCTAAGTTCTTGTTTATGACAATTTTCTTCTTATTGGGTGGATGTAGTCTGTAGCACTTGTCTTGGAGATGTCCAAACATCCTGCAGTGTTGACAATACATTGGTTTGAATTCCAGTTCAATTTCTTGCCAGAAGCCTTCCTCTGGTAAGTCTTCATCAGTTCTTATCCAAATCCTGTGAATATTAGGGAGGGTTATGTCCCTCTCCACTAGTACTCTAGCTGGAGCTGGTCTAGCCATGTCATAGGTGTGGGTGTCAATTTTAAGGAGGGTGCCCAAAGCTTGGCTGATATTATAGAGTGCATTTTGATGGTAAAGTTGAATTGGTAAGTTAGAAAATTTAAACCACATAGGTATTATGGGGGGTTCTTTTGAAGGATCAAACTCTGGTGTCCACTTCAATAACTTCATCTAAGTCCCAGCAATCAGCACCACCTGTTTCCCAAATAACCTTGCATAGTCCTCCTCATTGGACAACCTTATTAACAAATGACTTCCATCTAGGAGTCCTAACTTCCAAGATCCTAGCAAGTTAAGGTCTTCAAAGAATTTTCTAACCAGTTCCATCTTGGGATGGCCCATTTAAACTTCCCAATCAGGCTGAATTTAATAGCATCAGATAAGGTTTTCATATCCTGTTTGGAGAAGAGGACAGCAGGTTGTCCCTCCTTAATTCCCACAGGCTTGATGAAAGGATAGCTGCCTTTACCAGCAGCTGTATCATGGAGTACTTGGGGAAAGAGCAGATGTTCATAGCTCTTATGAGGGGTAACACCACTGCCAACTACCCCAGCATAAGTAGCCTTAGCCCACATTATGTTGGTAGCAGAAGCAATAGGATGAGCCATAAAAGCAGGGAAGTGGCAGTGAGATGTAGCAACAGCAGCTCCCAGTCAGAATAATTCCTCTGACCAGAGTAGAGCACTCCAGCCAGAAGATGCCAGGAAGAGCTGAGAACTCCAAGAACAAGTCAGAGATGAAGAAACAAAACCAGGGAAGGAGCCAGCCAATACCACAGCAGCAGCCTCCACCCAATGGAACAGTAACTAATTTGAAAAAGTTGTGCCCGGGAAGCACCAAAGAGATCCAAAATCCACAAAAGACCACCACAGCTGCCAAGAGGGAAGAAAAACAAGATTACCAGCCACCTACTCCAACCAGACACCCAGCTCCAAGACCAGCCGCCAGCAGGTATATATGTAGACACACACACACACACACACACACACACACACACACACACACACACACTAATATGGCTATCTCCCACCTAGTATATGATGATGAACTTATGATCTTTTCCAATGCTAATAAAAATGATGTCAAAAAAGTATATCAATGTCTGAAGCTATTTTAGTCCAACTATGGTATGTTTTTTAATCTCGAGAAATGTAATATCCTTTTCCATAAGAGGATCCTCCCCAGCAATAAACATTGGATCCTTAATTTTTCTGGGTTTTTGATACCCAGCTCCCTCTTAAATATATGGGTGTGTTACTCATTGTTGGCAAATTGAAGTAGATTCAGTTTGATGAAGTGCTAAACAAGATCAGTGAGTATCTTGACAATTGGTCGCATTCCTTCTTCTCTAATGGAGGTAGGATTACCTTGCTAAAAAGTATACTTACTACATTCCCCTCTTATATCTTACAAATGACTAATATGTAGAAAAGTACCCAATTGCAATTTGAAAGGGCATTCAACAGGTTTATTTGGGCAGGTCAAAGGCAGCAACTTCATTGGGTTTCCTGGCAGAAAGTGGCAAAGACCATCTAGGCAAAAGGAATGAAATTTAAGGGCCTACAATAGATCATTCAGGTGAACTTACGCAAAATCTGGATCACATTTATATCCCAAGATTCCCTCTGGGCTAAATTTATGAAATGGAAATACTTCAAAGACTTGCATCCATCTCAACCAATCACAAAATTGGGGCACTCTAAATTGTGGGTGGGGATGCTGAAAGTTAAACATCTTGCAGAGAACATGTACTTATGAGAACATGGTAAGGGGAAATTAAACTTTTGGAAAGATCAATGGTGTCTTAAAGATTGGTTGATTCCTTGCACTAATCTTTTCAATCAATATGTTCTCGTGTCTGACTGTTGGGATGGGGAGAATTGGTCTCTACCTATTCTCAAATCTATATTATAGGAATCTTCTACTTTACTTGTTTCTAGGCTACCCTTTGACAGGAATAAAGATGGTAGAATTATTCGGCAATCCCACCATAATCAAAGCTTGTCTAAAGCCATTTACTAAAAGTTATTTAACTAGAAGCAGTTTCCCAAGGGGGAATTCATATGGAGATATAATCTCTCCCCTTCATGGTTTTTTTTCTTTTGGAGGCTCTTCCAATCACTTTTCCCACTGATGACATTCTTAAACTTAAGGGGCTGAGGGGTCCCTTTTGTCGTAGTTTGTGTCATGAGAATGAGGAATTTATTAACCACCTTTTCTTTGTTTATAAATTTTCATAGAAGGTTTGGAGTACAATTAATAATAATTTAGTGCTTGATTCTCTACATCTCCATTAGGCTCAAATCCAATCTTGCTGGATTGAATGGAACATTGTTAAAGCTGGTGCTATTCCTTTTCTCATAGCTTAGCTTATTTGGATGGAATTGAACTAGACCACTTTTGAGGATAAGTTACCTCTTGTGGACCAGGTGGTTAGAATATGAATCTTTTTTATGCAGAAGTTAATCAAATACAAGAAATTTCCTAATATCTGCTCACTTACTCCATCTGAAAGGGTGGACCCCACAGAGATAATTCAGGTGGTTTGGAGACCCCCTACACCCCACTTTATCAAGGTCAATATTGATGGGAGTTTTACTGGTTTGGGAGCTAGAGTAGGTGGGATATTAAGAGACCACCTTAGGAAATGCCTACTATTCTTCCATGCTCCTGTCATTGCTGTTGATGCCCTGGAATTTGAGTTGATTGCAGTCTACTGGGCAATCCAATTGGCTATTATGAACCACTTGCCTTTCCACATGATGGAAGGAGACTCCCAAGTACAGTATCAACTTTTGCACCATGAGAATACTTCTCTTTGGCATCACTCTCATTGGGTCCAAAAGATCAGCTCTCTTAAAACTGAGATCACTGTCAGCTTTCATTTTATCTTTAGGGAAGGCAATAGACCTGCTAATTGGTTAGCCAGAGTAGGATTGCATTCCAATTATGTTGTAGCCTTTTCTAACCCCCTCTCCCTCTCCTTTTTCTTCTAGTTGTAGACCATTTAGAAATCCCACATCTCAAGGTTTCTACTAAGTGAATTGGCAGATCTGGTCTTTCAAGTGATTGGTTGAAATACTAGCCTGATTGGGACACACAGAGCCTCTCCTCCATACTTTTTTGCTTTTCTGCTTATTGGTGCAGGTTTTCATTTTAACTGCTATGGAAGACTTGCTTGGTTTTGATCCATCATTACATACTTATGCTGACTAATAGGCTCCCCTTTTTCTGGATGCTCAACTACTGGAACTTCATATGTTTACTGCTTAAGTTCTTGTTTTTTAGGTCTATTGGATTTGGTGTACATGTTCTATTTCTATGGGTATACCTTTTCTCTCTGGTATACTGGGTTACATGTATTTTTGCAGTCCTTGACCTTTCTTCTTGTTATTTTTGTGTGGAGTTGTACTGTGAAAAGAGGAACTTCTAAAAATTATTTTATTTCTTTTATTTTACTTTGGGATCCTCTTTGCCTCCCTTATTTTGTACTTTCATTTTATATTAACATGTAGGGAGCCAAAAGTTGCACTTCTCTCTCTCTCTCTCTATATATATATATATAAATATATATATATATATATATATTTTTTTTTCTTTTTTTTTGGAGAAAAGGAGCAACCACAGGCTCAACTACTGGAACTATTCAACTATAGGCTCAACTACTGTTACTTATGTGGGGCTAATGCTGAAACTATTCAGCACTTATTCTTTAGCTGCAGCTTCTCACAGGAGGTGTGGAAGGAGGTTCTTAAGTTTATGAAGATCAATACACTTACTCTAGAGTGGCAGGAGTTATCTACATGCTGGTTGTCATGGCATAATGCTAAAGTGGGTGATATCCCTTTCATCCTTGCTTGGTTTATATGGATGCACAGAAATAGTGTAAAATATGAAGACAAATGGTGTAATGTCCTAACTGTGGTGGGAAATTGCCACTCATACTTAAGCAAGCTCATCCTTCTGAATAAGTATCATAATATTTTCAATACCCCTCAGCAAGACTATCCAAAGCAGTCTAAAATCATGTTAATATACTGGAAAGCTCCAACCTATCCAATTATTAAAGTTAATACTGATGGGGCATTCTCTGATCAGGGATCTGGTTGTGGGGGTCTTTTCAGGGACTGGGATGGTCAATGTATTAGTTTCTTCCATACTCCCATTATCGTTGCTGATGCCCTGGAATCTGAATTAACTGCAGTTTTCTGGGCTCTCAGCCTGGCCACTTCTTGGCATTGGAGAGAACTTGTTGTGGAATGTGACTCTGCTCTACTTATTCGGTACATGCCGAATAACCTTCACCCATCGTGGCACCATGCCGACTGGATCACCGTAATCAAGACACTAGCTCAGCTAGATTAATATTAATTTCAATTTTATTTATAGAGAAGGCAACTGAGCCGCTAATTGGCTTGCTAAGAGGGCTCTTTACTCCCAGAAAGTTATTATCTCATCTGATACCCCTCCACAACTATCTTATCTTATTGAAGCTGATCAAATTAAGGCCCCTCATTTTAGAGTGGTGGATATCTAATTTAGTGAAGTTCCACAACTCTACCTTCAGTTTATATCAGCTACACTGTATGGGGTTTTGGCTCCTGCTAGTGTGATGGAGAAGTTTGATGTTTGGTTTTATCTTTTTTTATTTTTGTAGATGAGTATATGTGTTAGAGGTTTTATGGGGATATTTGGGTTGCTTGTCTTATAGCGGCCATTTTTTTTGTTTTGCTTGGTTTAGGCTGAGTTGTAAAGCTGGATGTTAATTCTCTCTCTCTCTCTCTCTCTATATATATATATATATATATATATATATATATATATATAACCAAAATGGAGTTGTATTAATTTGAAGTGGTTACAACTCTAAGATGGGCCTCAAACAAGTCTCCTTCTAGCAGAGACAAAAGAAGGGGGGAGAGGATATAGTAACATAGGGTAAGGCAGATCCCACTCTAGCAAGCCTATTACCTTCTTTAAAGATGAATGAACGCCTAACCTCCATTAGATTGCAAAATGTCCTTATTTTGGAAATCCAGATAAAAGGTATGCTAATGAAACTCCAATTTCTCACGGAAACATTGAACAATAGTGTTGGAATCAACCTCTAGAGGTATTTTGCTCTAAGAGGCCACAAAAACCAATTTGAAAGCCCAAAAAATAGCCAACAACTAAACTTCTAATGCATCAGTCACCTTAGTAGGAGCATGGAAGAACAATAGGCATTTAACCAAATGATATCTGAAACCTCCACCCCAGTACTCAGGGGAGAAAAAAATAGCTATCAGTATTGATTTTAACAAAGAATTGAGGTGGGGTCCACCAATATACCTTGATTATCCTATGATTAAGCTGGAGTATAGGAGAAGAACTTTTGAAACATTTTGGAAGCTTCTTATTAGTAATTAGCTTTCTAAGGTAGGATTCACATTGACACACTACCCTGTTAACAGTAGGGAAAAGAACTTTAAACTTTGCACTGTTCCAAGCCATCTAAATGGACCAAGCAACCAAAAAAGGGATTGGCCAAACTTAGCCGAAATCCAACAACTCCAACAGGATAACATGTTCTCCCAATGAAGATTGATAGTGTTGGTTGCCATCAAATCAGTAAATTATCTCCAGAGCTTCTGGAGAAAGAGCTCTTAAAGAACAAATGGGTCAGGGAGTCCTCCACAACTCCACACAACCAGCATATGGAAGGTCCCTTCAGTGCTTTCAATTTGAGTATATCATTTGTGGGGATTAGTTTGCGGAAGACCCTCCAGCAAAACAAAGACATAGAAGGTGTCAGAAATTTGTTCAGATTATTCCCCACAGCTCACTGGATCCCATCTATAGAGTTTGGAATAAATCTATTTTGTTAAGCTTGTTGAATGTGTAGTCTTCCAATTAATCTTCTCAGGCTTAGTTCAGTCAAAAGACACCCTTTTAATCTTCTCTTTGAAGGTAGTATTCACAAGAGTTTCTAGAATGGAGTCTGACCACTGATCCCCCTCCCAACAGTCAGCAACAATATGTTGTGGGAAAGCCTCCTCAGTGATGTGTTGAAGCCATTCAGAAGGACACTATCTGTCTACCCAGAAGGAAAAAGTTCCCTTTCCCAAATCCCATTGAAACAATAGTCTCATGCCTGACTTGAAGCATCTGCCCCCATAGTTTGGAGTCACCCAGTTTCCTTTTGACTAGTGAAGGGTGGACCTCCCTGCAATATTTTCCCCTCAAAACTTGTGACCATAAAAATGTTTATTCTCTGAATTTGATCCAAAAACTACACATGTTTCCCTGTTGAAGTTGTAGTAACTCCCTGAAGCCAATACCTCCAGCCATTAAAGGTTTTGCCACTTTATGCTAGCTGGCCTAGTGCAATTGTTGTCTTTCTCCAGCCCATAAGAATCTATTGAATGCCCTCTCCCTTAGTAACCTAGTACTTTTCTCGATTCAAGTCATCTATAGGATGTAGGAGGGGAAGGTTGTCAGTATATTTTTTAGTAGGGTGAATATGCCCCCATTAGATAGAAAATAATTGGTCTAGTAGGAGAGTTGGTCATTCACCTTTCCCAAAACCTCCTCAAATTGTAAGAGCTTAACTCTTCCATTAGTGAGTGGAACTCAAAGATACTTAATGGAAATGCAGCAGTAGTAAAGCAAGTGAACTGAAGGATCCATTGTTTGTTAGCTGGCGATATTTTGTTGTTGAAGAGAATATCACACTTCTCTGGGTTGAAAGCCAAATAAGAGTGGAGTTGGAATTGCTTCAATTAGTGAGATATTTTCCTAAAGGAATTCTATTTAGCACTAGAGAAAAACGAAACATTGTCAGCATAGATGAGGTGGGAGATAGATATTTGAGACCTATGATGGAACCTTGCATACTCAAGAGGCAAAATCTGTGAATTCAATAGCCTGGATAAATAATTTATGAACAATATAATAATCGTTGGTGATAAAGGGTATCCCTGTTTGAGACCTCTAGTAGCAGCAAAATTTTCCCAAAGTTGGCCATTTAGTAAGATAGAGCAGTATTTCAATGAAAAACTCCCAGTTCATTGTATCATATGCTTTCCTAATATATATATATATATATATATATATATATATATATATATATATATATATATATATATAATCAAAAGTTGTCCTTTCTCACTGGAGTTGGGAGACTATTGGTGACATCACTCATAACATTGTACAGGCTGAGAAGGATCTCTCTTCTTTAGAAGTTGCTGCACTTACTGATGATACTAAATACTGCCAGATGGTCACTGCTCAAGAACATCTACTTACTCTTATTGACTGGCAGGACCAATTCCTTAGACAGAAAGCTGCTACTACTAAATTTAAAGATGGAGATAGGAACACTAAATTCTTTCATGCATGGATAAAATTCAAAAGGAAATGTAATGCTATACATTCCATCTTAAATGACCAGGGCCTTCTACTCAATGAGGAAGCTGCTATTGCCAATGATGCTGTCAAGTATTACCAGGAACTTCTGACTTTTAAACCTGGAAGCAGATCTCCTATTGATGATAGCCTGTTTAATAAAGAGTTTAATTACACCCAGTCTCTACAATTAGCTGATATTCCCTCTCTTGAGGAAATTTGGGTGGCACTTAACTCTATTGACAGCTCTAAATCTGCTGGTCCTGATGGGTACGAGTCACGACTTCTATAAAAACCCGGAACACTTGCAAAGCTGAGGTCACCACTGCCATCCAAAGCTTCTTTTCAGGTAGGGACATTCCCCAATACTTCCATGCATCAACTATTGTGCTTGTGCCTAAGACCAATGCCCCCAAGTGCTGGAACCACTATAGACCAATTAGCCTAACCACTGTTATCAGTAAGGTTATCGGCAAAATCTTAGTTGGCGATTGCAACCTCATCTTGCTCATATTATCGGCCCCAACCAATCGGCTTTTGTTAAAGGCGGATCTATCACGATAATGCCCTCCTTGCTCAAGAACTTTTGTTGGATTTGGACAGACCTTGTAGGGGTGGTAACTTGATTTACAAACTTGACATCAAAAAGGCTTATGATACTATCGATTGGAACTTTATTCTTTAGGTGCTCCATGCTAGAGGCTTTTCCAATACCTTCTGTTTACTCATTAAGAGATGGCTTCAGAATAATAACCATTCTATCCTCATTAATGGCAAATGCTGTGGTGATTTTAGAGCTACTAGAGGGCTTAAACAAGGTGATCCACTCTCTCCCACTATCTTCATCATTGTTATGGACTATCTCTCAAGGCTGCTGGATACTCAAGTCTCCTCTCACCCTTATGCCCAATTCCACCACGAGTCGGATATTAACATCTCTCACCTTTTATATGCTCGATGATTTAATGATATTCTCCAGAGCTTCTAAAGCTCGTCGTCAATAAGGTGATGCACTTGTCTCAACAAGTTTCAACGGATATCCGGCCTTCATTTCAACAAAAACAAGTGTGAATTGCTTTTCCCCAACCATACCCACCCTAACATTATCCATTGGACCACCGAATTCACTGGCTTTGTCAAAACCAACCTTCCCATAAAATACTTGGGGTTCTTCTTATCAAAGGCAGATCTAAACAAACTCATTTTGAGGAGATCATTGCCAAGCTCGAATACTCAACTCTCTAATTGGTCCAATTCCTTCCTCTCATCCGGTGGCGAATTACACTCCTAAATAGCATACTAACCACTTTCCCTGCTTACATCCTCGAGATGGCTTGCTTAAAGAAAAGTTCCGGGATTCGGATCGAAAGAATATTTAACAGATTTCTATGGTCCGGTCATAGAAAACAGTTTCATTGAGCTAGTCGGCAAAGAGTAGCCTTGCCTAAAGTAGCTGGTGGTTTAGGTTTTAAAGGCTTGAAACACCTACAGCAAGTTAATTTACGTAAGCTATGGATTCATTTCGTGGAGCGAAATTCTCTTTGGGCTCTTTTCATGAAAGGGAAATATTGTAGAACCACTCATCCCTTAGACTCTCATATCAAAACGAGATATTTCTAGAATGCTGAAACATATGCTCATTAACAAGGAAACAAATTGAATCTCTTATTTATCGGGAGTTAGACAAGGGTGACATTCTGTTTTGGCAAGATAATTGGTGTCAAAAGGAACTTTTGGTTCCCCTACCTAATATTAACAAAGACCGATTCCCTATTTCCTGTCGTTGGGATAACATGAATTGGTCCATTCCTAAGCCGAAACAATTATCGGTCGATCTCGTTGTTGATCGGGTGGCTCTTATCCCCTTTGATAGGTATCAACTCGATAAACTCGGATGGATAAATGGCAAGAATAGCAGCATTACTAAGCACATTTATTCCACTATCAACTCTTGGAATCGAGTCAGCTTGGGGCAATAGCATATGGAACAAATATCTTACCCCCTCTATGTCCTTCCTCATTTGGAGAATTTTCCATGGGCTCCTCCCTACTGATGATATTCTAAAACTCAAAGGTTTGAGAGGCCCTTCTAAATGCCTTCTCTGTGATGTTAATTCAGAAACTCTGAACCATCTTTTCTTCAAATGCCCCTTCTCCCAAGAGGTTTGGTCAGGTCTGATCAGCAAGCTGAAAATTAACTCCGTCGTTGTTAGATTGGCATGATTTTAATGATTCCTGGCATTCTCGGTCGAAAGTTAAAGCCGGGGAGATCCCTTGTTTTGTGGCTTGGTTCATTTGGATGCATAGAAATGGGGTTAAATATGATGGGGTGCTTCATAAAGCTAACGAGGTAGTTACCTATTGCCTTACTTTTATCTCTAAATTGATCTCCGTTAAAAATTTTCCAAACATTCTTCAGTGCTTCCTTGTCCGCAAATAGACCTATGCTTCACGAAAGTTACTAAGATATTTTGGAAAGCCCCTAGCCCTCCTTTTATTAAAGTCAATACTGATGGTGCTTTCAAGGATCAATTAGTCGGCATTGGATGCATCTTCGGAGACCATACTTGGGAAATGTTTGCTTTTCTTCCGGGCTCCCACTACTCGTCGATGATCCATTGGAAGCTGAATTGGCTGCTGTTTTTTGGGCTCTTCACATTGCTACACTCTTTCAATGGTCTTCCATCATTGTGGAGGGAGACTCTTCTACTCTAGTTCGGTACTTTCGAATGACCTTCTTCCTCCTTGGCACCATTCCACTTGGGTTTACCAAATTAGATCTTTGCTGCCTCAGCTTACTGTTCAATTTAACTTTATTTTCAGAGAAGGTAACAGACCTGCTAATTGGATTGCTAAAAAGCTTTATCTTCACAAGAGATAATGGTCTCCTCTACTCTACCTCCCCAGCTTCTTCATCTCATCCAGGCTGACTCATTCCAAGCCCCTCACTTCGGGATTTTGGAGTGATGTCCCCGCAATTGTTACTCTCCCTACACACCGCTTAAAGTCTGTTTATAATTACTTGTAGGAGCATTTTGGTGTCTTTTGTTTCACTTAGTTTTTACTTGGTTATTTGCTTCTTTTGGGTTTTCTCTTCGAGTACTGTTCTCTTCTTTTACCGGGAATGGCCACTACACTCTAGTTTATTTCATTTACTTAGTCTCTTTTCCTTTTGGTGTGGAGTTGTAATGGGATCTTCTTCCCTGGGGGATCTCCCTTTTGTAACTGCATACTTTTTTATTAACATGTAGGGGGCCAGTGTAGCCTCTTCCCAAATATATATATATATATATATATATATATATATATATATATATATATATATATATAATCAAAAGCTTAAAAACAACCCTCTCTCCCTACTTCTAGTAGTTTTTCGGAGAAGGAAACAGGCACGCCAGCTGGCTAGCCAAGGTGGCAATGTTCGCTTGTTCCACCAAGTGTTTCAAGCTGCCCCCATCCTCCTCTTTCTTTACTGCTTCATGGGGACCTGTTGGGGGCTCCTCATATCAGAACTGAACACAACACTTAATGGTGCTTTCCCCCAGGATCCAGAAGTTCATGCTACCATTTCATGGTTGTGCTCCTGCTTAGTTGGGCACTGGTGTCATTCTTTTTTCTTTCCTTAAGTCTATTTGTCCGTATGATCCCCTTCCTATATTGTGTTTGTATTATGTTAGAGGTTTCGTAGGCTTTTCAAGGTAACCTTAGATGTGTCAAAAGGGACCCCACTCCCACTTTTGTACTACTTATTTTTTAGCATGTAGGGAGCCTCTACTCGCTCCTTTTCCTCAATATATATATATATATATATATATATATATATATATGAATAAAAGAAATTATATTACTCCGGAAGATCAGTCTACAAATGTAATATGAGGAATATTTAGAAGGCCCCCATTAAGAAGGAAAGAGAGTGGGGGAGAGAAAGAAGAAACGTACAAATCTCCAGAACAAGAGCTAAGTCAAGAAGCCAATTAGCTGGTTTGTTAACCTCCTTATAAACAAAAGAGAATTGATAGGGAATGAGGGGTCTAAGGAGCTTGATCTTCTGGATCCAAAAAGAGTGATGCCAACGGTGGAGCCCCTCATTAGAGAGTACACTAATCACCTAAGTAGTGTTCACTTCAATAAGTATGTGATGCCAATGTGTCATGGTGGCAAGCTTGATGGCTCAATATACAACCATGAGTTCAACTTCAAGGGCATCCACATGTTGACCTCAATTTTAAGGTCTTTTTCCTTTTCCTCTATTTATAGCCTATGATCTAGCCCTAGGATTTTCTATTTGTGACTCTCTTAGAGGACTAGACCGAGACCCACCATATTTAGAAATTCAAGCCATTTCATTGCTCCTTGAAGTTTCACATGGACTACTTTAAATCCTCAACATTTGATTGAGTCAATTAAAGCCAACGTATTGAAACTCTTGTTGAGTCCCTATAGGTATCTCAAAAAGCCATACGTGGACCCCGTTAAGTGTGACGTTTAACCTTTTTTCTGCGACACACAATGTTTGACTTTTTTTTTAGGGCAAAATATTTTACTATGGTCCTCATTTAATTGAAGACCGGTCATCAATTTGCTAATTTAAATGCTTTGGTTGGACTTAAAAAAATTAATTTGCTATGCAATCCAAGTTTGATTTAAAGTTGGTACAATCGACAACGAACTTTCCCGATGATCCCAGATGACAAAACAGACCGCGCCAATGCGTTCGGAATGTCAATTTTAGCCAGAAAATACATATAATTCGATGGGGTTTCTATTTGGGTCAAAATATGCATAAATTGATAGATTTAAGTATTATTACATATTATAAAAATAAATTTTTTTTTATATAAAAGAAAGAAATTTCTTCCCGATTCTTCCATTCGCCCACCCCTCTCCTGTTTGAAACTAAGGATCCCCTTGGTTCGCCCCTCTCTTACATTCAAAACCCTAAGGCCAAAATTTTCCCCCATGTGGCGTGCGAAGCTCTCGAATCTTCTCCATTTCTCTCCACTTCCGATCAGTTTGTACGGCTCTACCAGCCGAACATGGTTGTCGACCATGAGGCCTTAGTTAATGCTCCCTATTTTGGTGGGGGGATGGAGGACTTCTTCTCATCTCCTTCTAATATTTGGTAAGGTACATTGCTTTTGTTCTATGGATATATATAACTCTCTTTGTGAAAGAGAAAAAGGTGGTCTTTTCTTTCTCAATCTTGGTTTCTCTAAGCGATTATTGCTTCCTTTAAGAGCATTTTTTAGGGAAGGAAAGAAAAAGAGGATAAGAGCTGCTGATTCCTTTGTAAGAGTTGAGATTTCTTTTGAGTTTCAAATTTTCTGGAGGTGAGTTCTTCTTCTTTTCATCTCTTCTTTTGCTATCTAATGTGGTGCTTATATTCATGCTGAAATTCTTTTACATCTTTACTTGAGTAATTAAAATTTTAAGAGGGAAGTTTTGACTTGTGTGTAAAAAGGATTTACAGTTTAAATTATGAGAATACACATTTTATCTTGATCTTTTCTTTGAGGAAGAGATGACAAAAGTTCATTCTTACATTCTCTTTAATCTAAAATCAGTGAATGTATATATAAGAATTATTTTCTGATGATATTTGATTTCGACACTATAAGAAGGAAGGATTTGTTTTGTGCGATTTTGGGCATTTTCATTTGTGTGCTAGAATTTTTTTGTGCCCTTTGGAAATTTTTATTGGCTACTGCTTGGAGCTTCCATACTTTCTTGGAGTAAGCTTCTTCTTCTTATTCTTCATCTTTCTCTTCTTTCTCCTCTTCTTCTTCTGTATTACTCATTGAATGGCATGTTGTCAAACAACCATATAGTTATAATAGAGAATTAAACAGAAGTTCTCAGATGTAGTTTGTCAAAATTATAGTTTTTTCACAATATTTTCTCTTGCTTTTTATGTAAAAAGATCTGAATCAATTCATTCTTACATATTCTTGAATAATAAAAATATCAATGGACGTATGTGAGTTATATTACTTGTGGTGAATTTACTAATTTCATCTGACTTTCTTGGATTTGAATAAGATAGGTTTAATCCCAAAAGGTCTCATCAAAATATTTATACTACAAGATTTTAATTTCTTGATGTTGACATTTTTTAACATATGTGTGTATCATATTTTATTTGCTTCATTTTGATTCAAAATCTATTCTCAATAATGGCTAAGTTCCAAAATAAATTGCAAATGTAATGTTTCAGAAAATATGATATTGTGATAGTTCAATTGTTGGTCCTAAGACCTATGGCTGTTTTTTTAGTCTTTTGAGCAATATTTGAGTAAAATTTACTTTATTTAGAATACAGAAATTAATAGCATTGATGGAGGTTATCCATTTTTTTTTTATTTGCTCGTCACTTTCATATTAAATCAAACTAGAAAATTATTCGTGAACTTTCTTTTGGTTGGACATCTTTTGAATTCTACTTTCCTATTAATTGAGTTTTTGATAATTCTATAAAATTGTTAAGTCATCTCTTGTATTATGCAATACTGCTCCAAATGTATAGAAATTTGGTGTGGGAAAGAAATATCTAATATAGCAGTTGTTGATGTTTATGTTCACGTACCATTCATACTTTGTCACCTAGCCTTATGGTTAGACTTACTTTTGTTGACATTTCAAAGAACAAAGAAATTATTGTTGCATAGTTTCAAGTGAATATAGATTTTTAGAATAAAAAAAAATTAGAAATATTTTTTTTTCCTTAAAAAAAGGAGGCGCTTTAGCCCTATTACTATACCTCATCCATTTATGTTATAATTAAGCCTGTTAGGTATTTGTTTATATTTAAGTTGTATTAATTCTTATATACCCTCACTTCATGTCAAATATTGTTAAATAATTGTTTTACTTTTTGGAAGATTTACATACATACCACCCAACTACCTTGTACCTATACAGCTAACATCAAAACTTTTATTCTTACATGTGTATGTACGCATATGAAAATTAGGTGGTATGTATGTAAATCTTCCTTCTCTAGTAACAACCAAATTAAATTTTGAAAATCGCTTTTCTTTTGTTTATTAAAGCCAAACATTAAAATGTTGTGGCTTTCTTTGAATTTGATTTGCTACAGCCAATTTTTGAAAGCTTTTTTCACTTAATGGAAGCCGGCCTTTAACTATTACTCTTTTCTCCGGAAATTAATTTGTGGCTATATGATATGCATATAGATTGGGCTCTTTGTACCTGATCAAATTAATGGTGATCTTTACCAATATGTTACACTTGAATACTTAACATATGAGTTGAATCTTTGAAAGAATGTTGACTTAATCCTTAGAGTATTGCTTGAATTGGATATTTGGGAAATATGAAATATATGGGTTCTAATTTAGTATTATAATAAGGCAAGCATTATTCTTTTAATAAAGTCCCTAAAGCATGCAATTATCATATTGATGAACTTCAACATTTAAGCTTAAAGATGGAAAGTGTATGTTTTGCAGATACTTGAAAGTTATTTCCTTTAAACTTTTAATATAAAATGTTTAAATTTACTGTTGGGGAAGCATATGAAATATTAAAGTGGCCTATAACTTCGAGGTGTGGGGCAAAGGCAATGATGCAAAGGACCTCAAAACAACCTTTTCTTGTAGTTGAAAATATCAATCAATATTCTATTAGGGAGATGCCCTTTTGCTTCCTTAAGTCGTCGGTAACCCTATCTCTTCTTTAACAAGATTTGATAATTATAAAATAATAGATATCACAGGTCTTACACAAATACTAAACATACTATAAAGAAAAGGAACAGATACGACACTATACCATAGACACCACACATTAGTTAATATATATATACATTTAGTATCACCCACACACCACTCCATATACCATATATTACACTTCATACCTCTCATGTAGATACACCACACTCTTTATTAGCAAACTTAAACACCTCACATACAAAATAATACATTTTTATACCCCATGCATATACACTATACATCTCTAATTAATCAATTTACATTTCTGATTAATCAATTAATTATTATTGATGGCGATGAAAATCTTTTTTATCGACTTGCATCGCTATCAATTCCCATATCATGTCAATGTCAAGGAGTCACCACTCTCTTTCTCTATCTAACACCCTAATTCTTATCCTACCTAGACTTATTGTCAGAAGTTTTTAGATAATTTGAAGAAGGATTAATCATGATAAAGATTGAGAGAAAAATAGATCACATGATAATATCATTGAATAAATCTTCAGATTGTGTAATTACTGAAGTTTTTCATATAAGAAAATCATATAAGGATTTTGAGTAACTAGAGAGGTTTTGTAGGTGAAATACCTATCCTGAGTTCTTTAATCTCCTATAGAAGCAAGCTCCTATAGTTAAATACATCCTGAGCAATTAATAATACCTAGGAAAACTCTTAATTAAGGTTAACATTTATCCTCAAAAAAGTATAAGTGTTGTCATGTTAAGTTCGATTTAGGTCGAACTTAAGAATTATGTTGGTTTGTATCGTGTTAAGTTTGATTTAAGTCGAACTTATGTCGGTTTAGGTCAAATCATGCCGATTAATATTTAATATCGATGATTGTTGAATTTGGTTTGAAATGTCGATTAATGTCGATTTATATTTGATTATGTTTGGAATGTTGATTAATGTCGAATAGTTTTGTTTGAAATGATGAATTTGTTGAGTTTCGCTTGAAATGTATGATTTATGTCGGTTATATCGATTTTTGTTTGAAATGTCAGATTTATGTTGGTTATATCGATTTATATTTGAAATGTCAAATTTATGTCGATTATGTCAATTTATGTTTGAAATGTCAATTTTCTATCGTTTATGTCGATTTATGTTTGAAATGTCGGATTTATGTCAGTTATTTAGATTTATGTTTGAAATATCAAATTTATGTCGATTTTTGTTTGCAATAGCAAATTTCTGTCGATTATGTCAATTTATGTTTGAAATGTCGGATTTATGTTGGTTATGTTGATTTATGTTTGAAATGTCAAATTTATGTCAATTTATGTTTGCACTATCAAATTTATATCGATTTATGTTTGCAATGTCATATTTATGTCGATTATGTCGATTTATGTTTGAAATGTCAATTTTATGTCTATTTATGTTTGAAATTTTAAATTTTTGTCGATTTATGTTTGAAATGACAAATTTATATTATGTCGATTTGAGTTCAATTTTGTTGATTTAAGTTCAATTTAGGTTGAACTTAAGATTTAGGTTGATTTATGTTCAATTTGGGTTGAACCTAAGGTTTATGTCTTGGTTTAGGTAAAACTTAGGTTCATGTCAGGTTCAACCAAAGTATGATTTGACTTAAGTCTAATGTGGTTTAGACTTAAGTTAGGTTTAGGTCAGACCTAGGTTCATATAAGGTTGAACCTAAGAATAGTTTGACTTAAGTCTAATATGGCTTAGACTTAAGTTAGGTTTAGGTTAGACTTATGTTTATGTCGGGTTGAGCCTAAATATGGTTTGATTTAAGCCTTATATAGGTTAGACTTAAATTGGTTTTAGGTTTGAATTTGATTAAACCTTAATTGGTTAAGGTATAGAGGTTTAATTAAGTTTAATGTGGTAGACTTAATTAGAATTTAAGTTTGATTAAACCTTAGTCGGCTAAGGTTTAAAGGTTTAATTAAATCTAATGTGGTAGACTTAATTATATTTTAGGTTTGATTAAAACATAATAAATAAAGGTTTAATGTTTTAATTAAGCCTAAGGTGGTAGACTTAATTAGAGTTTAAGTTTGACTAAACCTTAGTTGATTAAAGTTTAAAGGTTTAATTAAGTCTAATGTGGAACACTTAATTAGAATTTTAAGTTTGATTAAACCATAGTTGGTTAAGGTTTAATAGTTTAATTAAGCCTAATGTGGTAGACTTAATTATGTTTTAAGTTTGATTAAACTTTAGTTGATTAGGTTTTAATTGTATAATTAATTCTAATGAGGTAAACTTTATTAGAGTTTGATTTTGATTTAACCTTAGTTGGTTAAGGTTTAATTGTTTAATTAAGTCTAATGTGGTAGACTCAATTATGGTTTAAGTTTGATTAAACCTTCATTTGTTACAGTTTAATGGTTTAATTAAGTCTAATATGGTAGACTTAATTAGAGTTTAAGTTTGAGTAAACCTTATTTGGTTAAGGTTTGATGTTTTAATTAAGTCTAATGCGGTAAACTTAATTATGGTTTAAGTTTGATTAAACCTTAGTTGGATAAGGTTTAATGGTTTAATTAAGTCTAATGGGGTAGACTTAATTATGGTTTAAGTTTGATTAAATCTTAGTTGATTAAGGTTTAATGGTTTAATTAAGCCTAATGTGGTATACTTAATTATGGTTTAAGTTGGATTAAAACTTTGTTAGTTATGATTTAAGTTGGATTAAACCTTAGTTGGCACGTTAAACTTAATTATTGCTTAAATTTGATTAAACCTTAGTTGATTAAGGTTTAATGGTTTAATTAAGCCTAATGTGGTAGACTTAATTATGGTTTAAGTTTGATTAAGTCTTAGTTCGATAAGGTGTAATGGTTTAATTAAGTCTAATGTGGTAGACTTAATTATGGTTTAGGTTGGATTAAACCTTAGTTAATTAAGGTATAATGGTTTAATTAAGTCTAATGCGGAAGTCTTAATTATGGTTTAGGTTGGATTAAACCTTAGTTGATTATAGTTTAATAACTTAATTAAGTCTAATTTGGTAGACTTAATCTTTGCTTAAGTTTGATTAAACCTTAGTTGGTTAAGGTTTAATCGTTTAATTACGTCTAATGTGGTAGACGTGATTAGAGTTTAAGTTTGATTAAATCTTAGTAGGTTAAGGTTTAATGTTTTAATTAAGTCTAATGTGGCAGACTTAATTATGGTTTATGTTTGATTAAACCGTAGTTGATTTCGTTTTAATGGTTTAATTAAGTCTAATGTGGTAGACTTAATTAGAGTTTAAGTTTGATTAAACCTTAGTTGGTCAAGGTTTAATGTTTTATTTAAGTCTAATGTGGTATACTAAATTATGGTTTAAGTTTTATTAAACCTTATTTGGTTAATGTTTAACGATTAAATTAAGTCTAATGTGGTAGACGTAATTATGGTTTATGTTTGAGTAAACCTTAGTTGGTTACAGATAAATGTTTTAATTAAGTCTAGTGTGGTAGACTTAATTAGAGTTTAAGTTTGATTAAACCTTAGTTGGTTAAGGTTTAATACTTTACTTAAGTCTAATTTTGTAAACTTAATTATGGTTTAAGTTTGATGAAACCTTAGTTGGTTAAGGTTTAATGGTTTAAATATGTCTAATTTTGAGGACTTAATTATGGTTTAAGTTTGATTAAACCATGGTGGATTAAGGTTTAATGGTTTAATTAAGCCTAATGTGGTAGACTTAATTATGGTTTAAGTTTGATTAAACCTTAGTTAAGGTTTAATGGTTTAATTAAGTCTAATGTGGTTGACTTAATTAAAGTTTAAGTATGATTAATCCTTAGTTGGTTAAGGTTTAATGTTTTAATTAAGTATGATGTGTTAGACTTAATTATGGTTTATGTTTGATTAAACCATAGTTTGTTAAGGTTTAATAGTTTAATTAATTCTAATGTGGTAGACTTAATTATGTTTTAAGTTTGATTAAATCTTAGTTGATTAAGGTTTAATGGTTTAATAATGCCTATTGTGGTAGACTTAATTACAGTTTAAGTTTGATTAAACCTTAGTTGGTTAAGAATTAAAGGTTTAATCAAGTCTAATGTGGTAGACTTAATTAGAATTTTAAGTTTGATTAAACCTTAGTTGGTTTAGGTTTAATAGTTTAATTAAGCCTAATGTGGTAGAATAAATTATGTTTTAAGTTTGATTAAACTTTGGTTGATTAGGGTTTAATTATTTAATTAAGTCTAATGTGGTAAACTTAATTAGAGTTTCAGTTTGATTTAACCTTAGTTGGTTAAGTTTTAATGGATTAATTAAGTCTAATGTGGCAGACTTAATTATGGCTTAAGTTTGTTTAAACCTTAGTAGATTACGGTTTAATGGTTTAAATAAGTCTAATATGGTAGACTTAATTAGAGTTTATGTTTGATTAAATCTTAGTTGGTTAAGGTTTGATGTTATAATTAAGTCTAATGTGGTAGACTTAATTATGGTATAAGTTTGATTAAACCTTAGTTGGATAAGGTTTAATGGTTTAATTAAGTCTAATGTGGTCGACTTAATTATGGTTTATGTTTGATTAAATCTTTGTTGATTAAGGTTTAATTGTTTAATTAAGCCTAATGTGGTAGACTTAATTATGGTTTAAGTTGGATTAAAACTTAGTTAATTATAATTTAAGTTGGATTAAACCTTAGTTGGCACGTTAGACTTAATTATTGTTTAAGTTTGATTAAACTTTTGTTGATAAAGGTTTAATAATTTAATTAAGTCTAACTTGGTAGACATAATTATGGTTTAAGTTTGATTAAACCTAGTTGGTTAAGGTTTCATTGTTTAATTAAGTCTTATGTGGTTGACGTAATTAGAGTTTAAGTTTGGTTAAACCTTAGTTGGTTACGGTATAATGGTTTAGTTAAGTTCAATGTGGTAGACTTAATTAGAGTTTAAATTTGATTAAACCTTAGTTGGTTAAGGTTTAATTTTTTATTTAAGTCTAATGTGGTAGACTTAATTATAGTTTAAGTTTGATCAAACCTTAGTTGGTTAAGGTTTAATGGTTTAATTAAGTCTAATGTGGTAGACTTAATTAAACTTTAAGTTTGATTAATCCTTAGTTGGTTAAGGTTTAATCTTTTAATTAAGTCTAATGTGGTTGACTTAATTGTGGTTTAAGTTTGATTAAACCATAGTTTGTTAAGGTTTAATAGTTAAATTATGTCTAATGTGGTAGACTTAAATATGGTTTAAGTTTGATTAAATCTTTGTTGATTAAGGTTTAATGGTTTAATTAAGCCTAATGTGGTAGATTTAATTATGGTTTAAGTTTTATTAAGTCTTAGTTGGATAAGGTTTAATGGTTTAATAAAGTCTAATGTGGTAAACTTAATTATGGTTTAGGTTGGATTAAACCTTAGTTAGTTAAGGTTTAATGGTTTAATTAAGTCTAATGTGGAAGACTTAATTTTGTTTTAGGTTGGATTAAACCTTAGTTGATTATGGTTTAATAGCTTAAGTAAGTCTAATTTGGTAGACTTAACATTTGCTTAAGTTTGATTAAACCTTAGTTGGTTAAGGTTTAAAGGTTTAATTACGTCTAATGTGGTAGACATAATTAGAGTTTAAGTTTTATTAAATCTTAGTAGGTTAAGGTTTAATGTTTTAATTAAGTATAATGTGGTAGACTTAATTACGGTTTACGTTTGATTAAACCTTAGTTGGTTTCATTTTATTGATTTAATTAAGTCTAATGTGGTAGACTTAATTAGAGTTTAAGTTTGATTAAACCTTAGTTTGTCAAGGTTTAATGTTTTATTTAAGTCTGATGTGCTATACTTAATTATGGTTTAAGTTTTATTAAACCTTTGTTGGTTAATGTTTAATGATTAAATTAAGTCTAATGTGGTAGACGTAATTATGGTTTAAGTTTGAGTAAACCTTTGTTGATTAAAAATAAATGTTTTAATTAAGTCTAATGTGGTAGACTTAATTAGAGTTTAAGTTTGATTAAACCTTAATTGGTTAAGGTTTAATATTTTATTTATGTCCAATGTGGTAGACTTAATTATTGTTTAAGTTTGATTAAACCTTAGTTGGTTAAGGTTTAATGATTTAATTAAGTCTAATGTTGTAGAATTAATTATGGTTTAAGTTTGATTAAACCTTGGTGGATTAAGGTTTAATGGTTTAATTAAGCCTAATGTGTTAGACTTAATTATTGTTTAAGTTTGATTAAACCTTAGTTGGTTAAGGTTTAATGGTTTAATTAAGTCTAATGTGGTAGACTTAATTAAAGTCTAAGTTTGATTAATCCTTAGTTGGTTAAGGTTTAATGTTTTAATTAAGTCTGATGTGGTAGACTTAATTGTGGTTTAAGTTTCACTAAACCATAGTTTGTTAATGATTAATAGTTTAATTAATTCTAATGTGGTAGACTTAATTATGTTTTAAGTTTGATTAAATCTTAGTTGATTAAGGTTTAATGGTTTAATTAAGCTTCAATGTGGTTGACTTAATTAGAGTTTAAGTTTGATTAAACCTTCGTTGGTTAAGATTTAAAGGTTTAATTAAGTCTAATGTGGTAGACATAATTAGAATTTTATGTTTGATTAAATCTTAGATGGTTTAGGTTTAATAGTTTAATTAAGCCTAATGCGGTAGAATTAATTGTGTTTTCAATTTGATTAAACTTTGGTTTATTAGGGTTTAATTTTTTAATTAAGTCTAATGTGGTAAACTTAATTAGTGTTTAATTTTGATTTAACCTTAGTTGGTTAAGATTTAGTGGTTTAATTAAGTCTAATGTGGCCGACTTAATTATGGTTTAAGTTTGTTTTAACCTTAGTTGTTTACGATTTAATGGTTTAATTAAGTCTAATATGGTAAACTTAATTAGAGTTTAAGTTTGATTAAATCTTAGTTGGTTAAGGTTTCATGTTTTAATTAAGTCTAATGTGGTAGACTTAATTATAGTATAAGTTTTATAAAACTTTAGTTGGATAAGATTTAATGGTTTAATTAAGTCTAATGTGGTAGACTTAATTATGGTTTAAATTTGATTAAATCTTAGTTGATTATGTTTTATTGTTTAATTAAGCCTAATGTTGTAGATCGAATTATGGTTTAAGTTGGATTAAAACTTAGTTAATTATGATTTAAGTTAGATTAAACCTTAGTTGGCACGTTAGACTTAATTATTGTTTAAATTTGATTAAACCTTAGTTGATTAAGGTTTAATAATTTAATTAAGTCTAACGTGGTAGACTTAATTATGGTTTAAGTTTGATTAAACCTTAGTTGGTTAAGGTTTCATCGTTTAATTAAGTCTAATGTGGTTGACGTAATTAGAATTTAAGTTTGATTAGACCTTAGTTGGTTAAGGTTTAATGGTTTAATTAAATCTAATGTGGTAAACTTAATTATGGTTTAAGTTTGATTAAACCTTAGTTGGTTACGGTTTAATGGTTTAGTTAAGTTCAATGTGGCAGACATAATTAGAGTTTAAATTTGATTAAACCTTATTTGGTTAAGGTTTATTGTTTTATTTAAGTCTAATGTGGTAGACTTAATTATGGTTTAAGTTTGATTAAACCTTATTTTGTTCATGTTTAATGGTTTAATTAAGTTTAATGTTGTAGACTTAATTATGGTTTAAATTTGAATAAACCTTAGTGGATTAAGGTTTAATGGTTTAATTAAGCCTAATGTGGTAGACTTAATTTTGGTTTAAGTTTGATTAAATCTTAGTTGGTTAAGGTTTAATAGTTTAGTTAAGTCTAATGTGGTAGACTTAATTAAAGTTTAAGTTTGATTAATCCTTAGTTAGTTAAAGTTTAATATTTTATTTAAGTCTAATGTGGTAGACTTAATTGTGGTTTAAGTTTGATTAAACCTTTGTTTGTTAAGGTTTAATAGTTTAATTAAGTCTAATGTGGTAGACTTAATTATGGTTTAAGTTTGATTAAATCTTAGTTGATTAAGGTTAAATGGTTTAATTAAGCCTGAAGTGGTAGACTTAATTATGGTTTAAGTTTGATTAAGTCTTAGTTGGATAAGGTTTTATGGTTTAATTAAATCTAATGTGGTAGACTTAATTATGGTTTAGGTTGGATTAAACCTTAGTTAGTTAAGGTTTAATGGTTTAATTAAGTCTAATTTGGAAGACATAATTATGCTTTAGGTTGGATTAAACCTTAGTTGATTATGGTTTAATAGCTTAATTAAGTCTAATTTGGTAGACATAATCTTTGGTTTAGTTTAATTAAACCTTAGTTGGTTAAGGTTTAATGGTTTAATTAGGTCTAATGTGGTAGACTTAATTAAAGTCTAAGTTTGATTAATCCTTAGTTGGTTAAGGTTTAATGTTTTAATTAAGTCTGATGTGGTAGACTTAATTGTGGTTTAAGTTTCACTAAACCATAGTTTGTTAATGATTAATAGTTTAATTAATTCTAATGTGGTAGACTTAATTATGTTTTAAGTTTGATTAAATCTTAGTTGATTAAGGTTTAATGGTTTAATTAAGCCTAATGTGGTTGACTTAATTAGAGTTTAAGTTTGATTAAACCTTCGTTGGTTAAGATTTAAAGGTTTAATTAAGTCTAATGTGGTAGACATAATTAGAATTTTATGTTTGATTAAATCTTAGATGGTTTAGGTTTAATAGTTTAATTAAGCCTAATGCGGTAGAATTAATTGTGTTTTCAATTTGATTAAACTTTGGTTTATTAGTGGTTTAATTTTTTAATTAAGTCTAATGTGGTAAACTTAATTAGTGTTTAATTTTGATTTAACCTTAGTTGGTTAAGATTTAGTGGTTTAATTAAGTCTAATGTGGCCGACTTAATTATGGTTTAAGTTTGTTTTAACCTTAGTTGTTTACGATTTAATGGTTTAATTAAGTCTAATATGGTAAACTTAATTAGAGTTTAAGTTTGATTAAATCTTAGTTGGTTAAGGTTTCATGTTTTAATTAAGTCTAATGTGGTAGACTTAATTATAGTATAAGTTTTATAAAACTTTAGTTGGATAAGATTTAATGGTTTAATTAAGTCTAATGTGGTAGACTTAATTATGGTTTAAATTTGATTAAATCTTAGTTGATTATGTTTTATTGTTTAATTAAGCCTAATGTTGTAGACTGAATTATGGTTTAAGTTGGATTAAAACTTAGTTAATTATGATTTAAGTTAGATTAAACCTTAGTTGGCACGTTAGACTTAATTATTGTTTAAATTTGATTAAACCTTAGTTGATTAAGGTTTAATAATTTAATTAAGTCTAACGTGGTAGATCTTAATTATGGTTTAAGTTTGATTAAACCTTAGTTGGTTAAGGTTTCATCGTTTAATTAAGTCTAATGTGGTTGACGTAATTAGAATTTAAGTTTGATTAGACCTTAGTTGGTTAAGGTTTAATGGTTTAATCAAATCTAATGTGGTAAACTTAATTATGGTTTAAGTTTGATTAAACCTTAGTTGGTTACGGTTTAATGGTTTAGTTAAGTTCAATGTGTAGCATATAATTAGAGTTTAAATTTGATTAAACCTTATTTGGTTAAGGTTTATTGTTTTATTTAAGTCTAATGTGGTAGACTTAATTATGGTTTAAGTTTGATTAAACCTTATTTTGTTCATGTTTAATGGTTTAATTAAGTTTAATGTTGTAGACTTAATTATGGTTTAAATTTGAATAAACCTTAGTGGATTAAGGTTTAATGGTTTAATTAAGCCTAATGTGGTAGACTTAATTTTGGTTTAAGTTTGATTAAATCTTAGTTGGTTAAGGTTTAATAGTTTAGTTAAGTCTAATGTGGTAGACTTAATTAAAGTTTAAGTTTGATTAATCCTTAGTTAGTTAAAGTTTAATATTTTATTTAAGTCTAATGTGGTAGACTTAATTGTGGTTTAAGTTTGATTAAACCTTTGTTTGTTAAGGTTTAATAGTTTAATTAAGTCTAATGTGGTAGACTTAATTATGGTTTAAGTTTGATTAAATCTTAGTTGATTAAGGTTAAATGGTTTAATTAAGCCTGAAGTGGTAGACTTAATTATGGTTTAAGTTTGATTAAGTCTTAGTTGGATAAGGTTTTATGGTTTAATTAAATCTAATGTGGTAGACTTAATTATGGTTTAGGTTGGATTAAACCTTAGTTAGTTAAGGTTTAATGGTTTAATTAAGTCTAATTTGGAAGACATAATTATGCTTTAGGTTGGATTAAACCTTAGTTGATTATGGTTTAATAGCTTAATTAAGTCTAATTTGGTAGACATAATCTTTGGTTTAGTTTGATTAAACCTTAGTTGGTTAAGGTTTAATGGTTTAATTAGGTCTAATGTGGTAGACATAATTAGAGTTTAAGTTTGATTAAACCTTAGTTGGTTAAGCTTTAATGTTTTAATTAAGTCTAATGTGGAAGACTTAATTATGGTTTAAGTTTGATTAAGCCTTAGTTGGTTACTGTTTAATGGTTTAATTAAGTCTAATGAGGTAGACTTAATTAGAGTTTAAGTTTGATTAAACCTTAGTTTGTTAAGGTTTAATGTTTTATTTAGGTCTAATATGGTAGACTTAATTTTTATTTTGATTGGATTAAACCTTAGTTGATTAAGGTTTAATAGTTTAATTAAGTTTAATGTTGTAGACTTAATTATGGTTTGGGTTAGATTAAACCTTAGTTGATTAAGATTTAATAGTTTAATTAAGTCTTATGTGGTAGACTTAATTATAGTTTGGGTTTAAGTTAGGTTCAAGTTAGGGTTAACCTAAACTTAAGGTTAACTTAAGTTCAATATGGTTTGGGCTTAGGTTTGATTTGGGTTTGAGTTAAGTTAGGTTCAAGTTAGATTGAACCTAGAATTTAGATTAACTTAAGTTCAACATGGGTTGAACTCAAGTTAAGGATTTGAATTTAGGTTTATGTTGTGTTGAGTCTAAATTAAAGGTTGAACTTGGGTTCCAATTGGGTTGAACCTAAGTTAAAGGTTGAACTTGAATTCAACTTGGGTTGAACCTAAGTTAGGTAGAATTTAGGTTCAAGTTGGGTTGAACCTAAGTAAAAGGTTGAACTTGGGGTTTAAAATTAAGCTAGGTTTATTTTAGGTTTGAGTTTGATTAATGCTTAATTGGTTAAGGTTTAATAGATTAATTAAGTCTAATATGGTAGACTTAATTAGAGTTTAAGTTTGATTAAACTTTTGTTGGTTAAGGTTTAATAGTTTAATTAAGTCTAATGTGATAGACTTAATTATAATTTATATTTGATTAAACCTTAGTTGGTTAAGATTTAATAGATTAATTAAGTCTAATGTGATAGACTTTATTAGAGTTTAAGTTGAATTTATTCGATTAAGATTTAGGATGGATTAAACCTAATCAAATTTAAGTTTAATTAAGTCTAATTTTGTTAAGACTTAATGATTTAATTAGATCTAATGTGTTAGACCTAATTAAGGTTTAGGTTAAGTCTAATTTAGTTAAGACTTAATGGATTAAATAGGTCTAATGAGTTAGACCTAATTAGGGTTTAAGTTTGATTAAGTCTAATTTGGTTAAGACTTAATGGTTTAATTTGGTCTAATGGGTTAGACCTAACTAGGGTTTATGTTTAATTAAGTCGAATTTGGTTAAGACTTAATGGTTTAATTAGGTCTAATGTGTTAGACCTAATTAGAGTTTAAGTTTGATTAAGTCTGATTTGGTTAAGACTTAATGGTTTAATTAGGTCTAATGTGTTAGACCTAATTAGGGTTTATGTTTGTTTTAAACATGATTTGATTAATGTTTAAAAATTTTAATCAAGCCTAATAATTTCTTAAGCTTAATTAAGGTTTGATTTTGTATTAAACCTAATGTGATTAAGGTTTAATGAATTAATTAAGTTTAATATGTCCTTAAACTTAATTAGAGTTTGATTTTGGTTTAATGAATTAATTAAATTTAATATGTCTTTAAACTTAATTAAAGTTTTATTTTTTGTATTAAACCTAATGTAATTAAGGTTTAATGATTTAATTAAGTTTAATATGTCTTTAAACTTAATAGAGTTTGGTTTTGTATTAAACCTAATTTAGTTAAGGTTTAATGAATTTAATTAATTTTAATATGTCCTTAAACATATTTTAAGTTTTGATTTTTGTATTAAGCCCAATTTCGTTAAGGTTTAATGAATTAATTAAGTTGAATATGTTCTTAAACTTAAATTAAGTTTGGTTTTGTATTAAACCTAATTTAGTTACGGCTTAATGAATTTAATTAAGTTTAATTTGTCCTTAAGCTTAATTTAAGTTTTGATTTTTATATTAAACCTAATTTAGTTAAGGTTTAATGAATTTAATTAAGTTTAATATGTCCTTAAACTTAATTAAAGTTTTGATTTTGTATTAAACCTAATTTAGTTAAGGTTTAATGAGTTAATTAAGTTTAATATGTCCTTAAACTTAATTAAAGTTTTCTTTTTTGTATTAAAACCTTAGTTTTAATGATTTTAATTAGGCTTAAGTTGTCTTTAACCATATTTAATGTTTGATTTGAGATCATGTGAGTTTGGATTCATCATTGGCTTAGTCCATTATGAAATGGATTAAGAAAAGGTTTTGAAATATTAATTTATAATTAAAAAATCTAAACCTTATTTTAAAATGTCTTTTAGATTGATTTGATGGCTTAAGAATTGTTGTTTTCAGATTGTTATCTATCACCCTAAGATTCTCAATCATTTTGAATTTTAATTTTCCAATTTTTCGAATTTTATAATTATTTTTGGAAATATTTTTAAAATATCATGGAAATTAGAAAATCACATCTTAGAGAGCTACCCTAGCCTTAAAAAAATCAGGAGATGTGTCTAAGGACTTAAAGGTTCTTCCCTAAAATTTTCACATTTTTCTGATTTGTAGATAATTTTTAATAATTTAAATACTCAAGAGAGTATTTAATTACTTAAAACTTAAATACTGAGAATAAAATTATGATTTTGATTTCATAACTTTATTCCCTTCAAGAGCTTTCCAGAGGTATTTTTTTTATTTTTAGGAGCTCTGTACAAAAAGATATGTATTTTTCATTTTTTTTAAGGTTAATATGGATTAACTTTGCCCGGAAAAACAAGGAGCTGCCATGTGTCCTCGTACGCGTCGAAGGCGAGGGAGGATCCAGTGTGCGGTTCCGAACAACAGACATGGTAGCGCATGATCAGCGCCGTCCGTTCCAAAACAAGGTAACAGACGGCGGAGATAAATCCCCAAAAATTCGAAAAATATTTGAACCCTCCAACTTCAAAGCTCAATATCTTACTCATATCTCAATGAAATTGAGTGATTTTTAAACCTATGGAATCATCTGAACATATAGATCATATCTATATGGTGATGATAATTTTTTGGGCTAGTTTAAGCCATGATTTTTCGATTATATGCATTATTTTGGACAAAATAAATCCATACTTTGGCCACAATAATGTTGAGCTTAATCAGGCCTGATGGTCAGCCTCTAAGACTCCCAAAGAAGATCTTTGTGACTTCAATTTGGACTTGCTACTGATTTTGGATTTTGGCCAAATTGGCTTGATTGGGCTGATCCTATGGCTCGATCTTGGCTAGAATAGGTTGTTGAGATCCTTAGCAAAGTTTTTTGTGTTGGGAGCTAAGGGATTTGGGCAGCCTATAGGTTTCTATGGATTTTTTTTCTCTTTTTGGTAATTTCCAGTAGAGGGATTTTTATAGCCAAGGATGGCCATGATTTAAACTTGGTTAGCTTAGGATAGACCATGGGATGGTTAGATCTGTGGAGTAGAGTTTAGTAACAGCCTCCCTCATGTAATCCAAGCATCACCTCTCCATATCCCATGAGAATTATGCCACTTAAGCAAGTTAAAATTCATGGCAATTATGGATCCAAATTGTCATGATATGCTTTGATTTCTTTGTTCCCATTCCACTGGCTAAGGGAGAGGTTAATGGTGACTTAAATGGTTGAGACCTTCTCCTTGCAACACCTCATTTAACATTTCATGGGGTGAAGACACATTAGCTCCCCCCTTAACATTATTTATAAAATGTTATGATGAGCTTAACCATGGTATGGAAAGTGGTTAAAGCCTTGTCTTCTCATCATTGGGTGGCTAGGGAGGTGGCTAAACTCATCTTACCATGGAAAGCCACCTCACTTTGCAAAGGGGGTGAGTCATACTTCAAAACATCATGGTTTTACCACCTCATTTTTATGTCATTATGGCTTTTAACCATGGTTAAATATGAGTCATCCATGGGTTGTTTTCTCTTTAATGGGTCATACGAGTTGTGTCTAACCCATATGGGGTCATATGTGATATCATAAAGGAGTTTTGGAATTTTTAGAAAACCAAAATGGCATAGGTTAAAAAATTCCATTTATTACCCCTCTTGATTTAATTTCCAATTTTAATTAATTATGTCATTAATTAAATGTTGGAAATTATTTTAGTAATCAATTATTAATTGGAAATAATTCTAAATTAATTATCTGATTAATATTCATGTCATTAAAATTGAATTTTGTCTAATTTCATGACTTTTCAATTTAATTTTCATCTTTATTAATTATGTCATTAATTAAAATGTGAAAATTAAATTATTGTTCAATTAATTAATCAAAAATATATTTGGAATTACTTATTTGATTAATTCCATTATTTTTAATTAATTTGTGCATTTTATCATTTTATGGCTTTTGATTTTAATTTTTCTTTTTAATTAATTGTGTCATTAATTAAAATTTATTTAAGATAATAAATCATTAGCTAATTAATTAATCAAAATAAGTTTGAAATTAATTATTTGATTAATTTTATCATTTTTCATTCCATTTTGGTGCATTTTATCACTTTATGACTTTTAATTTAATTTTCATTTTAATTAATTGTGTCATTTAATTAATTAAAATATTGAAAGTTAAATTATTAGTCAACTTCATTTAATTAATCAAAATATTTTTGAAATTAATTATTTGATTAATTTTGCAATTTTTGGGGTCTTAAACAGGTCATTGGGTTAATTATTGGTCATTTGGTCAAAAATTGACCATTTTGACCAAAACTGACTTTTTAGGTCAAAAAGTTGAATTATAGGGTCAACAGGATTGGTCATTGGGTCAGGATTGACAATTTTGACTAAAGTTGACTTTTTAGGTCAAAAGGTTGACCTATTGGGTCAATGACCCAATATAAATATCTGCGTACTAAAATCTTCTTCCCTAGAAACGGTGCCAAAAACTTGACCTGAAGTCCTCTGAAGATCAATGTACTGATTAATGCTTTCAAAAATATATGTTATAAATAATAATAGCGGCTAGTGTATATAAATATAATTTTATGAAAAATATTTTACACAATAGGGGTTTTACGCAAGTATACGTATCATTCCAAGTAATATAGGGCTATGAAACAAAGACCCCAATATCCATCCCACAAGGAGAGATTTATAGATCTTTAAATATTTTTATTTTAAAGTATTTCTTTTATAATTTTTAATGTACTAGATGCAATAATAAAACAGGAATAAAATAATTGATGTAAATAGCAATAATAAAGCAACTTTCTCCCTTTCAATTAATCCAAGATTTTCTAAGATAATAATAATATTTGCGGAGAATATAAATTTATGGTATTGTGCCAAATAGAAGCATTCATATTCTTTACCCTTCGTCCAGGTGCAAAGAACATTAGCTAGCCTATAGATCAGGTCCAGATGTATAGCTATTAGAACGGGTTAATCTAGGCTCACACTACTAGATGTCTAAGGGTGGCTATGGTCGGCCCTACTAGTGACCCTTTTCTTTTCTATAAACCAAATCACAAGAATTTAGTATGTCACTCTAAAAACCTACCAATTATATGCCCATTATATAATATCTTCCTATTTATTTGCACTTCACCTTGAATAAACCGCACAAGGCCTTCGACTACCCAAAGATTCATGTGATATCTACAAGTTAAGAATTCATCTCTTTCTAGGTTTCAAAATTCTTCAATAGGTTTTAACAATTTAAATGGCTAATTTAAATTGTAAATTAAGAACCTATATTAATATCAGCACAATGTTTTAAAAATATATAATTTTTAATTCTCCGATGAATTTTGTATTATCTTATTTATCTTTTCATAATTGAAAGGAGAAAGTAAAGTAACTACTCAGAACACATTAAAATTAAATAACAAAACATAATAAATAAACATAGAATCAAAATAAAAATACTTATCTTAGATGTTTCTCCTACTGAACTTCTGATTCCTACTGACTCCACAGCATAATGAACTACAGATGCACCAACTCTTTCAAACTCTGAATACAAACTCTAAAATAAACTTACTAATTTATGAAGGAAAGTAAAAAGGTGGGCCTAATATGATCTCTCTAATTCTCTCTCTAGATAGGACTCTAGATAGGGAGGGGTAGATGGGGCGTTTTTCTATGAAGGAATACCCTCATATTTATAGGCTTCAAGGGTTGCCTCAAGGCACCTCTACAAAATGTGTCAACATTCAATGAATCTTCTAGAAGGTGTGTCTGGAGCCTAGGCGCAGGAATCTGATGCTTAAGCGCTGGACACCGTGTCCAGTTCTTGGCACATCTTAACTTTAGATCGCACCTCTTCGTGATTAAAACCGTTTTGAAGCGTCCAAACACATTGTATCACATGTCCTATAAACTAGGAACAACTGCCAGTCTTCTAGAAGGACCAATAACTGCTCACACCGTTAAAATAACCGCCCAAAAGTCGTCAAAAACTTAACAGTTTTTTGTAACGAGCTGGCGCTTAGGCGTCGGACTCTGGCGCCTAGGCGCCATGCCAATAATTTCAAAAATTTTGTATTTTGGCTCTATTTTTGCTCCTTTTTGCTCCATTTTTCTTCTTTTTCATATTTTTCTCCTTCTTGAACATTTTTGTATCACCTAGATCCAAAAACACAAAAATACCTTTCATTAAAGCATAATATTCTTAAAATTTAATAAAAATCAAGGCATAAAAATAGGTATTTTTTTCTTGATCGATTTCCCCCAAACTTAAACGTTACTTGTCCTCAAGTAACTCTTTTTACTATATAAAATGTATAACATTTGGAATAAAAAAGGTAAATATTTAAGACTTCATAAGATTTTTGATTTTATAAAGGTATTAGTAAATCATTGACCAAATTTCACTAAGTTTAATTTTAAGAATTTAAAGAATATTCTATCTACCAAATCATTAGACTTCAAAAATTTTTCATTCACTTCAAAAATAATTGTAGTTTATTATATTAAGGTCACATAAATTATTCACAAGAAAAAGATCTTCATGAAATTCTTTTCTAATAAAAATACATGCATAAAAATTAAGTAATAAATGTAATCAGTTTTCTTTTTATAAGTTAAATCAAGTGAAGCCAACTTTTGATTAGGCATCTTCTCAAGCTTCTCCTCTCTTTTTCTCTTTTTTTTTTTGAAGAGAAGATTACGATATCTGGATAGCCTGTTAATGGTTTTGAACTTCACTATCGTTAGCTTATATTTTCAAACTTATACATTTTCACTTAATTATTTCAACATAAATAGATTTCAAAAAGAATTTCAATCTATTCTTTTTCGAGTTATAATTTTTTATTTCTTAATACTTCTAAATTCAATTATCTCTACTATGAATAGAAAAATTTCTTAATCTTATTTTTCTTTAAGTTGAAAAATTATATTCTTAAAATCAATCAAAGTTATTAAAATTTTTTGTTAAGTCTACTAAATTATTTATAATTTCAAAAATTTAAGTGATCTTAAATAGATTTTTTATTCCTCATGTTATGTTAATAATTTTTATTTTAAGAAAATATTAGTTCTTTAAGGACAAATAAAATTTAAATTTGAATGTATTTTCCCTTTCCCCTAAACTTAACTTTTGGTCTATCATGAAACATTTTTAAAAGTATGAGAGAAAGAAAAACATAATTTTAAAAAGGAATTTTTATAAGTATGTAAAAAAAACATTATAGAAAGAATAATTTTCTTCTACACATGCTTTTATGAATAATATTGAAATAATGAAGCAGGTATAAAAGTAAGTAGGCTCATTAATAATTAAATTAAATGACTATACTACTTAAAAAAACAGAACAACATTACTAACTACTAAACAGTAAGTTGAAACAGGAATAAACATAAATTTATCCAAATTTCAATCTTAAACACATTACATTAAAAATACTCTAACAACAGTCTTAACATCCAACAATCCACACAAAGTAAATAAACAAATCTAAACTAACAAACAACAAACAACAATCAATACTAGCAAACAAACTAAACTAACAACAAACTTAGCACAATTCAGAGGAAAATCAGGCTACTAATCACTGTCTATAGCCTCAGCATCATCATCATCACCAAAAGAAAACTTAACATCCTTAGGATCAACATATGGTGAGAAACTAGGAAAGGTAGGAAACTGAACATCATGCTCTCCCTTCAGGAATCTAACGAGAGCTTCATCATACTCGCATCGTAACAACTCTTCCTCCGGGTATACTCGGATAAATGATCAATTTTCTTATCAATAGAATCAACTCTGCAGTGAGTTTGAAATAACTCATGCTGCTGCTCTAAAAAATGATCATGCGTCGATTCCCAAAAACTAGATGGTGGCTCAGCAGTAGAAGTAGAAGGTCTGGAAGTAGAAGTTCTACCTGAAGTGTGTGCAGAAGTAGAAGGAGCGGTCAATCTCTTCCCTCGAAGTCGACCTTATATTCTAACACTCTCCTGCCCAATTGGCTTAGTAGACTTCAGCTTCTCCTCAAAAATATCAGCAGTGACTCGATTACTAACACATAAAGAATAGATCAAAGATGGGAATCTCAGTCCTACAGAAGTGCTGGAACTAGCAGTAGACTCCACAAAATCATAAATAATACTGCCGACATCTATCAACTTCCTGTCCTGAATGCAATTGTTTAAGATAGCTCGATCTCTGGTGACTTCACTCAGGTGGTTGGAAGGTAGAAGTCTAGCAGAAATAAAATAAAGCCAAGCCTTTAAAATACCATTTAATTTGGAAGATTTGAAATTTACCTATTTTTCATTTCGGATCTTCCAGGCCCCAGTGCTGTTAGTCAAATAAGCAATAATCATCTAAGGATCTCCCTCAGATGGAGATAATCCAGAATAGTGGCACTCGATGGTAGGTGGCAGTCCATTAAACACATTGATCCTCTCTGGAGAAAATCATATTCCAATACCTCTGACGAAGACTTAGTAGACTTCCACATCTATAAAGTTAGCATAAAATTTGCAAACGACTGGAATAACAACAAAAGCAGTGAAATAATAGAATCATTGCCAGTTCTGCGCAACGATTGGGTTCTCAATCATTTCACCCAGATTGTAAAAGCTTCGCTCTGAGATAAACTTTTTCGACATCCCAAATTTGTCATATTGAAAATGCGCTGCTACAGTCGCGAACTTTCTATTGTCAAAATTTTCTCGTCCCTTCGCTCACTTAGATTTCGATGCCATCTAAACGTGAAAGAAAACAAAAAAAAATTTAGGAATCAAATATTTAAACTCTTTTTAAGTTTAAGAAACTTAAAATAAGTTTAAAATTCCAAATAAAATATTTAAAAATCAAAATTTTTTCAAAATTTTAGTTTTTAGCAAAAAATAGGAAAAGCTATGGTGAAAATAAAAAATAAATGGATTAAAGTATAGATCTGACCTCGAGAAGAAGAAATCAAGTGATTTCACGCCCAAATACTTGATTTTTTGACCTCAAAATGGATCTAAGAGGTGTATTTTCGTGAAAATGGTGAAGAAGATGAAGCTTAGGCGTAATCCATGCCTAATGGGGTATATGTGGTGTTTTTTGGGTAAGCAGGCCGAACCGGCACTTCGGTGCCATACTCGCCTTTCACAAAAATCACTCTAAAAATTTTATTGTCCACCAAAATTCATAAATTCAACTTCCAATGACTCATATTTGAATAGGGCTTCCGTTTCTAACTTCCAAAACATTTTCAAAAAATTTTAAAAATTAAATATTAAATCCACCAATCAAACACAAGGTTTAAATCAAACTTCTCTAATTTCCATTTATAATCTTCAATAATGGCTCAATACACTTCAGAAAAGTATAATATAATGATTCAAGTCCTAACACACAATCAAACAACACAACTTGAAAACAAATACAACACACATTAAACATGAAAGCAAATACACAAACAAACACAATCGATTCACTAAATCGATACAACGACTCACTAGATAAATCACGATCTCACCCAATCACTATCTAATTTCCATTATCTTCACAATGAAGATTGCTTGGCCTACTAAGGAAGAATACTAACTCTCTCAGAAAATCCGTAGCCATTTTCTCGACGATCCACTTGTTCTTCGCAAACATCTCCACTTGAGCATCTTGATAAGCCGCTAG
The DNA here is from genome assembly GCA_022702705.1 of Papilionanthe hookeriana x Papilionanthe teres. Lineage (NCBI taxonomy): Eukaryota > Viridiplantae > Streptophyta > Magnoliopsida > Asparagales > Orchidaceae > Papilionanthe > Papilionanthe hookeriana x Papilionanthe teres. The sequence continues at coordinate 66,561,813 of CM040430.1, read as the reverse complement.
ATGATCAAATTGATGTTTCTCTTGTCATTCCAGATGTTCAATCTGATGATACATCTCGTGAAGGCAATCTCCAATGCTTTTGAAATCCGCTTCAAATTATTAAAAACGACTAGAAATTTTCTCCAAATTTATAGCGATGAAACCATTGAAGTAAGGTTGAGGATCTTTTGGACCTTTGTCTCTAGTCTCATCTCCAAGATTTCTCCTCTCCATTTCTTCAAAAATCCTCTCTAATCTCTCAAAAATAGAGTGTATGGATCGAAATATTGATTACTTAGGGATTAGGGATGAAGATGGGTTAGTTTAAAGGTGAAAATCGTGTGAAAAACTGAAAGTTTCGGTTTTTACATGACCCAGTAACCGTGGCGAAAAGGCGCCAAATCTGGCGCCTAGGCGCCAGACCCATCGATACACAGCTTATTCTGGCACTTAGGCGCCGAATTCTGGCGCCTAGGCACTGAAACAATGTTCGACTCCGTTTCGCCTAACGTCAAATTTCAAGGTTTTGTTCTCCAAAAATAGGTAAATTATAATAGTAAGATCAGAAAAATCTCAATAACACAATTATACATAATTTCAATGAAAGTTAACTTGATCTCCTTTTTACTTACATATGAAATGGAGTGATCCAAAGTTAAAACTTTATATACTTCAAGATAATTTTTAATTTTCTGAAGTTATATAAAATTTATCAAGATCGAGAAATAACCATACATCAAAAATGTAAAAACACACTAAAAAAAATCTATGGGTTGCATCCCATAAAGTGCTTGGTTTAAAGTCGTCAGCCCGACCTAAGTAATTCTTTAATCAGGTTGACTTAATTCATATGCCTCTTTATAAATCTTTTTAATATCTCCCAAATAAGGCTTTAATCTTAATCCATTAACATTAAAAATTTTTCCCGTTATGGGGTCTTTAAAATCCACAGCTCTATATTGGTATACTTTTTCAATTACATATGGTCCTATCCATTTTGATCTCAATTTTCCGGGAAAAAGTCTTAAATGAGTATTAAATAGTAATACTTCTTGTCCAAGCTCAAATATTTCTTCTAAAATCTTTTTATCATGTAATACCTTCATTTTCTCTTTATAAATTTTTGCATTATCATATGATTCATTTCTTATTTCATCCATCTCATTTAATTGTAATAATTGTTTTTCTCCTGCAGTAATCAAATCAGAATTAAACTCCTTTATCGCCCAATAATCTTTATGTTCAAGTTCAACAGGTAAGTGGCAATATTTTCCGAAAACTAACTGGTAAGGTGACATTAAGATTGGTGTCTTATAAGTTTTTCTATAAGCCCATAATGCATAATCAATTCTATCAACCCAATCAGTTCTTTTAGGATTAATAGTCTTCTCTAAAATTCTTTTAATTTCTCTATTTGATACTTCAGCCATTCCACTTGTTTGTGGGTGATATGTAGTTGCAATTTTATATTTGATTCCAAAGTTTTGCAGTAATGATTGAATTCTTAGATTTCTAAAATGACTTCCACCATTTATGATAATTACCTTAGGCATTCCAAATCTTGAAAAAATCATCTTCTTTAAGAATTTAGATACACTTTTGGAGTCACGAGCTAAGTAAAGCTACAGCTTCAATCCACTTTGAAACATAATCAACTGCTAATAAAATATAAATTTTTCCAGATGATGGTACAAATGGTCCCATAAAGTTTATACCCCATATATCAAAAATTTCAACTTCCAATATATAGTTTAAAGGCATTTCATCTTTCTTGGATATATTACCCACTCTTTGACATCGATCACATGTTTTAACATAATGTCTCACATCTCTGAATAAAGTAGGCCAATAAAATCCTGAATTTAAAATTTTAAATGCAGTTTTATCTATTCCAAAGTGTCCTCCAAAATCAGAATTAAATAACTTTAATAATATTTAACTTTTAATTAAATTTAAAGTGATAATTGAAATTAATAATTAAATAATTAAAAGGAAAGTGAACCTTAATTAAATTAAAACTTAAAACATTAAACAACTTGATAATTAAATTGAAATAAATTTAAAACATTAAAAAAATAATAATTTCAAAAATTACTTGAAAGCAAATTTAAAACAAACTTGAAACATCAAATTAAATTTCATAAAAATAAATTCTTAATTTAAAAAAAAGAATAATCAAACCAATTAAAAGTTAATCTAGAATATTGCAATTAAATTAAAATTAAATCATTAAAATCTAAATTAAAATATTTAAACTCGTCTTTCAATTCAAAAGGTTTAAAGCAATTAAGAATAAAACAAATTGAACACTATTCCAAACTTAAATTTATTAATACTTTATAACTAAATTAAATCACCTTAAAACATTAATTTTAATTTTAAATCGTTGAAATTCTTAATAAACTGATTTGCCCCCTAAATGTTTTCATTATTATAACTCTTAAGTAAAGCATCAAGTAAAATATCACTTTACTTATGGGATAATCAAATGTCCTAAGTTCACTGAGTAAGAGTTAAAACTTAACTAAAAATTTGTGGATGATTGATTTATCTCTACAATAAAATTCATTTAGACTCGAAATAATCCCAAAAAAATCGAAAAGATGTTTAGGACTCGTCCTAAACACTTCCTCAATATGATGAGATGTTTTAGAAGAACGATTGAATTTAATTGTTCTTTGATGAAGAAAATCATCCTTAAAAAAATACAAGAACCTAGACGTCATAGGAGATGACTGGCAATAGGATTAGGAATTTGGTAGACAATCAAAACCCTTCTCTTAGCTTTACCGAGGTACTTGTTATAAAAATTTAAATGCCTTAACATGTGTTTTAAGTGCAGCTTGAAATGACGAGAAGGCTCTCCAGGTACGCTTTTATTTTATTGCAATTGACTTTATTGCAATTTATTTATATAAGCTGCACTTTACTCTTCTTGCATGTTAAAAAAGATTGTTGCGTGAAAACTAAAACCTTTAGGATTGACACAAAACTGAAACCAAAAACTAAATTAAAAGTCACAACAAGATAAAATCCACCACCACAATATTTCAAAAGATAAAACAACTCAAAATTTAATCACAAACAGAAATAAAACTACAATTGCAATTAAATTAAAACATCTTGTTAGATGATCGGGAATACCTCGAATGATGTAACCTACGTGTTGCTAACGAGATTTTCCATGGTCTAAATGAAAGTGTGGAACTCATTCATTTAAGTTTAGCAAATTCATCTGGACTAAGTGAATCCGATAAAAATAACGGTGCCGGAATGATGGAACCATGGGATCTTAACCGGTGTTGTTATAATCAACTTTAAGATTCCCCTGATAAAGCATTAAAGACATTTAGACTTTAATAATTTTCTAAACCAGAACACTTCTCTCATCTCCTGATTTTCACTTTCTAAAACTACCTCTGCAACAACAAGGAGTTTGGAGCATAGTGGGCAGTACAGTCATCGTCGTCAGCAAAACTGGAATCTACATCAGCAAAACCTTTCTTAGTTTAAATAACAAGCCATAGGATTTTGAGGTAGTTTATCTAGTGCAGAATAAATCCTTAGTTTTTCGTTAGGCATTTATATAATTGTGTTATACAAATTAAGCCCTAATCGGTCTTGGGACTCCGAGGTAGTCGTTTGGTACGACATAAACCCTCCCATCTTCGAGGCTATTTGTATGATTATGTCATACAAATATAAGTCCTAATTAATTAAAATTGGAAAGATTGAAACATTAAGTAAATTCCCAAATTGAAGCCAAACAATAGGATCGTTTGGGAAGTTGCCAAGATTCTTCTTGGATCCTCAGCTTCTCCTACTTCTCTTCTTTTGGACTCTTAAAATAAATTGTTCCGAATTTGAGCTAATCCCTTTTGAAATTTCCAAAATCCAATTCATTTGAAACCTTAAACTTTGAAATTCTTGAGAGCAAAACTACTGATCATTATCGAGAATTTTCTTAAATGATTCCCGTCATTTAAGATGTAATTAACTATAGGGGCTTGCCCTTATAGGGAACTTTAAGAACCCATGTAATATAAACCCTGTTTGATTTCTTTATATTAAGCAGGGGAACTTATCGGCTTATGAAATTGGTTCGCAGACCAAACGGATGTCATAAATCTTCTAGTTTATTTAATCGAGCCCCATCGTTAAGTAGTGTGTTGGTTCTTCGAGATAGATATACGATTTGTGGTGTTGTGCTCGTTTATATAAACTATTTGGGATGTGAGATAAGTTTAATTTCATATCTTAAAATTTTTTAAATTTAAAATTATTTTCAAAACTAAAAGTTACTTTCTAAATTATATATATATATTTAAATTAAATTTCAAATTTCAAATTTGTAGGTGACCCCTTTTCAAAATACAACACTCAACCTAAAAATATGCCGATAACTTCTGGCGACTCCGCTGGGGACAAGTTCCTCTCTCCATTTTGATCAGATGATTGTGCTTTCATAAATGGGTAGTGTATCCATGTCCCTAGTGGAGCAAACTACCATTCTTTCAGTTGGCATACCACGTTCATTTCTATTTTGAATGGGTATATCCAACTTCTCTCGGATTTTGGAACAACTGTTTAGACACCCCTAAACGGAGAGGTTCCAAAATCCTTTTACCTCTTTTCTGAGGTGGGGTGGACCCCTAATAGGTGTTAGCTTAGGAGCGGTACATCAGGTTGAGGAGTCTTACGTGACTTTCTCTTCCTTTCCAATTCTGAATCGGGTCTTTACCTTTTATATACCTTTAATCATTTTGTTCCCAACAAACAAATCCTCTAATAAACAACCTTCTAATAAACGAATTCTCTTAAAAATCGCAAATGCATTAAGAAAAAAGAGAATGTGTTCAGACTCTTTCTTTTTCGTTCTAAGTTTTGTGATGAAGGGGAGAATTATTCGGAACTGACGTTCGGAATCTGCCCTGCAGAAAATGTCTGTCCCAAAGTTAATCTTCTCCTTCACCAAAAGAATAGACTTCACCGTTTACAAGGATAAGCTGCCTGACAATGGGATCATCCATTTCGAACAAGGGTTTAACAATACAGAAATCAAGTTCACTGACGTCACTCTATTCGCACTAATGGACAAAGTGCCAGAAACTGAGAAACCCCTGATTGAGTTCAACCTGAAGTCGGCTCAAGAATTCCCTCCCCTGTAAAGGGTTCCAGCTGAAAGAAGTACTGCTATTCGTGGGAGGATCTGCCGTCTCTCGCCCCACCGGCCCAGTCATCTCTCGCACCTACCCCGGCTTCCGCCAAACCGAAGGGGAAGGAAATCCAAGTCTGTGATGAGCCTATCACCATGGAGGGTACAGATTTTCCTACAATACCATCTGTTTTCGAGATTGGGTCCAGTTTAAGAGTTGCACCCCTAACTCGAAATCAATGAAGAAATAGAAGCAGAAAGATAGCTAGGATTGAGAAAGCCAAGGCCGCTGAAGTTGCTTTCCTGGAAGAGATCCCTGAACTACCTAAGTATATACCTCTGTTGGAAGGAAGTAGGTTTCACCCTCTCTCTGCTGCATCGGATGAAGAAGACATCCAAAGGATTGCCGCTACACTACCTTGACCTGCATACTATAGTAACTACAAAAGAAAAAGGGTTACGACTATGTAATTTGCTTGGATACAAGATGTGATAGAAAAATTGGCAAAGAAAGAAAGATGCCCCGTGTCAGAAATTCTAAGAAGAATGAGATGAGTGCCAGATAGATCCAGCCTTGGACCGCGAGTAGAGCATGTCACTGCCGTAGAGAAACTAAGGAAAAAAATGAGAGCTAGTTCACCTGTTGTTATATCGGGCCAACATATTAGGGAGGACACCACCTACCAACATGTAGCCAACAGACTGTCCGGTCCCAGGCCTTCTGCTGCAAGAAGGATGGTATGGCGACATATTATTACCGAGCCGAGACCAACACAACATCCTGAGAAGAAAAGCCTTGTCAAAGAGCTTGAATATGAAGGAAGTGCTACTGCAATAAAAGAAACTCCCTAGGAAGAAGTCCAACAGTCATCACACGACAACCGCGAGATCGTCTGGAAGAGACCCCTCGAGGATGCTATACGAAAGCTAAGGACGGATATCCGACGGTAGGCAAAAGAAAGAGGAGGAAAGTTAAAAAATGAAGTTGATTCATCAGAGTTCATGGATGAGGAATATATCGAGATCAATATGGTTGAGACACGAGCATCATCTGCTTAGCAAGGCACTCTGGCAGCTGCGGAAAGAGATGACCGGAAGTGATGAGAGCATGGCTTTGGGAAAGAGATGACACAATTTCCCAGATGGAAAAGAGGATGGAAGAGATGGTTGTTGCTTTAGCCACTCTCCAGAGTCAGGTGCAACCTCAAAAAGAAACACCCCTAGAGATCATCCATATTGTAGATGGAGGAAAAGCGATCACATCTGTTAAAGGAGATAACCCACCAAAGAAAGATTCTGCACAGAGCATGATTCCCGAAAAGGACATCAAAAACATGGTAGAACAGTAGGTGCGAGAAGCCTTAGCACAGTCTAAGAGCGGAGCTTCTATTCAGACGAGTAGACCTTACCATGAAGAATTTGATGTGGTCAAATACCCGAAAGGCTTCGTACCACCTCTGTTCAAGACTTTTGATGGAACGGGAAACCTCCGGCAGCATGTTGCACATTTTCGTGCTAGTTGCTGCAATGCCTGTAGGAGCGATGCTTTACTCTTTCGACAGTTTGTCAGCAACCTATCAGGGATCTCCTTCGACTGGTACGCAAAATTGCCAAATGGTTCAGTTATGAATTTTGCAGAATTGGAGAACCTCTTCGTTAAGCGGTTTACCGGGGCTCGACACCACATCACAATTGGTGATCTGGTGGTGGAGCACTAGAAAAAGAATGAAACTTTAGTGGATTACATACTTCGATGGAGGAACTTAAGCATGAAGTGTGAACCACAGCTTCAAGAACAACATGCGATCGGTATTTTGCTGAAAGTTATCCACGGCCCGATAGCACTTCTCCTTAAAGGATTTACAATCAAAACTTTTGAGAAGCTGCTTAGCATGGCCTGGAGTTTGCAAGAAGAGGCAAAGCAGTTAAGTTTCGTGGACAAGAAAGATAACCAGAAGCCCATAAAAGCATTTGAAAAGAAGTCCGCAATCATCGCGACAGTCGATAAAGGCAAGCAGCCAATACAGATATAGCCAGAGCGGCCACAGCCTAGCTATCAACCAACGCAACGTACTTACCAAGAACCTCAGCAGGGTTATCAACAGCCTCGACCGAGCTATCAGTTGCCTCAGCATTATGAACAACCGCCTCATCCACAGCGTACCCTGAAAGATTTTCTGAATAAGGAATATCCATTCAAAACTAAAGCAGTAGCGAAGATGTTTTGCAGTTTAATGAAGACACCCGATTTTCAGCTACCAGAGCCCAAGAGGCTGGAAGAAGTTAATAAGAAAGATCATCCAAACTATTGCTCTTACCACCCATTGCTCGGGCATAAGATAGAGGATTGCATCACTTTCAATATTTGGCTTGACGACAATCTCTGGAATGGGAACATAACGATTATGAAAGAAATACATGAAGGAACCCCAAAAAAGGAGGTTCCGTCAATGTTATCTCGACGGATCCTATTGTTCCGATAAACCCGTACACGACCCATGATGGATGGAGTATCGTCTGTAGAAAGTCTTCAAAGAAAATTTTGGATCACATCCAAAATACTTTGTTGCACGCTTCAACTCAAAGTTTTAAACCTTTCGAGACGGTGCTATCGCTTGTGATTGAAGAACCTCCTCAGAAGGAAGAGAAGATCGTGGAAGAGAAGAAAACTGAGGCTCCGAAGAGTAGACTAGGGGCTGCTTATCCTAGGAAAGTTGTTTCCGATTCGGGGGAGAAATCCCTCGAACCTCTGACTCTGTATGATTATTTGCTTTCCCCGGCGGGATCTTATAATGATAAGAGTTTTTGTGTTGGCTACGTTTTGACTGTTTCTAACGATTACGTAACCAACGAAAACCAAGCTAATCCGGATCTCGATTCCAATACAAATAATGATTCTCAAATCATTCTAAACCTCAATGACCACGATGAAGGAGAAGACGTTCACAAGGATGGCTACGAAAGCTCAACAAGCGGCGAGTCTATTTGTGAATTTCGAGGAGCTCCGATTGCAATAGAATTAAATTCATCAGATTCCGAAGCAACGCCAGAAGAGCCAGTCATTCCGATTCAAGAGGATACACTGACAGATTCTACACCAAATTCAGAAAAAATAACTGAAGTAAATCTAAGAAGCGGAAAATTTCTACCTCCGATAATGGGTCCAAAAGATAAAGGAAAGCAGGTGGTTGCTCAGGAGGAGCCAACCCCAGCAGAGGAATTACCCATTAGGGAAGAAACCCAGGAACATGGTAATAAATTTCACTATAACTTGCTAGCCCATCTTAGGAATCTACCAGCCAAACTAAGCATATACGACACTCTGATCCTGTACAAGGAGATGAGGAAAGCTCTGAATAAGGCTCTACTTGATCCAGAGATTTGTTTAGCTCAAATAGCCGGTAATTCCTTTGACAAGGTTTGCTCGTTAAAAGAACAGCGAGGTGTTACCTTCACGGACAATGATCTATTACTGGGAATAGCTGATCACAATCGACCCTTGTATATTTCAATTATTATTGGAAATTTTACGCTCTCCAGGGTGTTGGTTGATCCGGGAACATCAATCAACATAATGAGCCTTCGAACGTTAGCATATTTGGAAATTGATGCTCGAGACCTCGAAGCAGACAAGATGTTATTAAGAGAGTTAAATCAGAAAGGAGAAAGAGCTTTTAGATCGATAATATTACTAATGAAGAACAATGATTTAGCAAAGACAACTGCAAAATTCCACATAATTGATTCTAAAACATCATTCAACGCTCTACTGGGTCGGCCATGGATCCATGAAAACCGGATGGTACCGTCGTCTCTGGACCAATTCATAAGTATTACGAAGGAGGAGAACAGTGTATCAAAGGTGACTTGTAACCATTCTCCATACAAGAGATTGGAATTCATGAAGATGCAGCCTATTACGCGCCTCCGAAGAAAACAATCTTTTCCAGAAACACCGTACCAAATGAAGCAAAAGAAGTGCAAGACGATAAAGAGCCTGAAATTCTAGTCCAACAGTTACTCACCACTCCCTTACGGCGAGATGGTGAAAGTTTCTCCAGAACTCGCACCCGAGGTCGAGGCCGGGGACGGGGTCGTGGAAGAGATCTTAGAATAGTTGGACTGAAGAAACGAGTCATCAACATTCATTGGGAGAACAGTTCCAAAGAGGAAGAAATCAAGAAAGAAGCAACGACGATAAATCAAAAGAAACCTCAGTTTAAGATCTCTCTCGAAGATAAAAAGAATGAAGAATATAAATCAATGTACGAGAAGATTAACCACTATGTACATACTAAGACCCTGACCCCGATCCACCCTAATAAGGTCGAGGGTATGGTGGTCAAAGAATTACATGGTGGCGGTTCAAAGCCGATCAAGTTTTACCGTGGTGCTTCTTCTTCCAAAACTAAAAATGATGTACAAATTGAAGATGTTGCTTCATCTGAATTAATGGAACTACCTTTTGAGTGGTACTCTCCCTGTGTTCAAAATTTAATTCAACGTGGTGTCTTACCTCAACGATGGACAAAAGGCAGATCACAACACTTTAAAAAATTATGGAACAATGTCAGTCGGCCTCCCAATTCAAAACATGGTCTCAGATTCGGCACAGTAGGATCAGTTAAAGATACGGGATTTTGCTTGGTTGTCACTTACGAGCCTAATGAAGACTGCTTGGAAGCCTCAGAAGATCTCGAAGATCTGCAAATTGGAAGTGCTCCACCAGAATTCGAAGAAGAAATTAAATCTACAATAGAGGAGTTAATGGAAGTTAACTTAGGTACTATCGAAGAGCCTAGGCCGACCTTTGTTAGCTCCTTACTCAACAAAGAAGACTCCAAAAATATAATCAAGCTATTGATGGAATTCAATGACTGTTTTGCTTGGAGTCATGATGAAATGCTAGGATTTGCTCCATAAGTCACAGTTCACAAGTTAGGAGTAGATCCCATTGTCGTTCCAGTCAGACAAGCTCTGAGAAGAATGCATCTAGAGATTGAACAACAAGTTAAAGCTAAAGTTAAGAATCTAATAGACACAAAATTTATCCGTGAAGAACAATATCAAACTTGGTTAGCTAATGTGGTACCAGTTAGAAAGAAGAAAGGCCATATCAGAATTTGCGTGGACTTCAGAGATTTGAACAAAGCATGTCCAAAGAACGAATTCCTGCTTCCCATTCTAGAATTGATGATCGACATTGCTTCAACACATGAAGTCTTCTCATTTATGGATGGATCATCAGGATACAACCAGATAAAGATGGCACCAGAAGAAGAAAAGCATACAACCTTCAGAATGCCAATCGGAGTATACTACTACACAGTGATGCCATTAGGATTGAAGAATGCAGGAGCAACTTATCAAAGAGCAATGAAGAGGATTTTTTATGATCTCATTCACAACCAAGTCGAGTGTTACGTGGATGATGTCGTCATTAAGAGCAAATTAAAGGAAGATCACTTGTATGATTTGAGAATTATTTTCGAGCAATTAAGACAATTTAACCTTAAGATGAATCCCCTGAAATGTGCCTTTGGCGTCACCTCTGGGAAATTCTTAGGAATGCCACCTCCTAAAACCTTGAAACAACTACGGTCCTTTCAAGGGAAACTGGCATATCTTCGACGCTTTATCTTGAATTTGTCAGGAAAGTGTCAGCCTTTTTCTGCTCTGGTCAAGAAGGATGCCAAGTTTACTTGGGACTCCAAATGTCAACATGCCTTCAATGATATCAAACATTATTTAATGACACCTCCTGTTTTAGCAGCCCAGTCTCGGGTAAACCGTTGAGACTTTATGCTGCAGCTCTAGACGACTCTCTCGGAGCCCTTATAGCCCAGGTCAATGATGAGGGAAAAGAAAACGTGCTCTATTTCTTAAGCCTTCGTCTCATTCTGACGGAAGTAAATTATCCTCCTATTGAGAAGCACTACTTGGCCCTGATATTCACCGCATAAAAGCTCACGCACTACATGCTTTCTCATAAGGTCAACCTTATTTCGAAGTTTAATCCATTGCAATATTTAATGACCCGACCGACGCTTTCCGGCAGACTTGCTAGGTGGTCGATGATACTATTGCAATTCGATATAACTTTCGTTCCTCTTCGTGCCGTAAAGGGACAAGTCTTGGCAGACGTCCTTGCAGCACACCCTTTACTGGGAGAATCGCCTTTCAACGACGACTTGCCAGATGAGCAGATAATGAGCTTAGAAGACCCCGATGATCAGCGTTGGGAACTGTACTTCGACGGAGCATCTTCAGCACAGAAAGATAAAGAATTGCAAATGATAGTGCAGGAATCGGATTAATCTTTATAACACCAGAGTGGGGGATGTTAAGGTATTCCTACCATCTAACAGAACCGTGTATAAACAACGAGGCAGCATACGAAGCCCTCATAACAAGATTAGAATTAACCATTCAGATGGGGATAACAGACATCAACATCTACAGAGATTCTCAGTTGATCATTCAACAGGTCGTCGGACAATACAGAATTCTAAAGCCAAGACCCGAACAATACTTTCAATATGCCATGAAATTGTTGGAGCAGATTCCAAATGTAACGTTCTACAAGATTCCCAGAAGAGAAAACGCTCTCGCAGATGCATTAGCCCGACATGCAAAAGAATTTGCCTGCTTGCACGATGAGTCAGTTGAAATGACGATTCAAGGACGACAGGTCCTATCACAGCTCGACATGGATACAATACACAAATCAGAAAAAGCAGAAGTGATAGAAAATACATAAGATTAGTGGCAGCCATTAATAGACTACTTGCGAACAGGAAACCTACCGAACGATAAGTCGATAGCCCATCAAATCAAGAAAAGAACTCTATCTTACGCATTAATAAACAATACATTATACAGAAGGTCTTTTGATCAGATGTGGCTAAGATGCTTGAGCGGGTCCGAGGCTTGTGAAATTGTTAAGAAGTACACTCAGTACTTTGTGGCGCTCAGATTAAAAGACTTGGGAACTACTGGCCCTCAATGATGACTGATTGCATGAAGATTGCCAAAAGTTGTCACCAGTGTCAAGTGCATGGAGTGGTTCTACATCAACCTCCAAATGTGCTACATCCGACAGTCGCGTCGTGACCATTTGAGTGTTGGGGCATAGATATTGTGGGTCCGATAGAACCACCTTCTTCAAGAGGATATCACTTCATTCTTGTAGCTACAGATTACTTTTCTAAGTGAGCAGAAACAGTACCGCTTAGAGAAGTGAAAGCTCATCACATGCTACAATTCTTCAAGAATCAAGTCGTCTACCGTTTTGGGGTACGGCGCATAATAATTTCAGATAATGGGTTTGCGTTCAAGAGTATGAAAATCAACAATTTTGTCAAAAGACATAGGATTGATTGGCGTTATTTGACAATCTATTACCCAAGAGCGAACAGCTTGGCCAAGGCTTTTAATAAAACTCTCGTCCAAATCCTAAAGAAAACTTTGGACGACAATAAGAGAAATTGGCATGAAAAGTTGTTAGAAGCCTTATGGGCCTACAAGACGACTTTCGGAACTCCCACCCAGTCTACGCCTTACGCCTTAGTGTACGGGTCCGAGGCCGTTCTACCCTTAGATGTTCAGCTTCCATCACTGAGAATTGCAGTTGCGAACAAGATCACTACAGAAGAAAATGCCAGATTATGACTAGAAGAATTGGAAAGATTGGAAGGGAAAAGACTTTCAGCACAGAAGAATTTGGAACTGTATCAAGCCAAGATGATCCAGGCCCATGATAAATTAGTTCGTCCAAGGACATTCAAGGCCGATGATTTGGTTCTAGTACTCAGAAGGCCTATTCTTGCACACCGCAAGATAGGAGGTAAATTTGAAACAACATGGGAAGGGCCATTTGTGGTCGAGACAATCTACTCAGGAGGTTCCTACCAGCTTGTAAATTGTCGTGGAGAGCGACCTACACATCCAATTAATGGACGATATCTAAAGGAGTATTACACAACCTGATATTTCGAAGGATGAATCCTCATTCCTAGAAGAACGGGCACAGAAATTACTTATGACTGGGTCCAAACCAAAAAATATAAATAAAAAAAAGTGGATGATAAAGAAAATTATTAAAAAAAATGTTAAAATAAAACATGTGAAATCATGATAATAAAGTTTTTATCCTTCCTTTCAAATCGAGTCTCACTCTTGATCTTTCTTCATCTTTTCCTACTCCTATTTAAATTTAAAATAAATGAATAAAAAGCTCTTCATTAATAAACAAATTTGTTTTTATTTTCCTTCTATTGTTCTTGTTCTTGGTACAACCCCTGATCCTTTCCTTGTTTTTCACATGGAAATGTCGAACGGGCGGTTGGTTATGAACTTTAAGAATGACGTGAGTCTAGCACTTGATGAAAAGAGGGTGAGGGATGGAGCCGTGATCGAGATTGACTCTGACTTCACACCAGCCGGGCTACAGTACGAAGAAAATGATTGGACCTCGATTGATAGGGAAGAACTCTGCAGCCATACAGTGATGAAATTGGGTAGCTCAAATCAACCATCTACCAGCAAGAATAGAAAAGTAGATACCGCTCATGCAACAGGAGAAGATAAGAAAGTTAAGTCTGTTGTTTCTACAACAGAGGGCAGGCTTGTCAGCGCCATGCCCACAGAAATCCAAGGAGTAAGGAGAGCTACTCTCACTACCACCCAGTGGAGGAACAAGAATCGCCGCATTCGCAAGATGTTAACCAAGTTAGCAGCAAATCAACATGAGGAAATAATTGCTACCGGCAATACAAATACTCCGAAGAAATTGGTTCGTCAGGAACCTGAAAGGAGGAGACCAACTCCAAGGAAAGCAGAGCAGATAAAGGAAATCCCAAGAAGAGCAGAAATAGAATCAACACCTCGATGCCAGATAAATGCACCAGTTTTAAAGAGTCTTGTTGCGAAAGCAACCCCGGAGGATGTCCCGATAGAGACTGTCCCCGAGGAGCCAAGACATGCAGGAGAGCATGTCGGGGTTGAACCATACATTCCCCAGTACATTACTAGACCTCGCCGATTGCAGATAATTCTAGAATATGAGTTGGAAATAATACAGAATGTTGAAAAGAAAGCTTTTTAATACTTTGAGAGAATCGAGGCAAGAGGATCAATATCTTAGAAGGCCTCGAGCTGCATACAGATGTATTCTCAGATTATGAAAAATAGCAAATTGTAGATTGCATCGTTGAACTTCAGAAAATTGGCAGTGCTGGTCGTCTGAGGGAGAAAACTTATTCAGAACCCCGATGGTGGATGCCAGGAAAAGGAAGAGTTACGATCCAATGCGGATGTTGCTACAACTTCGCGGTAGACAGAAAAAGGAATCCACCAAGAATACTTCGTCTCAGTGAGGTGGATCCGATGTTGAATATTATTAAGAGAATGGTAAAAAGGATGATAACATGGAGGCTATTGCCTGCAAATTGCATACCCAACAGCTGCATCATTAACATCTACAAGGAGGGCGACTGCATACCTCCACACATAGACCATCATGATTTCATTAGACCTTTTCGCACGTTGTCTTTTGTCAACCACAGGCAATATCATGTTCAGATCTGACCTCCAGATAGCAGGCCCCAGAGAATTCTGAGGGCCAGTGGAGATACCACTACCGGTAGGTTCCGTCAAGGTGTTAAAAGGGAATGTAGCAGACATCGCAAAACATTGCATTCCAGGAGTGCCTCTGGAACGAATCTCCGTCACTTTCAGGGGAATGGATGACACAAAAATGCCTTTCCACTTTCAGCCAGATCCAGAGTTAGAGAGTCTCCGGCCCAACGAGCTGCGATTTACATGGGAAATATCACACCTTCAATACACATCCATATGGCATTCCTGCCAAGGATGACTTGGAAGGTGATGTTATTGTCCATGTATCTCACTATTCAGACAGGGATTTTGACAGCTGCTTTTAAAAGAAACTTGACAAATCTTACACAGTCCGTGTTGGATTTATATGGATTGTATGAGATATTGAATTTTCAAAGAAAATATCATCATGTTTTGGATCAAGATGTATGATGTATTTTCGACGAGATTGCAATGAAAGTGACCATGTCATGTTTTTCCTTTACCTATTTTTGTGCAAATTTACTAGGAAATGCCATTAAATTAAAAGAAATTCTAACAAAGAACAAAGAAAAAAATAAAAATAAATGAAAACTCTCTAAAAAATAGAAATTTGAATGTCAAAATAAATTACAAATAAACACAAACTCTAAATAAATGTGAACCCTAAATTAAAAAAAATTAATCTAAAATCAAATTACAACAAGCGACTAAGACAAATTCCTGAATCTGAAATCCCTCAGCTCTTCGGCTATTCTCAAATCTCTTTTCGACTCTCCATATTTCCTTCCCTCTTTTGAGAAGGTCGACTGAATCTACTGACACAGAACCACAAAAATTTTAGATTTGGTTCTGATGGCATGGATTCATATCCTTCGCCAAATAATCAGATTTTGATCAATCTTCATAGGACGTGAAGCACTTTCACGTAACATTCCAAATCTTCCGCTAAACTCAAATCTCCACAGCAGAATTTGGCCCTTTAAACCTTTGAGACTGGAACCAGATTCCAGTTCTCTTTAAACCTTCGAGATTGGAACCAGATTCCAGTTCTCTTTAAATCTTCAAGAATAGAACCCGATTCCAGTTCTCTTTAAACCTTCGAGACTGAAACCAAATTCCAGTTCTCTTTAAACCTTCGAGACTGGAACCAGATTCCAGTTCTCTTTAAACCTACGAGAATGGAACCAGATTCCCGTTCTCTTTAAACCTTCGAGACTGGAACCAGATCCCAGTTCTCTTTAAACCTTCGAGACTGGAACAAGATTCCAGTTCTCCTTAAACCTTCGAGACTGGAACCGGCTCCAGCTTCTCCTTAAACCTTCGAGACCGGAACCGCATCCGAGTTCTCTTTAAACCTTCGAGACCGGAACCGGATCCTAGTTCTCTTTAAACCTTCGAGATCGGAACCGCATTCCAGCTCTCTTTAAACCTTCGAGATCGGAACCGCATTCCGGCTCTTTAAACCTACGAAACCGGAACCGGATCCCGTTCCCTTTAAACCTTCGAGACCGGAACCATATTCCAGTTCTCTTTAAACCTTCGAGACAGAACCGATTCCGGCTCCTTTAAACCTTTAAGACCGGAACCGCATTCCAGCTTCTCTTAAGCTCGTGAGACCGGAACCGCATCTCGCTCTTTAAACCCTCGAGATCGGAACCGCATTCCAGCCTCTTTAAACCTTCAAATCGGAACCCGAACCGCATTCCGCCTATTTAAACCCGCGAGATTGGAACCAGCATTCCAGCTCTCTTTAAACTCGCTAGATCGGAACCGATTCCAGTTCTCTTTAACCCTTCGAGACTGGAACCAGATTCCAGTTCTCTTTAAACCTTCGAGACTAGAACCAGATTCCAATTCTCTTTAAACGTTCGAGACTGGAACCAGATTCCAATTCTCTTTAAACCTTTGAGACAGGAACCAGATTCTAGTTCTCTTTAAACCTTCGAGACTGGAACCAGATTCTAGTTCTCTTTAAAGCTTCGAGATTGGAACCAGACAACAATTGTCTTTAAACATTCGAGACTAGAACCAGACTCCGGTTCTCTTTAAACCTTCGAGACTGGAACTAAATTCCAGTTCTCTTTAAACCTTTGACTGGAACCATATTCAAGTCCTCTTTAAACTTTCGAGACTGAAATCAGATTCCAGTTCTCTTTAAACCTTCGAGATTGGTACCAAATTCTGACTCACTTCTCGAGATTGGTACCAAATTTCAACTCTCTCCTTCCGAGACTGGTACCAAATTCCAGATCTTATTCCAAGATCAGTACAAAAATTTTGATTCGCATCGTTTTCAATCGATACTTAAACTCCGATTTTCATTCCGAGGCTGGTATCTAAATTCCCATTCTCTTCGCAATCTTGAGGTTGGAACCTAGGTTCCAATTCTCATTTCAAATCCAGATTTCCTTGAATTTATTTTAAATTAAACCTCAATTGAAATTGAAACTCAGAACAAATCAAAATCTAAACTAACACATTAAAAAAAAAACTCAGAATAGAAAATGAAATGAAATCTAAATCAAATTTCCCCAGATCTTAGGATCTGGAATTCACCACCTTTGCTTTTCCCCAGCGAGAGTTCAGTGATCTGTAGTCTTGGAGATATACTCGATACTCGCCAATGAAAATTTGTTTCTACTATGTTATGAGTGTGTCACTTAGACGTCTGTGTTGGTTTTGTTGATCTCTTCGGTCAACGCTAATACGCTTGGTGTGCTTAGTTAACACACCACACCTATTGGGGGTCCATTTGTTGACCTCATTTTTGATGAGGTCTTTTCTCTTCTCTCTCCTTAGTACTTAGGATCTAGCCTTAGGCTTTCCCTTTGACTATCTTAGAGGACTAGAAATGGAACCCACCACTTAGAAATTTAAACACCTCTTAACTCCATGCAAACCTCATAAGTTTGATTATAAACCCCCAAGTCACTTGGAGGGTTAAGATCAAATGTGGAGGTTTAAAGGATGAGTTCCCTATATGACTATTTGGCCTTAAAACTACCTTGGGTGGCCTGGTCTAGTAAGGGTTGACCTGCACACATTACACTTCCACGTACATTCTAAATCCTAAAACCATTCATGCCTAGCTTTGATTTCCTGACTCATGTAGGTAATTCATATGGATGGACCTTAACCACTAGGCCCTTGGCTAAGAGGGTTAGGAACAACATAGTGAATGCCTCAAATGAGTCCTCTCATGGCTCATATGGGCTTGATATGGCTTCATGGCTCAACTAAAGAGATTCTATTCTACTCAAACTTGATCAATCTTCATTTTTTTAAAATTTTAATTTTTAACCCCCAGAGCCCTACACCAACCAAACCTACCAAATGTCCTTGAAGCTACCCAAAATTTGCAAAAATTACCTAAATTACCCGAAATTCCTCAAAATCAGTCCTAAACAATTCTCTCCACTCAAATTGATCATCCTTAGCCAAATATACCAAAATTTCCAAAAATACCCCCCAATACCCTCCAAATACCCAAGATGCCCTTCTTAACAAAAAAATCCATAAATTCTAAAAATTCCCAGAAAATTCTAGAAAATCTCAAATATTCCTAATTTCATTTTTTTCAACTACACCATATGCCAATTTTGCCAATTTGGTCCACTTTTACCAAAATCCTCAATTTGACCCATTTTTAACCCAAGTTAACCAAATGTCCAACTAAACCAAACCAATTGACCTCAACTTTGACCTAATTAAATTCTAAAATTCAATTCAATATTTCCAATATCAATTTAGACCAAATCTAAGCCCAATTTTATTAACATTTGGATCCAATTCAAATTTGAAGCATAAAGCCCAATTTTGGCCCATGACCTAAACTTATCCCAAACCAACCCAATTCAACTCCAATTGGCCCCAAATCTTTTCTAAAAACTTCCCAATATCCTCAAAAATAAAACACTAACTAGATTTACCCCAATTTTGAACCTAAAATCCACCCAAACCTAACCCAAAACCAAAATCCCCATTTTGTGCCTAGACCCACCATAAACCCAAATGAGCCAAAATCTCAAAATCAAAGCCCAACCAAAGTTGAGAACTCTTTGTGACACTCACATAAACATTTCTCAACATTAATTTTACATCAAATCTAACCTTCGCCCAACCTTAGCCCAAGTTAGCCCAATATGACCCACTTTGCCCATTTACCAAAAAAGTCTAAATTAAATCCAATTCCACTCTAAATGATACCAAATCTTTTCTAAAATGTTCATGACACATCCCTAAACTAAACCCAACATTTATTTGGCCCAATACCTTACCAAATTTTCAACCAAAAGTTCATTTCCAAATCTAAAAGCCCACATCCACCAAATCTTTAAAGCACAAAACCCATTCCAAAGCCCACATGAAATTTCCCCTCATCACCCCTTTGATTTATATCATCTCTAAAGTTCTAATTGATCATCAAATTATTCCATTCTTAGCCTCATAACAATCTCCCTTAAAATCATCAAAAATGCCAATATCCTTCTTAATGCAAATGAATTCACTTTTCCAAAGCCAAATGAAGCCACAATGGAGTTATTCACAAGCCATATGAAGCCATGATAGCTTGGCCTTGTCATCAATCCATTTATGACAAGAGAGGGGAGCCCTTTAATGATTCCCTTAAAGTTGATTAAACATTCCCATGCTTCCCTTAACCTATGCTTAAACTTAATTGTACTTGGATTGTGACTTGACCCCACTAATCAAGCTGACCCAAGTGACTTTCTCTTCAGCTCAAACCACCCTTGGGTGGTGCACTCAACCCAAACCCATGACTTGATCCAATTGAACCTAAAATGACCCTCTCACCATACCAGTTAAAGCCAAGCTCTTTACACATGGCCAACCTCTATTGCTTGCACCAAATTCAAACCCTGACCTCACTAACCCTGAGGGTGACCTATGTCTGGCTGGCCAGCCACCACAGTCACCGGAAAACACCATGGCCGAGAGCACCCATTTGATTTAAAAAATTTTAACTCACTAGCTGAGTTGTCCCAACTCAATTAGATTCCATGGTTGTTCTTCCCTTGACCAAGGCAGCTGATCCCAAGCCCAAACTCCCCCTGGGAGGCCCTCCAGCCATGCCTATTTAAACCCACCACCTTCTCGGCCAAACAAGGTGATGAACCAGAGCTTAACAAAACTCTGCCAAAATTGCTCCAGGACCCTCTCCTAACCTAGAGCAATTGATCCTCAGTGTCCCTTTGCCCTAATCCTCATTAATAGAGCTCAATTTCTCAGTCAAAAATCCACTCAAAAATAAGGAAAACTTTGAAACCTCCACTAAAATAAAATTAAACTCACCCACACCTACACAGGACCATGAGAAGGAGTTCCCCAGTGGAAATCCCCTCGCCAGGCCAGCCATTCTCTCTATCAGCCAAGCTTTGAAATCAGGCTTGGTGGAAGTTGTACCTAAGTAATTCCCCAGAGCCAGAGACTTCATCTGGAGCCTCCTTGGGTGCAATCGAAGGTGCCACAACTCTCTGATTGAAGCTTCACTTCTCAGAGCCAAGTTATAGACCTCTCCTTCCTCCAGAGCTTCTAGTGATTTTCTATTTTGATTGGCTTAATTTCATAACATGTAAACCATGTGGATATGTTCATCTTTTCAAGATGAATCCATAGAGCATAAGAACACAAAAATCTGTTGAGAAATGAGAGAGTTCTTAGGGTTTTAGTGTGGACGGTCACGGGTAGACACCAGTCGTAGATGATGATCCGGCGCCATCCGATCGAGCGTGTATCTAGTGGATGGTCCAGATTGCGCCGGATCGAAGGACGTTACATGAACCGTGGGTCCCCGGAGCACTGAGTCAGATGGCGGTGTCGAATGGAAGTGTGACGTGTGGGCTTTCGAAACTACCGAGGATGAATCAGCGCCGCGTGGATAAGTAGAAAAATATGGATTTTTTTGATTTATTTAAATACCCAGAACATAGAAAATCCATATCTTTGTGTATAAAAATCAAAAAAATAAATTAAAAATAACCTCTTGCTCAGTGAATAGAGGAGAATAATGTGGAAAAGAAATCAAGTTATTTTGATGAGTATTTTATTTTTAATTAATTATTTACACATTCCAGTATTTTAATTCTCCATTTGCATAGACAATTCACCATGGCATGAGATCATAGGGCTTTTGAAGCCTCTGATTTTGGGAACATTCCCTGAATTTTTCAAGATTAGAGGTTATCTCTAAGGCAAGTTATGTATTTTTCAAGTTTATGTCACTGTTTTTGGTATTTTAATTCTGTTAATAAGCATATTGCTTAGAAAATTCTAGGAAAATTTGTGGAAGTTTCTTAGGACTAGAGGACCCTAGGATAATTATATTTTTAAATTAATTCATTAAGAATAACCCTAATTGGCCTATTTACTCAAAACTGAACTTTAATTAATTAGGGTTAACCACACATCAAAAGAACTTGAAAATAATTCTCTACTGATCTTTAGGATCAGAGGGACCTCACATAAATATTTGGAATCAATTGGAAATGTTTAACCCCACTAAATGGATTAATTAAGTCACATGACCAAAAATAAACTTTAAAAATTCATAACTCCAAAAATACACTATAACAATTCACAAAATTGGTTTTAGTGCTTCTTTGATGTTAGGAGAGTCTTAAAAAATTAAAATTTAAATTTTCTAAAAATCTTCATTTTTCACCATATTTTAATATTTTAAATAATTAATAAATAATAAAAATCACAAAAATATTAAAAATCATAAAAATGTTATATTTTGACTCCTAATCACTTAAGAACAAACCAAATATTTTTCACAAGTCTTAAACTAAATATATTGAATTTTAAATGCTTAAAACAATTTTTGAATTAAAAAATGAATTTTTCAACCTTTTCACTAAATTAATTCTAATAAATCAAACCAAAATTAGAAAATTATAAAAGTTTTTTATTTGAACTCCTTGAGGTTAGGGAGACTTAAGAAAAATATAAAAGTTAATTTTCAACCTTTATTTAATTTTATAATTAATTAAAACTCTAAACTCAAAATAATTATAATAAATAAAATATAATTCAAAAAATCACCAAAATTGATGCAAGTTATCCTATGGTCATTACGAACATCCCATAATTTTCTTAAGGACAGGAACCTTACCTTGGTCATGTTGTTGAATTTCCATTGAAAATCTCTATTTTCTATTAAAATAATTATATAAATTAAATTAAATTCAGAAAAATCACATATTGTCCTCTAATGTCCTAATTGACATATGAGTGAAGTGACATAAACATTTCAACTTCATTTGAGCTCAATTTAGTGAGTTATGAAATAAATAAGCCCAAAAAGGCATAGAGATAATTAAGGGATTTTAACCCTAATTAATATTTAGGTTTAATCAAGGGGAGGGTAAAATATCTGATTTTTAAATTTTCATTAGAAGATTGATACCTGGAGAATTAAGGGGTAGAAACCCATTAATCATCTTGAAAATATTTAAAGTAAACCTTAATTAATTAAACAATTTGAATTTTGGAAGAATAAGTAAAAATTTGGATCATTAAAATGGGGATATAATTTAGAGAGACTATAATAACTTAAACTAAAATCCCAAAATGAATTACTTTAATAATATTTAACTTTTAATTAAATTTAAAGTGATAATTGAAATTAATAATTAAATAATTAAAAGGAAAGTAAACCTTAATTAAATTAAAACTTAAAACATTAAACAACTTGATAATTAAATTGAAATAAATTTAAAACATTAAAAAAAATTAATTTCAAAAATCACTTGAAAGAAAATTTAAAACAAACTTGAAACATCAAAATCAATTTCATAAAATAAATTCTTAATAAAAAAAAGAATAATCAAACCAATTAAAAGTTAATCTAAAATATTACAATTAAATTAAAATTAAATCATTAAAGTCTAAATTAAATAATTTAATCTCCTCATTCAATTCAACTGGTTTAAAGCACTTAAGAATAAAATAACTTGAACACTATTCCATACTTAAATTTATTAAAACTTTATTACTAAATTAAATCACCTTAAAAGATTAATTCTAATTTTAAATCGTTGAAATTCTTAATAAACTGATTTGCCCCCTAAAGGTTTTCATTATGATAACTCTTAAGTAAAGCATCAAGTGAAATATCACTTTACTTATGGGATAATCAAATGTCCTAAGTTCACTGAGCAAGAGTTAAAACTTAACTAAAAATTTCTTGATAATTGATTCATCTGTACAATAAAATTCATTTAGACTCTAAATAATCCCAAAAATATCGAAAAGATGTTTAAGACTCGTCCTAAACACTTCCTCAATATGATGGGATGTTTTAGAAGAACGATTGAATTTAATTGTTCTTTGATGAAGAAAATCATCCCTAAACAAAAGTACAAGAACCTAGACGTCATAGGAGATGACTGGCAATAGGATTAGGAATTTGGTAGACAACCAAAACCCTTCCCTTAGCTTTACCTAGGTACTTGTTATAAACATTTAAATGTCTTAACATGTGTTTTAAGTGCAGCTTGGAATGACGAGAAGACTCTCCAGGTATGATTTTATTTTATTGCAATTGACTTTATTGCAATTTATTTATATAAGCTGCACTTTACTCTTCTTGCATGTTAAACAAGATTGTTGCATGAAAACTAAAACCTTTAGGATAGACACAAAACTGAAACCCAAAACTAAATTAAAAGTCACAACAAGATAAAATCTACCGCCACAACATTTCAAAAGAAAAAATAACTCAAAATTTAATCACAAACAGAACACAAAACTACAATTGCAATCAAATTAAAACATCTCGTTGGATGATCAGGAATACCTCAGATGATGTAACCTATGTGTTACTAACGAGATTTCCCACGGTCTAAATGAAAGTGTGGAACTCATTCAGTTGAGTTTAGGAAATTCAACTGGACTATGTGAATCCGATAAAAATAACGGTGCCGGAATGATGGAACCGTGGGATCTTAACTGACATTGTTATAATCAACTTTAAGATTCCCCTAATAAAACATTAAAGACATTTGGACTTTAAGACTTTTCTAAACCAAAACACTTCTCTCATCTCCTGATTTTCACTTTCTAAAACTAAACCTCTGCAACGACAATGAGCTTGGAGCATAGTGGGTAGCACAGTCATCGTCGTCAGCAAAAATAGAATCTACATCAGCAAAACCTTTCTTAGTTTAAATAAAAAGCCATCGGATTTCGAGGTAGTTTGCCTAGTGCACCATAAATCCTCAATTTTTTGTTAGGCATTTGAATAATTATGTTATACAAATTAAGCCCTAACCGGTCTTAGGACTCCGAGGTAGTCATTTGGTACGACATAAACCCTCCCATCTTCGAGGCTATTTGTATGATTATGTCATACAAATATAAGTCCTAATTAATTAAAATTGACAAGATTGAAACATTAAGTAAATTCCCAAATTGAAGCCAAACAATAGGATAGTTTGGGAAGTCACCAAGATTCTTCTTGGATCCTCAGCTTCTCCTACTTCTCTTCCTTTGGACTCTTAAAATAAACTGTTCTGAATTTGAGCTAATTCCTTTTGAGATTTTCGAAATCAAATTCATTTGAAACCTTAAACTTTGAAATTCTTGAGAGCAAAACTACTGATCATTATCGAGAGTTTTCTTAAATGATTCTCATCATTTAAGATGTAATTAACTATAGGGGCATGCCCTTATAGGGAACTTTAAAAACCCAGGTAATATAAACCCTGCTTGATTTCTTCATATTAAGCAGGAGAACTTGTCGGCTTATAAAATTAGTTCGCAGACTAAACGGATGTCACAAATCTTCTAGTTTATTTAATCAAGCCCCATCGTCAAGCAGTGTGTTTGTCCTTCGAGATAGATACACGGTTTGTGGTGTGGTGCTCGTTTATATAAACAATTTGGGATGTGAGATCCGTTTAATTTCATATCTTAAAATTTTTAAAATTTAAAATTATTTTCAAAACCAAAAGTTACTTTCTAAATTATATATATATATATATATATATATTTAAATTAAATTTAAAATCTAAAATTCACCGACAATTTACGTAGGCGACCCTTTTCAAAATACAACACTCAACCTAAAAATATGCCGATAGCTAACTCATACTTGTTGAGGAAATTGATGCAGCTATTGGTGTCAGACTCAACCAGAATATATGGGATCTTACATATATGTGCAATCTTGATAGCCTAAAAAATTGCAATCATTTCAGCTTCCAAGGCATCCATGGCAGCAGTGGGAGAATGAAAGAACAGTATGTACTTTCCCAGGCAGTCCCTAAATATTCCACCAATCTCAGCAAAAAGCTGATGGAAGCTCCCATCAGTATTCACTTTCACCCAATTACAAATAGGGGGAGTCCAGCTAAGAGCTAGAAATTTCCTCCTTGGGGCCAGCTGCCCCACCTTGCAGATATCCTTAAAATTGTGAAATTTAATGAGTTTCTGATTGTAAGTTAAACAATGGGTAGCCACCTGTAATAGAGAAGAATGTCTCCCTTCAAACTTTTCCTTATTCCTGTTCATTCATATTAACCAAACCACTGAGCAGGGAACCACTAGGAGGTTAGCACTATCCCAATCCTTCCAGCCATTAAACAGTTGAAGCCAACTTAAATTCAAAGTATCCGGATTGAGCTCTGAGATGAGCTCTTTCCGGACGAGTCGAGAAAAGGGGCATTTGTAGTATAAATGACTAATAGATTCTTCAGCTTTTCTGCACAACAAGCAACAAGAGGGTCCTTTTAGGCCCTTGAGCTTGAGAATATCATCAATAGGAAAGAGGTTATGCCTAACTCTCCAACATATAAAAGGACATGGAGGGGGATAACAGCTTGCCCCAAAGCTCAGACCCCCATGGAATACTGCCCTTAGGGAAGAACCATTGGTAAATAAAGGAAGATATTTTTTTATAGCTTTTTTTCCTGGTAATCAATTTGTCCTTCTGCTCGAGCTGGATCTTGGTAAGCATTACCTGTTGTAACTGATCAGATGTTAACAAGGTGCTCAAAAGTCTGCAATTCCAATGGTTTTTTATCCAGAACTCATTAACACAACTCTTATGTGTGGTGATAGGCATATCAAAAGCCAGCTTTTCCCCATCCCAGACCCATTGATCAAGCCAAAATTTGATTTGACCCTCACCTAGCTCCCAAATAAAAAGTTGTTCTGCCTTATCTTTGATTTTCAGCATAGCTTACCAAAGCCTTGAATCCCACAGCTTAGGCATGACCATAGTAGAATATTCAGTTTTACAGTATCTTCTATGCAGAAATTTAGCCCAAAGACAGTCATTGACTCTGAACCTTATCCACAACTTACATAAATTAATGAGACCTAATTGATCAAAGCTCTTAAAGCCAAGACCTCCATCTTGGAGGGGTTTGGATAAATGCTGCCAAGTAAGCCAATGGATTTTTTTGTGTTTTCCATCCCAAAAAAATCTGTTGAACATCCTGATAATTAACTGCTTAGTACTTTTCTTCATAGTAAACATCTGTAGCGCATATGAGTGAAGAGCAGTTAGGATACTTTTCAAAAGTGTGAGCCTCCCCCATTAGATAGAAAAGAATTAGACCAACTTGAAATTTGTGCTTGGATCTTATCAATTCTCTCCTAGATTTGGGTTTGTTTAGTTGTGCCTTTAATAAGCTAAAAACCTAGGTAATTAATAGGAAAAGGAGCTGAGTGAAAACCAGTGTATTCTGAAATCCAATTTTTCAAGCTGCAGCTAACAAGTTTGTTAGGAAAAAAATGACATTTCTGCAGATTGAGTTCCATCCTAGAAACAGTAATAAAATGTTTTAAAATTCAGTGTACAGTCTTAATAGCAGCCTTAGAGGCCCTAGAGAAAATAATAATATCATCTGCATAAGCAAGGTGGCTGATATATATATATATATATATATAAATGGCGGCTGGTTTGGAGGGAGGTGCTTTGCTAGGGTTTCCATGGAGGAAACTGGTAAGGTGAGCGGCTGTGCTGGTGCAAGGTGGAGAAAGGTGGTCGTTAAGAAGGCGGAAGCCTTCTCTTTTCTCTTCTTCCTTTGGTTTTGGGTGGGGGTGATTTTTTCTCACTTCTCGGGCTCTCTATTCTTTGAATTTTGCTTGTGGTATTGTTACATTGGCAATGGCACAGGATCTCACTTGGGATGATCCACACTTTGTTGGAAGGGGTACTTTTGCTGAAGTTATAATGAGGAAAGATGGTGGAACCACTGTAGGAAATAAACTGGTGTTCCCTCAATTATTTCATGATGCAATGGATGGGAAAGCTGAGTGTGAGTTTATTAGGAAATGTACCAGGATGGCTAGGAAGCTGGCTCTGATTTTCACTGAGGAGGAGATTCTAAAACTGTCGGAGCCCTATAAATTTACCTTGGTAGGGAAATTTCAGTTTGGCCATCCTAAAATGGATATCTTAAGAAAAGCTGTTGATGATTTCAAGCTGGTGGGCAGTTGGAAATTAGGGATTTTTGACAGCAGTCACATTATGTTGTAGCTTGCTAAGGAGGAGGATTATGGACAGGTTTTTTCTAAAAAAGTTATAATGATAGATGGGAAACCCATGAAGCTCCTCAAGTGGACAATAGACTTTGATTCAACTAAAGAAACACCTATAGTTCCAGTGTGGTTCAGTCTCCCTAACTTAAAACTTCCCTTTAACAATCATAGAATCATCTATGACATAGCTGATGCTATGGGAAGGCCACTTAAACTTTATATCCCCTCTGCTAATGTTACTAGGATTTCCAATGCAAGATTTCTAGTAGAAAGGGACATTACTCAACCTTATTTGGATGGGGTCTGGCTAGGCACTGCTAATAATGGATACTGGCAACCCATTGTTATGGAATATCAACCTTTGTATTGCAAGCACTGTCACCTATTTGGACACACCATGGAACAATGCTTTAAACTACACCCTGAATTAAGACCTTATAATGTAAATAATAAGGTTACTAAGAAGACTGACAATCCACCTATAGCTCCAGTGATTCCAGCTGGCACTGTCTCGATTACTACCCGGGATTTGAATAATGAACTTGCGATTCTAAATCGAAGGTGCGGATGGGCTTGTTGATAAGGAGGGGGATTTTAAAAACTATGCGGATCAAATTGGGCGAGCGGTATTAGGAAATATGCAGATCTACCAATAGAGATTAGAGACAATGGTATGAATAATGCTACATTGGTTACTGAAGCTGATGATGTGAGTTCAGACAACTCTGATGCAGAAGGGGCCAGGTCTCAACAAGGAAGTAGGAGGAGGAGGAATAAGAATTTACAGCATATTGATTTATCAAACACTGTCCTTAAGGAGCCTACAGCTGCCACCACATCTAGGATCACAAGTGATGCACAGGGAATTGATACTACTAAGGAAGTGATCCCAGATTACTCTGATGCAGGTGCCACTTTTATAACCCCTTCAAGTCCCATAATTGGGGAATCTGCCCCGATGGTTCTTGAGAATTTAGCAACTACTGCTGATGGTGCTTGGTCTCAACAGAAAAGTAGAAGGAGGAGAAAAGATATTATGGAGCTCGCAAAATTTATCTAAGTCTAATATTATTGGTATCGATCATTCGATGCAACACCCCTAGAATTACTAGGGCTGGTATGGCATTACACCATGATTAATCCGATTTGTTGGAATGTTAGGGGTGTGGCAAGTCACGGCACCCTTAATAGATTACTACATCTTAACGAGGACTTTTAAACCTTGGATTATAGCATTACTTGGAACCTATGGTGCATACCAACATCTCTAAATTCACTAAAAGATTTACTGGATTCCGTTTTCACTCCAACTTGCAACAATAAGATGCTGGATTTTTACAAGAAAGGAGCTAAACTGCAATGTTCGACTTGATAATTATCAATTTCTCCATTTACGGTTTGGGATGGATTCTTTCCGAGGCGATCTGCTACTATCATCTATGCTTGGGTGTACTCCTATGGATAGAGTTTCTCTTTGGAATGAGTCTGTGGCAGATCGGTACAAGTAACTCTTCAAATTGGATTGTTAGTGGGGATTTTAACTGCATTAGAGATCCCAGTGAGAAAAAGGGGGGAAGAACTCCTGATCTTAATACCATGTTACAATTCTCTCAGGATATCACTAATGCAGGATTATTTGATCTAGGATACATTGGTACACCTTTCACATGGAAGAGAGGTAATTTGCTTGAAAGAATTGATAGAGTTTTAGCTAATGACCTATGGCTCAACACCATTCCCATAACTCAAGTGCAGCATTTACACATGGCAACATCTGATCACTCCCCACTACTAATCTAGATTTCTTTCAGTTCTTACAAAGGGTACTCCCAGTTTAGATTTCTCAATGCTTGGTGCACTCATGATAGTTTTCTAGCTGAAGTGCACAGAGCCTAGAATGTCCCTGATCACAGTAGCTGTAGTCCTCTTGTGAGACTGTGGAGATTTCAAAAGAATGCAACTTTTAAACTAAGACTATGGAATAAGAATCAGTTTGGAAATGTTTTTCAACAAGTTAAGGATGCAGAAGCTAAAGTTCTTTTGTTGGAAGCTGCAAATGATTTGGGAGAGGATCAGGCACATGAACTTGAAATTGCCCAGTCAGTTTTTTTCCAAGCACTGGAAAGGGAAGAGGCTTTTCTACAACAAAAAGCTGCTGTAAACAATTACCTTTATGGGGACAGGAATTCTAAGTTTTTTCATGCAGTCATTAAACACAGAAGAAAAATAAATGCTATACTTAAAATCAAGGATGAGGCTGGCAATTGGGTTACTCACCAATCTTCCCTCTCTCAAAGTGCTGTATTACATTTTCAGAATTTGTTTGCTGAACAACCTATATCCTCTACTTCATTTGTTGCTGAGATGTTTTCTGATCATCAAGATTATGTGAATCAGCTTAATTTAACTTTCCTACCTGATAAACAGGAGATATTGCAAGCTTTAAAGAGCATTGATGGTAATAAAACAACAGGTCCTGATGGGCTTACTTCAACTTTTTATATTAAAGCCTAGGATATTGTGGGTGCTGATCTTATTCAGGCAGTCCATTCTTTCTTTCTTGGATCTGATCTTCCTAAATATTTTGCTACAGCCAGCATTGCTCTTATTCCCAAAGGAACTCAAAAAAATCAGTGGACTGATTTCGGACTATCGATCTTACTACTACCTTTTCTAAAATAATTAGTAAAATTCTTGTGGGAAGACTAGAACCCTATCTTAACCAATTGATCAGCTCTAACCAATCTGCTTTTGTGCAGGGCAGAACTATTATTGATAATTGTCTTTTGGCTCAGGAACTGCTACTTGATATTGATAAGAAATGTAGGGGACACAATTTACTTCTCAAATTGGATCTTAAAAAGGCTTATGATTCTATCAGTTGGAAATTTATTGATTTAGTACTTAAAGTTAGAGGTTTCCATCCTGATTTTTGTACATTAATTCAAAGATGGCTGTCCAATGTTTATTACAGTGTCCTGGTCAATGGCTGCACTGTGGTTTCTTCAAAGCTGGTAGGGGGCTGAAACAAGGACACCATTGTCTCCAACCATATTCATCTTGGCCTTTGATTACTTCTCCAGAACTCTAAATGCTGCTCAAACACTTTATCCTTATCTCCATTTTAAGCATGGTTCTTCACAGATGATAAGTCATTTGGCATATGCTGAAGATGTTATCATTTTCACCAATGGAAGTAAGCATGATGTAAAGAAAACCTTGCAACTGACTGATCACCTAGCCTTGGTTGCAGGCCTGGAATTAAACCAAAGGAAGTGTCAATTTTTGGCTGGCAAAGGGTTCAAATATCAACAGTGGGTGAAAGAGTACACTGGGTTTTCTGCTGCTGATCTCCCCTTGAAATATTTAGGAGTACAGTTAATTAAAGGAAGGAGGAAGCAATCTCAGTATGATGAAGTTGTCAAGAAGATTACATCAACTTTAAACTGCTGGACTAATACCTTTCTATCTAATGGTGGAAGATTAACTTTACTTAAGAGTATACTCTCAACCTTTCCCTTTATCGATTCTGAAATAGTTAGAATAAAAAAGAGCACCCGGAAAATGTTAGAAACAATGTTTAATAAATTTCTCCGGGAAGGCCAAACCAAGCAATATCATTGAGTTTATCTGGAACAAGGTTTGTAAACCAACAAAGGTCTGGGGGACTAGAGGCTGAGAAATTTCCAACGAGATGAGCCATTTGTTCTATTGTAAGCGAGTGGATTAAATTCGAAGGAAAGATACCATGTGGGCAAAATTTCTTTTTGACAAGTATTCTTGGAAAGATCACCCAAATTCGATTTGTGCCAAGACAAGGGGATTCTAAGCACTTGGAGAAGTTTCTTTGAAAGTTAGGGATATGGCCAATCGGTATTTCTACTTGGGAAGTGGGCAAGGGGGAGGTGAATTTTTATTATGACAACTGGATAGGAGATGGAACTCTAAATTTTACTGCTGATTTCAATCACCAACTAACTGTTGCAGATTTTTCGGTGGAGGATAACTGGAATGTCAACAAGTTGAATGATATTTTGGATGGGGAGAGCATACAACAGATTATTCAAATCCCTATTAATCCAACTAAACCTGATAAAATCCTGCTGAAGCAGTCTAATAAAAAATCTTTCAATCAAATGATTCACGGTAACTTCAACTTTGGCTCTGATACTTCTTGGGGGAGAAAATCGGACCAGGCTTTTATCCCCCTCTATGTCTTACTTCTACTTGGAGAATATTCCATCATTATCTTCCATTAGATGATATTTTAAAACTCAAAGGCCTAAGACTTGCTTCTAGATGTTGGCTCTGTCAAGCTCAGGAAGAATCATTTTCCCACCTCTTTCTCCATTGCACTGTCACTAAACAGGTGTGGATTACTGTTTTAAAACAATTCCTGCTTACTCATCTTAATCACAATTGGCTTAATTGGGAGGCTTGCTGGGAGGACTGGAAAAGTGAAAAATGGTTCCATTTACCTTTAGTTATCTGCTGGTTTGTTTGGATGCATAGGAATCAAATGAAATTTGACAACAGAAATTGCAATATTAATCATATGGTGGCTAACTGCTGCAGTTTTCTGAGTAAGAAGCCACTGTTGGAGCCCACAAATCAAAGAAAACCTATATTGCTGAAGTGGTCCCTTCCACCTCCACCATGCATAAAAATTAATATAGATGGGAGTTTAACTAACTCTGCTGCTGGAATTGGGGCAGTTTGTAGAAATTCTGGAGGTAAGTTGTTGTGGTATTTCCAAGTACCAATCATCTCACTGTCAGCTCTCCATTATGAACTCCAAGCTGCTTATTGGGCCCTAATTACTGCTAAAGCTTTGAACTACCAGTTTGTCTGGATTGAATCTGACTCTCAGCAGCTTGTTAATATAGTACAAGGATTATCCCCTCCTCCATGGAATTTGGTATACCCCTACAGAACATTGCTCTCTACATTTGACTCTCTCACCCTCAAGTGGTCGCATATCTTTAGAGAAGGTAACCAACCTTGCTAACCGGTTGGCCAAACGTGCTACTTGCAGCTCGAAAGGATTATTTTTTCCGTTAAACTCGATGATCCTTTAAAGCTTTTACTTTTGGGGATTTAATCGATATTCCCTATATTAGATGTATGTAAACTTTGTTGACTTTTGCTTGAATGAATTTTTTCCTTTTCCTAAATATATATATATATATATATATATATATATATATATATATATATATATATATATATATATGTTTGAAAAGTAGCATTTTATTTTTGAAAATAATTTTAAGTTTGAAAATTTTAAGATATGAAATCAAACCGATCTCACATCCCAAATAGTTTATATAAACGAGCACCACACCACAGACCGTGTATCTATCCCAATGAATAGACACACTGCTTGATGATGGGGCTCGATTAAATAAACTAGAAGATTTGTGACATCCGTTTGGTCTGCGAAACAATTTTATAAGCTGACAAGTTCCCCTACTTAATATAAAGGAATTAAACAGGGTTTATATTACATGAGTTCTTAAAGTTTCCTATGAGGGCAAGCCCCTATAGTTAATTACATCTTAAATGTCCGAAGACACTCAAAAAAACTCTCGATAATGATCAGTAGTTTTGCTCTCAGGAATTTCAAAGTTTAAGGTTTTCAAACAATTAGAATTTTGAAATTTCAATAGGGAATAGCTCAAATTTGGAATAGTTTATTTTAAAAATCCAAAGGAAGAGAAGTAGGGGAAGTTGAGGATCCAAGACGAATCTTGGCAACTTCCCAGACTATCCTATTATTTGGCTTCAATTTGAGAGAATTATAATGTTTCAATCCTGTCAATTTTAGTTAATTAGGACTAATATTTGTATGACACAATCACACAAATAGTTTGGAAGATGTAAGGGTTTATGTCGTACCGAACGACTACCTCGGAGTCCTAAGACTGGTTTGGGCTTAACTTGCATAATATGATTATGCAAATGCCTAACGGAAAGTTGAGGATTTATGTTTCACTAGGAAGACTACCTCGAAATCCTATGGCTTGGTTATTTAATTCTATGAAAGGTGTTGTTGATGTAGATCCAAGTTTTGCTGATGAAGATGGCCGTGATGCCCACTATGCTTCAAGCTTCTTTTTTTTTGCAAAGGTTTAGTTTTAGAAGGTGAAAATTAAGAGATGACAGTAGTGTTTTGGTTTAGAAGAGTCTTAAGGTTCGAATGTCTTAATATTCTAATTAAATCAAATCTTAAAATTGATTAAGCAGGACAAATTAAGATTCCTCGGTTTCGTCATCTCGACACCGCTATTTTTATCGAATTCACTTAGTCCAAATGAATTTGCTAAACTCAACTTAATGAGTTCCACACTTTCATTTAGACAGTGGTAAATCTCGTTAGCAACACGTGGGTTACATCATCCGAGGCATTCCCGATCATCCAATGAGACATTTTATTTTAGTTGTAGTTGTAGTTTTATTATTTTGTTTATGATTAAATTTTGAGTTGTTTTATATTTTGAATGTTGTGGCGGTGAATTTTATCTTGTCATGACTTTTAATTTAGTTTTTGGTTTTTGTTTTGTGGCTATCCTAAAAGTTTCAGTTTTCATGCAGGGTGACTTTCTTGTTTAACATGTAAGTTTTTCAAGAAAGAAAGTACAGCGCAGGTAAATAAATTGCAATAAAATAAAAGTGTACCTGGCGGGTCTTCTCGTCATTCGAGGTTGCACTTAAAACACATGTTAAGGCATTTAAATATTTGCAAGAAATACCTAAGTAAAGCTAAGGGAAGGTTCTGGTTGTGTACCAAAATCCTAATCCTATTGCTAGTTAAATCCTATGACGTCTAGGTTCTTGTGTTTTGTTAAAGATGATTTTCTTCACCAAAGAACAATTAAGTTCAATTGTTCCTCTAAAACACCTCATCATATTGAGAAAGTTCTTAGGACGGGTCCTAAACATCTTTTCAATGCTTCTGGGATTGTTTCGAGTCCAAATGCATTTCATTGTACAAGTGATTTGATCAATCAAAAGGTTTAGTTAAGTTTTGTTTCTTGCTTAGTGAACTTAGACATTTGATTATCCGCTGAGTAAAGTGACATTTCACTTGATGCTCCATTTAAAGGTTATGAAGGTGAAAGCCTTCAGGGGCAGATTAGTTCATCAAATGCTTTAGCCATTCTTAATTGAAACTTGAGTTGGAGATTTAAAGTGGGTTTGATTAAATTATAAAGTTTTATTTGATCTTTTTAGGTGTTTTAAACCATTTTAATTTGGAATAGTATTCAAGTTGTTTAATTCAATTAAACTTTTATATTTTAAATGATCTTAATGTTTTAAATTAATTTTAATGTTTTAAACTAATTTATTTTTTAATTTATGATGTTTTAGTCATGAATCGTTCTAGGTTAATCTTTGATGTTTAAAATTATTTAAGTTGAAAGCGGTGTTTTGATTATTTAATTTCATTAAATTTTAATGATTCAAATTTGATTTAAATTAATCATAGTACTTTAGGTTAATTTTAATTGGTTTATTTTTCACTTTTTTTTGTTATTAATTGTTTTGAGATTAATTTTTATGTTTCAACTTCTTTTTAAGTTTGTGTCCAAGTGATTTCAAATTAGTTTTAATATCATATCCCTAATCATAATGGTCCAAATTTTAATTATTCTCCCAAAATTTAAATAATTTAAATAATTAAGGTTCTATTTTGATGTATTAAAAGTGATTAATGGGTTTCTACCTTTAATTCCCTAAGTTTCAATCATCTAAGAGAAAATTGAGTATTACTTAGGGTTAAAATCCTTAATTACTTTTATGCCCTTTTAAGCATGTTCATTTCATAACATACCAAATTGAGCTCAAATGAACTTAAAATTCTTATGTCACCTTACTCACATGTCAATTAAGACATTAGAGGAGAAAATGTGATTTTTTTTTTTCATTTTTAATTTAATTTATATAATTATTTTAATGAAAGAATAAGGGTTTTTAATGAAAATTCAACAACATGACCAAAGTATAATTTCTATCCTTAGGAAAATTATGGGGTGTTCCTACTGACTAGAGGACCACTTGGACCAATTTTGGTGATTTTTTGGATTATATTTTATTTATTATAATTATTTTAAGCTTTGGGGTATTAATTAATTATAAAATAAAATTAAAGTTGAAAAATAGATTTTATAATTTTTTTAAGTCCCTTTGACCTCAAGGAAGTCAGAGAACCAAATTTTATAATTTTCTGATTTTTTTTATTTATTAGAAATATTTTAGTGGAAGGGTTTGAAAATTCATTTTTTTAACATTAAAAATTACATTAAGCTTTTAAAATTCAATATCTTTACCTAGAGACTTAGCAAAAATATTTGGTTGGTTCCTAAGTGATTAGGCAACAAGTTATGACATTTTGTGATTTTTAATATTTTTGTGATTTTTTTAATTTTTTAATTATTTAAATATTAAAAATAGGGTTAAAAATGAAAAGTTTTAGAAAATTCCAATTCTAATTTTCTTAGACTCCTCTGATATCAGAGAGCCCACAAAACTAATTTAGGGAATTTTTTAAGTGTATTTTGGGTTTTATGAATTTTTTAATTTTCAAAATAGCTGTGTCACTTAATTAATTCATTTAATAGGACAAATTATTTCTAATTGAGTTGAAATTTTTATGTCAAGTTCTCTGTATCCTAAGTGACATTGGAGAATTGTTTTCATGTGATTTTGATGTGTGGTTACTCCTAATTAATTAAAGTTCAATTTTAAGTGTTTGGGCTAATTAGGGTTATTTTTCAAAAATTAAATCAAACCATAATTTTCCTAGGGTCCTTTAGCTATAAGATACCTCCTCTAATTTTTCTAGAATTTTCTAAGCAACATGCTAATTATTAGAATTAAAATACCAAAACAGACACATAAACTTGAAAATTAGATAAATTTCCATAGAGATGGCCTCTGACCTTACAAAATTCAGGGAATGTTCCCAAGAATAGAGGCTACAAAAGCCCTATGGTCTCATGCCATGATGAATTGTGTATGCAAATGGAGAATTGAAACACGACATAGGGTATTTAAATCATTAAAAATCATAGACTCAACAAATTAACTTAATTCTTTTTCCACATTATTCTCCTCTATTCACTGAGCAAGAGGGTATTTTTAGTTTATTTTTATGATTTTTCTATGCAAAGATATGAATTTTTGAAGTTCTGGTTATTTAATAAATTCAAAAAATCCTATTTATCTACTTAAACCAGTCAGCGCCGCGTCATCCTCGTCCGGGTCAAAAGAACATGCGGTGAAATTTCATTCGGTGTCGCCATCCGACTCAGCAGCCACATGTCCCGCGGTTCCGTTCTGTGCCTCCGTCCGACGCGATCCTAGACGTCCATCCAATACACGCGCGCTGGACGACATCCGTTCATCGTCCCCAGGAGTCCTAACCAGAGAACCGTCTGCCTTCTATACCTAAGATCTCACTCAATACTTAACCAAATCATGCGTGGTTGGTCTCTATCGACGCATCTAGACTAGACAAACATATCTATACGGCTATGATGCATTGAAATTTGGCCAAACAAAATGGAGGATTCATAGAAGCTCGAAAGAAAGAAGAGGGCAATACATGGGCTCTGAGAAGTGAAGCTTCAATCAGTATGGCTTAGCACATTGGTTGGAGTCCAGGGAAGCTAACGATGAAGCCTGGAGCTGTGGTGAAATGCCTAGGTATGATTTCCACCAAGCCCGATTTCAAGCTTTGGTCTCCAGCATAAATGGGTGGCCTCCTGAGGGGGCTTCCACTTGGAAACTTCTTCTCTTGGTCTAGTGAAGGTGTGGGTGAGTTTAATTTGATTTTGGTGGAGGTTTCAGGAATGTCCTAGTTTCAAGCCTGAGATTGAGCTCTGAAATTGAGCTCAACCAGTGGGAATTAGGGCAGGAAAACAGTGGGGATCAATTTCTCTATGCTAGGAGAAGGGTGTGGAGTAATTTTGACAAAGTTTTGGCAAGGTTTTTGTTCATTCCCTCTTTTGGTTGTGGGGTGGTGAGTTGAAATCAGCTGCTTAGATCAAGGGAAGAAGGGTCATGGTGTCCACTGGCCATGGGACAACTCAGCAAGGGAGTATTAAATTATTTGGCTCACAAGGAGCTCTTGACCTGGTGTTTTCCGGCGACTCAGGTGGTGGTCCGGCTAGGCATGGGTCACCCTCATGGTCAGGGGAGTCAGGATTTAAGTTTTGTTCAAACAATTGACATTGGTCATGTGTCCAAGGTTTGATTTAAATTGAATGAGGGAAGAGCTAATTTTGTGTCTGAGTGGGTCCAAGTCAGGTTTTGTGCACCCACCAAGGAGACTTTGGGTGTTGTGGGGGTCAGGTAAGTCAACTAGCTTAGTAGGGAGAAGTCACCATCTAAGTACATTTAGGTTTAATCAAGATTTAGAAGAGTCATGAAAATGCTTAATAACCCTTAAGGGAATCATTAAAGGACTCTTTTCTTTTGCCATAAATGACATGGTGATGTGTAAAGTGACTCCCATGGCTTGCATATGGCTTGTCCATGGCTTCATGGCTCAATGTGGCTTAGGAATGGCTTGGTCAATTTCATGAAAAAGGGTTTTTTGAATTTTTGGGTATTTTGGTGGAAAATTTTCATGAGGGCATATTTGGTATGATTGATGAAATAAAACTTAGGGGATGATTTTATTAAAAAGGAATTGTCATGTAGGCTTTAGAGCCAATTTTGGGCTTTTTAAATTTAGTGAAAATGGGCTTTTAAAAATGCTTTAAGGAAGTGGGCTTTTTAGGTTTCAAAATAAACTTTTGGATGAAAATTTTGGTAAAAATTTGTGCCAAATAAATATTGCATTTGGTTTAGGAATGTGCCATGAATGATTTGGAACAAGTTTGAGGTAATTTGGAGTTGAATTGGGTTTAATTTGGGTCTTTTAATAATAGGGTTAAAGTGGGTCAAATTGGACTAACTTGGACTAAAGTTGGGCTAATGTTGATTTGGATATAAAATTAATGTTACAAAAGGTTTATGGGAGTGTTAAAAAGAGTTTCCAATTTTGGTTGGGTCATGATTTTGGGATTTGGGCTTGTTTAGGTTCGTGATTGGTTTAGGCCAATTTGGGGACTTTTTGGTTTGAGTTAGGCTTGGGTGGAGTTTGGGTTCAAATATTGGGTACATTAAGTTAGCGTTTTGTTTGTGGGGATGTTAGGAAGATTTCAAAACAAATTTGGGGAAAATTGGGTGACATTTGGGTTGAATTTGGGATGGATTGGGTCACTTGGTCAATTTGGGCCTTAAGGGCAAATATTGGATTTTTGATCAAATTTGGTTAAATTAACAAAATTAGGGTATATGACAGTTAAACAAAATGAAAGTAAGAATATTTGGGATTTTCTGGAATTTTTTGAGAATTTTTGGAATTTTTAGATTTTTGGGCCAAAAAGGGTATTTCGGGTATTTGGAGGGTATTGGGAGGTATTTTTGGAAATTTTAGTATATTTGGCCATGGATGATCAATTTGAATGGTGGGGAGTGTTTAGAATTTATTTTTAGGAACTTTGGTAATTTGGCAATTTTTGAGAATTTTGGGCAATTTCAAGGGTATTTGGTAGGTTTGGTGGGTTTAGGGCCCGTGAGGGTCAAAAATTAAAATTTGGGAAAAAAGAAGATTGATTAGATGTGAGTAGAATGAAACCATTTTGGTTGAGCCATGAAGCCATATTAAGCTCACAAGAGCCATGAGAGGACTCATTTTAGGTACTCAATATGTTGTTCCTAACCCTCTTAGCCAGGGGCTTAGGGGTTTAGGTCCATCCATATGAGTTTCCTACATGAGTTAGAAAGCCAAGTTGGGTAAGTGTGGTTTTAGGGTTTGGAATGTGTGTGGAAATGTGGTGTGTGCAAGTTGAACCTCACCAAGACCAAGCCACCGAGAGTAGTCCTAAGGTTTGACCATCCTATAGGAACTCATCCTTGAACCTCCACATTTGATTTTTAACCTTCTATGTGGCTTGGAGGTTTATGGTCAACTGTGTGGTTCAAGAAGAGTTAAGAAGTGTTTGAATTTCTAAGTGGTGGGTTCCATTTCTAGTTCTCTAGGATAGTCAA
This sequence comes from Papilionanthe hookeriana x Papilionanthe teres, assembly GCA_022702705.1. Taxonomy (NCBI): domain Eukaryota; kingdom Viridiplantae; phylum Streptophyta; class Magnoliopsida; order Asparagales; family Orchidaceae; genus Papilionanthe; species Papilionanthe hookeriana x Papilionanthe teres. The sequence continues at coordinate 66,522,464 of CM040430.1, read as the reverse complement.
AAGGAAAACCTATGGCTAGATCCTAAGCACTAAGAAGAGAAAAGACCTCACCAAAAATGAGGTCAACAGTGCCTCAGCACTTTTACAACAAAATAAAAGACATAGAGTAGTCCTCTTTAATATCCACAAATGATAATAAACCTCACAACAATAATAAAAATAGAAATAGTCTACCAAATTTCACTTCACAAAACATAACTCAAAATAAAATATCAATCCTGATAATCTTTTTCCTCATCATCATCATCCCCTTCACTCCCAGTACGGGTAGGCACAAATGGGCTATAATGTGGAGATGACTAGGTAGCATAACACTAAAATCACCTCTAATCAATCTATCCATATAATTGTGATAACTTAGATTCAACATGACATGAATCTAAGTCAAACCTTACTTAAGTTCAATTTATATTGTACATAAGTCAAACTTAACTTAGGTTTAACATGACATGAATCTAAGTTAACTTAAACCTAACTTAAGTCCAACCCATATTGGACTTAAGTCAAACTTAACTTAGATTCGACATGATATGAACCTAAGTCAAACCTAATTTTAAGTTAAACCCATATTGGACTTAAGTCAAACCTATCTTAGGTTAAACATGACATGAATCTAAGTTAACCTAAACCTAACTTAAGTCCAACTCATAGTAGACTTAAGTCAAACTTAACCAAGATTCAACATGTCATGAATCTAAGTCAAACTTAACTTAAGTAAAACCCATATTGGTTGATTCAGCATGACATGAATCTATGTCAAACCTAACTTAAGTCCAACCCATATTGGACTTAAGACAAATCTAACTTAGGTTCAACATGACATGAATCTAAGTTAACCTAGACCTAATGTAAGTCCAACCCATATTGGACTTAAATCAAACTTAACTAAGATTTGACATGACATGAATTTAAGTCAAACCTAACTTATGTCCAAGACATATTGGACTTAAGTCAAACCTAACTTTGGTTCAACATGACGTGAATCTAAATTAACCTAAACCTAACTTAAGACTAACCCATATTGGACTTAAGTCAAACTTAAATTAGATTCAACATGACATGAATCTAAGTCAAACCTAACTTAAGTCCAACCCATATTGGACTTAAGTCAAATCTTACTTAGGTTCAACATGACATGAATCTATGTTAACCTAAACCTCACTTAAGTCCAACCATATTGGACTTAAATCAAACTTAACTTAGATTTGACATGACATGAATCTAACTCAAACCTAACTTAAGTAAAACCTAACTTAGGTTCAACATGACATGAATTTAAGTTAGCCCAAATCTAACTTAAGTCCAAACCATATTGAACTTAAGTCAAACTTAACTTAGATTCAACATAACATGAATCTAAGTCAAACCTAACTTTAGGTGCAACCAATATTAGACTTAAGTCAAAATTAACTTTTGATTCAACATGACATGAATATAAGTCAAACCTAACTGAAGCCCAACTCATATTGAACTTAAGTTAAATCTAACTTAGGTTCAACATGACACGAATCTATGTTGACCTAAAACATAAGCTAAGTCCAACCCATACTGGACTTAGTCAAATCTATCTCAATTTCAGCATGACACGAATCTAAGTCAAATAAACCTAACTTAAGTCCAACCATTTTTGAACTTAAGTCAAAACTAATTTAATTCCAACCCACATTGAACTTAATTTAAGCTTAGGTTCAATTTGACATAAACTAAATCCAAGCTAAAACTTAAGTTCAACCAATATTGAACTTAAGTCAAACACAAACCTTAGGGTCAACCCATAGTGAAATAATTTAATTTAATCCAAGTTAACCGACATAATTAAATCAATAATATTAGATTCAAATGAAATTGAATCAGATTATCATATTTCTAATCAATCGAATCTAAAATATTAAAATCTAATTTTTTGTTAGATTTTAGACTTAATATTTTTAGATTCAAACAACATTGAATCTAAAATATTAAAATCCAACTTTTTTTTTAGATTTTATGTCTAATCAACATTAGACTTACTATATTTAGATCCAAATAACATTAAATCTAAAATATTAAACTCTAACTTTTCGTTAGATTATAAGTCTAATCAATAATAGACATAACATGTTTAAATTCAAGTGACGTTGAATCTAAAATATTAAAATCTAACTTTTTGTTATATTTTAAGCATAATCAACATTAAACTTAAAATGACATTAAAATATAACTTAAGTTTAATATTCATTTTCTTAGATTCAACTAACACACTTTTTCTTGTAGGCTAAGTCTTTACATATTATAGGGTGTGGTAACTTTATTTTGCAGGATGATTAAGACAAAACGACGACATTAAATTCATTTTATATTTTCTTTGTATGTTATAGGGTGTGGTAACACTGTTTTGGAAGAAGACATTTAAAAAATAAGACGAACAACAACAAAACAAAACAAAATTATAACGACAACAAAAATAATGACATTTATAAAACAAAACAAAACAAATAACAATAAAATAACAAAACTAAGACAAAAAAAATCCTAGAACTTTTAGAATAGTCACAAAAGCTAAAACTTTTAGGATAGCCACCAAACAAATGACAAAAACAACAACAATAACAACAACAGAGCCTTAATCCTACTAAGTGGGGTCGGCTACATAAATCTTTTTTCTCCATTGCATCCTATTTAATGTCAAATTTTTGTTTAATTCTAATAAATTAAGATCATTTTTTTTGCAATAAGCCTAATTTTTCCTAGGTCTACCTCTGCCTTTTTTAACATAAGTTGTATCTAAAACATCTACTCTCCTAATCGGATATCAGGTGGTCGACGTTTAATGTGACCAAACCATCTAAGGCGACTCTCTCTAATTTTATCTGTCACTGGTGCAACACTAACCCTATTACGGATATATCCATTTCACATTTTGTCTCTAAGTGTAAATCCACTCATCCACCTAATCATTCTCATCTCTGCAACATTTAACTTAGAATTATGCTTCTCTTTTAAAGGCCAACATTCAACACCAGAGAGCATTGCAGGTCTCACCACCATCTTATAAAATTTTCCTTTTAGTCTAAGTGATACTTTTCTATCACACAATAGGCCGGATGCATTCCTCCACTTCAACCAACCAACCTGAATTCTACTATTAACATTCCATCTATATCACCATGACTTTGAACAATGGACCGAGATATCTAAATTGTTCACAACTTTTAATAATTTGATCTCCTAAAGTTACACTTATGTCAATAGAGCTACTATTACTAAAATTACATTCCATGTATTCAATTTTATTTCTGCTCAAACGAAGACCATTAGACTCCAATGTAGACCTCCATAATTCAATTTTTTTTCTAGGCTTTTTCTCTCGTCTTATCCACGAGGAGGATATCATCAGCAAAAAGCATACACCAAGGTACATCCTCTTGTAAATGCCTAGTAAGACCATTCATAAATAAAGCAAAAAAGATATGGGCTTAATGCCATTCCTGATGTAAAGCAACAAAAATAGTAAAATATTTGGTCAATCCTCCTTTAGTTCGAACACATGTAACAGCTCTAGTATACATATCTTTAATGACTTGAATATAACTCATATCAACACCTTTCTTATCAAGGACTCTCCAAAGAAAATCTCTAGGAACCTTATCGTAAGTTTTTTCTAAATCAATAAAAATTAACTGTAGATCCTCCTTATTATCTCCGTACTTATTTATCAAACCTCTCAATAAATGTATAGCTTCCATAGTAGACCTGCATGGTATAAATCCAAATTGAATACGAGAATCCTTGGTAATACATCTTAACCTATGTTTAATAACCCTCTCTCATAATTTTAAAGTATGACACATCAATTTAATTCCTCTTTAATTTACACACTCTTTTGCATCTCCTTTATTCTAAAAAATGGGGGCCAAAATACTCTTCCTCCACTCCTCTGACAACTTTTTACTTTTTAAAATAATATTAAAAAGTTTCGTAAGCCAAGTAACACCCATATTACCTAAACATTTCAACATTTCAATTGGGATATCATAAGGTCCTACAGACTTTCTACCGTTGGTTTTCTTTAAAGCCTCCTCAACTTCTTTTCTACTAATGTGACGGTAAAAATAAAAACTTTTATTATTATTAATGATATTAAGATCACTAAGATCGGTAGTATTTTCAGCATCATCATTAAAATGTTTATTAAAATAACTCACCCACCTATTTTGAATATCGTTTTATAAGAAAACCACTTTTTGATTTTCATCTTTAATGCACTTCACTTGAGTTAAATCTTTACTTTTCTTTTCTCTTTGTTTGGCTATTTTATACATATATTTTCGCCCTCATTAGTATCTAACATGTTATGAAGATCACTAAAAGAAGAAGTTTTAGCGTCACATATTATTCTTCTAAACTCCCTGTAGGCCATTTTATATTTTTCTCAGTTTTGTAAGCTTTCACATTTAAACCAATTTTTATAACATAAATACTTATATTTTATCTTTTCTTGCACATTATTATTCTACCACCAACAATTTCTATTTATATAAACTTTTTTTTTTTATTCTCCAAGTACATCTTTAGCCACTTGTTTAATATTATTAGTTAATTTTTCCCACATAGTATTTGCAACTTCATGGACATTCCAAAGGTTTAAATCTTAAATTTCACTCATAAAAATAAATTTATTAGCGTCTTTTAGGTACCCCCATCTTATTCTACAATGTTGAATCCTAGTATTCTTTATTTTACAACTCTTCATCTTAAAATATAAAACTAATAATCTATGTTGGGTACTTAATTCCTCACTTGGAATGACCTTACAATCCTTACAATCTCGACGATCTCTTCTTCTCATAAAAAAATAATCAATTTGTATTTTATTAGATCCATTCTTATAAGTAATAAGATGCCCATCTCTTTTCTTAAATAAAGTATTAGTAATAATCAGATCATACGGTAAAGCAAAATCTAAAATGACTCTACCTTCTTCATTAATTGCTCCATAATTATAGCCACCATGAATATTTCTGAAATCTTCTATCACTCTACCAACATGTTCAATTAAATCTCCTCCAATAAAAATGTTTTCATCAAGAGGTATCAAGTGTATTAAGTCTTCTAAATCATTCTCGAATATATCTTTGGAGCCTATATCTAAACCAACTTGAGGAGCATAATAACTTATAATATTAAAAATCTTAGTATCAATAATAATCTTAAGTGCTATAATTCTATCTCCAACTCTATTAATTTTAACAACATTATCTTTCAAACTCTTATCTATAATTACACCTACACTATTTTTAGTACGACTCTTACCAGAATACCATAGTTTAAAACCTAATTTATCAATCTCCTTAGCATATTCTCCAATCCGTTTAGTTTTTTGAATACATAAGATATTTATCTTTCTATGAATCATAATATCAAATAAATCCATTAATTTACCATTGAGAATACCTATATTCCAAGATCATATCCTAATATTAATATCATGGACTAACATCTTTACCTGCATCCGTCCATAATGTGCGAACCCTTGCTTACTTGACACTACACCCGGACGCCGGTGTAGCGACCCTTGCAAACTATTCACTGTACTCAGGTCATACAGTGCGTCACTTCCAGGGGATACCTATCATTTACACAATGATCAAAAGTATTCATATCATGATTTTTTTGACAAGTTTTACGCTAACTGTCGACTACCTAATGCAACCCTCCACTTTTCACATCCGGGCTTGGGACCGGCAATGGCAGTGTTAAAACAAAAAATACCAAAATAAAATGAAACAAAAATAAAATAATAAATAACATTGATAAAATAATTAAAATTAATAAATAATAAAACAAAATATAAGAATTGACAAGATCAAATTTTTAGGGCAGTGCGACCTATTACCCTTCGGTTTGAACGTTGATGTTTCTTTCCATGAAACTTTTTAGAAAAGAAGTCATTAACCATAGTCAGAAGTTTTTCTAGAAAATTATAATTGTCTAAGATGTAATTAATTATAGATGTTTTCATCTATAGGAGATTTAAACAACTAGTATAGAAACTATATCTAGAAATCTCTGGTACCCAAAACTTTATTTTCCTTATATAGAACTTCTAGACATTCTAGAATTTTCTTTTATAAGGATTATCACTAACATCTCTTTTTCTACTGTTTTCTATCTTATTAGCCCCTATTTTCTTCAAATTTCTTACTATCTGAGGATCCTTTTCTGGAATCCAAAGAAATAAGATTTATTGAAGATTAGGGCAATATCATATATAAACAGAGTGGAGACTCCAAAAACGATATCGACATCGACACCAAGAAAATCTCCGACAAGGCTACGAACAACGACAAGAGATTTTATTTGGCGACTCCACTGGGGAGTATCTTTCTTCTAATCTCTTGTTAAATCACTTGTTTTCAAGTGATACTTTGACCTTTAGGGCCACAACCAACTTTTTGAAGAGTTATTTTTGACATTTTAGAACAATAAAATGAAACTAAAAGATAAATTCTCAGTTTGGAAATAAGTCCATAGAATTTTATTATCCTTAAATTTTTAGAAAATTTGTAATGGAATTTTTGGATTCAGTATTTTTCTGTTATCAAGATTTTGATACACCAATTAAGGAAGACGTTTACCTTTTGTAAGAATGATTTTGGATTATTTAATGAAATGAATTTTCATTAGAAAATCCATATCAAACTGATATACAATCCTTTGAGGAATTTAGTCTAGAACCTTATGAAGATTTTCTTAACTTTAAAGAAGACTTACCTCAATGCATGCCTGAAGAACAAAATACTTTTGAAAAAAAGGGAAAGACAAGTTGACAAAAAAGGAAAGAAGATTTGTGTTAAACAATAAAATAACATTCCACCTCCATCCAAATAAGAAGTTGAATCCTGCTAGAAAACTCAACAAAAAAATAAAACTTGTTCTCTTAAAAGAAAGGAAAGGTGGAACGAAAATGATAATTTTGAAACATCTGAATTCAAACAAAGTGTTTTCGGGAACCCTTCCTTTTCAAAAGAAAACTGATATATTTCAATACCAGTTGAATATGAAGATAATGCTTTTCAACCTAGAAATTCTCAGTCAATTCATGTCGTATACTCTGTATTTAAAATATTAGCACATAAAGATAGGTGTTCAATTTCTGAGATGTTAGATAAAATGACATGTACCTTATCTACAAAAATGAAAAGAAAAATTCTTTCAATTGAAGATCCTACTTACTTAGAAAGGGATCAACAATTCCCATTAGATAGTCAGTATACTCGGGTACCAATGAAATTTCATCTAGGCCTAAGGATAAAAGATGTGGTTGTCAAAAGAAATAGAACTAAGCATAACAAATTAATATCAGAAATAGAAGACACATCTGCTAAAATAATTTCTTTGGTCCAAATGCTACAACTTGGAGACCCTTCTTATTCACAAAACAATGATACACTTCTCATAATATCTCATCCTATAGTGAAGATAATGTATGTAAAAAAGAATAGTCAAGAGGAATATTAGATACTATGAGTACCCCTATAGATAGTTCTCAGGAGCAATGTTCTCAAAAGCATCCTATGAAATCATTTGAAGAAGGATTGAAGAGATTAAAAAATCACATCAAGCAATTTTCAATACAAAGGAGGGATAATTCTTTAAATAGTTCAAATGAGGAAGTCGCAGAGATAAATATGGTAGAATCACTTTCTACCTCCTTAGCACGAGAATTAAGTGAAGAAGACATGACAGAAGAATCACTAGCGCTTATCTGACAAAGGGATGAGCAAATCAACCACCTCGAACAAAAAATGAAAGAATTAATGTCAGCTATATAAAATCCACCAACAAATCCATTGTCTGATGTTGAAATCATTAGGCCAGAGGCAATACACATTTCGGAGCATAGAAGATAGCCAATAGAAATTGAAGAAAGCAATCAAAATAAAAAGGATTCTCCCTAAAGTGGAATTCCGGAGAAAGAAATTACATAATTCGTAGAACAAAAAATAAAAAAATAATGGCTCGAGTAAAAGTTGGATCATTAATTCCAAAGGGTAGACCCTATCCAGAGGAATTTGATTATGTTTAATACCATAAAGGTTTTGTTCCTCCTCTCTTCAAAATATTTGATGGGACTGGTAATCCTTTTCAGCATCTTTCACACTTTAGAGAAAGTTATTGTAATGCTAGAGGAAGTGATGCTCTTCTATCCCGTCAATTTGTGAACAGTCTCACAGGAGTTTCCTTTGATTAGTATGCAGAACTTCATAATGGGTCGGTTAAAACTTTTGCATATCGAATTTCAGTGCTATATTATATATATTGTGAAACACTTTCTTATAATTCGTACTTCTCTGTAGGATCGATTACAAGGACTCCATTAGAGCCCTATCTTACTTGATAAGATACATATACTTGCGTTGAGTGTTCGAACTTTAGAAAATCATTATAAACATATATACATTTGATTTCATACATTCTTGCATATATAAAGTCTGCCGGTCAAGTTTTTGGTGCCGTTGTCGGGGAAGGTAACAAAGTAATTAAGTAAGTAAGAAAGTATAAACGATATTTATTAATAATATAGTAACAAAAAACCTTTACTTTGTAGTGTGTAATTGTGTGTTTGTTTACTTTTTAAAAGTATTTGTGTGATTGTATATGAGTAGTAGTGGATCTATAGGTTTAGTGCCCTACGATTCGGAGTTAGAGCGTACTATCAGAATAATTAGAAAACAACAAAAACAAATTGAAAATCCTTGCAAAATGGCAAATAATCAAGATAATCAGAGAAATGATATTGCAAATTTGTCAAGACCTTTAAGAGATTATGCTAATCAACAGTAGATGAAATTAACATAACTATTCAAAATCCTGATGTTGCTGCTAATTCATTTGAACTTAAACCTGCTATTATCCAAATGGTACAAGATAATCAATTCAGAGGAACACCTAATCAGGATCCAAATTAACATCTCGCTAGTTTTTTAGAACTACGTGCTACTTTTAAATAGGACAGAGTGTCTAGTGACGCTGTCAGCTTTAGAATTTTTTCTTTTTCATTAGGGATAAAGCTAAGGCGTATTTTAACTCATTAGCATCTAGATCTATTAGAACTTGAGGAGAATTATCTCAGAAGTTTCTATCAAAATATTTCCCTCCATCAAAGACTGCTAAACTAAGAAATGATATTACATCTTTTTGTCAGTTTGAAGGATCTTCAATATATGAACCTTGGGAGAGATTTAATGATCTTCTTAGGAAGTGCCCACATCATGCTTTACCAAATTTATTAATAATTAAAACATTTTAGAATGGATTAGTGGAATCATTGAGATCTATTGTAGATGTTGCTACTAGTGAATCATCAATTTAAAAACCTTTTGATGAAGCAAACACATTAATTGAAGAAATGACTACTAATAATTTTTTATGGCCCTCTGAAGGGTTAAAACATAAGAGAGTAGCTAGTGTTTATGATTCAGATATGATGACTATGGTAGTTACTCAAATTGCAGCCCTTTCTAAGAAAATAGATCAATATGGAATGAATTATTCTCAACCACCTCAAGTGTTGTAGGTAAATTCATTTGGACAGATAACAGAATCTCAAACACCTTATGAGACTTTAAATGCTATTAATAGACCTAACAATCCTTATTCGAATTATTATAATCCTGGTTGGAAGAATCACCCAAATTTCAATTGGAATAATAGCAATGCCAATGTTAACCCACACTGGGGTAACAATTCAATAAATCCAATTGGAAATTTTAACAATAAAGGAAATACCAATTTTAGACAATCTTATCCTCGCTGATTTAATAGTGAGTCACAATTTAGCGAGAAGAAGTTTTCTACTAAAGAAATGATTCTGAGAATGGGAAATCAATTACAAGCTCAAGGTGTTGCTATCAAAAATATTGAAAATCAATTTGGACATATTTTCACCGCACTTAATAATAGACCTTCTGGAACACTTCAAAGTAATGTTGAGATCAATCCAAAAGATCAAAAAAGGAACAACTTAAGGCTATTTAACTAAGGAGAGAGAAGAATTTGAAACTAGAGTGCAAAAAGAAGTTGAAATAGAAAAGTAGAAGGTGGAAATCGAAAAAGTTTCAAACAAGATTTATCCAGACTTTGATTATCCTCTTGATCCAATGAAAATATCTGTTGAAAAACCACCACCTCCATTTCCTTAAAGATTGAAGAAACAAAACAGAGATAACAGATTTGGAATTTTTGGAGATCCAAAAGAAATTAACTATAAATATTCCTTCTATTAAAGCATTAGAATAGATGTCTGACTATGCCAAGTTTATGAAGGTTATTTTGAGAAAGAAAAGAAAGTTTATAGATCATGAAACTGTTGCACTTAGCGGAGAGTGTAGTGCAATTATTCAGAAGAAGCTTCTGGAAAAACATAAAGATCCTGGTAGTTTCACTATTCCGTGTGCTATTGGTCAAAATTTTTTTGGAAAGGCTTTATGTGATCTGGGAGCTAGTATTAATCTTATGCCTTTATCAACTTTTAAAAGGTTGGGAATAGAAGAAATTTCTCCAACATATGTGACTGTTCAGTTCACCGATCGTTCCATTACTTACCCTAAAGGAGAGGTGGAGGATGTGTTAGTAAAAGTGAATAAATTTATCTTTCCTGTGGATTTTATTGTACTTGATATTGAGGAAGATAAAGAAATTCCAATAATTTTAGGAAGACCATTCCTTGCTACTGGAAGAACTGTGATTGATGTTCAAAGAGGAGAAGTCACTATGAGAGTTAATGATCAAGAGGTGACCTTTAATATTTTAAAATCTATGAAGTATCTCGTAATAGAAAAAGATAATGAATGTTTTAGGATGTCGTTTTGTGAATATTTGAGAAACGATCATTTTGATAATATATTTGAAAAAGAAGTGGAATATAAAAATATGTTTGAAGAAGAAATTGGAGATAAAGAAAATTCAGATTTTGAGAAGAATGAAGATTTGGAGTATGTTCAGGAGAGATTTGAAGTATTAGACACAATGGAAGGTGGAAATAAAAGCTTAGTTCCATCTATAATTAAACCTCTTTAACTTAAGATGAAAATTCCCCCTAATCATTTAAAGTATATGTTTTTAAGAGAATCATCTACCTTGCCAGTTATTGTATCTTTGGAGTTAAACGATTATCAAGAATAGAAGTTGTTGGAAACTTTAAAAAGATACAAGAAAGCTTTTGGATGGACAATGGCAGATATTAAAGGAGTTATTCCTTCGATTTGTATGCACAGAATTTTATGAGATGAAGAACATAAACCGAGAGTTGATCCACAAAGGAGATTGAATCTTATAATGAAATAAGTAGTAAAAAAAAGAGATTTTAAAATGGCTGGATGCTGGAATTATTTATCCTATTTTCGATAGTGCTTGGGTGAGTCAAATACATTATGTATCAAAAAATGGAGGAGTGACTGTTAAAGTGAATGAATGTAATGAAATTATACACATGATGCGATGCGACTTTATATATGCTTTTAAATACATAAATTTTATACCACTTTTTAGAATGTTTAATTCCGGGCAAATGGTTTCAAAAACTTGATGTGCAGTGTTTACTTTTACTTATGAATTTATATTTAGATTTTATAATAATTATTGTAAAATTCACAATTTTAAATGCAAGTATACGTATCGTTCAAGTAATACAGGGCTCTAGTGGAGTCCTGGTTATCGATCCCACAGGGATAGTGTTTTAATAAAAAGTAAAAAAAAATATTTTGGAATTTATCAAATTAAAGTAATTTATATATATGTTGACCTCATTTTTGATGAGGTCTTCTCTTCTTTTTATAGTACTTAGGATCTAGCCTTAGGCTTTTCCTTAGACTATCCTAGAGGATTAGAATTAGGGACCCACCACTTAGAAATTCAAACCACTTCTTAACTCCCTGCAAACTCCACAAACTTGATTGTAGACCCCTAATCACCTAGAGGGTTGAGATCAAATGTGGAAGTTTTAAGGATGAGTTCCTATAGGACTCTTTGGCCTTAGAGGCCGCCTACAGGTGGCCCAGTGCAGTGAGAGCTGACTTACACACACACTACACTTATACACTACACTTTCACACACCTCCTAAAACCACCCATACCCAACTTGACCTCCTGACTCATGAAGGTGATTCACATGGATGGTTCTTAACCCCTAAGCCCTTGGCTAAGAGGGTTAGGAACAACATAGTGAATGCCTCAAATGAGTCCCTTCATGGCTCATGTGAGCTTGATATGGCTTCATGGCTCAACCAAAATGATTTCATTCCACTTACATTTACCTAATCTTCAATTTTCTAAATTTTCAATTTTTGACCCCCGGGACCCCGAACCCTCCTAGCCTACCCAAAACCCTTGAAATTACCCAAATTTTCCAAGATTCTCCAAAATCATCCAAATTCCTCAAAATCAATCTCAAACATTCTCCCACCACTCAAATTGACCATTTTTACCCAAAATACTCAAAATTCCAAAAAAATACCCCCAATACCCTCCAAATTACCAAAATGCCCCTCTTGACCCAAAAATCCAAAAATTCAGAAAATTCCCAGAAAATTCCAGAGTATTCCAAATATTCCCAGTTTCATTTTGTCCAACTACACCATGGGCCAATTTTGTCAATGTACCCCACTTTTGTCAAAATCCCCAATTTGACCCATTTTAACCCAAAGTGAACCCAATTCAAACCCAAATCACTCCAAACATGTTTAAAATCAATCATGACACATCCTTAAACAGAACTCAACATTTATTTGGCATGGCCCATTGCAAATTTTTCTATTCAAAAGCCCATTTTCAAACCTAAAGGCCCACTTCCTAAAACCACTTTAAAAGCCCACCCAAGACCATTTCAAAAGCCCAAGTTTTCAATCCAAAGCCCACATGACATTACTCCATATCATGCATTTAATCAAAATCACCCCTAAGTTTCAAAATCATCATTAAACCATTCCAAATCAAGCTTCATGAAAATTCTCCACCAAAATATCAAAATTCCTAAATTCTACTTCCATGAAATTGACCAAGCTTTATCCTAAGCCATAGGCAAGCCATGAAGCCATTATTAAGCCACATGCAAGCCATGTGAGTTGTTTACCTGTGACCTTACTACATTGGGCAAAAGGAGGAGGTCCTTCAAGCACTTCCTAAAAGCCATTAACCTTACTTATGATTCCCCTTAACCCAAATATAATCCAAATATTCTTGGATGGAGACTTCTCCACTTAAGGCCAGCTGACCCAACTGATTCACCCAGCCCAAAACCAGGTCTTGGAGAGGTGAACCAAACACAAAATCATGGTTTGACCAAGTTGAACACAAAATGAGCCTCTCCCCATTCCATTTCAATCTAGCCCCTTTACACATGTCAAACTCCAATTAACTGCACCATTGCCAACCCCTGACCCCCCTGGTCAAGATGGTGACCAGTGCCTGGCCGGCCAGCCACCAGGCCACCGGAAAACACAATGGCCGAAAGCTCACATGTGAGCCAAAATTGAAATTCCCCCTTGTTGAAGTGTCCCAGCCCAATTGAACAGCATGGTTGTTCTTCTCTTCCATGGAGCAGCTGATCCCAAGCCTTAAACCCCCCTGGGACACCCTCTCCTATTTAAACCTCACCTCTCTCGGCCATGAGGAGGTGCTGAACCAACCTTAAGGAAACTCTGCCAAAATCACTCCAGACTCTCCCCCACACCTAGAGCATTTGATCCCCAGTGTTCTCTTGCCCTAATCCCCACTAATTAAGCTCAATTTTGGAGCTCAATTCTCAGGCCAGAACAGGACACTCCCAAATCCTCCACCAAAGTCAAATTAAACTCACCCACACTTGTACAAGACCAAGAGAAGGAGCCCCCCAGTGAAAGCCCCCTCTCCAGGCCACCCATCTGTTCCAGACTCCAAAGGTTGAACTCGGGCTTGGTCAAAATCATACCTGGACAATTCACCAGGTCAAGGGACTTCATTTGGAGCTTGCTTCGACCCAATCAAAGGTGACACAACCCTCAGATCGAAGCCACACTTCTCTGAGCTAAGGTATGACCTAACTCTTTATCCCAAGCCTCTGGAGATTGTCTATTTCAAATGCTTTAATTTTAGTGCATGATCACCGTATATATGTGTTCGTCTCTTCAAGATGAATCCATAGAGCACAAGAACAAGAAAATCCGTTAAGTATTGAGTGAGATATTAAGGATTTTGTGTGGACGGTTCTCGGGTTAGGAGGCTTGGGGACGATGAACGGATGCTGTCCATTTGATACACGCGGAGGTGGACGATCCAGATTGAGTCGTATGAGGAGACGGAACGATGCAGCGAGCCCCTTGAGCCATGAGTCAGATGGCGGCGTCGAACCAGAAAGCGTCGCGTGGCTGTTCGGAGATGCTGAGGTTGACACGGCGCTGATTCGGATAAATATAAAAATAGGGATTTTCTTATTTATTAAATAACCAGAACTTCAAAAATCCATAACTTTGTGTAGAAAAATCATAAAAATAAAATAAAAATACCCTCCTGCTCAATGAATAGAGGAGAATAATGTGGAAAAGAAATCACGTAATTTCATTAAGTATTTTTTTTATGATTCATTTACTCTCTGCATTGTGTTAATTCTCCATGCATATAGGAAATTCACCATGGCATGAGACCATAAGGCTTTTGAAGCCTCTGAACTTGGGAACATTCCTTGAATTTTCCAAGGTCAGACGCCATCCCTATGAGAAGTTATTGATTTTTCAAATTTATGTTGCTGTTTTGAGTATTTTAATTCCAATAATTAGCATGTTGAGAAATAAATTCTAGGAAAATTTGGAGATGTTTCTTATGACCAGAGGACCCTAGGGAAAAAAGGTTTTGAGTTAACTCACTTGGAATAACCCTAATTGGCTTAAACACCCAAAATAGAGCTTTAATTAATTAGAGCTAATCATACATCAAATTGACTTGAAATCAATTCTCCACTGACCTTTAGGACCAGGAGAACCCACCACAAAAGTTTGAAGTCAATTGGACTTGGTTAGCCCTATCAAATGGATTGATTAAGCCATTTAGCCAAACATAAACTTTAAAAATTCATAACTTTCAAAATGTTTTTCAAAAATTCACCAAATTGGTTTTGGAGCCTCTCTGATATCAGGGAAATTTAAGAAAGTTAAATTTGCAATTTTCTAAAAAGTTGATTTTTTGCATTATTTTAATATTTTTAATAATTTAAAAATAATAAAAATCACAAAAATAATAAAATTCACCAAAATGTCACATTTTAAATTTTAATCATTTAGGAACAAACCCCATATTTTTCCTAAGTCTCTATGATGAGATATCAAATTTTAAAGCCCTAAGGTAATTTTAAAATTAAAAAAAAAGTATTTTCTAGCATTTCCACTAAAATAATTCTAATAAATCAAAGAAAAATCAGAAAATTATAAAAATTGGTTCTTTGGTTTCCTTGATATCAGAGAGATTTTTGAAAAAATATAAAATTTATTTTTCGACCTTTATTTTATTTTTAAATTAATTAATACTCCAGAACTCAAAATAATTATAATAAAAAGAATATAATTCAAAAAATCACCAAAACTGGTCAAAGTGGTCCTTTGGTCATTAAGAATTTCCCATAATTTTCTTAAGGACAGAAACTTTCCCTTGGTCATGTTGTTGAATTTTCCTTGAAAATCCTTATTTTACACAAAAAATAATTACATAAATAAATTAAATACAGAAAAATCACATTTTCTCCTCTAATGTCTTGATTGATATATGAGTGAAGTCACATAAAAATTTCAAATTCATTTAAGCTCAATTCAGTGAGTTATGGAATTAGTAAGTTTAAAGGGTAAAATGGTAATTAAAATTTTAACCTATAATTAAAACTTTTAGGTTTAATTAAAAGGGTGGGTAAAATATTTGATACTAAGTTGATTTTGGATGTTTGAAACTAAGGTAGTTAAAGGGTAGAAACCTACCAAACAATTTAAAAATAATTAAAATACACCTTAATTCGATAATTAATTAAACTTGGAAGAATAATAAAAAATTGAAATTATTAAAATAGGGATACTATTAGGAGGAGATTTGTTCTTTAATTTAAGAATCCCTAAATTAATCACCTCAATAATATTTAATTCCTAATTAAAATGATAATCCAAATTCAAGATTTAAAATGCTAAAAGACTTAATCATTAAATTAAATTAAAGTTAAAACGTTTAAATTAAATCCTTCTAAGATTTCAATTAAATTAATATTTTAACAATTAAAATTAAATCATCCTTAAAGCATAAAAAAAGAAAATATTAAATTAAAATTAAAATAAAATTAAATTAAATTAAACTAAATTCAATTAAATTAAATTAAAACATATTAAATTAAATTAAACTAAATAAAAAATAAAATCAAGTTAAAATAAAACTAAAATTAAATTTAAAAATAAAATTAAATTAAAATTAAAAATAAACCAAATTAAATTAAATTAAAATTATATTAAATTAAATTGAATTAAATATAACATCACCTAAGCCATAAAGAATTCAAAATAAATCTAAAACAACTTGAACATTATTCCAAACTTAAACCCATTAATTGAAATTAAATTAAATCACAAATCACTTGAACATCAATTTGCCCTCAAAAGCTCTTGTTGTCATAACTCCTAAACGGAGTATTAAGTGAAGTGTTACTTCACTTATAGGAAATTCAAATGTCCTAGTTCACTAAGCAAGAAAACAAAACTTGAACTCCTGGACGATTAATTCACTTGTATAATTAAATTCTCTTGGACTTAAAACAATCCTAGAGGTATTGAAAAGATGTTTTAACTCTCTTCTTAAGCACTTCCTCAATATGATAGGATATTTATAAGAACAATTGAACTGTGGAACTCATTTAGTTGCTAACGGGGTTTCCCACGGTCTAAATGAAAGGGTGGAACTCATTTAGTTGAGTTTAGAAAATTCATCTGGACTAAGTGAATCCGATAAAAATAACGATGCCGGATGGATGGAACAGTGGGATCTTAACCGGTGTTGTTATAATCAACTTTAAGATTTGTTTTAATTAAAACATAAAAAACACTTTGAAATTAAGACCTTCACTAAACCAGAACATGTCTCTCATCTCTTGATTTATGATTTCTAAAAATAAACCATCTGCAACAACAAGGAGCTCGGAGCATGGTGGGCAGCACGGCCATCGTCATCAGCAAAACCTGAGTCTACTTTAGCAAAACTTTCTTAGAATTAAATAACCAAACCATAGGACTTCGAGGTAGTTTGCCTAGTGCAACATAAATCCTCAACCTTTTGTTAGGCATTTGCATTACAAATTAAGCCCTAACCGGTCTTAGGATTCCGAGGTAGTCGTCCGATACGACATAGACCCTCACATCTTCGAGGCTATTTGTGTGATCACATCATACGAATATAAGTCCTAATTAATTAAAAATTGGGAAGACTAAAACATTAAATAAATATTAGGGCCTTCCTAAATTCAAGCCAAACAATAGGATAGTCGGAAAATTACCGAAGTTCGCTTTGAATCTGTAATTTCTCCTACATTTCTTCCTTTGAATTCCCAAAATAAAATGTTCCAAATTTGATCCATTCCCTATTGAAATTCCAAAATTCAATCCCTTGAAAACTTAAACTTTGAAATTCTTGAGAGCAGAATTACTGATTATTATCGAGAGTTTTCTTAAGTGATTCCCGTCATTTAAGATGTAATTAACTATAGGGGCTTGCCCTTATAGGGAATTTTAAGAACCCATGTAATATAAACCCTGTTTGATGCTTTCATATTAAGCAGGGGAACTTGTCGGCTTATAAAATTGGTTCGCAGACCAAACGGATGTCACAAATCTTCTAGTTTATTTAATTGAGTCCCACCATCAAACAGTGTGTCTATTCTTCGTGATAGATACACGGTTTGTGATGTGGTGCTCGTTTATATAAACTATTTGAAGTGTGAGATCGGTTTGATTTCACTTTTCAAACTTAAAATTATTTTTAAATCAAAATACTATTTTAAAAATTATATACATACTTAAATTAAACAATCTAACCCGAAAAATTCACCGACAATTTCTATAGGCGACCCCTTTTCAAAATACAACACAAATTAAAAATTCCCCGACAATTTCTGTCGGTGACTCCTTTTCAAAATACAACACAAATAAAAAATTCACCGACAATTTCTGGCGACTCCGCTGGGGAATAGTTCATCTCTCCATTTTTAATCAGATAGTTCTGCTTTCAAAAAAATCGGTAGTGTATCCATGTCCCTAGTGGATCAAACAACCCTTCTTTCTGTTGGAAAACTATGTTCATTTCTACCTTGGACGAGTATAGCCAACATCCATTCAGATTTAGGAGCCACTGTTTAGACACCCCTAAACAGTGAGGTTCCGAGATCCTTTTACCTCATTTCTGAGGTGGGGTGGACCCCCAATAGGTATTAGTTTAGGAGCGGTCTTGCGGGTCGAGAAGTTTCTACAAGACTTTCTCTCCCTTTTCCGGTTCCTAATCAATTCCTTTACCCTTCCTACAACTCTCCTTCTTTTAATAATTCTCTGTCCTAACGAACAAATCTTTTCGAAAAACAATTATCTAAATAAATTTTCTTTTAATACCACAAATACACTAAGATAAACGGAAATGTGTTCGGACTCTTTCTTTTTCGTCATAAGTTTTACGACAAGAAGAAGCACGATTTGGGGACTAACACTTGGAATCTACCTGTTGACCTCATTTTTGATGAGGTCTTCCTTTCTTCTTTTTAGTGCTTAGGATCTAGCCTTAGGCTTTTCCTTTGACTATCTTAGAGGACT
Organism: Papilionanthe hookeriana x Papilionanthe teres; assembly: GCA_022702705.1. Taxonomy (NCBI): domain Eukaryota; kingdom Viridiplantae; phylum Streptophyta; class Magnoliopsida; order Asparagales; family Orchidaceae; genus Papilionanthe; species Papilionanthe hookeriana x Papilionanthe teres. The sequence continues at coordinate 66,503,631 of CM040430.1, read as the reverse complement.
AGAATTGGGACCCGCCTTTTAGAAATTCAAACCACTTCTAAACTCCCCGCAAACTCCACAAGCTTCGACTATAGACCCCTAATCACCTAGAGGGTTGAAATCAAATGTGGAAATTTAAAGGATGAGTTCCTATAGGACTCTTCGGCCTTAGGACCGCCTCCGGGTGGCCTGGTCTGGTGAAGGGGCTGACTTACACTGCACTTACACACTACATTTCCACACACTTCCTAAAACCACACCCATACCCAACTTAACCTCCTGACTCATGTAGGTGATTCACATGGATGGTCCTTAACCCCTAAGCCCTTGGCTAAGAGGGTTAGGAACAACATAGTGAATGCCTCAAATGAGTCCTTTCATGGCTCATAGGGGCTTGATATGGCTTCATGGCCCAACCAAAATGATTTCACCCCACTCAAATTCACCCAATCTTAAATTTCCCAAATTTTCAATTTTTGACCCCCGGGACCCTACACCTACTAAACCTACCCAAAACCCTTGAAATTACCCAAATTTTTGCAAAATTTCCAAATTACCCAAAATTTTCCAAAAATCAATCCCAAACATCTCCAAATCACTCAAATTGATCATCTATATCCAAAAATTCCAAAAATACCCCCCAATACCCTCCAAATACCCAAAATACCCTTCTTGGCCTAAAAATCCAAAAATTCAGAAAATTCCCAGAAAATTCCAGAAAATCCCAAATATTCCCAATTTCATTTTATCCAACTACACCATGGGCCAATTTTATCAATTTACCCTACTTTTGTCAAAACCCCCAAATTGACCCATTTTAACCCAAAGTGAACCCAATGTTAAACCAAACCTATCCAATTGACCCAAATTCTGGTCCAATTCAATTCTAAACTTCAATTCAACATTCCCAATACCAATTTAGACCAAATCCAAGTCCAATTTGATTGACATTTGGATCCAATTTCACTTTGGGCCTTAAAGCCCAAATTTGGACCCATGACCCAAACTTAGCCCAAACTAACCCAATTCAACTCCAATTAACCCCAAATCTTTTCTAAACCTTCCTTAACATCCTCATAAACAAAACACTAACATGATTTGCCCAAGATTTTGACCCAAACCCCACTCAAATTCAACCCAAAATCAAAAAGCCCAATTTTGACCTAAACCCAAATCTAACCCAAATAGGCCCAAACCTCAAAATTAAAACCCAACCAAAGCCAAAACCTCTTTGAAACACTCCCATAAACATTTCTTAACATTTATTTTACATCAATTTCAACCCTAGCCCAACATTGGCCCAAGTTAGCCTAATTTGACCTACATTGGCCCATTTACCAAATAAACCCAAATTCAACCCAATTCAAACCCAAACCACCTTAAATCTATTTCAAATTATTCATGAAACATCCTTAAACCAAAACCAACAACTATTTGGCCCAAACTTCTACAAAAATTCCCATCCATGAACACATCCTTAAACTTAAAAGCCCACTTCCCTTAAACCTTCTTAAAAGCCCATTTCCTTCAAAATTCAAAAGCCCAAATCTACCCTAAAGCCCACATGACATCTCCATTTGTCATCCCTTTAATTAAATCCATTACCTAAGTCCTAAAATCATCATTGAATTATCCCAAATGAAGCTTCATCCAAATTCCCATCAAATTACCAAAAAATTTCTTAAAACCCTTTTCATGAAACAAATCAACCTTTTCCCAAGCCAAATGAAGCCATGAACAAGCCATTCTCGAAGCCACATGAAGCCATGAGGGCTTTGACTTGTCATTAGTCCATTTATGGCAAGAAGAGGGGTTCTTTCTTAAACCTCCTTTAACCCTTTTTTACCTTAATCATGTCACACACTAAACCATGTTTAGCCACCTCATCATGGATGGAGACTTCACCACTCCTTCTAAGCCGACCTAAATGATTCCCTCGGCTCAAAATCGAGCTTGGAAGGGTGCACCAAGCCCAAAATGGTGGGTTGACATAAACCAAGCCAAAGTGAGCCTTCTCCCATTCCATTTAAATCAAACTCCTTTACACATGTCAAACCTCGATTGCCTACACTAAACCCCAGCCCCGACCCACTCGACCAAGATGGTGACCATTGCCGGCCGGCCGGCCACCAGTGCCGCCGGAAAACACCATGGCCGAGAGCTCACATGTGAGCCAACATTGAAATTCTCACTTGCCGAGCCGCCCCATGCCTAGTGGTCACCATGGCTGATCTTCTCCTCACCGCAGCAGCTGATCCCAAGCCCTAACTCCCTCTGAGAGGCCTTCCACCCTCTCCTATTTAAACTCCACCCCTCTCGGCCATGAGAGGGGCTGAAACAAAAACCTTAAGGAAACTCTGCCAAAATCACTCCAGATCACTCTCTACACATAGAGCACCTGATCCCCACTGAATTCCAGCCCCAATTCCTTCTAGCTGAGCCCAATTTTGAGCTCAAACTTTAGCCAAAAAACCAGGACACTTCTCAACAGTGAGCCAATTCCCAAATTGATTGGCTCTACACCTTCACCAGACCAAGGGAAGGTGTCCACCACCAAAAGCCCCATCTCCAGGCCACCCAGTTTGCTCCGGCCTCCAAGCTTTGTGATCGGGCTTGGTCGAAATCATATCCGGACAATTCACCGGACCGGGAGACTTCATCCGGAGCTTGCTCAGGACCCGATCGAAGGTGTAACAACTCTCAGATTGAAGCCACACTTCTCTGAGCCAAGGTATGAGCTAACTCTTCATCCCGAGCTTTTGAAGATTCTCTATTTCAAATGCCTTAGTTCCAATGCATGTTAGCCGTATAGATGTGTTCGTCTCTTCAAGACGAATCCATAGAAGCATAAGAACATAAAAATCCATTGAGTATCAAGTGAGATATTAGGGATTTAGTGTGGACGGCTATCGGGTGAGGACACTTGGGGACGATGAACGGATGCCGTCCATTCAATACACGCGCGGACGAACGGCTCGGATGGCGTCGGACCGAGGAAACGGTGCGAGAACCGCGGGGCCCGGCTGCCGACTCAAGTGGCGGCGTCGAATGGGAGCGCGCCGCGCGGCCTTTCGGAGTCGCCGAGGATGCGCCGGCGCCGCGTGGATAAATAGAAAATTAGGGTATTTTCTTATTTATTTAATTCCCTAAACTTCAAAAATCCATATCTTTGTGTAGAAAAATCACAAAAATAAAATAAAAATACCCTCTTGCTCGAGTGAACGAGAGGAGAATAATGTGGAAAAGAAATCATTTAATTTCATTAAGTATTTTATTTTTTATAATTTATTTACTCTCTGCATATATTTAATTCTCCATGCATGTATACAATTCACCATGGCATGAGACCATAGAGCTTTGAAGCCTCCGAACTTGGGAACATTCCCTGAATTTTCCAAGGTCGGAGGCCATCTCTGTGAAAAGTTATTTATTTTTCAAATGCATGTTGTTGTTTTGAGTATTTTAATTCCAAAAATTAGCATGTTGTGAAATAAATTCTAGAAATATTTGGTGATGTTCCTTATGACCGGAGAACTCTAGGAAAAATAGGACTTGAGTTAATTCACTCGGATTAACCCTAATTGGCTTAAACACCCAAAATAGGTCTTTAATTAATTAGAGTTAACCAGGCATCAAATTGACTTGAAATCAATTCTCCACTGACCTTTAGGATCAGAGGAACCCACCATAAAAATTTGAAGTCAATTGGACTTGGTTAACCCCACTAATTGGGTTAATTAAGCCACTTAGCCATTTTAAACTTTAAAAATTCATAACTTTTAAAATACTTTTTAAAAAATTCACCAAATTGGTTTTGGAGCCTCTCTGATATCAGGGGAACCTAAGAAAATTAAAATTTCAATTTTCTAAAAAAGTTGATTTTTAATAATATTTTAATATTTTTAATAATTGAAAAATAATAAAAATCACAAAAATAATAAAATTCACCAAAATGTCACATTTTGAATTTTAATCACTTAGGAGCAAATCCCACATTTTTCCTAGGTCTATTTAGTGAGATATTGAATTTTAAAGCCCTAAGGTAATTTTAAAAATTAAAAAATGTATTTTCTAGCATTTTCACTAAAATAATTACAATAAATCATAGAAAAATCAGAAAATTGCAAAATTTGCTTCTCTGGTTTCCTTGATATCAGAGAGATTTTTGAAAAATATAAAATCCATTTTTCAACATTTATTTTATTTTTAAATTAATTAACACTCCAAAACTCAAAATAATTCTAATAAAAATAATATAATTCAAAAAATCACCAAAATTGGTCCAAGTGCTTCTCTGGTCATTAGGAATGTCCCCTAATTTTCTTAAGGACAGAAACTTTCTTTTGGTCATGTTATCAAATTTTCCTTGAAAATCTCTATTTTCCACCAAAAATAATTATATAAATAAATTAAATACGAGAAAAATCACATTTTCTCCTCTCATGTCTTTATTGACATATGAGTGAAGTCACATAAAAATTTCAAGTTCATTTAAGTTCAATTTAGTGAGTTATGAAATTATTAAGCTTAAAGGGTAAAATGGTAATTAAAATCTTTAATCCTTAATTAAAACTTTAGGTTTAATAAAAATTTAACAAGTAAAATATTTAATCCTAATCTGATTTGGATGATTGAAATTTAAATGATTAAAGGGTAGAAACCCATTAAGCAATTTTAAAATAATTAAAACCTTAATTAAATAATTGATTAAATTTGGAAGAATAATAAAATTGGAATCATTAAAATAAGGGATATTTATTAGGAAGAGATTTATTCTTTAATTTAAAAATCCCTAAATTAATCATCTCATTAATATTCAACTCTTAATTAAAATGATAATTCAAATTCAAAATATTAAAAGACTTAATCATTAAACTAAAGTCAAATTATTAAACTCTTTCAAAAATTTCAGTTAAAATTAAAAATAAAGTAAATTAAAGATAAATTAAATTAAAATTAAATTAAATTTAATAATTAAATTAAATTAAGACAAATTAAATTAAATTAAATTAAATTAAAATTAAATTAAATTAAATTAAACAATTAAATTAAATTAAATTAAATTAAATTAAATTAAATTAAATTAAATTAAACAATTAAATTAAATTAAATTAAATAATTAAAATTAAATTAAATTAAATTAAACAATTAAATTAAATTAAATTAAGTAATTAAATTAGATTAAATCAAATCAAATTAATTAAATACCAAATCAAATTAAATTGAACTATGTTAAATTAAATCAAACTCAATTAAATTAAATTAAATTAAATATAAAACAACTTGAACACTATTCCAAATTTAAACCCTTTAACTTAAATCAAATCATTTGAATACCAATTTACCCTTGAAAGTTTTAGTTATCATAACTCCTAAACGGAACATTAAATGAAATGTTACTTCACTTATAGGATATTCAAATGTCCTAGTTCATCGAGCAAGATAACAATAAAACTTGAAATTCTTGGACGATTAATTCATTTGTATAATTAAATTCATTTGGACTTAAAACAATCCTAGAAATATTGAAAAGATGTTTAAGATTCCTCTTAAGCACTTCCTCGATATGATAGGACATTTATAAGAACAATTGGGGTTAACTATTCTTTGATGAAGAAAATCGTCCTTAAACCAAAACACAAAGAACCTAGACGTCATAGGAAATGACTAGCTATAGGATTAGGAATTTGGTAGAAAACCATAACCTTTCCCTTAGCTTTACTCAGGAACTTGCTTAAATATGCTAATTGTGTTTTAAGTGCGGTTTGGGATGACGGGAAGACCCTCCGAGTACGCATTTGTATTATTGCAATTTACTTTCCTGCAATTTATTTTCCAGCAATTTACATTATTGCAATTTACTTTATTGCAACTGCGTTTATTTTTCTTGCATGATAAAACAATCATTGCATGAAAACCCACACCTTTAGGATAGCCCTAAAGCTGAAACCAAAATTAAGTTAAAAGTCATTGCAAGATAAAATTCACCGCCACAACATTTCAAAATATAAAACAACTCAAAATTTAATCACAAACAGAACACAAAACTACAATTACAACTAAATTAAAACGTCACGTTGGATGATCGGGAATACCTCGGATGATGTAACCTACGTGTTGCTAACGGGATTTCCCATGGTCTAAATGAAAGTGTGGAACTCATTCGAGTTGAGTTTAGCAAATTCATCCGGACTAAGTGAATCCGATAAAAATAATGATGCCTGGAAGGATGGAACCGTGGGATCTTAACCGGTGTCGTTATAATCAACTTTAAGATTTGTTTTAAATAAAACATAAAAAACACACTGAAATTAAGATTTTCTCTAAACCAAAACACTTTTCTCAACTCCTGATTTATGATTTCTAAAACTAAACCTCTGCAACAACAAGGAGCTCGGAGCATGGTGGGCGGCACGACCATCGTCATCAGCAAAACTCCGAGTCTACTTCAGCAGAAACTTTCCTAGAATTAAAACAACCAAGCCATAGGACTTCGAGGTAGCTTGCCTAGTGCAACATAAATCCTCAACTCTTCGTTAGGCATTTGCATTGCAAATTAAGCCCTAACCGGTCTTAGGATTCCGAGGTAGTCGTCCGATACGACAATAAACCCTCACATCTTCTAGAGCTATTTGTTTGATTTTATCATACAAATATAAGCCCTAATTAATTGAAATTGGCGAGATTGAAATATCAAATAAACATTAGGACTTTCCTAAATTCAAGCCGAACGATAGGATAGTCGGGAAATTATCGAAGTTCACTTCGAATCGGTGATTTCTCCTACCTCTCTTCCTTTGGATTCACAAAACAAAATGTTCCAAAATTTGATCCATTCCCTATTGAAATTCCAAAATTCGATCTTTGAAAACCTTAAACTTTGAAATTCTTGAGAGCGAGAATTATTGGTTATTATCGAGAGTTTTCTTAGGTGATTCCCGTCACTTAAGATGTAATTAACTATAGGGGCTTGCCCTTATAGGGAATTTTAAAGAACCCGAGTAATATAAACCACGTTTGATACTTTCATATTAAGCGGGGGAATTTTTCGGCTTATAAAATTGGTTCGCAAACCAAACGGATGTCACAAAACTTCTAGTTTATTTGATCGAGCCCCACCATCAAGCGATGTATCTATCCTTAGGGATAGATATACGGTTTGTGGTGCGGTGCTCGTTTATATAAACTATTTGGGGATGTGAGATCGGTTTAATCTCATATCTTAAAACTTTCAAATTTAAAAATTATTTTCAAAATCAAATACTACTTTCTAAATTATATATATATTTAAATTAAATTTAAAATTTAAATTCGCCGACAACTTCTGTTAGGCGACCCCCCTTTTAAAATACAATACAACCTAAAAATAATGCCGACACTACCTTGCAGAAATGGAAGCCCCAAAGCGATCTTACGCCGTCGACGGATTTGGACTCAGGCGTGTTCAAGGACGAACTGCCTAATAATGGAATCATTCAATTCAGACAAGGATTCGGGGACACCGACATCAAAATCCCCGACGTCACTCTCTTTTCACTCGCAAGAAAAGTACCGGAAACTGAGAAGCCATTGATTGAGTTTAACCTCAAGTCAACTCATGAATTCCCTCCTCTGCAAAAGATTCCAACTGAGAGGAGTACTGTTGTTCGCAGAAGGACTGTTGTTGCAACTCCCACTGGTCTAGTTGTCTCTGCACCTACCCCGGCTTCTGCCAGACTAAAGGGGAAGGAAATTCAGAACTGTGATGAACCTATTACCGTGGAGGGTATAAATCTTCCTATGAGACCTTCTGTTTTCGAGATCGGGTCCAGCTCGAGAATTCCACCACTGACACAGACTCAGAGGAGGAACAGAAGTAGAAGGATTGCTAGAGAAGCCAGAGCTGCTGAAGTTGATTTCCTGGAAGAAATCCCAGAACTGCCCGAGTATACACCGCTGCCTGAATACATACCACTTTTGGGAGGAAGTAGGTTCCATCCCCTCTCCGCTGTAGAGGACGAGGAAAATGTCCACAAGATTGCTTCTGCATTGCCTCAGCACGCATATTACAATGACGGCCGTAAGAAAAGTGCTAGAATTACGCCATTTGCTCGACTGCAAACCGTGATAGAGAAGTTAGCAAATAAAGAAAAATGCCCTGTATCAGTGATTTTAAGAAGGATAGGGTGGGTGCCAGCCACATCCCGTCTTGGGCCGCGAGTACAACCTACTATCACTGCAGAAAAGCCGAATAAGAGAATGAAAGCTAGTCCACCTGTCGTTGTTTCAGGACTACAAATTAGGGAGGATACCACCTTCCAGCATTTGGCTGACAGACCATCCGGTCTTAGACCTTCTGCTGCTAGAAGGATGGTATGGCATCCCACTACCGGAGAATTAAGATTAAAACAACAACCTGAGAAGGAAAGTCTCGTCAGGAGACTTGAGTCCAAAGAAAGTGCTACCGCAATGAAGGGGACTCATAAGAAGGAAACCCGACAGTTATCGCATGACAACTGCAAGGATGTATAGAAAAGACCATTATAAGATGTTATGGAAAAGCTAAGAACTGATATTCAGTGATTAGCAAGAGAAAGAGAAGAAAAATTCGGAGATGAAGTCGACTCGTCAGAGTTCATGGATGATGAATATGCAGAAATTAACATGGTTGAAATACGAGCTTCGTCAGCTTCACGAGGTGCTCTGCGGCCGCGGAAGAGAGGAGCCAGAAGTGATGAGGATGCAGCTTCAAGAGAAAAATGATACGATCTCCCAAATGGCAAAGAGGATAGAAGAGATGGCTACAGCCCTAGCCACTCTCTAGAGTCAGGTTCAACCGCAAAGAGAAACACCCCCAGAAGTTATTCACATTGTAGATGGAGGAAAGGAGATTACATCCGTCAACGGGGATGATCAGTTAAAAAAAGATGCAATACAAAGCATGATTCCGGAAAAGGATATCAAGAGCATGGTGGAACAGCAGGTGCGAGAAGCCTTGGCACAATCAAAGAGCGGGACATCCATTCAGACGGGTAGGCCTTGCCCCGAAGAATTTGACAATGTCCAATATCCGAAAGGCTTCGTACCACCTCTGTTCAAGACCTTTGACGGAACCGGAAACCCTCGGCAGCATGTTGCGCATTTTCGTGCCAGTTGTTGCAATGCCGGCGGAAGTGATGCTTTACTCTTCAGACAATTTGTCAACAGCCTGTCAGGGATCGCCTTTGATTGGTATGCGGAATTACCGAACGGTTTGGTGAAGACATTTTCAGAATTAGAGAACCTCTTCATCAAGCGATTTGTCGGAGCTCGGCACCACATCACCATAGGTGATTTATTGGTAGAGAAGCGAAGCCGAACGAAACTTTGGTGGACTACATACTTCGATGGAGGAATCTAAGTATGAAGTGTGAGCCACGGCTACAAGAATAGCATGCGATCGGCATTTTACTTAAGAGCATTCATGGCCGATAGCACTTCTCCTCGAGGGATTTACTATTAAGACTTTCGAGAAGTTGTTAAGCAAGGCGGAAGCTTGCAAGAGGAGGCAAAGCAATTAAGTTTCACCGACAAAACATACAAACGAAGCCCGTGAAAACTTTTGAAAAGAAGTCCGGGATCGTCGCGACGATCGATAAAGGCAAGCGGCCAATACAAATACCGCCGGAACGGCCGCGGCAAATTCAACGAATTACCGGCAATCCCGACCCGGCTATCGGTCATCTCGACGGTATGAACAACCGCCTCGTCCACAACGTACGTTAAGGGAGCTTCTGAGCAGGGAGTATCCGTTCAAGAATGAAGCAGTGCCGAAAATGTTCCATAGTCTGATAAAGACTCCAGATTTCCAACTGCCAGAGCCTAAGAAACCTGAAGAAGTCGACAAGAAAGGTGATCCCAACTTTTGCCCTTACCACCGGATGCTTGGACATAAGATAGAAGATTGTATTACCTTCAAAAGTTGGCTCGACGACAATCTTCGAAAAGGGAACATAACGATCCCGAAGGAATACATGAAGGAACCACGAAAGGAGGTTCCGTCAATGTTATCTCGACGAATCTCATTGTTCGATAGATCCCCATGCGGCCGATGATGGATGGACTACCGCTTGGACAAAGTCTTCGAAGAAGATTTTGGATCGCATCCAAACCGCTTCGGTGCGAGCCTCAATTCAGAGTTCGAAACCTGTCAAGTTGGCACTATCACTTGCGATAGAAGTACCACCTCAACAAGAGATGATTGAAGAAAAGAAGAAAATTGATGAAGAAGAAAAGACCGAGGCTCTTAAGGCTAGGCTAGGGACTGCTTATCCTAGGATGGTTGTTTCCGATTCGGGGGAGAAATCCCTCGAACCTCTGACTCTGTATGATTATTTGCTCACTCCGGTGAGATCTTATAATGATAAGGGTTATGGCATTGGCTACGTTTTGACTGTTTCTAACGATTACATAACTAGCGACAACCAACCTAATCCGGACATCGATTCCGATATAAGTAACAATTCTTAAATCATACACAATCTCGACAATCACAATGACAAAAAAGACATCCACCAAGGAGGCTACAAGAGTTCAACAAGCAACGAATCTATTTGCGAGTTTCGAGGAGCTCCGATCACGATAGAGTTAGAGCCTTCGGACATGCGAAGCTAATCCGAGAAGAACTGTCATTCGATTCGGGAGGAGACCCAAGCAAACTCGATACTAGATTCGGAAGAAATTACGAAGTCAACTTAAGAAGTGGAAGAGTTCTACCTCCGAGAATGGGTCCAAAGGACAAAGGAAAGCAGGTGGTTTTTCAGGAAGAACCAACCCAGGTAGAAGAAATACCCATTCGGGAAGAAACCGAGACACATAAAAATAAAGTGGACTACAACGTGCTAGCCCATCTTAGGAAACTACCAACCAAACTGAGCATCTACGATGCTCTCATCTTATCAAATGAGATGAGAGAAGCTCTGATCAAGGCCTTGCTTGATCCAGAAATTTGCTTAGCTCAAATGACCGGAGATTCCTTAGATAAAGTTTGCTCGTTAAAGGAACAACGAGGTGTTACCTTCACGGACAATGACCTACTACTTGGGACAGCAGACCACAACCGATCGTTGTACATTTCAGTTACAATTGGGAAGTTTACACTCTCTAGAGTATTGGTGGATCCAGGAGCATCAATCAATATAATGAATCCTCGAACGCTAGAATACTTGGAAATTAATGCTCGCGAGGTCGAAGCGGACAGAATGTTATTAAGAGGATTCAACCAGAAAGGAGAAAGAGCCCTTGGATCAATAACACTGCTAATGAAGACCGGTGACTTAGCAAAGACAACCGCGAAATTTCACATAATTGATTCGAAACGTCATTCAACGCTCTCTCGGGCCGACCATAGATACATGAAAACTGGATGGTACCATCATCCCTACATCAGTGCATCAAATACTACGATGGAGGGGAACAGTGCATCAAAGGTGACTTACAACCATTCTCCGTACATGAAATTGGAATCCATAAAGATAAACTTTATTACGCACCTCCGAAGAAAACAATCTTCTCCAGAGATACCATAATGAATGAAGCAAAGGAAGTTCGGGATGACGTAGAACCTGAAGTTCTAGTCCAACAGTCACTCACCGCTCCCTTACATCGAGAAGATGAAGGTTTCTCCACAACTCGCATCCGAGGTCGAGGCCAGGGACGAGGTCGTGGCGGAGACGTTAGGACGATTGGACAGAGGAAACCGACCATCAATGTTGATTGGGAAGAGAGTTACGAAGAAGAGAAAGAAATCAAGCAAGAAGCAGTGACAATAAGTTGGAAGAAGCCGCAATTCAGGATCTCTCTTGAAGATGAAAAGAACAAGGAATATAAATAGATGTACGAGAAGATTAACCACTATGTACATACTATGACCCTGACCCCGATCCATTATAATAAGTGTACGGCTTATTTTTAGGTTATGTGTTTTATTTTAGAAAAAGGGGGTCCCCTACAGAAATTGTCGGCAGATTTTTTTTTAATTTAATTTAAATAAATAATTTGAAAAGTAGTATTTAATTTTGAAAATAGTTTTAAGATATGAAATCAAGCCGACCTCACATCCCAGATAGTTTATATAAACGAGCACCGCATCACAAACCGTGTATCTATCCCGAAGAATAGACACCTTTGTTTGGTGATGGGGCTCGATTAAATAAACTAGAAGATTTGTGACATCCGTTTGGTCCGCGAACCAATTTTATAAGTCGACAAATTCCCTGCTTAATATAAATGAATTAAACGGGGTTTATATTACACTGGTTCTTAAAATTCCTATAAGAGCAAGCCCACTATAGTTAATTACATCTTAAGTGACGGGAACAACTTAAGAAAACTCTCGATAATAATCGGTAGTTACGCTCTCAAGAATCTCAAAGTTTAAGTTTTCAAGGGATTGAATTTTGAAATTTCAATAGGGAATGGATCAATTTTGGAACATTTTGTTTTGGGAATTCAAAGGAAGAAAGGTAGGAGAAATTACAGATTCAAAGCGAACTTCGGTAATTTCCTGACTATCCTATTGTTTGGCTTGAATTTAGGAAAGTCCTAATATTCATTTAATGTTTTGATCTTGCCAATCTTAATTAATTAGGACTTATATTCGTATGACATGACCATACAAATAGCCTGGAAGATGTGAGGGTTTATGTCGTACCAAACGACTACCTTGGAGTCCGAAGTCTGGTTAGGGCATAATTTACAATGCAAATGCCTAACAAAAGGTTGAGGATTTATGTTGCACTAGGCAAACTACCTCGAAATCCTATGGCTTGGTTATTTAGTTCTGAGAAAGTTTCTGTCGAAGTAGACTCGGAGTTTTGTTGATGATGATGGCCGTGCTGCCCACCATGCTCCGAGCTCCTTGTTGTTGCAGAGGGTTTAGTTTTAGAATATTGTAATCAAAAGCGAAGAGAAGAGTTTGGTTTTAGAAATCTTAAAGTCCAAGTGTTTTTTTTTAATTAAAACAAATCTTAAAGTTGATTATAACATCACCGGTTAAGATCCCACAGTTCCATCCTTCCGGCATCGTTCTTTTTATCGGATTCACTTTGTCCAGATGAATTTGCTAAACTCAACTAAATGAGTTCCACACTTTCATTTAGACCGTGGGAAATCCAGTTAGCAACACGTAGGTTACATCATCCGAGGTATTCCCGATCATCCAACAAGACATTTTAATTTAGTTATAATTGTAGTTTTGTTGTTTTGTTTGTGATTAAATTTTGAGTGGTTTTATATTTTGAAATGTTGTGGCGGTGAATTTTATCTTGAAATGACTTTTAATTTAGTTTTGGTTTTGGTTTTAGGGACTATCCTAATGGTGTGGATTTTCATGCAACAGTTGTTTATCATGCAAGAAAAGTAAGTGCATTTGCAATAAAGAAAATTGTAAGAAGGTAAATTGCAATAAAATAAAAGCGCACCTCGAGGGTCTTCCCGTCATCCCAGGCTGCACTTAAACACAATTTAGAATATTTAAGCATTTAAAACAAGTTCCTAGGTAAAGCTAAGGGAAGGGTTATGGTTTTCTACCAAGTTCCTAATCCTATAGCTAGTCATCTCCTATGACGTCTGGGTTCTTGTGTTTTGGTTTGAGGACGATTTTTCATCGAAGAACAATTAAGTTCAATTTTTCTTATAAACATCCTATCGTGCGAGGAAGTGCTTAAGACGAATCTTAAACATCTTTTCAATACTTTTAGAATTATTTTAAGTCCAAGAGAATTTAATTATACAATGAATTTATCATCCAAGAGTTCAAGTTTTGTTATCTTGCTCAGTGAACTAGAACATTTGAATATCCTATGAGTGAAGTGACACTTCACTTAACACTTCATTTAGGAGTTATGACAACAAGAGCTTTTGTGGGCAAATCGATGTTCAATTGATTTGTAATTCAATTTAATTTCAATTAATGGGTTTACGTTTGGAATAGGGTTCAAGTTGTTTTAGATTTATTTTTGAATTCTTTATGTCTTAAGTGATGTTATATTTAATTCAATTTAATTTAATTTAATTTAATTTAATTTGGTTTGGTTTAGTTTTAATTTTTAATTTAATTTTATTTATTTAGTTTAATTTTAATTTTATTTTAACTTGATTTTATTTACTATTTTTATTGTTTAATTTAATTTAATTTAATATGTTTTAATTAAATTTAATTTAATGTGATTTAATTTAATTTAATTTAATTTAATATAATTTAATTCAATTTCATTTTAATTTTAATCTAATTTAAATTTTAATTTAATTTTATTATTTTTCTTTTAATTTTAATTTAATATATATTTTTTTATGTTTTAGGGATGATTTAAATTTAATTGTTAAAGTATTAATTTAATTGAAATTTTGGAAGGATTTAATTTAAATGTTCTAACTTTAATTTAATTTAATGATTAAGCTTTTTAACATTTTAAACCTTAAGTTTAGATTATCATTTTAATTAGGAATTAAATGTTATTGTGGTGATTAATTTAGGGATTTTTAAATTAAAGAATAAATCTCTTCCTAATAATATCCCTATTTTAATAATTCCAATTTTTCATTATTCTCCCAAATTTAGTTAATTATTTAATTAAGGTTTATTTTGATTACTTTCAAATTGTTTGGTAGGTTTCTACCCTTTAAATACCTAAGTTTCAAACATCCAAAATCAACTTAGTATCAAATATTTTACTCACCCTTTCAATTAAACCTAAAATTTTTAATTATAGGTTAAAATTTTAATTACCATTTTTCCCTTTATGCTTACTAATTCCATAACTCACTAAATTGAGCTTAAATGAATTTGAAATTTTTATGTAACTTCACTCATATGTCAATCAAGACATTAGAGGAGACAATGTGATTTTTCTTTATTTAATTTATTTATATAATTATTTTTGGTGGAAAATAAGAATTTTCAAGGAAAATTTAATAACATGACAAAGGGAAGGTTTCTGTCCTTAAGAAAATTATGGGATATTCCTAATGACCAGAGGACCACTTGGACCAATTTTGGTGATTTTTTGAATTATATTTTTTTTATTATAATTATTTTAAATTTTGGAGTATTAATTAATTTAAAAATAAAATAAAGGTTTAAAAATGAATTTTATGTTTTTCAAAAATCTCTCTAATATCAAGAAAACCAAAGAACCAATTTTTATAATTTTCTGATTTTTCTTTGATTTATTAGAATTATTTTAGTGGAAATGCTAGAAAATACATTTTTTTTAATTTTAAAACTACCTTAGTGCTTTAAAATTTAATATCTCATCATAAACACTTAAGAAAAATATGGGGTTTGTTCCTAAGTGATTAAAATTCAAAATGTGACATTTTGGTAAATTTTATTATTTTTGTGATTTTTATTATTTTTTAATTATTAAAAATATTAAAATATTGTAAAAAATCAACTTTTTTGGAAAATTATAATTTTAATTTTCTTAAATTCCCCTGATATCAAAGAGGCTCCAAAACTAATTTGGTGAATTTTTGAAAAGGATTTTGAAAGTTATGAATTTTTGAAGTTTAATTTTGACTAAATGGCTTAATCAACCAATTTGATAGGGCTAACCAAGTCCAATTGACTTCAAACTTTTATGGTGGGATCCTCTGATCCTAAAGGTTATGGAGAATTGATTTCATGTCAATTTGATGTATGATTAGCTCTAATTAATTAAAGTTTCATTTTGGGTATTTAAGCCAATTAGGGTTATTACAAGTGAGTTAACTCCAAAAATTATTTTTCCTAGGGTCCTCTAATCATAAGAAACATCACCAAATTTTCCTAGAATTTATTTCACAATATGCTAATTTTTGGAATTAAAATACTAAGAATAGTGACCTAGAATTGAAAAATCATTAACTCTTCAAAGGGGTGGCCTCTAACTTTGGAAAATTCAGGGAATGTTCCCAAATTCAGAGGCTTCAAAAGCCCTATGGTCTCATGCCATGGTGAATTGTATACATGCATGGAGAATTGAAATAGTGCAGAGAGTAAATAAATAATTAAAAATAAAATACTTGATAAAATTACATGATTTCTTTTCCACATTATTCTCCTCTATTCACTGAGCAAGAGGGTATTTTTATTTTATTTTTCTGATTTTCCTACACAAAGTTATGCATTTTTGAAGTTCTGGGTATTTAATAAATAAGAAAAATCCTATTTTCCTACTTATGTGACGCGGTGCCAGCTCAACCTCGGCAGCTCCGAACGCACACGCGTCGTCTCCTGATTCGGCGCCGCCTTCCTACTCAGCGCCATGCGGCCCGCGGTTAACGTGTCACCTCCTAGTCCGACGCCATCTGAGCCGTCCGTCCGCGCGTGTATTGAATGAACGGCATCCGTTCATCGTCCCCAAGCCTCCTAGGCCGAGAACCGTCCATCTTCTAGGCGTAAGATCTCACTCGATACTTGACCAAATTAAACATTCTTATGCTCTATGGATTCTTCTCGAGAAGACGAACACATCCATACGGTTTATGTGGCATGAAATTGACTCAATAAAAATGGAGAATGTTCAGAAGCTCGGGAAGAAGAGTGAGACCATACCTTCGCTCAGAGAAATGTGGCTTCGATCTGAGGGTTGTGTCACCTTTGATTGGGTCCAAGCAAGCTCCAGATGAAGTCTCCTGGCCTGGTGAATTGTCCAGGTATGATTTTGACCAAGCCCGATTTCAACCTTTGGAGTCTGGAACAGATGGGTGGCCTGGAGAGGGGGCTTTCACTGGGGAGCTCCTTCTCTTGGTCTTGTGCAGGTGTGGGTGAGTTTTATTTGACTTTGGTGGAGGATTTGGGAGTGTCCTGTTCCGACATTAGAATTGAGCTCCAAAATTGAGCTCAATTAGTGGGGATTAGGGCAAGAGAATAGTGGGGATCAAATGCTCTAAGTGTGGGGGAGATTCTGGAGTGATTTTGGCAGAGTTTCCTTAAGGCTAGTTCAGCACCTCTTCCATGGCCGAGAGAGGTGGGGTTCAAATAGGAGAGGCTGGAGGGCCTCCCAAGGGGAGTTAGGGACTGGGATCAGCTGCTCTTGGCAAGAGAAGAACAGCTGCAATGGCCACTGGGCATGGGGCAGCTCAGCAAGGGAGAATTTCAATGTTGGCTCACATGTGAGCTCTTGGGTGTGGTGTTTTCCGGCGATCCAGGTGGCTGGCCGGCAGACATGGGTCACCCTCAGGTTCAGGTGGGTCAGGGCTGGGGTTTAGTGTAGGCAATTGGGCTTTCCCATGTGTCAATAGCTTGGATTAAGATGGCATGGGGGAAGGCCAATTTTTGGCTTGATTTGGTCAAGTCCACCTTTTGGGCTTGGTTCACCCTTCAAGGTGGCTTTGGGTGTTGTGAGGAGTCAAAGGAATCAGCTGGTTTGACATGGAGAAGTCCTTATCCAAATATAATTGGATTAAATTTGGGTTAAGGGGAATCATGGTTAAGGCTAATGACTTTACGAGATTAAGGAAAGAATCTCCTCCTTTTGCCCAAAATGGCATGGTGACATGCAAAGAGGCTCTCATGGCTTCCATGTGGCTCATGCATGGCTTCATGGCTCATCTTTGGCTTGGGAAAAGTTAAGTCAATTTCATGAAAAAGAGTTTTGTGAATTTTGGCATTTTAATTGGAATTGGCATATGGCTGGATTTGGATTTATTTTATCATGGATTTAGAACTTAGGAGATGGCTTTATCAAATGGATGGTGATAGAGGATTGTCATGTGGGCTTTGGGCCTTTTGAAATTATTTTTGATGGGCTTTTAGGAAGTCTAAGGGGATGGGCCTTTAGGTTAAAGAATAAATTCATGGATGGGAATTTTGTAGAAGTTTGGGCCAAATAATTGTTGGGTTTGGTTTAGGGATATGTCATGAGTAATTTGAAATGAGTTTGGAGTGATTTGGGTTTGAATGGGGTTGGATTTGGGCCTCTTTGGTAAATGGGCCAATGTAGGTCAAATTGGGCTAACTTGGGCCAATGTTGGGCTAGGGTTGAAATTGATGTAAAATTAATGTTGTGAAATGTTTATGGGAGTGTTTCAAAGAGGTTTTAACTTTCGTTGGGTTTTGATTTTGGGGTTTGGGCTTATTTGGGTTAGGTTAGGGTTTAGGTCAAAATTGGGTCTTTTAGCTTTGGGTTGAATTTGAGTGGGATTTGGGTCTAAATTTTGGGCAAATCATGGTAGTGTTTTGTTTGTGTGGATGTTAGGGAAGTTTTAGAAAAGGTTTGGGGTTCATTGGAGTTGAATTGGGTTAGTTTGGGTTAAGTTTGAGTCATGGGTCCAAATTGGGCTTTAAGGTCAAAAGTGAAATTGGATTCAAATGCCAATCAAATTTGGCTTAGATATGGTCTAGATTGGTGTTTGGGATGTTGAATTGAAGTTTAGAATTGAATTGGACCAGAATTTGGGTCAATTTGGTAGGTTTAGTTTGACATTGAGTTCACTTTGGGTTAAAATGGGTCAAATTAAAGATTTTGACAAAAGTGGAGTAAATTGACAAAATTGGCCCATGGTGTAGTTGGACAAAATGAAATTGGGAATATTTGAGATTTGCTGGAATTTTCTAGGAATTGTCTGAATTTTTGGATTTTTGGGTCAAGAGGGGCATTTTGGGTATTTGGAGGGTATTGGGAGGTATTTTTGGAATTTTTGGTATTTTTGGCTATGAATGATCAATTTGAGTAATGTGAGAATGTTTGGGATTGGTTTTGAGGAATTTTGGGTATTTGGAGATTTTTGAAAAATTTGGGTAATTTCAAGGGTTTTGGGTAGGCTAGGCGGGTGTAGGGTCCCGGGGGTCCAAAATTGAAAATTTAGAATATTGAAAATTTAGAAAATTGAAGATTGGGTAAATATAAGTGGAATGAAATCATTTTGGTTGAGCCATGAAGCCATATCAGACCCACATGAGCCATGAAGGGACTCATTTGAGGCATTCACTATGTTGTTCCTAACCCTCTCAGCCAAGGGCGTAGGGGTTAAGGACCATCCATGTGAATCATCTCCATGAGTCAGGAGGTCAGGTTGGGTATGGGTGTGGTTTTAGGAGGTGTGTGAAAGTGTAGTGTATAAGTGTAGTGTGTGTGTAAGTCAGCCCTTCACCAGACCAGGCCACCCAGGGCAGTCCTAAGGCTAGATCCTAAGTACTAAAGAGGGAAGAGAAGACCACATTAAAAATGAGGTCAACAATAAGATCGAGGGTATGGTGGTCAAAGAGGTACGTAGCAGCAGTGCAAAGCCCATCAAATTTTACCGTGGTGCTCCTTCCTACAAAATTGAAGACAATGTACAATTTGAAGATGTCACTTCTTCCGAATTATTGGAATTGCCTTTTGAGTGGTACTCCCCCTGTGTTCAAAATTTAATTCAGCGTGGTTTCTTACCTCGACAATGGACAAAAGGTCAATCACAACATTTTGAAAAATTATGGAATAACTCCGGCCGTCCACCCAATTCAAAGCATGGTCTCGGATTCGGCACAGTAGGATCAGTTGACGATACTGAATTTTGCTTGATTGACACTTGCGAGTCTAACGAAAACTGCATGGAAACTACAAAAGAACTTGAAGATTTACAAATTGGAAACGCTCCACCAGAATTCGAAGAAGAGATCAAATCTACAATAGATGAGTTAACGGAAGTTAACTTAGGTACTAGCGAAGAGCCTAGACCTACCTTTGTTAGCTCCTTACTCAATAAAGAAGACTCCGAAGAAATAATCAAGTTATTAATGGAATTTAAAGACTGTTTTGCTTGGAGCTACGATGAGATGCCGGGATTAGCTCCGCAGGTTGCGATCCATAAGCTAGTAGTGGATCCTACTTTTGTTCCAGTCAGACAAGGTTCCAAAAGAATGCGTTTAGAAATTGAACAACAAGTCATAGCTGAAGTTAAAAAGCTAATAGACGCCAAATTTGTCCGTGAAGAACAATACCCGACTTGGTTAGCCAATGTGGTACCAGTCAGGAAGAAGAATGGTCGGATCGAATTTGTGTGGATTTCGGAGATTTAAACAAGGCATGCCCAAAAGATGAATTCCCTCTACCGATCCTGCAATTAATGATCGACATTGCTTCAACACATGAAATATTCTCATTCATGGATGGATCTTCAGGATACAACCAGATAAAAATGGCTCCAGAAGATGAAAAACTTACAGCATTCAGAATGCCGATCGGAGTATATTGCTACACAGTAATGCCATTCGAACTGAAGAACGCAAGAGCAACCTACTAGAAAGCGATGACAAGAATTTTTGATGATCTCATCCACAATCAAGTCGAATGCTACATGGATGATGTGGTCATCAAAAGCGAAGTAAAGGAAAACCACCTGTATGATTTGAGAATTATTTTCGAACGATTAAGACAATTTAACCATAAGATGAATCCCTTAAAATGTGCCTTCGGCGTCACCTCCAGGAAGTTCTTAGGATTCGTTGTCCGACATCGTGGAATTGAAATCGACCCGGAAAAGATTAAAGCTATCTTAGAAATGCCACCTCCCAAAACCTTAAAACAACTACGATCTTTTCAAGGGAAGTTGGCATATCTTCGACGCTTTATCTCGAACTTGTCAGGTAGGTGTCAGCCTTTCTCGACATTAGTTAAAAAGGACGCCAAATTTATTTGGGAAGAGAAATGCTAGAGGGCCTTCGAGGACATTAAACAATATTTAATGACACCTCCTATCTTAGCAGCCCCAGTCTCAGGTATACCGTTGATACTTTATACCACGGCTTTAGATGACTCTCTCGGAGCCCTGTTAGCCCAGGTCAATGATGAGGGTAAAGAAAATGCTCTTTACTACCTAAGCCGTCGTTTACCTCCGACGGAAATAAAGTATCCCACAATTGAAAAGCACTGTTTGGCCCTGATCTTCGCCACTCAAAAGCTCAGGCACTACATGCTTTCTCATAAGGTTAACCTGATCTCGAAATTTAATCCATTGCAATACTTGATGACCCATCCAATGCTTTCTGGCAGACTTGCCAGGTGTTCATTGATATTATTACAATTCGATATAACTTTCATGCCTCTTCGTGCCGTAAAGGGACAAATCCTAGCAGACTTCCTCGCAGCACACCCTCTGCCAGCAGAATCTCCTCTCAATGAAGACTTGCCAGATGAACAAATAATGATCGACGTTGGAAATTATATTTTGACAGAGCATCTTCAGCACACAAAGACGAAGAATAGGAAGTGATAGTGCCCGGTAAGGCAGGAATCAGACTAATTTTTATAACACCAAAGCGGGGGATGTTAAGATACTCCTACCACTTAATAGAGCCGTGTACAAACAACGAAGAAGAATACGAGGCTCTCGTAACAGGACTGGAATTAGCTATTCAAATGGGGATAACTAACATCAACATCTACGGGGATTCGCAGTTAATCATTCAACAGATCGTCGGACAGTACAGAATTTTAAAGCTAAGACTCGAGCAATACTTCCAGTATGCCATACAGTTGTTGGAACAGATTTTGAATGTGACGATCTACAAAATTCCTAGAAAAAAAAACGCTTTAGTAGATGCGTTAGCCCGCCTCACAAAAGAATTTGTCTGCTTGCAAGATGAATCAGTGGAAGTGTCAGTTCACGGACGTCAGGTCCTATCACAGCTCGACATAGACACAATAAAAAAATCAGAAAAAGAAGAAGAATCGATTGCGACGAGTGACGAAAAACACGGAAGATTGGCGACGACCATTAATGGACTACCCGCAAATAGGAAAACTACCGGACCATAGGTCGTTAGCTCATCGGATCAAGAAAAGAACTGCGTCCTACGCATTCATAAACAACACGTTATACAGAAGGTCTTTCGATCAAATGTGGCTAAGGTGCCTAAGCAGGCCCGAGGCCCGTGAAATTGTTAAAGAGGTGCATTCAGGACTTTGTGGCGCTCACCAGTCGGGTCCGAAGATGAAAATTAAAATTAAAAGACTAGTGTACTACTGGCCCTCGATGATGACCGACTGCATGAAAATCGCCAAGAGCTGTCACAAATGCCAAGTGCACGGAGTGGTTCTACACCAACCTCCAAATGTGCTACATCCGACAATTGCGTCGTGGCCATTTGAATGTTGGGGCACGGATATAGTGGGTCCAATAGAACCACCATCTTCAAAAGGACATCGCTTCATTCTTGCGGCTACAGATTACTTTTCCAAGTGGGCAGAGGCAGTTCCACTCAGAGAAGTGAAAGCACACCACGTGCTACAATTTTTCAATAACTAAGTTGTTTACCATTTTGGAGTACCGCGCAGGATCATCTCAGATAATGGGTCAGCATTCAGAAGCACGCAAATCAACAATTTTGTCAGGAGACACGGAATCGACTGGCGGTATTCAACAATTTACTATCCAAGAGCAAACGACACCGTTGAAGCTTTTAATAAAACTCTCGTTCAAATTTTAAAGAAAACTTTGGACTATAATAAGAGAAATTGGCACGAGAAGTTATTAGAAGCCTTATGGGCCTAACGGACAACCTTCAAAACTCCTACCCAAGCTACACCTTACGCTCGAGTGTATGGGTCCGAGGCAGTGTTACCCTTAGAGGTCCAGCTTCCATCACTCAGAATCACAGATGCAAACAAAATCACGACAGAAGAGAATGCCAAATTACGACTAGAGGAATTGGAAAGCCTGGAAGGGAAAAGACTTGCAGCGCAACAGAATTTAGAACTATACCAAGCTAAGATGGTTCAAGCTCATGAAAGACTCGTCTGCCCAAGAACTTTCAAAGTTGGTGACTTAGTTCTCATTCTCAAGAGACATATCCTTGCACACCGCAAGATAGGAGGAAAATTTGAACCCACTTGGGAAGGGCCTTTTGTGGTTGAGGCAGTCTACTCAGGAGGCTCCTACCAGCTAGTGAATTGCCAAGGAGAACGACATATGCTTCCGATCAACGGACGATACTTGAAGAAGTATTACGCTACCTGATGTTTCGATGGAATGAATTCTTCATTCCTAGAAGCATGGGCGAAGTAATTACTTATGACTAGGTCCGAACCCAAAAATAATAAAAAATGTGCTAAAATAAATAAAATCCTGATAATAAAGTTTTCCTTGTTCTCTCTTCCAAATCAAAATCTTTTTCCCAATCTTTTCCTACTTCATTCCTGTTGAATTTAAAAATACAAAAGGAATAATAAAAATAGGAAAAAAGAAAACTCTGTCTCCAATAAACATTTTCTTAATGTTCTTGTTCTTAGTACAGCCCCTGATCCTTTTCCTTGTCTTTTCGCAGGGAAATGTCGAACGTGCGGTTGGTCCTGAACTTTAGAAATGGCGTAAGCCTTGCACTCGATGAAAAGAGGGTGAAAGATGGAGCGATAATAGAGATTGACTCGGACTTCGCACCGGCGGGGCTGCAATACGAGGAAGGTGACCGGGTCCCGAGTTCACCGCGAGGAACTGCCCGGTCGGACGAGTAATGCGAGTGGGTGGCCCAAGCCACCAACCCAGCAGCAAGAAGAGGAAAACAAACACTGAGGAGGACAAGAGAATCAAGTCTATAGTCGCTACAGTAGAGGGCAGGCTTGTCAGCGCCGCACCCACAAAGATTCAGGAAGTACGAAGAGCTACTCTCACAGCAACTCAGCGAAGAAATAAAATCGCGGTATTCGCAAGATGTTAACTAAACTAGCAGCGGACCAGCGCGACGAGGCAGTCGCTACTACCAGTGCATATACTTCATGGATACCGGTTCTCCAGGAACCTGAAGAAAGGAGGCCAGCTCCGAGGATAACAGAATAGACCAGAGAAATCTTAAGAAGATCAGAAGAAGGAAGGCTACCACGCCACCAGATAAAGCCACCGCATGTACATGACCTTGTTGCAGAAGCAACCCCGGAGGATGTCCCGACGGAGACCATCCCCGAGGAGCCGAGGTATGCAGGAGAACGCGAAGGGATTGAGCCATATATCCCATAGTATGTCACCAGGCCTCGCCATTTGCAGATTATTCCAGAATATGAGCTAGAAAGAATGCAGAATGTCGAGAAGCAAACTTTTGAATACTTCGAGAGAATTAGAGGCAGGAGGACCAATATACTAGAAGGCCTCGAGCTACAAACAAAAGTGTTCTCAGAATACGAACAACAACAAATTGTGGACTGCATCCAGGATTTGAAAAGAATGGGTCGAGCAGGCCGCCTAAGAGAAAACACCTACTCGAAACCCCGGAGATGGATGCCAGGGAAAAGGAGAGTTACAATACAATGTGGATGTTGCTACAACTTCGCAGAAGACAGAAAGGGAAACCCACCGGGGATACTCCGTCATGGCAAGGTAGATCCAATGCCATTAGTCATCAAAAGGATGGTAAAGAGAATGATAACATGGAGGGTACTGCGACGGATTGCATACCCAACGGTTGCATCATTAACATTTACAAGAAGGGTGACTGCATACCCCCGCACATAGATCACCACGACTTTGTCGGACCTTTCAACACGCTTTCTTTTCGAACAAGTGTAATATCATGTTCGGATCTGACCTCCGGATAGCAGGCCCAGGTGAGTTCCGAGGGCCAGTAAGGATACCATTACCGGTAGGTTCCGTCATGATACTAAAGGGCAACGGGGCAGATGTCTCTAAACATTGCATACGAGGAGTACCAATGAAGCGGATCTCAGTTACTTTCAGAAGGATGGATGACGAGAAAGCACCTTACCACTTCCGGACGGACCCGTAGCTAGAGAGCCTCCGCCTTACGAGCTCGTGAGTTACATGGAAAATATCACACCTCCAACGTACATCCATACGACATTCTTGCTAAGGATGGCTTGGAAGGTGATGTTATTGACCATGTACCTCACTATTCAGACATGGATTTTTGACAGATGCCTTTTTGGATGGATCAACAAAGATCATACATAGTCCGTTTTGAGTCTACATGGATTGTATGAGATGTATTCCATATCGAGTTGTATGATGTATCTTCAACATGATTGGAATGAAAGTGACCATGTCACATTTTTGGCCTTCACCTCTTTTGTGCAAGTTGACCAGGAAACGCCATTAAAGTTAAATGAACTTCGAACGAAGAACAGAAAAGAAACAAAAAGAATAAAAGAAAACTTTCCTTAAAAATCTAAAAAAAAACATGATCAACGCCAAATTCACATGAACATTAAATGAACGATAAAGCAAATTTGAATCGTTAAAGGAAAAACAAAATAAACACAAATTTTAAATCAAATCTCAATCAAATTCAAATTCAACCTTCCAAATTTTAAATCAAATCTCAATCAAATTCAAATTCAACCTTCCAGATTTTAAATCAAATCTCAATCAAATTCAAATTCAACCTTCCAGATCTCAAATCAAATCTCAATCAAATTCAAACTCAACCTTCCAAATCTGAAATCCAATCCGTTCTACTCTCTCCTTGTACGGGATGGAAGCGGTCGATTCCATTGACACGGAGCCACTAGGTTTTCGATTCGGATCTGATGGCGAGGAATTGTATCCAATCCAAACCAACAACTTTCGATCAACTCTTTTGAATGGGATATGTAGCATCTACATATTCCCTCCTAATCTGTTTCTTTCCACAAAAATCTTTTACAACTTTCATGAAATTCTCGAAACACCAAAATTCCACACTTTTCAAATCAACACTACAAATCTTTGCAAAATCAAATAAATCAAAATCAAATTCTTGGGGTTGAGGATTTTACATCCGATACTGCATTGCTTTAGGTTCTTTCCCTACCGCAATGAAATACATCAAAATCAAATTCTTGGGGTTGAGGATTTTACATCCGATACTGCATTGCTTTAGGTTCTTTCCCTTTCGCAATGAAATACATCAAAATCAAATTCTTGGGGTTGAGGATTTTACATCCGATACTGCATTGCTTTAGGTTCTTTCTCTATCGTAATGAAATACATCAAAATCAAATTCTTGGGGTTGAGGATTTTACATCCGATACTGCATTGCTTTAGGTTCTTTCCCCATCGCAATGAAATACATCAAAATCAAATTCTTGGGGTTGAGGATTTTACATCTGATACTGCATTGCTTTAGGTTCTTTCCCCATCGCAATGAAATACATCAAAATCAAATTCTTCGGGTTGAGGATTTTACATCCGATACTGCATTGCTTTAGGTTCTTTCCCTATCGCAATGAAATACATCAAAATCAAATTCTTGGGGTTGAGGATTTTACATCTGATACTGCATTGGTTTAGGTTATTTCCCTATCGTAATGAAATACATCAAAATCAAATTCTTGGGGTTGAGGATTTTACATCTGATACTGCATTGCTTTAGGTTATTTCCCTATCGCAATGAAATATATCAAAATCAAACTTTTGAGGTTAAGGATTTTACATCCAATACCGCATTGCTTTGGTTTCTCTCCCTATTGAAATGAAGCACACCAAATCAAGCTGTTGAAGTTAAGGATTTTACATCCAATACCGCACTGCTCTGAGTTCTTCCCTCATTGTAATGGTTCAATCCAATCAATTCAATTTTTTTTTAGGATGAAGATGTTACATCTAAAACCACAAAATTCCAATTTTCATTTCAAGTTCAAATCCCTTTAAATTAATTTTAACAAAACTTCAATCTAAATTGAAACTCAAACTAAAATCTGAGCTCACACATCAAAACTTAAACTGAAACAAAATAAAATCTAAGTCGAAATTCCTCCAGATCATGTGATTTGGGATTCACCTTCTTCCCTTTCCCTAGTGAGAGTTCAGGAATCTCCAGTCTCAGAGATATACTTGACACTCCCTAGCGGAAATTCTTCTACTTTGTCCTAAGTTTGTCACTTGGACATCTGTGTTGGTTTGTTGATCTTTTCGGACAACGCCAATATGCGCGGTGTGCTTGGATAGCACACCACACCTATTGGGGATCCATTTGTTGACCTCATTTTTTATGAGGTCTTCTCTTCCTTTTTTAGTACTTAGGATCTAGCCTTAGGCTTTTCCTTTGACTATCCTAGAGGATTAGAATTAGGGACCCACCACTTAGAAATTCAAACCACTTCTTAACTCCCTACAAACTCCACAAACTTGATTGTAGACCCCTAATCACCTGGAGGGTCGAGATCAAATGTGGAAGTTTAAAGGATGAGTTCCTATGGGACTCTTTAGCCTTAGGGACCGCCTCGGGTGGCCTCAGTCGCAGTGAGGGCCGACTTACACACACACTACACTTATACACTACACTTTCACACACCTCCTAAAACCACACCCATACCCAACTTGACCTCCTGACTCATGAAGGAGATTCACATGGATGGTCCTTAACCCCTATGCCCTTGGCTAAGAGGGTTAGGAACAACATAGTGAATGCCTCAAATAAGTCCCTTCATGGCTCATGTGGGCTTGATATGGCTTCATGGATCAACCAAAATGATTTCATTCCACTAACATTTACCTAATCTTCAATTTTCTAAATTTTCAATTTTTGAACCCCGGGACCCCAGACCCGCCTAGCCTACACAAAACCCTTGAAATTACCCAAATTTTCCAAAATTCTCCAAAATCATCCAAATTCCTCAAAATCAATCTCAAAAATTCTCCCACCACTCAAATTAACCATTTTTACCCAAAATACTCAAAATTCCAAAAAATACCCCAATACCCTCCAAATTACCAAAATGCCCCTCTTGACCCAAAAATCCAAAAAATCAGAAAATTCCCAGAAAATTCCAGAGAATCTCAAATATTCCTAATTTCATTTTGTCCAACTACACCATGAGCTAATTTTGTCAATTTACCCCACTTTTGTCAAAATTCCCAATTTGACCCATTTTAACCCAAAGTGAAATCAGTTCAAACCCAAATCACTCCAAACTTGTTTCAAATCAATCATGACACATCCTTAGACAGAACTCAACATTTATTTGGCATGGCCCATTGCAAATTTTTCTATTCAAAAGCCCATTTTCAAACCTAAAGGCCCACTTCCTTAAACCACTTTAAAAGCCCACCCAAGACCATTTCAAAACCCCAAGTTTTCAATCCAAAGCCCACATGACATTTCTCCATATCATCGATTTAATCAAAATCACCCCTAAGTTTCAAAATCATCATTAAACCATTCGAAATCAAGCTTCATGAAAATTCTCCACCAATATACAAAAATTCCTAAATTCTACTTCCATGAAATTGACCAAGCTTTATCCTAAGCCATAGGCAAGCCATGAAGCCATTATTAAGCCACATGCAAGCCATGTGAATTATTTACATGTGACCTTACTACATTGGGAAAAAGGAGGTAGTCCTTTAAGCACTTCCTAAAAGCCATTAACCTTACTTATGATTCCCCTTAACCCAAATATAATCCAAATATTCTTGGATGGAGAATTCTCCACTTAAGGCCAGTCGACCTAACTGATTCACCCAGCCTAAAACCAGGTCTTGGGGAGGTGAACCAAACCCAAAATCATGGGTTGACCAATTTAAACCCAAAATGAGACTCTCCCAATTCCATTTCAATCTAGCCCCATTACACATGTCAAACTCCAATTGACTGCACCATTGCCAACCCCTGACCCCACTGGTCAAGATGGTAACCAGTGCCTGGCCGGCCGGCCACCAGGCCGCCGGAAAACACCATGGCAGAAAGCTCACATGTGAGCCAACATTAAAATTCCCCCTTGCTGAAGTGTCCCTGCCCAATTGAACAGCATGGCTGTTCTTCTCTTCGATGGAGCAGCTGATCCCAAGCCTTAAACCCCCCTGGGAGGCCCTTCACCCTCTCCTATTTAAACCTCACCTCTCTCGGCCATGAGGAGGTTCTGAACCAACCTTAAGGAAACTCTGCCAAAATCACTCCAGACTCTCCCCCACACCTAGAGCATTTTATCCCCACTGTTTTCTTGCCCTAATCCCCACTAATTGAGCTCAATTTTGGAGCTCAATTCTCAGTCCAAAACAGGACACTCCCAAATCCTCCACCAAAGTCAAATTAAACTCACCCACACTTGTACAAGAACAAGAGAAGGAGCTCCCCAGTGAAAGCCCCCTCTCCAGGCCACCCATCTGTTCCAGACTCCAAAGGTTGAAATCGGGCTTGGTCAAAATCATACTTCGACAATTCAACAGGTCAAGGGACTTCATCTGAAGCTTGCTTGGACCCAAGCTAAGGTATGAGCTAACTCTTTATCTCGAGCCTCTGGAGATTGCCTATTTCAAATGCTTTAATTTCAATGCATGATCACCGTATAGATGTGTTCGTCTCTTCAAGATGAATCCATAGAGCACAAGAACACCAAAATCCATTAAGTATTGAGTGAGATATTAAGGATTTAGTGTGGACAGTTCTCGGGTTAGGAGGCTTGGGGACGATGAACGGATGTCATCCATTTGATACACGCACGGGTGGACGATCCAGATTTACTCGTATGAGGAGACGGAACGATGCAGCGGGCCCCTGGAGCGCTAAGTTGGATTGCGGCGTCGAACCAGAAAGCGTCGCGTGGCTGTTCGGAGATGCTAAGGTTGACACGGCGCCTATTCAGATAAATAGAAAAATTAGGGATTTTCTTATTTATTAAATACCCAGAACTTCAAAAATCCATAACTTTGTGTAGAAAAATCATAAAACTAAAATAAAAATACCCTCTTGCTCAGTGAACAGAGGAGAATAATGTGGAAAAGAAATCATGTAATTTCATTAAGTAATTTATTTTTAATGTTTTATTTACTCTCTGCATTTTTTTAATTCTCCAAGCATATAGGAAATTCACCATGGCATGAGACTATAGGGCTTTTGAAGCCTCTGAACTTGGGAACATTCCCTGAATTTTCCATGGTCAGAAGCCATCCCTATGAGATGTTATTTATTTTCCAAATTTATGTTTCTGTTTTGAGTATTTTAATTCCAATAATTAGCATGTTGAGAAATAAATTCTAGAAAAATTTGGAGATGTTTCTTATGACCAGAGGACCCTAGGGAAAGTAGGTTTTGAGTTAACTCACTTGGAATAACCCTAATTGGCTTAAACACCCAAAATGGAGCTTTAATTAATTAGAGCTAATCATACATCAAATTGACTTGAAATCAATTCTCCACTGACCTTGAGGATCAGGAGAACCCACCACAAAAGTATGAAGTCAATTGGATTTGGTTAGCCCTATAAAATGGGTTGATTAAGCCGTTTAGCCAAACTTAAACTTTAAAAATTCATAACTTTCAAAATGCTTTTCAAAAATTCACCAAATTGGTTTTGGAGCCTCTCTGATATCAGGGGAATTTATGAAAATTAAAATTGCAATTTTCTAAAAAAGTTGATTTTTTGCATTATTTTAATATTTTTAATAATTAAAAAATAATAAAACTCACAAAACTAATAAAATTCACCAAAATGTCACATTTTGAATTCTAATCATTTAGGAACAAACCCCATATTTTTCTTAAGTCTCTATGATGAGATATCAAATTTTAAAGCCCTAAGGTAATTTTAAAATTAAAAAAAAAGTATTTTCTAGCATTTCCACTAAAATAATTCTAATAAATCAAAGAAAAATCAGAAAATTATAAAAATTGATTCTTTGGTTTCCTTGATATTAGAGAGATTTTTGAAAAAATATAAAATTCATTTTTCAACCTTTATTTTATTTTTAAATTAATTAATACTCCAAAATTCAAAATAATCATAATAAAAAGAATATAATTCAAAAAATCACAAAAATTGGTCCAAGTGTTCCTTTGGTCATTAGTAATGTCCCATAATTTTTTTAAGGACATAAACTTTCCCTTGGTCATGTTGTTGAATTTTCCTTGAAAATCCTTATTTTCCACCAAAAATAATTACATAAATAAATTAAATATAGAAAAATCACATTTTCTCCTCTAATGTCTTGATTGATATATGAGTAAATTCACATAAAAATTTCAAATTCATTTAAGCTCAATTTAGTGAGTTATGGAATTAGTAAGTTTAAAGGGCAAAATGGTAAATAAAATTTTAACCTATAAGTAAAAAATTTTAGGTTTAATTAAAATGGTGGGTAAAATATTTGATACTAAGTTGATTTTGGATGTTTGAAACTTAGGTAGAAACCTACCAAACAATTTAAAAATAATTAAAATAAACCTTAATTAAATAATTAGTTAAACTTAGAAGAATAATAAAAAATTGGAATTATTAAAATAGGGATACTATTAGGAGGAGATTTGTTCTTTAATTTAAGAATCCCTAAATTAGTCACCTCAATAATATTTAATTCCTAATTAAAATGATAATCCAAATTCAAGATTTAAAATGCTAAAAGACTTAATCATTAAATTAAATTAAAGTTAAAACATTTAAATTAAATCCTTCTAAGATTTCAATTAAATTAATATTTTAACAATTAAAATTAAATCATCCTTAAAGCATAAATATAACATCACCTAAGACATAAATAATTCAAAATAAATCTAAAACAACTTGAACATTATTCCAAACTTAAACCCATTAATTGAAATTAAATTAAATCTCAAATCACTTGAACATCAATTTGCCCTCAAAAGCTCTTGTTGTCATAACTCCTAAATGGAGTATTCAGTGAAGTGTTACTTCACTTATAGGATATTCAAATGTCCTAGTTCACTAAGCAAGAAAACAAAACTTGAACTCCTGGACAATTAATTCACTTGTATAATTAAATTCTCTTGGACTTAAAACAATCCTAGAGGTATTGAAAAGATGTTTTAAGACTCGTCTTAAGCACTTCCTCAATATGATAGGATATTTATAAGAACAATTGAACTTAATTGTTCTTTGATGAAGAAAATCGTCCTTAAACCAAAACACAAGAACATAGACGTCATAGGTGGTGACTAGCTATAGGATTAGGAACTTGGTAGAAAACCAAAACCTTTCCCTTAGCTTTACCTAGGTACTTGTTGGAATATTTAAATGCTCTAATATGTGTTTTAAGTGCAGCTTGGGATGACGGGAAGACCCTCCAGGTAAGCTTTTATTTTATTGCAATTTACTTTATTGTAATTTACTTAATTGCATCGCACTTAGTTTTCTTGCATGATAAACAACTGTTGCATGAAAACCCACAACTTTAGGATAGTCCCTAAAACTTAAACCAAAACTAAATTAAAAATCATTACAAGATAAAATTCACCGCCACAACATTTCAAAATATAAAACAACTCAAAATGTAATCACCAACAAAACAAAACTACAACTACAACTAAATTAAAATGTCTTGTTGGATGATCGGGAATACCTCGGATGATGTAACCTACGTGTGTGTAACGGGATTTCCCATGGTCTAAATGAAAGTGTGGAACACATTTAGTTGAGTTTAGCAAATTCATCTGGACTAAGTGAATCCGATAAAAATAACGATGCCGGAAGGATGGAACCGTGGGATCTTAACCGTTGTTGTTATAATCAACTTTAAGATTTGTTTTAATTAAAACATAAAAAACACTTGGAAATTAAGACCTTCTCTAAACCAGAACACGTCTCTCATCTCTTGATTTATGATTTCTAAAACTAAACCCTCTGCAACAACAAGGAGCTCGGAGCATGGTGGGCAGCACGACCATCGTCATCAAGCAAAACCTAAGTCTACTTCAACAGAAACATTCTTAGAATTAAATAACCAAACCATAGGACTTCGAGGTAGTTTGCCTAGTGCAACATAAATCCTCAACCTTTTGTTAGGAATTTGCATTACAAATTAAGCCCTAACCGGTCTTAGGATTCTGAGGTAGTCGTCCGACATGACATAGACCCTCACATCTTCGAGGCTATTTGTGTGATCACATCATATGAATATAAGTCCTAATTAATTAAAAATTGGCAAGATCAAAACATTAAATAAACATTAGGGCCTTCCTAAATTCAAGCCAAACAATAGGATAGTCGGGAAATTACTGAAGTTCGCTTCGAATCTGTAATTTCTCCTACCTTTCTTCCTTTGAATTCCCAAAATAAAATGTTCCAAATTTGATCCATTCCCTATTGAAATTCCAAAATTCAATCCCTTGAAAACTTAAACTTTGAAATTCTTGAGAGCAGAATTACTGATTATTATCGAGAGTTTTCTTAAGTGATTCCCATCATTTAAGATGTAATTAACTATAGGGGCTTGCCCTTATAGGAAATTTTAAGAACCCGAGTAATATAAACCCTGTTTAATGCTTTCATATTAAGCAGGGGAACTTGTCGGCTTATAAAATTGGTTTGCAGACCAAACGGATGTCACAAATCTTCTAGTTTATTTAATCGAGTCCCACCATCAAACAGTGTGTCTATTCTTCGGGATAGATACACTGTTTGTGTTGTGGTGCTCGTTTATATAAACTATTTGAAGTATGAGATCGGTTTGATTTCACTTTTCAAACTTAAAATTATTTTAAAATCAAAATACTATTTTCAAAATTATATACATACTTAAATTAAACAATCCAACTCAAAAAATTCGCTGATAATTTCTGTAGGCGACCCCTTTTCAAAATACAACACAAATTAAAAATTCGCCGACAATTTCGTAGGCGACCCTTTTCAAAATACAACACAAATTAAAAATTCGCCGACAATATAGTGTATATATATATATATTATATTTCAAATTTAATTTACTAAAAATTTTTACTATAAGCAAGTAAACAGTAAGCAGTAATAAAGTAAAGTAAGCAGTAACTAAAATTTAATGCAAGTATAAAAACGACTTTCTGGTTTTCAACTAATCCAATATTTTTATAATAATTATCTTTTTGTGGGGAATTTAAATTATGGTATTGTGCCAAATAGAAGCATTCTTATTCTTTACCCTTTGGTCCAAGTGCAAAGAACATTGACAAATCTATGGATCGGTTCAGTATGTTTTATTAGTAGAATGAGTTAATCTAGGCTCACACTACTAGATGCCCAAGGGTGGCTATGGTCGGCCCTACCAGTGAGCCATTCCCTTTCTATAAACCAAATTATTAGAATTTAGTCTGTCACTCTAAAAACTAATTAATTTTATGCCCAATAAATAATATCTCCCTATTTATTTGCACTTCACCTTGAATAACCTGCATAAAGCCTTCGACGACACAAAGATTCATGTGATATCAACTAGTTAAGAATTTATCTCTAGATAGGTCTCAAAATTCTTTAACAGGTATTAACAATTTAAATGGCCAATTTAAAAAGTAAACTAAGATCAGGTATTAATATCATCACAATGTTTTAGATATTGTAAATTTAATTACCCTACAAAATTTAATTAATTTATTATCTTTTCGTAGTTGAAAGGAGAAAGATAACTAACCACTCATAACATATTGAAATCACATAACAAAACATATTTATAAAACTTTGAACCAAGGTACAAAAACTTATGTGAAGTGTTCCTTCAAGTGATCTGCTGACTTATATTGACTCCAAAGTAATGATGAATGACTCCAACAATAACAACACACAATAAATACTCAAAATAAACTCACCAGATACAAAGTAAAGAGGCACCCTAAGTGTGGAAGAGACTCAGTAAAATTAGAGGGGAGAGAGAAGGTGTCTGGGGACTATGGGGTTCGATTTTTCTATAGAATGGGCTTCTATTTATAGAGCTTTGAATTTGACCAGGGGTTGCTTAAAGCACCTCTTCAAAATTCATCCAAATTCAATGCATCTTCTAGAAGGTAACTGTCGCGCCTAGGCGCCGGGATCGGGTGCCTAAGCGCCGGACTCCGTGACCAGGTCTTCGCACCTCTTCACTTTGGATCACACCTCTTCGCGATTAAAACCGTTTCCTTGTGTCCAAATGCATTGTATCGCATGTCCTATATATTAGGAGTAACTTCTAGTCTTCTAGAATTCCAATAACTGTTAACTTCAGTAAAATAACTCCTCAAAATCATCAAAAATCTTAACAGTGTCTGTATTGAGCTGGTGCTTAGGTGTCGGATTCTGGCGCCAGACCAATAATTCCAATATTTTTCTCCATAAGCTCTATTTTTGCTCCTTTTTGCTCTTTTTTCTTTCTTGGACTCTTTTTTACTCATTTACATCCAAAAACATGAAAATATCTTTCATTAAAGCATAATATCCTTAAGAATTGAATCATAAATAAGACATAAAAATGGGTATTTTTTAGGTAGATCAAATTCCCCCAAACTTAAACGTTATTTGTCCTCAAGTAACCCTTTTAATTACATAAAATAAATAACATTTGGAATGAAGTTAAAACATTTAAGATTTCTTAAAATTTTTTGTTTTATAAATGCTTTAGCAAATCATTAACCAAATTTCACTAATTAAGTTTAATTTTCAGAATTAAAGAATATTTAACTACCAAATCATAAGACTTCAAATTTTTCATTTATTTTAAGAATAATTGTAGTTTATCATATTAAGGCCACATAGAATATTTACAAGAAAAATATTTTCATGAAATATTATTTTTTTAGTAAAAATATTTTGTACATAAAAATTAAGTTAAAAATGTAATCAGTTTTCTTCCTATAAGGTAATTCAAGTGAAGCCAATTTTTTATTAGGCATTTCCTCAAGCTTCTCCTCATATTCTCTTCTTTTTTTTTAAAGTGAGGATTACTATTTTTGGATAGCCGTTAATGATTTTGAACTTCACTATTCTTAACTTATTTTCAAAAACTTATACATTCTTACTTAATAAATATGAAATTTTTAATAACTTATTATTTTTTCAAAATTTATTTCAATCTTTTCTTTTTCAAGCAATAATCTTGATTCCTTAGTATTTCAAAAATACAATTCTCTTTACTATAAAAAGAAAATTTTTGATCTTATTATTCTTTAAGTTAAATAGTTTTATTCTTAAAATCAATCAAAATTTTTCAAATTTTAAGTAAGTTTACTAAATTATTTATAAATTCAAAATTTTAGGTAATCTTAAACAGATTTTTCATTCCTTATGTTATATTAATATAATTTTAATGAAAATATTAGTTCATTAAGGACAAATAATGTTTAAATTTGATAAATGTTTTCCCTTCCCCCAAACTTCAGTTTTAGTATAAATATGAATCATGAAATTTTCTAAAGCATGAGAGAAAGAAATAAACAGGAATTAATCTATGCAAAATAATGATGTAGTAAGGAAAAACTAATACTTCTACTCATGCTTTAATATAAATATAACATAAAAGATTAAGCATATATAGAAAAGTTTTGTAGAGCATGAGTTAATTTTTTTTTTATTATTTTTGAACATGCAAACTTACTAACTATTCATGAACACTAAATAATAGGCTGAAACAGAAATAAAATTTTATAAAAATTCATTTATATTTCAGTCTCAAAAACACATGAGATAATCTAGAAATAGTTTCAACATAAAAAGTTCACATCAATACTAACAAATAACAGCACACTAAACAGCACAAGAAACAAGAAACATACTAAAAACAGAATCAACACATCTCCACAGGTAAGTCAAGCTACTAATCACTATTTGTAGCTTCGTCATTGTCATCACCAAAAGAAAACTCCATATCCTCCGGATCAACATATGGTGAGAATCTGGGAAAAGTAGGGAACTGAACATCCTGCCCACCCTTCAGAAATCTCACTAAAGACTCAGAATACTCAGCAACGTAATCACTCTTTCTTTGTGTATACTCAGAAAGATGATCAATCTTCTTATCGATCTTATCTACTCTACAATGAGTTAGGAATAACTTATTCTACTGCTCTACAAAATGATCATGCATGTTCTCCCAAAAAGTAGATGGTGGCTCAGCAGAAGTAGATGGTCTAGAAGTAGAAGCTCTTCCTGCAGTAGGTAATGAACCAGAAGGTGCAGTAGAACTCTTACCCCGAAGTCGATCATAGATACTGACGCTTTCTCTTCCTATAGGCTTTGTCAACTTGAGCTTTTCCTCAGATTTCTCATCAACTACTCTAACACTTTGACATAGAGAATAGATCAGAGATGGAAAACCAAGTCCAATAGAAGTGCTAGAACGAGCAGGAGCCTCTACATAATAATAAATAATGCTCCCTACATCAATAGGCTTCCGCTCTTGAATGCAGTAGTTGAGGATAGCTTTATCTTTGGTAACCTCGCTCAGATGATTGGTTGAAAGAAGACGAGCAGAAATAAAGTAGTGCCATGCCATTAAAACACCATTAATCTTATAAGATGAAAAATTTACCCTTTTTCTGTTTTGAATCTTCCAGGCTCCAATACTATCAGTCAGGTAGGCAATGATCATATCTAAATCTCCCTCGGATGGATATAATCCGGAGTAATAACACTGAATGTTTGGTGGCAGGCCATAGAAAATAATTATACATTCATAAGTGAATCCTACTCTAACTCCTCGAACAAAAATATCGTATTCTTTAGCATCCACTAAATTAGCATAAAACTCTCTAACAACCGGGATAACGGCAAGAACAGTGAAATAACAAAATCGTTGCCAGTTGAGTGCAACGATTGTATCTTCAATTCTTCCTCCAGGATTGTAAAAACTTCTCTCCGAGATAAATTTCTGAGTCGTAGCAAAATCATTGTGTCGGAAGTGTGCAGTAGCAGTGACGAACTTGCTACGATCAAAATTTTCTCGTTCCTTTCCTCACTTAGATTTTGGTGCCATCTAAACATGAAATGAAAATGCGAAATAAATTCAACTGATTTAGGAAAATAAACTAATTTAAACTTTTCAAACTTGAAAGAGCTTAAAAATTTCATGGATTTAACCTTAAAAATCAAAATTTTTCTTAAAATTTTGTTTTTTCTCAATGAGAGCAAAATCCATGGTGAAAATCAAAAATACTAAGTTTAGAATGTAGATCTAACCTCAGGATGAAGAAATCAGGTGATTTCAAGCTCAAAAACCTGAAAATCAGGCTTTAAATGTGATCTATAGAGGGTATTTTCATGAGAAACAGTGGAGAAGGAAGCTTAGGCGTCATAAATGGCGTGGGAGTTTTTAAGAAGATGATTTTTCAGGTTCACGCTGAATGGCGCCTAGGCGCCAAACTCGCCTTTCCAAAAATTCAATTTAAGTTTAATATTTTCCACCAAATCTTATTAAATTTGACTCCTAATTACTCTTATTAGAGTATTAGTCCAATTTTTATCCTCCAAACATTTTCACAATCAATTTAAAATGATAGTTTAGATCCACAAAAATATATCCAAATTCTTCAATTCCAATCCATAACTTCTATTCCAAATTCAATAAATTTCAGTACAAGACTGTATCAAGGTTCATAGTTTTCTAAATAACACAAACAACAACATATTCAAAGAAAAAATTCAAATCCAACAACACACATCAAACAATTAAGCAAACACACAAATTCGATATTAAACACACTAACACATGACTCGATCACACCTAAAACACATATAAGATCTATTTAACACCTATCTTCAATTACTATCTCTTTCGTAATGAAGTTCTCTAGGACCGAAGGGATAGAACACCAATGCCCTTGGAAATTCCAAAGCCATCTTTTCATCGATCCACTTGTTCTTTGCGTTCATTTATACTTGAGCATCATAAAAGGCCGCCATATGATCAGATTGAAGTTTAGTTTTCCATTCCAAGTGTTCGTATTTGTGGTACATCTCATGGAGACGATTACCAATACTTTGATGTTCCGCTTCAATCTTCTCCAATCGATTAGACAATTTATCCATACTAATAGAAATAAAATCATTAAAATAAGGTTGAGGATTTTTATGAGATTTGTCTCTTACCTCATATCCATGATTTCCTCTGTCCATTGCATCCAAATCCTTCTTAACTCAAAAATGGATTACTCTGGTTGAAATTAAGGTTTCTTTGGGATTGGGGATGAAGATAAGGCAATATATAAAGAGATTTTGTATGAAAAACTGAAGTTTTTTTTGTTTTTACACGATATGTAAATGTGTCTCTTAGGCACCAGAATATGGTGCTTAGGTGTCGGATCATCAATACGCAAACCATTTTGGCGCTTAGGCTCCAACTTTTGGCGCCTAGGCTCCGGAACCTCGATCCACTCCTTCACCTATCGTCAAATTTTGTAAGATTTGGTCGTAAAAATAGGTCTAACAAATGGGTATGATGAACACACAAACACAATTACAAAAAATTTAAATCACAAATAATCACAAACGAAGGTTAACTTGATCTCATTTTTACTCACATTTGACATGGAGTGGTCCAAGTCCAAATTCTATATACTTCAAGATAATTTTTAGCTTAAGCCAATACAGACTTGTTAGCATTCTATTTCCAAAAATTATATGGAAATTTAGTCAAGAACAGGGCATAACCTTACAATAATAATTTAACTCACACTAATAAATTTGGGTTGCCTCCCACAAAGTGCTTGTTTTAACGTCATCAGCCCGACCTAATTAATTGAATTAATCGGGTAGACTCAGCTCATAAGCCTCTTTGTAATTTAATTTCATTTCTCCCATATAAAGCTTCAGTCTTAATCCGTTAACTTTAAATACTTTTCCAGTTTTGGGATCTTTAATACCACAGCTCCATAAGGGTATACTTTCACAATTATAAATGTTCCCATCCATTTAGATTTTAATTTTCCAGGAAAAAGTTTTAAATGAGCATTAAATAATCATTCTTCTTGTTCTGGCTCGAATATTTTCCTTGAAATTATTTTGTCATAAAATTTCATCATTCTTTCCTTATAAATTCTTGCATTTTCATAAGACTCATTTCTTATCTCTTCCATTTCATTCAGTTGTAATAATCATTTTTCTCCTGCAGTATTCAAATTATAATTGAACTCCTTTATTGCCCAATAAGCTTTATGCTCAAGTTCAACAGGTAAGTGACAATGTTTACCATAAATTAACTGATACGGTAACATTCCGATAGGTGTCTCATAAGTTGTTCTATAAGCCCATAATACAGAATCAAGTCTATCAACCCAGTTAGTTCTTTTAGGATTAACAGTCTTTTCTAATATTCTTTTAATTTCTCTGTTTGATACTTTAGTCATTCCACTTGTTTGAGGATGATAAGCAGTTGCAATTTTATGTTTAATTCTGAATTTTTCCAAGAATGATTGAATTCTTATATTTACGAAATGACTTCCGTCATCTCGTGATAATTATCCCGGGCATTCCAAATCTTGTAAAAATCATTTTCTTTAAAAATTTTGAAACACTATTGGAATCACAGTTAGGTAAAGCTATAGCTTCGATCCACTTTGAAACATAATCAACTGTTAATAAAATATAAATTTTTCCAGATGATGGTAGGAAAGGTCTCATAAAGTCTAAACCCCATACATCGAAAATTTTGATTTATAATATAAAGTTTAGAGGCATTTCATCTTTTCTGGATATATTTCCATTTTTTGACATCGATCACAAGTTTTCACAAAATGTCCAACATCTTTAAATAAAATAGGCAATAAAATCCATAATTTAAAATTTTAAATGCAGTTTTATCCACACTAAAGTGTCCTCTAAATTTAGAATCGTGACATTTTTTAATAATTGCAAAAGTTTCTTCATAAGGTACACATATTCGAATCACAGAATCTCTTCCTATTTTAAATAAATGAGGATCTTCCCAAATATGTGATTTACAATCATTCTTAAATTTATTAATGTATTTGCTATTCAACCCATATGGTAAAATATTGCTAACCAAATAGTTAACTATATCTGAATACCAAGGCATTTGTAATCCTTGAATAACATATAATCGTTCATCTGAGATTTTCTCATTTATATTTTCTTCATAAATCTTCTCATTATTATTTTTTATTCTTGAAAAATGATCAGCAAATTTGGTTATGAGTTCCTTTTCAGTTCACAATTTCAAAATCAAATTCTTGTAAAAGTAAAACCTATCTGATCAATCTAGGTTTAGCATCTTTTTTAGACATTAAATACTTAATAGCAAAATGATCAATATATACGATACATTTTGTTCCAAGAAGATATGGTCTAATTTATCAAAGGCATATATTATTGCTAACAGCTATTTTTCAGTAGTAGTGTAATTTATTTGAGTTTCATTAAGAGTTTTGCTAGCACAATATATAACTTTGAATATTTTCTCATATTTTTGTCCTAATACAGCTCTGATTGCATAATCACTTACATCACACATTAATTCAAAAGTTTTATTCCAATTAGGTGCAACAATGACAGGTGCAATGATTAATTTTTCTTTTAACATATTGAATGCATTCAGACAATCTTCATTAAATTCAAATTTAGCTTCTTTTTCCAATAAATGGCAAAGAGGTTTAGCAATTTAAGAAAAATCCTTTATACATCTCCTATAAAATCCAGCATGACCCAGA
Source organism: Papilionanthe hookeriana x Papilionanthe teres (assembly GCA_022702705.1). NCBI lineage: Eukaryota > Viridiplantae > Streptophyta > Magnoliopsida > Asparagales > Orchidaceae > Papilionanthe > Papilionanthe hookeriana x Papilionanthe teres. Next base: position 66,462,410 of record CM040430.1, on the reverse strand, counting down.
AAACTTCTCACATCAGTAACAGTATTAGGTGGTTTAAGTTCAGCAATAATTTTCACTTTTGTCTGATCAACTTCCATCCCTATTTGTGAAACTTTATGTCCAAGTACAATTCATTCTGTGACCATAAATTCATACTTTTCCTAGTTTTAAACTAATTTTTTTCTTCACATCTCTTCACAACATTCATTATATTTTCCAAGCAAGATTCAAAAGAAGTTCAAAAAACTGAAAAATCATCCATAAATACTTTAATTCCTTTATCAATCAATTCACAGAATATTGACATCATACATCTTTGAAAAGTTGCAGGTGCATTGCATAAACTGAAAGACATTCTTCTAAAGGCAAATGCTCCATAAGGACTTGTAAATGTTATCATCTCTTGATCCTCTGGAGCAACGGGTAATTGATGATAACCAGAATATCCATCCATAAAACAGAAATATGAGTATCCAGCTAGTTTATCCAGCATTTGATCCAAGAAAGGTAAAGGAAAATGATCCTTTATAGTGGCGTTGTTTAATTTTCGATAGTCAATGCAAATACACCATCCAGTAACTTGTCTTGTTGGGATTAATTCATTTTTTTCATTAACAATGACAGTTAATACTCCTTTCTTAGGAACACAACGAATAGAACTAACCCATTGGCTATCTGAAATAGGATAAATAATTCCATCATCTAACCATTTCAAAATCTCTTTCTTAAAAACCTCTTTCATAATTGGGTTTAATCTTCTTTGAGTTTTAATAGTGGGTTTACAATTTTCTTCCATTAATATCATATGCATATAGATTGAAGGGCTTATTCCTTTTATATCTGCAATAGTCCAACCAAAAGCTTTCTTAGAATTCTTCAGAACTCCTATTAATTTTTCTTCTTGATCATTGCTTAATTCTGAAGATATAATTACAGGTAAAGTTAATGAATTTCTAAGAAATGCATAATTTCAATGTGCAGGTAACATTTTTAATTCCAGTTTAGGGGCTTCTTCATTTGAGAGTAAAAGTATATATTTTTTAGTTGTGTCTAAAATTTCCTAATTTTCATGAATATAATGAGTTTCTTCAGATAAATTTTCTTCATTTAATTTTTCAATTTCCTCGTTTAACGACTCATTATATAACATAGATTCTTTATCTTTATCATCGGAAATGACCCTACATTTTTCTTGATAATTCTTTTCAATTATATATTTAAAAATATCCATCTGATAGCATTTTTCTTTATCAGGATACCTCATTTATTTCATAACATTAAATGTTATCTCTTGATTATTAACTCTCATCTTTAATTCTCCTTTTTGCACGTCAATCATAGCTCGTCCGGTAGCTAGAAAAGGTCTCCCTAAAATAATAGGTATTTCTTTATCTTCTTCCATATCTAGAATAATGAAAACCACAGGGAAGATAAATTTATCTACCTTAACAAGAACAACCTCTATAACTCCTTTAGGATAAGTGATCGATCAATCAGCTAACTGAAGAGTTACAGTGGTAGGAGAAATCTCTCCTAAATTTAACCTTCAAAAGATTGAAAATTGTATGAGATTAATACTAGCTCCTGTCGGCATATTTTTAGATTGAGTGTTGTATTTTTGAGAAGGGGTCGCCTACATAAATTGTCGGCGAATTTTTAATTTAATTTAAATAAATAATTTGAAAAGTAGTATTTGCTTTTGAAAGTAATTTTAAGTTTAAAAGTTTTAAGATATGGAATCAAACCGATCTCGCATCCCAAATAGTTTATATAAACGAGCACCGCATCACAAACCGTGTATCTATCCCGAAGAATAGACACACTGCTTGATGATGGGGCTCAATTAAATAAAGTAGAAGATTTGTGACATCCGTTTGGTCTGCGAACCAATTTTATAAGCCGACAAGTTCCCCTGCTTAATATAAAGGAATTAAGCAGAGTTTATATTACCCGGGTTCTTAAAGTTCCCTATAAGGGTAAGCCCCTATAGTTAATTACATCTTAAATGACGGGAATCATTTAAGAAAACTCTCGATAATAATTAGTAATTCTGCTCTCAAGAATTTCAAATTTTAAGTTTTCAAAGGATTGAATTTTGGAATTTCAATAGGGAATGGATCAAATTTGGAACATTTTATTTTGGGAATTCAAAGGAAGAAAGGTAGGAGAAATTACAGATTCGAAGCGAACTTCGGTAATTTCCCGACTTTCCTATTGTTTGGCTTGAATTTAGGAAAGCCCTAATGTTTATTTGATTTTTCAATTTTGCCAATTTTAATTAATTAGGACTTATATTTGTATGATGTGATCACACAAATAGCCTCGAAGATGTGAGGGTTTATGCCGTATCGGACGACTACCTCGGAATCCTAAGACAGGTTAGGGCTTAATTTGCAATGCAAATGCCTAACAAAAGGTTCAGGATTTATGTTGCCCTAGGCAAACTACCTCGAAGTCCTATGATTTGGTTATTTAATTCTAAGAAAGTTTTGCTGAAGTACACTCAGGTTTTACTGATGACGATGGTCGTGCTGCCCACCATGCTCCGAGCTCCTTGTTGTTGCAGAGGGTTTAGTTTTGGAAATCATAAATCAAGAGATGAGATACGTGTTCTAGCTTAGAGAAGGTCTTATTTTCCAAGTGTTTTTTATGTTTTAATTAAAACAAATCTTAAAGTTGATTATAACAACACCGGTTAAGATCCCACGGTTCCATCCTTCCGGCATCATTATTTTTATCGGATTCACTTAGTCCAGATGAATTTGTTAAACTCAACTAAATGAGTTCAACACTTTCATTTAGACTGTGGGAAATCTCGTTAGCAACACGTAGGTTACATCATCCGAGGTATTCCCGATCATCCAACAAGACGTTTTAATTTAGTTGTAGTTGTAGTTTTGTTTTGTTGGTAATTAAATTTTGAGTTGTTTTATATTTTAAAATGTTGTGGCGGTGAATTTTATCTTGTAATGATTGTTAATTTAGTTTTGGTTTCAGATTTAGAGACTATCCTAAAGGTGTGGGTTTTCATGCAACAGTTGTTTATCATGCAAGAAAAGTAAGTACGATGCAATTAAGTAAATTGCAATAAAGTAAATTGCAATAAAATAAAAACGTACCTAGAGGGTCTTCCCGTCATCCCAAGCTGCACTTAAAACACATATCAGAGCATTTATGTATTCCAACAAGTACCTAGGTAAAGCTAAGGGAAAAGTTTTGGTTTTCTACCAAGTTCCTAATCCTATAGCTAGTCACCGCCTATGACGTCTAGGTTCTTGTGTTTTGGTTTAAGGACGATTTTCTTCATCAAAAAACAATTCAGTTCAATTGTTCTTATAAATATCCTATCATATTGAGGAAGTGCTTAAGACGAGTCTTAAAACATCTTTTCAATACCTCTAGGATTGTTTTAAGTCCAAGAGAATTTAATTATACAAGTGAATTAATCGTCCAGGAGTTCAAGTTTTGTTCTCTTGCTTAGTGAACTAGGACATTTGAATATTCTATAAGTGAAGTAACACTTCACTTAATACTCCGTTTAGGAGTTATGACAACAAGAGCTTTTGAGGGCAAATTGATGTTCAAGTGATTTGTGATTTAATTTAATTTCAATTAATGGGTTTAAGTTTGGAATAATGTTAGAGTTGTTTTAGATTTATTTTGAATTCTTTATGTCTTAGGTGATGTTATATTTAATTCAATTTAATTTAATTTAATTTTAATTTAATTTAATTTGGTTTAGTTTTAATTTTAATTTAATTTTGTTTTTCAATTTAATTTTAATTTTATGTTAACTTGATTTTATTTTTTTAATTAATTTAATTTAATTTAATATGTTTTAATTTAATTCAATTGAATTTAGTTTAATTTAATTTAATTTAATTTAATTTAATTTAAATTTAAATTTAATTTAATTTAATTTAATTTAATTTAATTTAAATTTAAATTTAATTTTATTTTAATTTTAATTTAATTTTTTTTTTTTTGTACTTTACGGATGATTTAATTTTAATTGTTAAAATATTAATTTAATTGAAATCTTAGAAGGATTTAATTTAAATGTTTTAACTTTAATTTAATTTAATGATTAAGTCTTTTAGCATTTTAAATCTTGAATTTGAATTATCATTTTAATTAGGAATTAAATATTATTGAGGTGATTAATTTAGGGATTCTTAAATTAAAGAACAAATCTCCCCCTAATAGTATCCCTATTTTATTAATTCCAATTTTTTATTATTCTTCCAAGTTTAATCAATTATTTAATTAAAGTTTATTTTAATTATTTTCAAATTGTTTGGTAGGTTTTTACCCTTTAACTACCTAAGTTTCAAACATCCAAAATCAACTTAGTATCAAATATTTTACCCACCCTTTTAATTAAACCTAAAATTTTTTAATTATAGGTTAAAATTTTAAATACCATTTTTCCCTTTAAACTTACTAATTCCATAACTCACTAAATTGAGCTTAAATGAATTTGAAATTTTTATGTGACTTCACTCATATATCAATCAAGACATTAGAGGAGAAAATGTAATTTTTCTGTATTTAATTTATTTATGTAATTATTTTTGGTGGAAAATAAGGATTTTCAAGGAAAATTCAACAACATGACCAAGGGAAAGTTTCTATCCTTAAGAAAATTATGGGACATTTTGAATGACCAGAGGACCACTTAAACCAATTTTGGTGATTTTTTGAATTATATTCTTTTTATTATAATTATTTTGAGTTTTGGAGTATTAATTAATTTAAAAATAAAATAAATGTTGAAAAATGAATTTTTAATTTTTCAAAAATCTCCCTAATATCAAGGAAACCAGAGAACCAATTTTTATAATTTTCTAATTTTTCTTTGATTTATTAGAATTATTTTAGTGGAAATGCTAGAAAATACATTTTTTTTTAATTTTAAAATTACCTTATGGCTTTAAAATTTGATATCTCATCATAGAGACTTAAGAAAAATATGGGGTTTGGTCCTAAATGATTAAAATTCAAAATGTGACATTCTGGTGAATTTTATTATTTTTGTGATTTTTATTATTTTAAATTATTTAAAATATTAAAATAATGCAAAAAATCAACTTTTTTAGAAAATTGCAATTTTAATTTTCTTAAATTTCCCTGATATGAGAGAGGCTTCAAAACCAATTTGGTGAATTTTTTAAAAGCATTTTGAATGTTATGAATTTTTAAAGTTTAAGTTTGGCTAAATGGCTTAATCAACCCATTTTATAGGGCTAACCAAGTCCAATTGACTTCAAACATTTATGGTAGGTTCTCCTGATCCTAAAGGTCAGTGTAGAATTGATTTCATGTCAATTTAATGTATGATTAGCTCTAATTAATTAAAGCTCTATTTTGGGTGTTTAAGCCAATTAGGGTTATTCCAAGTGAGTTAACTCAAAACCTATTTTCCCTAGGGTCCTCTGGTCCTTAAAAACATCTCCAAATTTTCCTAGAATTTATTTCTCAACATGCTAATTATTGGAATTAAAATACTAAAAACAGCAACATAAATTTGAAAAATCAATAACTTCTCATAGGGATGGCCTCTGACCTTGGAAAATTCGGGGAATGTTCCCAAGTTCAGAGGCTTCAAAAGCCCTATTGTCTCATGCCACGGTGAATTTCCTATATGCATGGAGAATTAAAATAATGCAAAGAGTAAATAAATCATTAAAAATAAAATACTTAATGAAATTACATGATTTCTTTTCCACATTATTCTCCTATGTTCACTGAGCAAGAGAGTATTTTTATTTTATTTTTATGATTTTTCTACACAAAGTTATGGATTTTTGAAGTTCTAGGTATTTAATAAATAAGAAAATCCCTATTTTTATATTTATCCGAATCGGCGCCGCGTCAACCTCAGCATCTCCGAACAGCCACGCAGCGCTTTCTGGTTTGACTCCGCCATCCGACTCAGTGCTCCAAGGGCCTGCTGCATCGTCCACCCGCGCGTGTATCAAATGGACGGCATCCATTCATCGTCCCCAAGCCTCTTAACCCGAGAACCGTCCACACTAAATCCTTAATATCTCACTCAATACTTAATGGATTTTTGTGTTCTTGTGCTCTATGGATTCATCTTGAAGAGACGAACACATCTATATGGTGATCATGCATTGAAATTAAAGCATTTGAAATAGACAATCTCCAGAGGCTCGGGATAAAGAGTTAGCTCATACCTTAGCTCAGAGAAGTGTGGCTTCGATTAGGTCCAAGCAAGCTCCAGATGAAGTCCCTTGGCCTGGTTGAATTGTTCAGTTATGATTTTGACCAAGCCCAATTTCAACCTTTGGAGTCTGGAACTGACGGGTGGCCTGGAGAGGGGGCTTTCACTGGGGAGCTCCTTCTCTTGGTCTTGTGCAGGTGTGGGTGAGTTTAATTTGACTTTGGTGGAGGATTTGGGAGTGTCCTATTATGGCCTGAGAATTGAGCTCCAAAATTGAGCTCAATTAGTGGGGATTAGGGCAAGAGAACAGTGGGGATCAAATTCTCTAGGTGTGGTGAAGAGTCTGGAGTGATTTTGGCAGAGTTTTCTTAAGGTTGGTTTAGCACCCCATTTGGCCGAGAGGTGGTGTTGTTTAAATAGGCATGGCTGGAGGCTCTCCCAGGGGGAGTTAGGGCTTGGGATCAGCTGGTTAGGTTAAGGGAAGAACAACCATGGTGGTCATTGGGCATAGGGCAGCTCAGCAGGTGGGAATTCCAAACTTTGGCTCCTCCCAAGGTCTCAGCCATGGTGTTTTCCGGCGATCCAGGGGGCTGGCCAGCAGGCATTGGTCACCCTCAAGTCCAGGTGGGTCAGGGCTAGGGTTTAGTGTAGGCAATTGGGCTTTGCCATTTGTCAAAAGCTTGGATTAAAATGGCATGGGGGAAGGCCAATTTTGGCTTGATTTGGTTAAGTCCACCTTTTGGGCTCGGTTCACCCTTCAAGGAGGCTTTCGGTGTTGTGGGGAGTCAAAGGAATCAGCTGGTTTGGCATGGAGAAGTCCTTATCCAAATATATTTGGAATAAATTTGGGTTAAGGGGAATCATGGTTAAGGCTAATGACTTTAGGAGATTAAGGAAAGAGTCTCCTTCTTTTGCCTAAAATGGCATGGTGACATGTAAAGAGGCTCTCATGGCTTCCATGTGGCTCATGCATGGCTTCATGGCTCATATTTGGCTTGGGAAAAGTTAAGTCAACTTCATGAAAAAGGGTTTTGTGAATTTTGGCATTTTGATGGGAATTGTTATGAGGCTTGATTTGGAATTGTTTAATTGATAAATTATGACTTTAGGAATGATTTTAAATTGAATGTGTGATGAGGGAAAGTGTTAGGTGGGCTTTAGATTGATTTGGGCTTCTGAATTTGGTGGAAGTGGGCTCTTAGAAGGGCTTAAGGGGATGACCCCTTTAGGTTTAAGAATGAATCCATGGATGGGAATTTTGTAGAAGTTTAGGCCAAATAATTGTTGGGTTTGGTTTAGGGATATGTCATGAGTGATTTGAAATGAATTTGGAGTGATTTGAGTTTGAATTGGGTTGGATTTGGGCTTCTTTGGTAAATGGGCCAATGTTGGCCAAATTGGGCTAACTTGGGCCAATGTTGGGCTAGGGTTGAAATTGATGTAAAATTAATGTGGGGAAATGTTTATGGGAGTGTTTCAAAGAGGTTTCAACTTTTGTTGGGGTTGGATTTTGGGGTTTGGGTCTATTTGGGTTAAGTTTGGGTTTAGATCAAAATTCGGCTTTTTGGTTTTGGGTTGAATTTGAGTGGGGTTTGGGTCCAAATTTTGGGCAAATTATGTTAGTGCCTTGTTTGTGGGGATGTTAGGGAAGGTTTATAAAAGGTTTGGGGTCAATTGGAGTTAAATTGGTTTGGTTTGGGCTAAGTTTGGGTCATGGGTCTAAATTGGGCTTTATGGTCAAAAGTGAAATTGGATTCAAATGCCAATCAAATTGAGCATGGATTTGGTCTAGATTGGTGTTGGGGATGTTGAATTGAAGTTTAGAATTGAATTGGACCAGAATTTTGGTCAATTGGGTAGGTTTGGTTTAACATTGGGGATTTTGATAAAAGTGGGGTAAATTGACAAAATTGGCCCATGGTGTAGTTGGACAAAATAAAATTGAGAATATTTGGGATTTTCTAGAATTTTCTGGGAATTTTCTGAATTTTTGGATTTTTTTGTCAAGAGGGGCATTTTGGTAATTTGGAGAGTATTGGGGGTATTTTTGGAATTTTGAGTATTTTGGGTAAAAATGGTCAATTTGAGTGGTGGGAGAATGTTTAAGATTGATTTTAATGAGTTTGGGTGATTTTGGAGAATTTTGTAAAATTTGGGTAATTTCAAGGGTTTTGGGTAGGCTAGGAGGGTCTGGGGTCCCGGGGGTCAAAAATTAAAAATTTAGAAAATTGAAGATTAGGTAAATGTAAGTGGATTGAAATCATTTTGGTTGAGCCATGAAGCCATATCAAGCCCACATGAGCCATGAAGGGACTCATTTGAGGCATTCACTATGTTGTTCCTAACCCTCTTAGCTGAGGGCTTAGGGGTTAAGGACCATCCATGTGAATCACCTTCATAAGTCGGGAGGTCGAGTTGGGTATGGGTGTGGTTTTAGGAGGTGTGTGAAGTGTAGTGTATAAGTGTAGTGTGTGTGTAAGTCGGCCCTCACCGGACCAGGGCCACCCGGGGCGGTCCTGCAGGCCAAAGAGTCCTATAGGAACTCATCCTTTAAACTTCCACATTTGATCTAAACCCTCTACGTGATTAGGGGTCTACAATCAAGTTTGTGGAGTTTTCAGGGAGTTAAGAAGTGGTTTGAATTTCTAAGTGGTGGGTCCCAATTCTAATCCTCTAGGATAGCCAAAGGAAAAGCCTAAGGCTAGATCTAAGTACTAAAAAAAGAAGAGAAGACCTCATCGAAAATGAGGTCAACAAATGGACCCCAATAGGTGTGGTGTACTATCCAAGCACACCGCGCGTATTGGCGTTGACCGAAAAGATCAACAAACCAACACGGATGTCCAAGTGACAAACTTAGGACAAAGTAGAAGAATTTCATCTGGGAGTGTCAAGTATATCTGCGAGGCCGGAGATTCCTGAACTCTCGCTGGGGAAAGGAAAAGGAGGTGAATCCCAAATCACATGATCTGGGGGAATTTCGACTTAGATTTCATTTTGTTTCAGTTTAAATTTTAATGTGTGAGCTTAGATTTTAGTTTGAGTTTCAATTTAGATTGAAGTTTTGTTAAAATTAATTTAAAGGGATTTGAACTTGAAATGAAAATTGGAATTTTGTGGTTTAGATATAACATCTTCATCCTAAAAAAAATTGAATTGATTGGATTGAACCATTACAATGAGGAAAGAACTCAGAGCAGTGCGGTATTGGATGTAAAATCCTTAACCTCAACGACTTGATTTGGTGTGCTTCATTGCGATAGGGAGAGAACCCGAATCGATGTGGAATTGGATGTAAAATCCATAACCTCGAAAAGTTTGATTTTGATGTATTTCATTGCGATAGGGAAAGAACCTAAAGCAATGCGATATCGAATGTAAAATCCTCGACCCCGAGAATTTGATTTTGATGTATTTCATTGCGATAGGGAAAGAACCTAAAGCGATGCGGTATCGGATGTAAAATCCTCGACCCCAAGAATTTGATTTTGATGTATTTCATTACGATAGGGAAAGAACCTAAAGCAATGCGGTATCGGATGTAAAATCCTCAACCCAGGAATTTGATTTTGATGTATTTCATTGCGATAGGGAAAGAACCTAAAGCAATGTAGTATCGAATGTAAAATCCTCGACCCCAAGAATTTGATTTTGATGTATTTCATTCTATATGGGAAAGAACCTAAAGCAATGCGGTATCAAATGTAAAATCCTCAACCCCAAGAATTTGATTTTGTTGTATTTCATTGCGATAGGGAAAGAACCTAAAGCAATGCGAGTATCGGATGTAAAATCCTCGACCCCAGAGAATTTGATTTTGATGTATTTCATTGCGATAGGGAAAGAACCTAAAGCAATGCAGGTATCGGATGTAAAATCCTCGACCCAAGAATTTGATTTTGATGTATTTCATTGCGATAGGGAAAGAAGCTAAAGCAATGCGGTATCGGATGTAAAATCCTCGACCCCAAGAATTTGATTTTGATGTATTTCATTGCGATAGAGAAAGAACCTAACGCAATGCGGTATCGGATGTAAAATCCTCGACCCCGAAATTTGATTTTGATGTATTTCATTGCGATAGGGGAAAACCTAAAGCAATGCGAGTATCGGATGTAAAATCCTCGACCCCAAGAATTTGATTTTGATGTATTTCATTGTGATAGGGAAAGAACCTAAAGCGATGCGAGTATCGGATGTAAAATCCTCGACCCCAAGAATTTGATTTTGATGTATTTCATTGCGATATGGAAAGAACCTAAAGCAATGCAGTATCGGATGTAAAATCCTCAACCCCAAAATTTGATTTTAATGTATTTCATTGCGATTGGGAAAGAACCTAAAGCAATGCAGTATCAGATGTAAAATTCTCAACCCCAACAATTTGATTTTGATGTATTTGATTTTGCAAAGATTTGTAGTGTTGATTTGAAAAGTGTGGAATTTTGGTGTTTCGAGAATTGCATGAAAGTTGTAAAAGATTTTTGTTGAAAGAAACAGATTATGAGGGAATATGTAGATGCTACATATCCCATTCAAATGTGTTGATCGAAAGTTGCTGGTTTGGATTGAATACAATTCCTTGCCATCAGATCCGAATCGAAAACATCGTGGCTCCGTGTCAATGGAATCGACCTCTTCCATCCCAGACAAGGGAGAGAGTAGAACAGATTGGATTTCATATTTGGAAGGTTGAGTTTGAATTTGATTGAGATTTGATTTGAGATCTGGAAGGTTGAATTTGAATTTGATTGAGATTTGATTTGAGATCTGGAAGGTTGAATTTGAATTTGATTGGGATTTGATTTAAAATTTGTGTTTATTTTGTTTGTCCTTTAACAATTCAAATTTTCTTTATCGTTCATTTAATGTTCATGTGGATTTGGCGTTCATCATTTTTTTTCAATTTTTAAGGAAAGTTTTCTTTTATTCTTTTTGTTTCTTTTCTGTTCTTCGTTCGAAGTTCATTTAACTTTAATGGTGTTTCCTAGTCAACTTGCACAAAAGATGTGAAGGCCAAAAATGTGACATGGTCACTTTCATTCCAATCATGTTGAAGATACATCATACAACTCGATCTGGAATACATCTCATACAATCCATGTAGACTCAAAACGGACTATGTATGATCTTTGTCGATCCATCCAAAAAGGCATCCGTCGAAAATCCAAGTACGAATAGTGAGGTACATGGTCGATAACATCACCTTCCAAGCCATCCTTGGCAAGGATGTCGTATGGATATACGTTGGAGGTGTGATATTTTCCATGTAACTCACGACTCGTAGGCCGGAGGCTCTCTAGCTACGGGTACGGTCGGAAGTGGTAAGGTGCTTTCTGTCATTCATCCTTCGAAAGTAATTGAGATCCGCTTCATTGGTACTCGCGGTATGCAATGTTTAGCGACATACGCTCCGTTTCCCTTTAGTATCATGACGGAACCTTCGGTAATGGTATCCTTGCGGCCCTCGGAACTCACCGGGTCCGCTATCGGGAGGTCGGATCCGAACATGATATTACACTCGTTCGAAAAGAAAGTGTGCGGAAAGTTTGACAAAGTCGTGGTGATCTATGTGCGGGGGTATGCAGTCACCCTTCTTGTAAATGTTAATGATGCAACTTTTGGGTATGCAATCTGCTGGCAGTACCCTCCATGTTATCATTCTCTTTACCATCCTTTTGATGACTAATGGCATTTGATCTACCTTGCCATGACGGAGTATCCCCGGTGGGTTTTCCTTCTTGTCTTCTGCGAAGTTGTAGCAGCATCCACATTGTATTGTAATTCTCCCTTTCCCTGGCATCCATCTCCGGGGTTCGAGTAGGTGTTTTCTCTTAGGCTGTCAGCTCGACCCATTCTTTTCAAATCCTAGATGCAGTCCACGATTTGTTGTTGTTCGTATTCTGAGAACACGTTTGTATGTAGCTCGAGACCTTCTAGTATATTGATCCTCCTGCCTCTAATTCTCACGAAGTATTTAAAAGTCTGCTTCTCGACATTCTGCATTCTTTTTAGCTTGTATTCTGGAGTAATCTGCAAATGGCGAGGCCTGGTGACGTACTGTGGGATATATGGCTCAATCCCTTCGCGTTCTCCTGCATACCTTGGCTCCTCGGGGATGGTCTCCGTCGAGACATCCTCCGAGGTTGCTTCTGCAACAAGGTCATGCAATACTGGTGGCTTTATCTGGTGGCGTGGTAGCCTTCCTTCTTCTGATCTTCTTGAGATTTCCCTGGTCTCTTCTGTTATCCTCGGAGCTGGCCTCCTTTATTCAGGTTCCAGGAGAACCGGTATCCTTGAAGTATATGCACTGGTAGTAGTGACTGCCTCGTCGCGCTGGTCTGCCGCTAGTTTCGTTAACATCTTGTGGATACGACAATTTTTATTTCTTCGCTGAGTTGCTGTGAGAGTAGTTCTACGTACTTCCTGAATCTCTGTGGGCGCGGCGACGACAAGCTCGCCCTCTGTCGTAGCGACTACGGACTTGATTCTCTTGTCCTCCTCGGTGTTTATTTTCCTTTTCTTCTTCTTTGGGTTGGTGGCTTGGGCCACCCACTTTCATCTTGTCGGTCGGGCGGTTCCTCTCGATCGGCGGGATCCAGTCACCTTCCTCGTATTGCAGGCCTGCTAGTACGAAGTCTGAGTCAATCTCTATTATCGCTCCATCTTTCATCCTCTTTTCGTCGAGTGCAAGGATTACGCCATTTCTAAAGTTTAGGACCAACCGCCTGTTCGAAATTTCCCTAAGAAGACGAGGAAAAGGATCGGGAGTCATACTTAAGAACAAGAACATTAAGAAAATGTTTATTGGAGACGAGTTTTCTTTTTTCTATTTTTTTTATTATTCCTTTTGCATTTTTAAATTCAACAGGAATGAAGTGGGAAAAGATCGAGAAAAAGATTTTGATTTGGAAGAGAGAACAAGGAAAACTTTATTATCACAATTTTATTTATTTTAGCACATTTTTTATTATTTTTGGGTTCGGACCCAGTCATAAGTAATTACTTCGCCCGTGCTTCTAGGGATGAAGAATTCATTCCTTCGAAACATCAGGTAGCGTAATACATCTTCAAGTATCATTCGTTGATCGGAAGCATATGTCGTTCTCCTTGGCAATTCACTAGCTAATAGGAGCATCCTGAGTAGACTGCCTCAACCACAAAAGGCCCTTCCCAAGTGGGTTCAAATTTTCCTCCAATCTTGCGGTGTGCAAGGATAGGTCTCTTGAGAATGAGAACTAAGTCACTAACTTTGAAGGTTCTTGGGCGGACCATTCTGTCATGGCCTTGAACCATCTTAGCTTGGTATAGTTCTAAATTCTGCTGCACTGCAAGTCTTTTCCCTTCCAGGCTTTCCAATTCCTCTAGTCGTAATTTAGGATTCTCTTCTGTCGTGATTTTGTTTGCAACTGCAATTCTGAGTGATGGAAGCTGGACCTCTAAGGGTAACACTGCCTCGGAGCCATCACTAGAGTGTATGGTGTAGCTTGGGTAGGAGTTCTGAAGTTTGTTCGGTAGGCCCATAAGGCTTCTAATAACTTCTCATGCCAATTTTTCTTATTATCGTCCAAAGTTTTCTTTAAAATTTGAACGAGAGTTTTATTAAAAGCCTCAGCCAGGCCGTTTGCTCTTGGATAGTAAATTGTTGAATACCGCCAGTCGATTCCGTGTCTCCAGACAAAATTGTTGATTTGCGTGCTTCTGAATGCTGACCCATTATCTGAGATGATCCTGCGCGGAACTCCGAAACGGTAGATAACTTGGTTCTTAAAAAACTGTAGCGCGTGGTGTGCTTTCAATTCTCTGAGTGGAACTGCCTCTGCCCACTTAGAAAAGTAATATGTAGCCGCAAGAATGAAGCGATGTCCTTTTGAAGATGGTGGTTCTATTGGACCCACTATATCTGTGCCCCAACATTCAAATGGCCACGATGCAATTATCGGATGTAGCACATTTAGAGGTTGGTGTAGAACCACTCCGTGCACTTGGCATTGGTGACAGCTCTTGGTGATTTCCATGCAGTCGATCATCATCGAGGGCCAGTAGTACCCTAGTCTTTTAATTTTCATTTTCATCTTCGGACCCGACTGGTGAGAGCCACGAGTCCTCGAATGCACCTCTTTAACAATTTCGAGGGCCTCGGACCCGCTTAGGCACCTTAGCCGCATTTGATCGAAAGACCTTCGTATAACGTGTAGTTTATTAATGCGTAGGACGGAGTTCTTTTCTTGATCCGATGGGCTAACGACCTATCGTCCGGTAGTTTTCCTGTTTGCGGGTAGTCTATTAATGACTGTCACCAATCTTCTGTGTTTTCTGTCACTGCTGCAAATGATTCTTGTTCTTTTTCTGATTTTTGTATGGTGTCTATGTCGAGCTGTGATAGGACCTGACATCCGTGAACTGACACTTCCACTAATTCATCTTGCAAGCAGGCAAATTCTTTTGCGAGACGGGCTAACGCATCTGATAAAGCGTTTTCTTTTCTGGGAATTTTGTAGATCGTCACATTCTGAATCTGTTCCAACAACTGTATGGCATACTGGAAGTATTGCTCTAGTCTTGGCTTTAAAATTCTATACTGTTCGGCGATCTGTTGAATGATTAACTACGAATCCTCGTAGATGTTGATGTTTGTTATCCCCATTTGAATAATTTATTCTAGCGCTGTTACGAGAGCTTTGTATTCTGCTTCGTTGTTTGTACACGGCTCTGTTAAGTGGTAGGAGTATCTTAACATCCCCCGCTCCGGTGTTATAAAGATTAGTCTGATTCCTACCTTACCGGGCACTATCACTTGTGATTCGTCGTCTTTGTGTGTTGAAGATGCTCCATCGAAATATAATTCCCAACATCGATCATCAGGGTCTTCTAAGCTCATTATTTGTTCATCTGGCAAATCGTCATTGAGAGGAGATTCTGCCGGCAGAGGGTGTGCTGCGAGGAAGTCTGTTAGGATTTGTCCCTTTACGGCACGAAGAGACACGAAAGTTATATTGAATTGAAATAATATCATTGACCACCTGTCAAGTCTGCCAGAAAGCGTTGGACGGGTCATCAAGTATTGCAATGGATTAAATTTCGAGATCAGGTTGACCTTATGAGAAAGCATGTAGTGCCTGAGCTTTTGAGCGGCGAAGATCAAGGCTAAACAGTGCTTTTCAATTGTTGGATACTTTATTTCCGTCGGAAGTAAACGACGGCTTAGGTAGTAAAGAGCATTTTCTTTACCCTCATCATTGACCTGGGCTAACAGGGCTCCGAGAGAGTCGTCTAAAGCTGCGGTATAAAGTATCAACGGTCTACCTAAGACTAGGGCTGCTAAGATAGGAGGTGTCATTAAATATTGTTTAATGTCCTCGAAGGCCCTCTGGCATTTCTCTTCCCAAATAAATTTGGCGTCCTTTTTAACTAATGTCGAGAAAGGCTGACACCTACCTGACAAGTTTGAGATAAAACGTCGAAGATATGCTAACTTCCCTTGAAAAGATCGTAGTTGTTTTAAGGTTTTGGGAGGTGGAATTTCTAAGATAGCTTTAATCTTTTTCGGGTTGATTTAAATTCCACGATGTCGGACAACGAATCCTAAGAACTTCCCGGAGGTGACGCCGAAGGCGCATTTTAAGGGATTCATCTTAAGGTTAAATTGTCTTAATAGTTCGAATACAATTCTCAAATCATACAGGTGGTTTTCCTTTACTTTGCTTTTGATGACCACATCATCCACGTAGCATTCAAATTGATTGTGGATGAGATCATCAAAAATTCTTGTCATCGCTCTCTGGTAGGTTGCTCCTACATTCTTCAGTTTGAATGGCATTACTGTGTAGCAATATACTCCGATCGGCGTTTTGAATGCTGTAAGTTTTTCATCTTCTGGAGCCATTTTTATCTGGTCGTATCCTGAAGATCCATCCATGAATGAGAATATTTCATGTGTTGAAGCAATGTCGATCATTAATTCTTGGATCGGTAGAGGGAATTCATCTTTTGGACATGCCTTGTTTAAATCTCTGAAATCCACACAAATTCTGATCTGATCATTCTTCTTCCTGACCGGTACCACATTGGCTAACCAAGTCGGGTATTGTTCTTCACGGATAAATTTGGCATCTATTAGCTTTTTAACTTCAGCTATGACTTGTTGTTCGATTTCTAGACGCATTCTTCTGGGACCTTGTCTGACTGGAACAGAAGTAGGATCCACTCCTAGCTTATGGACTGCGACCTCTGGAACTAATCTTGGCATCTCATCGTAGCTCCAAGAAAAATAGTCTTTAAATTCCATTAATAACTTGAGTATTTCTTCGGAGTCTTCTTTATTGAGTAAGGAGCTAACAAAGGTAGGTCTAGGCTCTTTGCTAGTACCTAAGTTAACTTTCGTTAACTCATCTATTGTAGATTTGATCTCTTCTTCGAACTCTGGTGGAGCGTTTCCAATTTTTAAATCATTAAGTTCTTTTGGAGCTTCCATGCAGTTTTCATTAGACTCGCAAGTGACAACCAAGCAAAATTCAGTATCGTCAACTGATCCTAATGTGCTTAATCCAAGACCATGCCTTGAATTGGGTGGACGACCGGAGTTATTCCATAATTTTTCAAAACGTCGTGATTGATCTTTTTTCCATTATCAATGTATGAAACCACGCTGAATTAAATTTTGAACACAGGGAGAGTACCACTCAAAAGGCTTCCATTAATTCGGAAGAAGTGACATCTTCAAATTGTACATTGTCTTCAGTTTTGGAGGAAGGAGCACAACGATAGAATTTGATGGGCTTTGCACCGCTGCTACGTACCTCTTTAACCACCATACCCTCGATCTTATTAGAATGGATCGGGGTCAGGGTCATAGTATGTACATAGTGGTTAATCTTCTCGTACATCGATTTATATTCCTCATTCTTTTCATCTTTGAGAGAGATCCTGAATTGCATCTTCTTCTGACTTATTGTCGCTACTTCTTGCTTGATTTCTTTCTCTTCTTCAGAACTATCTTCCCAATCAACATTGATGGTTGGTTTCCTTTGTCCAACTGTCCTAATGTCTCTGCCACGACCTCTTCCCCGGCCTCGACCTTGGATGCGAGTTGTGGAGAAACCTTTGTACGGCTTATTTTTAGGTTGAGTGTTGTATTTTTGAAAAGGGATCGCCTACAGAAATTGTCGGCGAATTTTTAATTTAATTTAAATAAAAAATTTGAAAAGTAGTATTTGATTTGGAAAGTAATTTTAAGTTTAAAAATTTTTAAGATATTAAATCAAACTGATCTCACATCCCGAATAGTTTATATAAACGAGCACCGCATCACAAACCGTGTATCTATCTCGAAGAATATACACACTGTTTGGTGATGGGGCTCGATTAAATAAACTAGAAGATTTGTGACATCTGTTTGGTCTGCGAACCAATTTAATAAGCCGATAAATTCCCCTGTTTAATATGAAAGCATTAAACAGGGTTTATATTACTCGGGTTCTTTAAAATTCCCTATAAGGGCAAGCCCCTATAGTTAATTACATCTTAAGTGACGAGAATCACCTAAGAAAACTCTCGATAGTAATCAGTAATTCTGCTCTCAAGAATTTTAAAGTTTAGGGTTGTCAAGGGATTGAATTTTGGAATTTCAATAGGGAATAGATCAAATTTGGAACATTTTTTTTTGGGAATTCAAAGGAAGAAAGGTAGGAGAAATCACAGATTCGAAACGAACTTCGGTAATTCCCCGACTATCCTATTGTTTGGCTTGGATTTAGGAAAGTCCTAATATTTATTTAATATTTTGATCTTGCCAATTTTAATTAATTAGGACTTATATTTGTATGATAAAATCATACAAATAGCCTCGAAAATGTGAGGGTTTATGTCGTATCAGACGACTACCTCGGAATCCTAAGACCGGTTAGGGCTTAATTTGCAATGCAAATGCCTAACAAAAGGTTGAGGATTTATGTTGCACTAGGAAAACTACCTCGAAGTCCTATGGCTTGGTTATTTAATTCTAAGAAAGTTCTGCTGAAGTAGACTCAGGTTTTGCTGATGACGATGGCCGTGCTGCCCACCATGCTTCGAGCTCCTTGTTGTTGCAGAGGTTTAGTTATAGAAGACGAAAATCAAGGGATAAGAAAAGTGTTCTGGTTTAGAGAAGTCTTAAAATCCAAGTGTTTTTAATATTTTAATTAAAACAAATTTTAAAGTTGATTATAACGACACCGGTTAAGATCCCACGGTTCCATCCTTCCGGCATCGTTATTTTTATCGGATTCACTTAGTCCAGATGAATTTACTAAACTCAACTGAATGAGTTCCACACTTTCATTTAGACCGTGGGAAATCCCGTTAGCAACATGTAGGTTACATCATCCGAGGTATTCCCGATCATCCAACAGGACGTTTTAATTTAGTTGTAATTGTAGTTTTGTGTTCGTTTGTGATTAAATTTTGAGTTGTTTTATATTTTGAAATGTAGTGGCGGTGAATTTTATCTTGCAATGACTTTTAATTTAGTTTTGGTTTCGGTTTTAGGGACTATCCTAAAGGTGTGGGTTTTCATGCAACAGTTGTTATCATGCAAGAAAAGTAGGTGCGATGCGATTAAATAAATTGCAAGAAAAGTAAATTGCAATAAAATAAAAGCGTACCTGGAGGGTCTTCCCGTCATCCCAAGCTGCACTTAAACACAATTTAGAATATTTAAGCAAGTTCCTAGGTAAAGCTAAGGGAAAGGTTATGGTTTTCTACCAAATTCCTAATCCTATAGCTAGTCATTTCCTATGACGTCTAGGTTCTTGTGTTTTGGTTTGAGGACGATTTTCTTCATCAAAGAACAATTAAGTTCAATTGTTCTTATAAGTATCCTATCATATTGAGAAAGTGTTTAAGAAGAATCTTAAACATCTTTACAATATTGTTAGGATTGTTTTAAGTCCAAATGGATTTAATTAATCAGGTGAAGTAATCGTCCGAGGTTTAGTTTAGTTTTGTTGTTATCTTGCTTAGTGAACTAGGACATTTGAATATCCTATAAGTGAAGTAACATTTCATTTAATGTTCTGTTTAGGAGTTATGGTAACCAAAGCTTTTGAGGGCAAATTGGTGTTCAAATGGTTTGTGATTTAATTTAATTTCAGTTATCGGATTTAAATTTGGAATAGTGTTCAAGTTACTTCATATTTAATTTCTTTATGTCTTAGGTGATGTTATTTAATTCAATTTAATTTAACTTTAATTTAATTTGGTTTAGTTTTAATTTTGATTTTTATTTTTAATTTTAATTTTAATTTTAATTTTAATTTTTATTTTTATTTGATTTTATTTTTATTTTATTTTAATTTAATTTAATTTAACTTTAATTTAATTTGGTTTAGTTTTAATTTTGATTTTTAATTTTAATTTTAATTTTAATTTTCATTTTAATTTTAATTTTAATTTTAATTTTTATTTGATTTTATTTTATTTTTATTTTATTTTAATTTAATTTAATTTTAATTTAATTTAATTTAATTTAATATGTTTTAATTTAATTTAATTTAATTTTAATTTAATTTAATTTAATTTAATTTAATTTAATTTAATTTAATTTAATTTAATTTAATTTAATTTAATTTAATTTAATTTAATTTAATTTAATTATTTATTTATTATTTTTTAATTTAATTTAATTTAATTTATTTAATTTTTTTGATTTAATTCAATTTAATCTTTAATTTAATTTTATTCTTAATTTTAGTTTAATTGAAGATTTAAAAAGAGTTTAATAATTTACTTTTAATTTAATTTGATGATTAAGTCCTTTGACATTTTAAAACTTATATTTGAATTATCATTTTAATTAGGAATTAAATATTATTGAGATGATTATTTTAGGGATTTTTAAATTAAAGAATAAATTTCTTCCTAATAACATCCCTATTTTAATAATTCTAATTTCATTATTCTCCCAAATTTAATCAATTATTTAATTAAAATTTATTTCAATTATTTTAAATTGTTTAGTATGTTTCTACCCTTTAGTTATTTAAATCTCAATCATCCAAATCAGATTAAGATCAAATATTTTACATGTTAATTTTATTAAATCTAAAGTTTTAATTAAAGGTTAAAATTTTTAATTACCATTTTGCCCTTCAAGCTTAATAATTTCATAACTCACTAAATTGAGCTTAAATGAACTTGAAATTTTTATGTGACTTCACTCATATGCCAATAAAGACATGAGAGGAGAAAATGTGATTTTTCTGTATTTAATTTATTTATGTAATTATTTTTGGTAAAAAATAGAGATTTCCAAGGGAAATTTAATAATATGACCAAGGGAAAATTTCTGTCCTTAAGAAAATCATGGGACATTCCTAATGACCAGAGGACCACTTGGACTAATTTTGGTAATTTTTTGAATTATATTATTTTTATTATAATTATTTTAAGTTTTAGAGTATTAATTAATTTAAAAATAAAATAAAGGTTGAAAAATGAAATTTATATTTTTCAAAAATCTTTCTGATATCAAGGAAATCAGAGAATCAATTTTTGCAATTTTCTGATTTTTCTTTGATTTATTATAATTATTTTAGTGAAAATGCTAGAAAATACATTTTTTTTTAATTTTAAAATTACCCTATGGCTTTAAAATTTAATATCTCATTAAATTGACCTAAGAAAAATATGGGATTTGTTCCTAAGTGATTAAAATTCAAAATTTGACATTTTGGTGAATTTTATTATTTTTATGATTTTTATTATTTTTTAATTATTAAAATATTAAAATAATGCAAAAAATTAAATTTTTTAGAAAATTGAAATTTTAATTTCCTTAATTTCCCCTGATATCAGAGAGGCTCCAAAACCAATTTGGTGAATTTTTGAAAAGTATTTTGAAAGTTATGAATTTTTAAATTTTAAAATGGCTAAATGGCTTAATCAACCCATTTAGTAGGGCTAACCAAGTCCAATTGACTTCAAATTTTTATGGTGGGTTCGTCTGATCCTAAAAGTCAGTGGAGAATTGATTTCAAGTAAATTTGATGTATGGTTAGCTCTAATTAATTAAGGATCTATTTTGGGTGTTTAAGCCAATTAGGGTTATTTTAAATAAACTAATCCAAGATCTATTTTTCCTAGGGTCCTCTGGTCATAAGAAACATCACCAAATTTTCCTAGAATTTATTTCACAACATGCTAATTATTGGAATTAAAATACTCAAAACAGTAACATGAATTTGAAAAATCAATAACTTCTCATAGGGATGGCCTCTGACTTTAGAAAATTCAACGAATGTTCACAAATTCAGAGGCTTCAAAAGCCCTATGGTCTCATGCCATGGTGAATTTCCTATATGCATGGAGAATTAAAACAATGCAGAAAGGGAAATAAATTATTAAAAATAAAATACTCCATGAAATTAAATGATTTCTTTTCCACATTATTCTCCTCTGTTCACTGAGCAAGAGGGTATTTTTATTTTATTTTTCTGATTTTCCTACACAAAGTTATGGATTTTTGAAGTTTAGGGAATTAAATAAATAGAAAAATACCCTAATTTTCTATTTATCCACGCGGTGCCGCATCAACCTCGGCAGCTCCGAAACGCCGCGTGGCGCTCTCCAATTCGACGCCGCCATCTGACTCAACGCTCCGGGGGCCCGCTGTGTCGTTCCGTCTCCTGATCCGGCGCGATCCTGGCCGTCCGTCCGTGCGTGTATTAAATGAACGGGATTCGTTCATCGTCCCCAGGCGTCCTTACCCTAGAGCTGTCCGTCTTCTAGCCCTATGATCTCACTCGATACTTGAGCAAATTTAATGTTCTTATGCTCTATAGATTCGTCTCGAGGAGACGAACACATCCATACGGTTTATGTGGCATGAAATTGACTCAATGAAAATGGAGAATGTTCAGAAGCTCGGGAAGAAGAGTGAGGCCATACCTTTGCTCAGAGAAGTGTGGCTTCGATCTGAGGGTTGTGTCACCTTCGATTGGATCCCAGCAAGCTCCAGATGAAGTCCCTTGGCCTGGTGAATTGTCTAGGTAGGATTTCGACCACAACCGATCACAAAGCTTGGAGGCTGGAGCAACTGGGTGGCCTGGAGATGGGGCTTTCAGTGGGGAACTTCTCCTCTTGGTCCAGTGAAGGTGTAGGACCAGTCAATTTGAGGATTGGCTCACTGTGGCAAAGTGTCCTGGTTTTGGGTGAAATTTCGGTTGAGAAATTGGATTCTGTTGGTTGGGATTAGGGCAAATTGACACTGGGGATCAACTGCTCTAAGGATGGAGAAGGGTTTGGAACAATTTTGGCAGAGTTTCAGCAAGGTTTGTACAACTCTCCTCTCATGGCCGTGAGGGGGTTGGGTTGAAATAGAGGTGGCTGGAGGGCCTCACAGGGATGGCCAAGGGTTGGGATCAGCTGCTCTGGGCATGGGAAGAACAGCTACAATGGCCATTGGGGATGGGGCAGCTCAGCAGGTGAGAATTTCAAGTTTGTCCTTACATGTGAGCTCTCGGGTGTGTTGTTTTCCGGCGACCTGGTGGCTGGCCGGCCAGGCATTGGTCACCATCAAGCTCAGGGAGGTCAGGGCTGGGGCTTAGTGTATTCAATTGGCAGTTGCCAAGTGTAAAATGGTTGGATCAAAATGGAATGGGGATATGGCTAATTTTGGCTAGGTTTGGTCAACCCATTTGTTTAGGCTGGGTTCACCTCCCCATGGCTAGCCTTGGGCTGAGAAGATCAGTTAGGTTAGTCGATTAAAAGGTGGTGATGTCCTTATCCAAGAATATTTGGATTAAATCTTGGTTAAGGGGTATCATGGGTGAGGTTAAAGACTTTTAGGAATTAAGGAAATCTCCCTCTCCTCTTACCCAATGTGGTATGGTCACATGTCAAACAATTCACATGGCTTGCATGTGGCTTAAGAATGGCTTCATGGCTCACCTTTGGCTTGGGAAAAGTTGAGTCAATTTCATGGAAATGGATTTAAGAAAAATTTTGGTATTTAGGGGTGAGTTGGCATGAGGCTTGATTTGGAATTATTTGATGATGGGATTGGAACTTAGGGAATGGCTTTGATTAAATGGATGGCAAATGGAAATGTCATGTGGGCTTTAGGGTAGATTTTGGGCTCTTTGAAATGGTTTTAGATGGGCTTTTAAAATGGTTTAGGGAAGTGGGCTTTTGGATTTGAAAATGGATTTTCGGATGAAATTTTGGCAAAGGCTTGGGCCAAATAATTGTTGGGTTTGGTTTAAGGATGTGTCATGAGTGATTTGAAACAAGTTTGGAGTGATTTGGGTTTGATTTGGACCCCTTTGGTGAATGGGCCAATGTAGGTCAAATTGGGCTAACTTGGGCCAATTTTGGGCTAGGGTTGAAATTGATGTAAAATAAATCTTGGGAAATGTTTATGGGAGTGTTTCAAAGAGGTTTTGGCTTTGGTTGGGTTTTGATTTTGGGATTTGGTTTCATTTGGGTTAGGTTTGGGTTTAGGTCAAAATTGGGCTTTTTGGCTTTAGATTGAATTTAAGTGGGCTTTGGGTCTAAATTTTGGGCAAATCATGTTAGTGTTTTGTTTGTGGGAATGTTAAGGAAGGTTTAGAAAAGATTTGGGGTCAATTGGAGCTGAATTGGGTGAGTTTGGGTTAGGTTTGGGTCATGGGTCTAAATTGGGCTTTAAGGCTAAAAATGGAATTGGATCCAAATGTTAATCAAATTGGACTTGGATTTAGTCTAGATTGGTGTTGAGAATGTTGAATTGAAGTTTAGAATTGAATTGGACCAGAATTTGGGTCAATTGGGTAGGTTTGGTTTGACATTGGGTTCACTTTGGGTTAAAATGGGTCAAATTGGGGGTTTTGATAAAAGTTGGGTAAATAGACAAAATTGGCCCATGGTGTAGTTGAACAAAATGAAATTGGGAATATTTGGGATTTTCTGGAATTTTCTGGAAATTTTCGGAATTTTTGGATTTTTGGGTCAAGAGGGGTATTTTGGGTATTTGGAGGGTATTGGGAGGTATTTTTGGAATCTTTGGTATTTTTGGCTATGAATGATCAATTTGAGTAATGTGGGAATGTTTGGGAATAATTTTGAGGAATTTTGGGTGATTTGGGTGATTTTGCAAATTTTGGGCAGTTTCAAGGGTTTTGGGTAAGCTAGGCGGGTGTAGGGTCCCGGGGGTCAAAAATTGAAAATTTGGAAAAATTGAAGATTAGGTGAATGTAAGTGGAATAAAATCATTTTGGTTGAGCCATGAAGCCATATCAAGAACATAAGCCATGAAGGGACTCATTTGAGGCATCCACTATGTTGTTCCTAACCCTCTTAGCCAAGGGCTTAGGGGTTAAGGACCATCCACGTGAATCACCTACATGAGTCAGGAGGTCAAGTTAGGTATGGGTGTGGTTTTAGAAGGTTTGTGCAAGTGTAGTGTATGAGTGTAGTGTGTGTGTAAGCCAGCCCTTCACCAGACCAGGCCACCCAGGGCAGTCCTAAGGCCAAAGAGTCCTATAGGAACTCATCCTTTAAACTTCCACATTTGATTTCAACCCTCTAGGTGATTGGGGGTCTACAATCAAATTTGTGGAGTTTGCAGGGAGTTAAGAAGTGGTTTGAAATTCTAGGTGGTGGGTTACACTTCTAGTCCTCTAAGATAGTCAAAGGAAAAGCCTAAGCCTAGATCCTAAGTACTAAAGAGAGAAAATAAGACCTCATTAAAAATGATGTCAACAACCTTCACCGTCTCGCTGTAAGGGAGCGGTGAGTGACTGTTGGACTAGAACTTCAGGTTCTTCGTCATCCCGAACTTCCTTTGCTTCATTTGTTATGGTATCTCTGGAAAAGATTGTTTTCTTCGGAGGTGCGTAATAAGCTGCATCTTCATGGATTCCAATTTCATGTACGGAGAATGGTTGTAAGTCACCTTTGATGCACTGTTCCCCACCATCGTAGTATTTGATGCACTGATGTAGGGATGATGGTACCATCCGGTTTTCATGTATCCATGGTCGGCCCAGTAGAGCGTTGAATGACGTTTCTGAATCAATTATGTGAAATTTCGCAGTTGTCTTTGCTAAGTCACCGGTCTTCATTAGCAGTGTTATTGATCCGAGGGCTTTTTCTCCTTTCTGATTGAATCCTCTTAATAACATTTTGTCCTCTTCGAGCTCGCGAGCATCAATTTCCAAGTATTCTAGCGTTCGAAGATTCATTATATTGATTGATGCTCCTGGATCCACCAATACTCTGGAGAGTGTAAACTTCCCAATTGTAACTGAAATGTACAACGGTCGGTTGTGGTCCGTCGCCTCAAGTAGTAGGTCATTGTCCGTGAACGTAACACCTCGTTGTTCCTTTAACGAGCAAACCTCATCTAAGGAATCTCCGGTCATTTGAGCTAAGCAAATTTCTGGATCAAGCAAGGCCTTGATCAGAGCTTCTCTCATCTCCTTTGATAAAATGAGAGCATCGTAGATGCTCAGTTTGGCTGGTGGTTTCCTAAGATGGGGTAGCACGTTGTAGTCCACTTTATTTTCATGTGTCTCGGTTTCTTCTCGAATGGGTATTTCTTCTGACAGGGTTGGTTTTTCTTGAACAACCACCTGCTTTCCTTTTTCCTTTGGACCCATTCTCGGAGGTAGAACTCTTCCACTTCTTAAGTTGACTTCGTAATTTCTTCGAATCTAGTATTGAGTTTCGCTGGTGTCTCCTCCTGAATCGGAATGACGGGTTCTTCCGGATTAGCTTCGCAGTCCGAAGGCTCTAACTCTATTGTGACTAGAGCTCCTCGAAACTCTCAAATAGATTCGTTGCTTGTTGAACTCTCGTAGCCTCCTTGGTGGATGTCTTTTTTGTCATTGTGATCGTCGAGATTGTGTATAATT
This sequence comes from Papilionanthe hookeriana x Papilionanthe teres, assembly GCA_022702705.1. Taxonomy (NCBI): domain Eukaryota; kingdom Viridiplantae; phylum Streptophyta; class Magnoliopsida; order Asparagales; family Orchidaceae; genus Papilionanthe; species Papilionanthe hookeriana x Papilionanthe teres. The sequence goes on along the minus strand of CM040430.1, from coordinate 66,436,373 downwards.
TAAGAATTGTTACTTGTATCGGAATCGATGTCCAGATTAGGTTGGTTGTTGCTAGTTACGTAATCGTTAGAAACGATCAAAACGTAGCCAACGCCATAACCCTTATCATTATAAGATCCCACCGGAGTGAGTAAATAATCATACAGAGTCAGAGGTTCGAGGGATTTCTCCCCCGAATCGGAAACAACCATCCTAGGATAAGCAGCCCCTAGCCTAGCCTTAAGAGCCTCGGTCTTTTCTTCTTCATCAATTTTCTTCTTTTCTTCCATCGTCTCGTGTTGAGGTGGTTCTTCTATCGCAAGTGATAGTGCCGACTTGACAGGTTTCAAATTCTGAATTGAGGCTAGCACCGAAGTGGTTTGGATGCGATCCAAAATCTTCTTCGAAGACTTTGTCCAAGCGGTAGTCCATCCATCATCAGCCGCATAGGGATCTATCGGAACAATGAGATCCGTCGAGATAACATTGACGGAACCTCCTTTCTGGGGTTCCTTCATGTATTCCTTTGGGATCGTTATGTTCCCTTTTTGAAGATTATCGTTGAGCCAACTTTTGAAGGTAATACAATCTTCTATCTTGTGTCCAAGCATCCGGTGGTAAGGGCAAAAGTTGGGATCACCTTTCTTGTCGACTTCTTCTGGTTTCTTAGTCTCTGGCAGTTGGAAATCTGGAGTCTTCATCGACTCGCGAACATTTTGGGCACTACCTCATTCTTGAACGGATACTCCTCGCTCGAAGCTCCCTTAACGTACGTTGTGGACGAGGCGGTTATTCATACTGTTGAGATGACTGATAGCTGGGTCGGGATTGCTGGTAATTCTGTTGAATTTGTTGCGGCCGTTCTGGCGGTATTTGTATTGGCTGCTTGCCTTTATCAACTGCTGCGACGATCTCGGACTTCTTTTCAAAAGTTTTCATAGGCTTCTGTTTGTCTGTTTTGTCGATGAAACTTAATTGCTTCGCCTCCACTTGCAAGCTTTCGGCATTGCTTAACAACTTCTCGAAAGTCTTAATAGTAAATCCCTTGAGGAGAAGTGCTATCGGGCCATGAATTCTCTTAAGTAAAATGCCGACTGCATGTTGTTCTTGTAGCTGTGGCTCACACTTCATACTTAGATTCCTCCATCGAAGTATGTAGTCCACCAAAGTTTCGTTCGGCTTCTGCTTCTCTACCACTAAATCACCTATAGTGATGTGGTGCTGAGCTCCGACAAATCACTTGATGAAGAGGTTCTTTAATTATAATAATGTCTTCACCGAACCGTTCGGTAATTCCTCATACCAATCAAAGGCGATCCCTGACAGGCTGCTGACAAATTGTCAGAAGAGTAAAGCATTACTTCCGCCGGCATTGCAACAACTGGCACGAAAATGTACAACATGTTGCCGAGGGTTTCCGGTTCCATCAAAGGTCTTGAACAGAGGTGGTATGAAGCCTTTCGGATATTGGACAGCGTCGAATTCTTCGGGGTAAGGCCTACCTGTCCGAATGGATGTCCCGCTCTTTGATTGTGCCAAAGCTTCTCGCACCTGTTGTTCCACCATGCTCTTGATATCCTTTTCCGGAATCATGCTTTGTATTGCATTCTTTTTTAACTGATCATCCCCGTTGACGGATGTAATCTCCTTTCCTCCGTCTACAATGTGAATAACTTCGTGGGGTGTTTCTCTTTGGGGTTGAACCTGACTCTGGAGAGTGGCTAGGGCTGCAGCCATCTCTTCTATCCTCTTTACCATTTGGGAGATCGTATCATCTTTCTCTTGAAGCTGCATCCTCATCACTTCCGGCTCCTCTCTTTCTACGGCTGCAGGAGCACCTTGTGAAGCTGACGAAGCTCGTGTTTCAACCATGTTAATTTCTGCATATTCATCATCCATGAACTCTGACGAGTCGACTTCATGTCCGAATTTTTCTTCTCTTTCTCTTGCTAATCACTGAATATCAGTTCTTAGCTTTTCCATAGCATCTTCTAATGGTCATTCCTGTACATCCTTGTAGTTGTCATGCGATACCTGTTGGGTTTCCTTCTCATGAGTCCCCTTCATTGCGGTAGCACTTTCTTCGGACTCAAGTCTCCTGACAAGACTTTCCTTCTCAGGTTGTTGTTTTAATCTTAATTGTCCGGTAGTGGGACGCCATATCATCCTTCTAGCGACAGAAGGTCTAGGACCGGATGGTACGTCGACCAAATGCTTTGGAAGGTGGTATCCTCCCTAATTTGTAGTCCTGAAACAACGACAGGCGGACTAGCTTTCATTCTCTTATTCGGCTTTTTCGCGGCGATAGCGAGTTCTACTCGCGGCCCAAGACGGGACTTGGCTGGCACCCGCCCTATCCTTCTTAAAATCTCTGATACAGGGCATTTTTCTTTCTTTGCTAATTTCTCTATCAGGGTTTGCAGTCGAGCAAATGGCGTAATTCTAGCCATTTTCTTATGGCCGTCGTTGTAATATGCGGGCTGAGGCAATGCAGAAGCAATCTTGAGGACATTTTCCTCGTCCTCTGCGGTGGAGAGGGGATGGAACCTACTTCCTCCCAAAAGTGGTATGTATTCGAGCAGCGGTGTATACTCGGGCGGTTCGGGATTTCCTCCGGAAAGCAACTTCAGCAGCTACGGCTTCTCTAGCAATCCTTCTACTTCGTTCCTCCTCCGAGTCCATGTCGGTGGTGGAATTCTCGAGCCGGACCCGATCTCGAAAACGGAAGGTCTCACTCTGGAAGATCCGTACCCTCCACGGTAACGGGTTCATCACGGTTCCGAATTTCCTTCCCCTTTAGTCCGGCGAAGTCGGGGTAAGTGCAGAGACAACTAGACCAGTGGGAGTAGCAACAACAGTCCTCATGCGAACAACAGTACTCCTGTCAGTTGGAATCTTTTGCAGAGGAGGGAATTCATGAGTTGACTTGAGGTTAAACTCAATCAACGGCTTCTCAGTTTCCGGTACTTTGCTTGCGAGTGAAAAGAGAGTGACGTCGGGGATTTTGATGTCGGTGTCCCCGAATCCTTGTCCGAATCGAATGATTTCATTATTAAGTAGTTCGTCCTTGAACACAGCCAGGTCCAGTCCGTTGACAAAGGAGAAAATCAGTTTTGGGGCTTCCATTTCTGCAGGGCAGATTCCAAGTGTTAGTCCCCGAATCGTGCTTCTTCTTGTCATAAAACATATGACGAAAAAGAAAGAGTTCGAACACATTTCCATTTATCTTAGTGTATTTGTGGTATTAAAAAAAAATTATTTAGATAATTGATTTTCGAAAAGATTTGTTCGTTAGGATAGAGAATTATTAAAAGAAGGAGAGTTGTAGGAAGGGTAAAGGAATTGATTAGGAACCGGAAAAGGAAGAGAAAGTCTTGTAGAAACTTCTCGACCTGCAAGACCGCTCCTAAACTAATACCTATTGGGTGTCCACCCCACCTCAGAAATGAGGTAAAAGGATCTCGAAACCTCTCCGTTTAAGTGGCTCCTAAATCCGAAAGGATGTTGGCTATACTCGTCCAAGGTAGAAATGAACATAGTATTCCAACGGAAAGAAGGGTAGTTTGATCCACTAGGGACATGGATACACTACCGATTTTTTGAAAGCAGAACTATCTGATTAAAAATGGAGAGAGGAACTAGTCCCCAACGGAGTCGCCAGAAATTGTCGGCATATTTTTAGGTTGAGTGTTGTATTTTTGAAAAGGGGTCTCCTACATAAATTGTCAGTGAATTTTTAATTTAATTTAAATAAATAATTTGAAAAGTAGTATTTGATTTTGAAAGTAATTTTAAGTTTAAAAGTTTTAAGATATGGAATCAAACCGTTCTCGCATCCCAAATAGTTTATATAAACGAGCACTGCATCACAAACCGTGTATCTATCCCGAAGAATAGACACACTGCTTGATGATGGGGCTCGATTAAATAAACTAGAAGATTTGTGACATCCATTTGGTCTGCAAACCAATTTTATAAGCCGATAAGTTCTTCTGCTTAATATAAAGGAATTAAGCAGGGTTTATATTACCTGGGTTCTTAAAGTTCCATATAAGGGCAAGCCCCCATAGTTAATTACATCTTAAATAATGGGAATCATTTAAGAAAACTCTCAATAATAATCAGTAATTCTACTCTCAAGAATTTCAAAGTTTAAGTTTTCAAATGATTGAATTTTGGAATTTCAATAGGGAATGGATCAAATTTGGAACATTTTATTTTGGAATTGAAAGGAAGAAAGGTAGGAGAAATTACAGATTCGAAGCAAACTTTGGTAATTTCCCGACTATCCTATCTTTTGGCTTGAATTTAGGAAAGCCCTAATGTTTATTTGATATTTCAATTTTGTCAATTTTAATTAATTAGAACTTATATTCGTATGATGTGATCACACAAATAGCCTCGAAGATGTGAGGGTTTATGTCGTATCGGACGACTACCTAGGAACCCTAAGACCGGTTAGGGCTTAATTTGCAATGCAAATCCTAACAAAAGGTTGAGGATTTATGTTGCACTAGGAAAACTACCTCGATGTCCTATGGTTTGGTTATTTAATTCTAAGAAAGTTTTGCTGAAGTAGACTCAGGTTTTGCTGATGACTATGGCCGTGCTGCCCACCATGCTCCGAGCTCCTTGTTGTTGCAGAGGGTTTAGTTTTGGAAATCATAAATCAAGAGATGAGAGATGTGATTTGGTTTATAGAAGGTCTTAATTTCCAAGTGTTTTTTATGTTTTAATTAAAACAAATCTTAAAGTTGATTATAACAACACCGGTTAAGATCCCACGGTTCCATCCTTCCGGCATCATTATTTTTATCGGATTCACTTAGTCCAGATGAATTTGCTAAACTCAACTAAATGAGTTCCACACTTTCATTTAGACTATGGGAAATCCCGTTAGCAACACGTAGGTTACATCATCCGAGGTATTCCCGATCATCCAACAAGTCGTTTTAATTTAGTTGTTTTTGTAGTTTTGTTTTGTTGGTGATTAAATTTTGAGTTGTTTTATATTTTGAAATGTTGTGGCGGTGAATTTTATCTTGTAATGATTTTTAATTTAGTTTTGGTTTCAGTTTTAGGGATTATCCTAAAGGTGTGGGTTTTCATGCAACGATTGTTTATCATGCAAGAAAAGTAAGTGCGATGCAATTAAGTAAATTGCAATAAAGTAAATTGCAATAAAATAAAAACGTACCTGGAGGGTCTTCCCGTCATCCCAAGCTGCACTTAAAACACATATCAGGGCATTTAAGTATTCCAACAAGTACCTAGGTAAAGCTAAGGGAAAGGTTTTGGTTTTCTACCAAGTTCCTAATCCTATAGCTAGTCACCGCCTATGACGTATAGGTTCTTGTGTTTTGGTTTAAGGACGATTTTCTTCATCAAAGAACAATTAAGTTCAATTGTTCTTATAAATATCCTATCACATTGAGGAAGTGCTTAAGACGAGTCTTAAAACATCTTTTCAATACCTCTAGGATTGTTTTAAGTCCAAGAGAATTTAATTATACAAGTGAATTAATCGTCCACGAGTTCAAGTTTTGTTCTCTTGCTTAGTTAACAAGGACATTTGAATATCCTATAAGTGAAGTAACACTTCACTTAATATTCCATTTAGGAGTTATGACAACAAGAGCTTTTGAGGGCAAATTGAAGATCAAGTGATTTGTGATTTAATTTAATTTCAATTAATGGGTTTAAGTTTGGAATAATGTTCAAGTTGTTTTAGATTTATTTTGAATTCTTTATGTCTTAGGTGATGTTATATTTAATTCAATTTAATTTAATTTAATTTTAATTTAATTTAATTTGGCTTAGTTTTAATTTTAATTTAATTTTATTTTTTAATTTAATTTTAATTTTATTTTAACTTGATTTTATTTTTTTATTTAATTTAATTTAATTTAATATGTTTTAATTTAATTTAGTTTAATTTAATTTAATTTAATTTAATTTAATTTAAATTTAAATTTAATTTAATTTAATTTAATTTAATTTAATTTAATTTTAATTTTAATTTAATATTTTATTTTTTTTATACCTTAAGGATGATTTAATTTTAATTGTTAAAATATTAATTTAATTGAAATCTTAGAAGGATTTAATTTAAATGTTTTAACATTAATTTAATTTAATGATTAAGTCTTTTAGCATTTTAAATCTTGAATTTGGATTATCATTTTAATTAGGAATTAAATATTATTGAGGTGATTAATTTCAGGATTTTTAAATTAAAGAACAAATCTCCCCCTAATAGTATCCCTATTTTAATAATTCCAATTTTTTATTATTCTTCCAAGTTTAATCAATTATTTAATAAAAATTTATTTTAATTATTTTCTAATTGATTGGTAGGTTTCTACCCTTTAACTACCTAAGTTTCAAACATTCAAAATCAACTTAGTATCAAATATTTTACCCACCCTTTTAATTAAACCTAAAATTTTCTAATTATAGGTTAAAATTTTAATTACCATTTTGCCCTTTAAACTTACTAATTCCATAACTCACTAAATTGAGCTAATGAATTTGAAATTTTTATGTGACTTCACTCATATATCAATCAAGACATTAGAGGAGAAAATGTGATTTTTCTATATTTAATTTATTTATGTAATCATTTTTGGTGGAAAATAAGGATTTTCAAGGAAAATTCAACAACATGACCTAGGGAAAGTTTCTATCCATAAAAAAATTATGGGATATTCCTAATGACCAGAGGACCACTTGGACCGATTTGGTGATTTTTTGAATTATATTCTTTTTATTATATTTATTTTGAGTTTTCAAGTATTAATTAATTTAAAATAAAATAAAGGTTAAAAATTGAATTTTATATTTTTTCAAAAATCTCTCTGATATCAAGGAAACCAGAGAACCAATTTTTATAATTTTCTGATTTTTCTTTGATTTATTAGAATTATTTTAGTGGAAATGCTAGAAAATACATTTTATTTTAAAATTTTAAAATTACCTTAGTGGCTTTAAAATTTGATATCTCATCATAGAGACTTAAGAAAAATATGGGGTTTGGTCCTAAATGATTAAAATTCAAAATGTGACATTTTGGTGAATTTTATTATTTTTGTGATTTTTATTATTTTTAATTATTAAAAATTTTAAAATAATGCAAAAAAATCAAATTTTTTAGAAAAATGGAATTTTAATTTTCTTAAATTCCCCTGATATCAGAGAGGCTTCAAAACCAATTTGGTGAATTTTTGAAAAGCATTTTGAAAGTTATGAATTTTTAAAGTTTAAGTTTGGCTAAATGGCTTAATCAACCCATTTGATAAGGCTAACCAAGTCCAATTGACTTCAAACTTTTATGGTGGGTTCTCCTGATCCTAAAGGTCAGTGGAGAATTGATTTCAAGTCAATTTGATGTATGATTAGCTCTAATTTTTTAAAGCTCCATTTTTGGTGTTTAAGCCAATTAGGGTTATTCCAAGTGAGTTAACTCAAAACCTATTTTCCCTAAGGTCCTCTGGTCATAAGAAACATCTCCAAAATTTCCTAGAATTTATTTCTCAACACGCTAATTATTGGAATTAAAATACTCAAAACAGCAACATAAATTTGAAAAATCAATAACTTCTCATAGGGATGGTCTCTGACTTTAGAAAATTCAGGAATTGTTCCCAAGTTCAGAGGCTTCAAAGGCCCTATGGTCTCATACCATGGTGAATTTCCTATATGCATGGAGAATTAAAACAATGCAGAGAGTAAATAAATCATTAAAAATATAATACTTAATGAAATTACATGATTTCTTTTCCACATTATTCTCTTATGTTCACTGAGCAAGTGGGCATTTTTATTTTATTTTTATGATTTTTCTACACAAAGTTATGGATTTTTGAAGTTCTGGGTATTTAATAAATAAGAAAATCCCTATTTTTCTATTTATCCAAATCGGCGCCGCGTCAACCTCAGCATCTCCCAACAGCCACGTGGCGCTTTCTGGTTCGACGCCGCCATCCAACTCAGCGCTCCAGGGGCCCACTGTATCATTCCGTCTCCTCATACGACTCAAACAGGATCGTCCACCCGCGCATGTATCAAATGGACGGCATCCGTTCATCGTCCCCAAGCCTCCTAACCCGAGAATCGTCCACACTAATTTTTTAATATCTCACTCAATACTTAACGGATTTTTGTTTTCTTGTGCTCTATGGATTCGTCTTGAAGAGACGAACACATCTATACAGTGATCATGCATTGAAATTAAAGCATTTGAAATAGACAATCTCCAGAGGCTCGGGATAAAGAGTTAGCTCATACCTTAGCTCAGAGAAGTGTGGCTTCGATCTGAGGGTTGTATCACCTTTGATTGGGTCCAAGCAAGCTCCAGATGAAGTCCCTTGGCCTGGTGAATTGTCCAGGTATGATTTTGACCAAGCCCGATTTCAACCTTTGGAGTCTGGAACAGACGGGTGGCCTGGAGAGGGGGCTTTCACTGGGGAGCTCCTTCTCTTGGTCTTATGCAGGTGTGGGTGAGTTTAATTTGACTTTGGTGGATGATTTGGGAGTGTCCTGTTCTGGCCTGAGAATTGAGCTCCAAAATTAAGCTCAATTAGTGGGGATTAGGGCAAGAGAACAGTGGGGATCAAATGCTCTAAGTGTGGAGAAGAGTCTGGAGTGATTTTGGCAGAGTTTCCTTAAGGTTGGTTTAGCACCCCATTTGGCCGAGAGGTGGTGGTGTTTAAATAGGCATGGCTGGAGGCTCTCCCAGGGGGAGTTAGGGCTTGGGATCAGCTACTTGGGTCAAGGGAAGAACAACCATGGTGGCCATTGGGCATGGGGCAGCTCAGCAGGTGGGAATTCCAAACTTTGGCTCCTCCCAAGGTCTCGGCCATGGTGTCTTCCGGTGATCCAGGAGGCTGGCCGGCAGGCATGGGTCACCCTCAGGTCCAGGTGGGTCGGTGGCGGGGTTTAGTGTAGGCAATGGGCTTTGCCATGTGTCAAAAGCTTGGATTAAAATGGCATGGGGGAAGGCCAATTTTGGCTTGAATTGGTCAAGTCCACCTTTTGGGCTTGGTTCACCCTTCAAGGAGGCTTTAGGTGTTGTGGGGAGTCAAAGGAATCAATTGGTTTGGCATGGAGAAGTCCTTATCCAAATATATTTGGATTAAATTTTGTTTAAGGGGAATCATGGTTAAGGCTAATGACTTTAGGAGATTAAGGAAAGAGTCTCCTTCTTTTGCCCAAAATGGCTTGGTGACTTGTAAAGAGGCTCTCATGGCTTCCATGTGGCTCATGCATGGCTTCATGGCTCATCTTTGGCTTGGGAAAAGTTAAGTCAACTTCATGAAAAAGGGTTTTGTGAATTTTGGCATTTTGATGGGAATTGTTATGAGGCTTGATTTGGAATTATTTAATTGATAAATTATGACTTTAGGAATGATTTTAAATTGAATGTGTGATGAGGGAAAGTGTCATGTGGGCTTTAGATTGATTTGGGCTTTTGAATTTGGTGGAAGTGGGCTCTTAGGAGGGCTTAAGGGGATGACCCGTTTAGGTTTAAGAATGAATCCATGGATGGGAATTTTGTAGAAGTATAGGCCAAATAATTATTGGGTTTGGTTTAGGGATATGTCATGAGTGATTTGAAATGAATTTGGAGTGATTTGGGTCTGAATTGGGTTGGATTTGGGCTTCTTTGGTACATGGGCCAGTGTAGGCCAAATTGGGCTAACTTTGGCCAATGTTTGGCTAGGGTTGAAATTGATGTAAAATTAATGTTGGGAAATTTTTATGGGAGTGTTTCAAAGAGGTTTCAACTTTTGTTGGGGTTAGATTTTGGGGTTTGGGTCTATTTGGGTTAAGTTTGAGTTTAGATCAAAATTGGGCTTTTTGGTTTTGGGTTGAATTTGAGTGGGGTTTGTGTCCAACTTTTAGGCAAATTATGTTAGTTTTTTTTTTTTGGGGATGTTAGGGAAGGTTTATAAAAGGTTTGGGGTCAATTGGAATTGAATTGGTTTGGTTTGGGCTAAGTTTGGGTCATGGGTTCAAATTGGGCTTTAAGGTCAAAAGTAAAATTGGATTCAAATGCCAATCAAATTGAGCTTGGATTTGGTCTGGATTGGTGTTGGGGATGTTGAATGGAAGTTTAGAATTGAATTAGACCAGAATTTGGGTCAATTGGGTAGGTTTGGTTTGACATTGGGTTCACTTTGGGTTAAAATGGGTCAAATTAGGGATTTTGACCAACGTGGGGTAAATTGACAAAATTGGCCCATGGTGTAGTTGGACAAAATGAAATTGGGAATATTTGGGATTTTCTGAAATTTTCTGGGAATTTTCTGAATTTTTGGATTTTTGGGTCAAGAGGGGCATTTTGGTAATTTGGAGGGTATTGGGGGTATTTTTGGAATTTTGAGTATTTTGGGTAAAAATGGTCAATTTGAGTGGTGGGAGAATGTTTGAGATTGATTTTGAGGAGTTTGAGTGATTTTGGAGAATTTTGAAAAATTTGGGTAATTTCAAGGGTTTTGGGTAGAGTAGGCAGGTGCGGGGTCCCGGGGTCAAAAATTAAAAATTTAGAAAATTGAAGATTAGGTAAATGTAAGTGGAATGAAATCATTTTGGTTGAGCCATGAAGCCATATCAAGCCCACATGAGCCATGAAGGGACTCATTTGAGGCATTCACTATGTTGTTCCTAACCCTCTTAGCCAAGGGCTTAGGGGTTAAGGACCATCCATGTGAATCACCTTCATGAGTCGGGAGGTCAAGTTGGTTATGGGTGTGGTTTTAGGAGGTGTGTGAAAGTGTAGTGTATAAGTGTAGTGTGTATGTAAGTCAGCCCTCACCAGACCAGACCACCCAGGGCAGTCCTAAGGCCAAAGAGTCCTATAGGAACTCATCCTTTAAACTTCCACATTTGATCTCAACCCTCTACGTGATTAGGGCTCTACAATCAACTTTGTGGACTTTGCAGGGAGTTAAGAAGTGGTTTGAATTTCTAAGTGGTGGGTCCCAATTCTAATCCTCTAGGATAGCCAAAGGAAAAGCCTAAGGCTAGATCCTAAGTACTGAAAAAAAGGAAGAGAAGATCTCATCAAAAATGAGGTCAACAGCTCCTAAATCACATAAGGCTTTCCACAAAATTTTTCTCCAATAGCACATGCTATAGTGAAACTTCCAGGATCTTAAAGTTTTTGAGGTAATTTCTTTTGAATTATTGCACAACATTCTTCACTTAATGCAACAGTTTCAGAAGCTTCAAATTTTCTCTTCTTGCTTAAAATATCCTTCATAAATTTTGCATAGCTTGGCATTTGCTCCAAAGCTTCAGCTAAAGGAATGTTGATGGTAAGTTTCTTAAAAATTTCAATTAACTTAGAAAATTTATGGTCAAGCTTCTGTTATTTTAGTCTTTAAGAAAAAGATGGTGGTGGTCTTTCAACTTCCACTTCAATAGGTACTACAGTCTGATTTTTGTTTGGAGAAAGGGTATCTTTAGGTTTTCCAATCTCTTCAACTTCTTTCTCTTTTTCAATCTCATTCCCTATTTTCTCTTTAATTCCTTTCCACTTCTGAGTTGTACAACTTTTGCTTGTTCTTGTTCTTTTCCAGATTCTTTAGGATTAATTTCGACATTGCTAGGCAGTGTTCCTTGAGGTATGTAATTAATGAAATTAGTGATTTGACCCATCTAATTCTCAATAATACGAATATTAGTGTCTTGAATTTGTAGATGATTGCTTAGTTGCAAGATCAATTCTTCTACAGATAACTTTTTGTACCGATTGTTATAACTAGGAGGATAGGTTGGACTATAGTTTGAATTTCCTTAATTGTTCTAATTTGGATTAACTTGATTATTATTCCATTGTTGATGTTCGTTACTCTAATTAAAATTAGAATGATTTTTCCAACAAGTATTATAATAATTAGAATAAGGGTTATTAGTTTTACTAGCAATAGCTTGTAAAGTTTCCATTGTTTGAGAATCATCAGAATTTGTAGAATTATCATTACTTACATGCGATATATTAAAGGCAAAATTATCTAATATCTTAGATATCGCAGCCACTTATGAAGAAAAAAATAGAAAATGCTTCATTATCTTGAATACTGGTCATTCTTTTAGGATTAACCCTTTTAGAAGGCCATTGAAAATTATTATTAGCCATTTCTTCAATTCAGGTGTAGGCTTCTTCAAATGTCTTAGCCATAAAGGAACCACCACCACCAGCATCAATAATAGATCTAAGTGATCCAATAAGTCAATTATAAAATGTTTTAATAATTAACCATTCTGGTAAAGCATGATGAGAACATTTTTTTAATAATTCTTTAAATCTTTCTCAAGCTTCATAAATTTTTTCTCCATCAAATTGCGTAAATGAAGTAATATCATTTCTTAATTTAGTAGTTTTAGAAGGAGGAAAATATTTAACAAAGAATTTTTTTGTCATATCTACCCATGTTTTAACAGAACAAGTTGCTAATGAATTAAGCCACATCTTTGCTTTATCTTTTAAGAAAAAAGGAAAGAGTCTAAGCCTAATAACATCATCAGAAACATTATTATATTTAAAGGTAGCACAAAGTTCTAAAAAACTAGCAAGATGTAAATTTGGATCCTTATTAGATATTCCTCCAAATTGATTATTTTGAACCATTTGAATAATAGAAGGTTTAAGCTCAAAAGAATTATCATCTATAGCTGGCATTTGAATACTAACATTAAGTTCATTAGCTGTAGGGTTTGCATATTCCCTTAATGGTTTATAAATATTTTGTTCATTAATTTCGATTGGATTTTGATTATTATTATGTAAGTTAGCCATTTCTTGATGTTTTAAAATTTGTTTTCCTTTTTTATTCTTTTAATTGTTCTTTCTAATTCAGAATCAAAAGGTAGTAATCCTTCAGATCCAGAACTATGCATAAAATTTAAAATTGTTTTTTTTTGTTTTATTTTGTTTTGTTTTATATATATACATATATTATTATTTTTATTATGTTTTTTCTAAAAAAAATTCTTTTTACTTTTTATTCTATCCAATCCCCGACAACGGTGCCAAAAACATGAAGTGATGCGACTTTATATATGCTTTTAAATACAAGAATTTGATACCACTTTTTAGAATGTTTAATTTCTGGCAAATGGCTTCAAAAATTTGATGTGCGATATTTACTTTTACTTATGAATTTATATTTAGATTTTATAATAATTATTATAAAAGTCACAATTTTAAACGTAAGTATACGTATCGTTCGAAGTAATACGAGCTCTAGTAGAGTCCCGGTTATCGATCCTACGGGGAAAGTATTTTGATAAAAAGTAAAAAAAATATATTTTGGAATTTATCAAATTAAAAGTAATTTATATATAGTGTATATATATATATATATAAATAAATATATTTATATTTCAAATTTAATTTACTAACAATTTTTACTATAACGAAATAAACAGTAAGCGGTAATAAAGTAAAGTAAGCAGTAATTAAAATTCAATGCAAGTATAAAAAACGACTTTCTCCTTTTCAACTAATCCAAGATTTTTCTAATAATTATCTTTTATGGGAAATTTAGATTATGGTATTGTGCCAAACAGAAGCATTCTTATTCTTTACCCTTTCATCCAGGTACAAAGAACATTGACTAATCTATAGATCGGTTCAGAATATTTTATTAGTAGAATGGGTTAATCTAGGCTCCCACTACTAAATGTCGAATGGTGGCTATGGTCGGCCCTACCAGTGACCCGTTCCCTTTCTATAAACCAAATTATTAGAATTTAGTCTGTCACGCTAAAAACTAAATAATTTTACACCCAATAAATAATATTTTACAATTTATTTGCACTTCACCTTGAATAACCCGCATAAAGCCTTCGACTACACAAGGATTCATGGGATATCTACTAGTTAAGAATTTATCAACAGGTTTTAACAATTTAAATGACCAATTTAAAAAGAAAACTAAGATTGGGTATTAATATCATCACAATGTTTTAAATATTTTTAATTAAATTCCCCGACAAAATTTAATTAATTTATTATTTTTTCATAGTTGAAAGGAGAAAGATAACTAACTACTCATAACACGTTGAAATCACACAACAAAACTTATTTATAAAACTTTGAACCAACGTACAAATACTTATCTAAAGTGTTCCTTCAAGTGATCTGCTGACTTCTATTGACTCCAAAGTAATGATGAAAGACTCCAACAACAACAACACACAATAAATACTCAAAATAAACTCACTAGATACAAAGTAAAGTGGCACCCTAAGTGTGGAAGAGACTAAGTAAAACTAGTGGGGAGAGAGAATGTGTCTAGGGACGATGGGGTGCGATTTTTTCTGCAGAATGGGCTCCTATTTATAGAGCTCTGAATTTCACCAGGGGTTGTTTAAGGAACATCTTCAAATTTTGTCTAAATTCATTGCATCTTCTAGAAGGTAACTGTCGCGCCTAAGTGCCACGATCTGGCGCCTAGGCATCGGACTCCAAGACCAGGTCTTCACACCTCTGCACTTTGGATAACACCTCTTTGTGATTAAAATCGTTTCCTTGTGTCCAAACACATTGTATCACATGTCCTATATATTAGGAGTAACTTCCAGTCTTCTAGAAGTCCAATAACAGCTTAACCCTGTTAAAATAACTCCCCAAAATCATCAAAAATCTTAACAACATCTGTATCGAGTCGGTGCTTAGGCGTGAGATTCTGGCGCTTAGGCGCTAGGCCAATAATTCTAATATTTTGCTCCATAAGCTCCATTTTTGCTCCTTTTTCACCTTTTTCCTTCTTTTCTTTCTTGGACTCTTTTTTAATCATCTACATCCAAAAACATGAAAATACCTTCCATTAAAGCATAATATCCTAAAGAATTGAATCAAAAATAAGGCATAAAAATGGGGTATTTTTAGGTAGATCAACCCACAATACAAATTAGTGGATGGTGAATTTATATTGAATCATAAATAAGGCATAAAAATTAGGAAATTAAATACCGCCACTAGAAAAGATCACTTTCCTCTTCCTTTTCTCGATCAAATGCTAGATAAAATTACTGGACACAAGTACTACTATTTTCTGGATGGATATACTGGTTACTATCATATACATATTGTTGAGAATCAAGAAAAGACAACATTTACTAGCCCTTATGGAACCTTTGATTTTAAAAGAATGCATTTTGGACTGTGTAACACACCTGCAACATTTTAGAGATGTATAATGTCTATCTTCAGTAATATGATGGATAATGGAATATAAGTTTTTATGGATGATTTCTTTGTATTTAGGACTTCATTTGAAATTTTCCTAAAAAACATAACAAAAGTTTTGGAGCACTGTCAGAAAATAAATCCAGTTTTGAATTGGGAGAAATGTCAATTTATGGTTGCAGGAGGAATTGTGCTTGGGCATAAAATTTCTGAATATGGTATGGAGGTCGATCCTGCTAAAATTATAGTGATTGAGAGATTGTTGCCACCCACTACTGTGAGAGAGAAGAGGAGTTTCTTAGGACAAGATGGATTTTATAGGTGATATATTAAAGATTTTTTCTAAAATTACCAATCCTTTGTGCCGACTTTTAGAAAATGATAGAAAATTTAATTTTAATGATGAATTCTTTAGTGCTTTTGAATTATTGAAAGAGAAATTAATCACTACACCTATAATTGTTTTACCAGATTGGGAGAAATCATTTGAACTTATGTGTGATGCTAGTGATTATGCGATCAGAGTAGCATTGGGGCAAAGGCATGATAAAGTTTTCAAAGTCATTTACTATGCTAGTAAAACTCATAATGAGGCTCAAATTAATTGAACAAATACTGATAGAGAGTTATTATCTATAGTATTTGCTTTTGAAAAGTTTAGACCTTATTTAATTTGAGCTAAAAGTATTGTGCATACAGACCATTCGGCTATCAAATATTTAATGTAAAAGAAGGATACAAAATCTAGATTCATTTGATGGATACTTCTTTTGCAAGAATTTGATTTTATGATAGTTTATAGAAAAGGAGCTAATAATCAAATAGCTCGTCATCTATCAAGAATAGAGTATGATAAATTATCTTAATTTGAAAAGGAAATTGCAGAAATGTTCCCTGATGACCATTGTATATTGTTATGGGAAGTAATTTTTCTTGGTTTGCCAATATTGTGAATTATATTGTAAGTGATATTGTACCACCTGATTTAACAAAGCAACTACAAAAGAATGCAATTTTTTTTTTGGGATGAGCCCTATCTATATAAACAGTGTAAGGATCCGATTAATAGAAAATGTGTGCCACAAGGAGAAACTAATTTGATTATTCAACGATGTCATTATTCTAAATTTCGAGGTCATTTGGTGTTGATAAAACTGCTTTTAATATTCTACAATCTAGATTTTATTGGTCTGCTCTTTTAAGAGATGTTTATAGATATATTGAATCATGTGATTGATGTCAGAGAGTAGGTAATATCTCTAGAAGAAATGAAATGCCTCTAGATTATAATTTGGAAGTTGAAATTTTTGATGTATGGGGATTAGATTTTATGGGACCATTTACTCCTTCATTTGGAAATTTATATATATTGGTTGTCGTTGATTATGTCTCAAAATGGATTGAAGCTATTGCTTTACCTAGATGTGATGCTCGTAGTGTTTCAAATTTTTTAAATAAAATATATTTAGAAGATATGGAATGCCGAGAGTGATTATAATTGATGGTGGATCCCATTTCAGGAATAATCGAATTAAGAATCTCTACTGTGTAACATCCCCAGACTAGTGGTTCAGCAGAAGTGTCTAATAATGAAATTAAAAGAATTTTCGAGAAAATTGTGGATAATCATAAATTAGAATGGTCTCTTCGATTAGATACTGCTTTATAGGCTTATAGGACTGCTTTTAAAACCCCTATTGGAATGTCTCCTTATAGACTTGTGTTTGGTAAGACTTGCCATTTAGCGGTTGAACTGGAGCATAAAGCATATTGGGTGATAAAAGTGTTGAATTTTAATTTGAAAAATGCTGGAGAGAAAAGTTTTATCCAATTGAATGAATTGGAGGAGAATAGAAATGCATCTTATCACAATGATAGGATTTATAAAGAGAAATATGAAATTGTGGCATGATCAGAAGATAATGAAAAAGAACTTCAAATTTGGACAAAAATTTTTATTATGCAACACAAGATTGAAGTTATTTCTTGGAAAACTCAAGTCTAGATGATTAGGACCTTTTATAGTTGTAAAAGTTCATTCTTTTGGAGCTGTTGATATTAAAGAACCTAATACTGGAAAAATTTTCAAGGTTAATGGGCATCGATTAAAGCGTTACTTTGACTGGTTTCAATTTGACTTCAAAGAGGTTTTAATACTGAGTCATCTCGATTAACTGAATGGTTTGTCGGGCTGACGATGTTAAACTAAGCGCTTTATGAGAGGCAACCCATATGTATCTTTGTGGTGTGTTTGCTTGTTCGATGTAGTTATGCTTTTTAGATAGTTGTTTTCGAATCTTGATTACTCTTAAATACTTTAAAAATTGATAAATATTGGATCGAATTGAGAATTTGGAATATTTGGGCCAAACGAAGTTTGATGAGAATTTTGAACCACTGGTGCTGTCGGCGCCCTATCACAGTTGTTACACTAAATCTACAGTTTTGAGCGCCACCGACGCCCTACCGAGCGCCGCCGGCCCCCAAAACCTGTTGATAGTTTTTAAGTTTTAAAATGCGAGTTTTTACAATTTTGGGTGGGATCTTTATCCTTATAACTCCCTAAACTCCATTTTTGACTTCCTAACTCCATAAAAACGAAAACTACCATTCCCAATTGGCATCCCATGGATTCCTACTCCATTGAAACCCCTCGATCTTGCGTTTTTAGCCGAAGGAAGTTCATAAGTTTTGACGCACAGCATTTATTCAACAAAGTTATGATGAAGAGAAGGATTATCAAGGAAAAAGGCTTCATAAATTGAGGTATGGATAATCCTACTACTTGAGCTAAAGAGAATATTAAGGAAAGACGTTGTGAAGTGTTTTCTACACTACCTTTGTCGTTGTTGTTCTTGTCGTGAAAGAATTCTATGCAAATCTTCATGGGATCAACCAAGGGTTCACATTTGTGTGTGGTAGATTTGTGCAATTCACTCTTGCATCAATTAACGATCTTTTCATGATTGAGAATGTACCAGTTTTCCATTATTCTAATTTCAATGCCACACGAGATAATATGAATGATGTGTATCGATATTTGACGGATGAGAATGAGGATTGAGAAATTAGAGAGAATGGATACATTAGTTTCCCATCTGCATCTCTCAATCTAGTGTCAAAGCAGCGACACTACTTTAGCAATGTAACCAAGGAATGTGCCATTTGAATTTTTGTATTCAAACTGGGAGACCGATTAACATTGGTAATATCATTCTGAAATCAGCTTTGGGATTAATTGTTCATGGATCTAAATTTGGGCTTGGACAACCATCCACCATATTTCTATTATGTAGTCAATTGTAAGTTCCTTATGAAAGTTGGGAAAAGGTTCTTCCTCCATAGAGGCCTATTGATTCAACTAATCCTTATGACTACCAGACAATGGGAGATGAAGATGACATGAATTTGCTTGCTGATCAACCAACATAGAATTCAGAGCCAATTCAACCCTATTTTCCTAAAGGTTCTAGAATGATATTGAAGAGGATCAAATAGTTGGAGAAACAAATACAAAATGTTATGAGTGCGATCAATAATATTTTTGATTTATTTGATCATATATATTAGAGAATGGAGGAACAATTTGATCATACTGGTCGAATTGAGATGGGCTTGATTAACTTGATGAAGAAGAATGCAGTGATTGCTGAGGAATCATCTGACGAATTTTCATTTCATTCATTTTATAATTTGTTCATGCATCAGAAATCGATTGAAGACATTAGAGGAGAGCATAATTTTAAAACCGATGTGGAGTAATTAATGGATTCTACTTATGCTTGGTGTGTGTAGTATTTGCTTTGCTTTGTAATTTCAATTTGGATTTGGATATGCTACTTTCATTATGTTCTTAGATTTTAGTGTTTGCCTATCGTAGAGTACTTGCAACACTAAAACATCTAAAAGTTGGTTTTTTTTGAATGAATATATTTGGTGTTTATGTTGTAACTTGGATTTTATATATATAAGTTTGTTGTATATAGAATTGTGTTAATTATTGCTTGTGAGATGATGTAAATGCCTATTGAAGTGATAAACATCATTGTGGATGTCGAAATGATCGAAGTTATGAAAAAACTTTTGGACCCAGAAAATATTTTGGACTGGCGCCGCTGGTGCCCAAATCCGGAGAGTTTAACTATTATTTTAAATTGAGTGTCGCCGGCGCCCCAACCTAGCAAAAGGCTAAAAACCCTCATTTTCACGATTTTTATCCTGGGACTCGCAAATTTTTCCATTACCTTTGTCTTCTCCTCCATTTTCGTGATTTTGAAGATCTAGGGCTTGCTGGATCTCGGATTCAAGGTGATTTCAAAGCTTTTCGTCCCCGAATCTACACTTCTCTTGGTAAGAGCTTCACTTTAAGTTAAAAATTTTTTATTTTCATCATGGAAATCTCTCACATTGCTTAGGTTGGTTTTTTGGAGTTTTAATTAAATTTTGAAATTTCCATGATGATATTTGCTCTTACTTGTTTAGAATATTATTTGGAGTTTGTGATAGTCTTTTACAATAAGTAGTGTATCCAGGATCGAGCTTTTAATAGTCCTGGTGGATCTGTAGAACAGTTAATTGCAGAACGAAACTGGGAGCATTTTTCTTATTCTACTGCGAATGTTGTTATGGGAGTTGTTAGAGAATTCTATTCAAATGTTCCCTGGATTGAGACTGAGTATGTGCTAGTTAGAGGAAAAATGGTTGAGTTTACTCCTCAGCGTATCAATTCTTTCTATCAGACTAGGGAACCATTTGTTTGTGAATACAAAAACTTTGACACTAGAGGGGAGAATATGAGAGAAGTGATTGCTTTTCTGACTGACGGAATAGAGGAATGGAAAATAAGTCAAAAAAAGTTGATTAATTTCCCCACCTCCACATTGAAGGTTTCATCTAAAGTTTGGCATTATTTCATCTTTGTGAGACTATTACCATCTTATCACCACAGTAAATTTACAAGGGATATAGCAATTCTTAATTATTGTATTCAGAAAATGAAAAAGATTGATATTGGAGTTATTGCTTATAAGAACATTCAGATTATTGCTAGAGACGATACCACTGGAGGATTGGGACATCTTGCCTTAATTTATGGTTTGTGTGTTCAGTCTGGAGTGGAGTTCAGTAGTTCTGAAGAAGTGGCTATACCGTTGAGACCAATCACAAAGACTATTATCCGTACTTACGAGTCTCATGTGGGAGCCTGAGTTGAGCTTAGGAGTACTGATATTCCTACGATGAGTTATGATGTTCCATCTACATTTGAGCCGCCTACCTTATCTGATATTATGGAGCTGCTGAGATTACAGAGTTCTAGTGTGGATAGACTCCATGGTAGGATGGATATGTTTGAGACAAGGAGTGATGTGAATGGTGATTATCTGCAGAGGAGAGTTGAGTTCGATATTTCCTATTATGATGCTCAGGTCAGATTTATGAGGGGGGAGTCTTATGTGATATTTCTTACTTACCCCAGTTATACAACATATAGACCTGACCTTACTAATGACCCTACTGATGACATTGCTTATCCTGATGTTGGAGATTGGTAGATTGTTTGTTTCTATTTTTGTTGTTCTTGTTGTATTGTGTTGTGTTGTACGGTTATGATGTAGTAGATATTTATTTTTCAAGTGATGTGTAAGCCTGTTGTTGTACTACTGAGATGTAGTAGTTATTTGTTTTTCATGTGATGCGTAACCCTATTGGTGTACTGTTATGTTGCACTGAAACAATGAAATTGTTAGTTGGACTATGTAGTATTATGATAGTTTGCTTAATATTATAGTGTTTTGTTGAATGTTTAGATGTTTAAAGTTAATTTCTCTTTACCCATGCAAATATTTAAAATTTTTATATTACTACTACTAATTGTTTCATGCCTGCTGGTTGTAAATTTTTACTAATACCAGATAGCTGATAAAGATTTCAAGATCCCAGCACATAAATGTTAGTTTTCTTCTACTCTTTACTGTTCAAATTTACTGAAAAATTTAAGTTTGGGGGAGGGTAGAGAAATACTAACTTTTATTTTTTTCTCAATTATTATATTTTCAAAAATTATTAGCATAACTTCTGGCAGTTGAACCTCACAGTAAGTAACTAAAACTTTTTATTCCAGTTGAATATTATGGAAGGATAGGATGAAAATTTTTAGTAATAATGGTTAATTTTATAGAAGTAAGATATTTAGTATGAAAGGATTTGATTATAGTCAACTATTTAAAGTAAAGAAAACTGTATTTTTGAAAAGTTAAGGGACTTAAAGTATTGTGTTAAGAATAGATTGTGACTTTATGATAAATAATAAAGCTTTTACTTAACTATAAAGTAAGGAGGTGTCTCAAGTTTGAACTTTAGAAATAGGAGAGTGAAATTCAAAATCATTAAAGGCTATCCAGATATAGTAATCCTGATTTAAAAAAAAGAAAATATAAGAAGAATTGAAAAACAATCCTAAAAAGAAAAAGAGAAAGAAAGATAAGAAAAGAAAAAAAATGAAAAATATTTATGAGGAGAAGCTTGAGGAGATGCCTAATAAAAAATTCGCTTCACTTGAGTCACCCTAAAGGAAAAACTTAATTTCATTTCTGAATTTAAGTTTAAAGTATTGGCCTAAATTCTAAAAATGTTAGCATGAGCTCTTTTTTCACATACTTTCAGGGCATTCTTAATGTGACAAATTATGGTTCATCTTGAAATAAATAGAAGACTAGAACCCTTAGATTTGATTGCAGAATATTCTTATGCCTGTAGTGTTGACCTGAGTTACAAACTTTTTGTTTGAAATCTAACTAATATATTCTTTCGAATGAAAAATTTTAGTGTCTTACAGTTGAAAAGTACATTGCCTAGAGTTATAATTTTATGTAGTAAAAGTTTAGGGGATTTTGATGCACCAAAAATATATACAGTTTTTGCTATATAATTTTACCCATTTTTGGTAATATTACACTCTAAAGAAAGGTATATTTCATTATTTGTTGCAGGTATGATGATTTTAGGTTATTAGAGTGAAAAGAAGCGAAAAGGAATGAATTCGGAGAAAAAAGGAACAAAAAGGAGGAAAACATATTCTGGCGCTGCCGGCGCTAAAATGGGTGCCGCCGGTGCCATTTTCCAAAAAATTCAGCATTTAATGGCACGATAGAGCGCCGCCGGCACCCTATCGAGCGCCGCCGGCATCCGAAGTCGGTGAACTCAAATTTGAAGAGCTTAGGCGACTTTTTGATAAGATTCCTATGGAAACTCTTAGTATTTTGCCCCTAACTTATAAGTAACTACTTTTGGACGAAAAGAGGGGGGCTCTCTTAGTTTCTCTTGCTCTCTCTTAGTGGTTTAGTGTGTGTTAAGTGTTAGGGTTTAGGAGAAGAGTGTGTAGAAGTGAGGATTTGAGAGGAATTCTTCTCTAAGGAGTGAAGGAGAAGAAGTAAATTGAGAGATTGCTTCTTCCTTTCCATTCTAAAGAGAGAATCAAGTGTTGTAAAGAAAAGAGAAAAGGATTCAAAAGAACTTCAAAGGAATTACATTGGGGAAGAGAAAGAGATAAGTTGTTTATTCTTTTGCGGTTTGTATGACTTTTCTTTTATATATAAAATCCATGTTTAATTGTATCTTCTTCATGAATTCTGATTAGTATCCTTTGTCTTTCTTCTTGCATAGAGATGTGATGATGGATTGATGTGAATTTGATGTACTTTTAATATATTGAAGAAATTGTGAAGGTTTTTCATTTCAAACTTAATTTACTTTTTGATTTGGCCAATTTAAATGTTAAAATATGTTGTTGAACATTAATTCTGAAAGGATTTTTTGTCCTACAATAATAATGAAAAATCCATTCAATTTCCAGGGATGAATTGCATAGTTCATGGGAATTGAGTGCAAATAAATAGGGAAATGTGTTTTGATGGACTTCAATGTGGAGATTTCAGGGTGATAGGCTGAATTCCTCAAATTGGTTCTAAGATTAGTAACTAAAGATCAAAGGTTAGCCTTCGGATGAAGGGTGAGTGGGAGCTCCGAAGTGAGGGCCGGTATCCTCCCAGCCTAGCCTTAGATTTAGTGACTAAACTTAGGATATATCAATGTTCTTTTCATGCTTATAAGAGGGATTACTCATTTAAGGGTAAAGAAACATTTATGCTTCTATTTGGCATAATAACATAGATAATTGTTCCATTTCAATCCACACATCATATTCTCATTGCAAGAGGAAAGATACTTTTCTCATATATCAAAAACCTTTCAAATACATAGTTTACTATGTTTGCTAGTTAATTCTGTTTTTAAAGTTGTTAGAAGTAATTGTAGTTTGATTTAATTCTACTGTTTTTTGCATAGTGGTAGTAGAAGTTAGTAGTAAACTTTAAGTGCAATTTCAATATCGGATTTAAGTTTTATACTATATATATTGTGAAATACTTTCTTATACTTCGTACTTCCGTGTGGGATCGATAATCTGAACTCCATTAGAGCCCTGTATTACTTGATACGATACATATACTTGCGTTGAGTGTTCGGACTTTACAAAATCATTATAAACATATATAAATTTGAGTTCAAACATTCTTGAATATATAAAGTCCACCGGTCAGATACTCACAGCCAGAAATCCATTATATAATTCTTGCACTATCACAAATAAACTTCTTCTTGTTGGCTTCCTCTTTCTTCTTAACTTTGCTCTCCCAATAAGACATTTTTGCACTAAAAAAACCTTTTCAGAAGACTCAGAAAGGAAAATAAGAACTGGGGCAAGTAAATTATAAATTCAGGGCCTTTTTATAGACTTGGGAAGGCACAAAACCGACCCTAGACAGATTAAAACTCCTTAATAACTCCAAAATCTACCCACCCACAATTTTTGGCTTCTAGAACCTAATTTTCTAGTTTTTTATAATTGTCGCACCTATGCACCAACCAGCCGGCGCTTAGCCGCCAATGCACATTTTTGCACAGTCCTGCCAAATGTCACAATTTTCATTTCTAATTCCTTTAAGTCACCAAATAAGGTCAAATAAACACCACTATAACATATAAAAGTCCAAAATGTTACCACATTTTTCAAATCAAACCAACTAAAATCACATAAAACAAACATAAAACAAAGCACACCAATAAATATAGGTTGCCTTCCACAAAGCGCTTAGTTTAATGTCATCAGTCTGACATACCTAGAGCTTATTCTAAGTGACCCAACATCAGATTCTAATAAGGTATAGATTGCTCAATTGAAAAGTAAGGTTTGAGTATGTGATCGTTTACTTTAAATATTTTTCCAGTCTTAAGATCTTGAATATGCATAGCTCCATAGGAATAAACTTTCAGTACAATAAATGGGATTGTCCACCAGGACTTATGTTTTCCAGTAAAAATTCTTAATCTAGCATTATACATCAAAACTTTTATCCCTGGCTCTAGATTTTTAGTATGATCTTCTGATCATGCCACAACTTCATCTTTTCTTTATAAATCTTAGCATTTCCATAAGATTCATTCCTTATTTCTTCAAGCTCATTCAATTGTCATAATCTCTTTTCTCTAACATCTTTCAAATTAAAATTGAACTCTTTAATAGCCTAATATGTTTTATGCTCAAGTTCAATAGGTAAATGACAAGCTTTTCCAAAAATTAGCCTATATGGGGACATTCCTATAGGATTTCTGTAAGAAGTCCTATAGGCCCACAAAGCATAATCCAATTTGATTGACCAATCCTTTCTATTTGGATTAACAGTTTTTTTCCAATATTCTTTTAATTTCACGATTAGGTAATTCAACCAAACTACATGTCTGTTGATGATAAGTAGTAGCAATGCGATGGTTAATATGATATTTCTTTATAACTTCTCCATAATCGCATTTCTAAAATGTCTTCCCCCAACAGTTATGTTTACTCTTAGTATTTCAAATCTGCAAAATATATTCTTTTTTAAAATATTTGCAACACTTTGAGCATCATATCGAGGTAAAGCAACAACTTCTATCCACTTAGAGACATTGTCTACTGCTATCAAAATGTATGTATTTCTGAAAGATGGTATAAATGGTCTTATGAAATCTAATCCCCTATCGTCAAATATTTTAACTTCCAACATATAATTGAGGGGCATCACATTTCTTCTAGAAATATTACTGACACATTGACATTGATCACAATTTTTAATATAAACATTAACATCCTTAAAAATTATAGGCCAATAAAACCCTGATTGTGAGATTTTATATGTAGTTTTATCAACTCCAAAATGTCCCCCATAATCAGAATTATGATATTTTTGAATAAGTTCATAAGTTTCTTCTAAAATCACACATCTTCAAATAAACAAATTCTTTCCTTGTTTATATAAAAATGGTTCATCCCATAATAAGTCTTAACTTCAGATATAAATTTCCTCCTTGCCTGGTATGTTAAACCATAGGGCAAAGTATCACTGACAATAATGTTTACAATATCGGCATATCACGGAACACACCAATCATTAACAGGGAACAAATTTTCATCAGGAAAATTTTCATCAATTTCTTCAACATCACAGAAAGTTTTTTCAGTTTCAAGCATGGACAGATGATCAACAATTTGATTATCAGCACCCTTCCTATCTACCATCTCGAAATTAAATTCTTGCAAAAGAAGAATCTATCTAACAATCTTGGTTTTGCATCCTTCTTATTCATTAAATACTTAATAACAGAATGATCAGTATGCACCACACAATTAGTTTCAATTAAATATGATCTGAATTTATCAAAGGCAAATACTATAGTTAATAACTCTTTCTAAGTAGTGGTATAATTAATTTGAGTTTCATTTAGAGTTTTACTAGCATATTAAATCACTTTGAAAAATTTATCATATTTCTGACCTAAAATAGCTCTAATAGAATAATCACTAGCTTTTAAAAAGGTTTTTCTCAGTTAGGTGAAACTATAATAGGTGCAGTGATTAATTTTACTTTTAAAGTTTCAAAAGCTTTTAGGCAATCTTCAATAAAAATAAAAATTACATCTTTTTCTAGTAAACGGCATAAAGGCTTCAAAATGTTTAAAAAGTCTTTAATATAACGCCTGTAAAATCTAGAATTTCCCAGAAAACTTCTAATTCCTTTTACATTAGTTGGGAAAGGTAAATTAGAGATCACTTCAATTTTGGCAGGATCTACTTCCATACCATTTTCTAATATACGATGTCCCAAAACAATTCCTCCTGCTACCATAAATTGGCATTTATCCTAGTTAAGAACCAAATTAGTTTCTTCATAGTGTTTCAGAACTTTAGATAAATGTTCTATACATAATTCAAATGAAATTTCAAACACCGAAAAGTCATCCATAAAAACTTCAATTATTTTTTCTATTAAATCACATTAAATTGTCATCATACATCTCTGAAGTGTAGTAGGGGCATTACATAAACCAAAGGACATTCTTCTAAAATCAAATGTACCATAAGGACTGGTAAACATTATTTTCTCTTGATCCTCAGGAGCAATTTGAATTTGGTGGTAACCATGTTGGCATGTTTTTAGGTTTGTGTGTTGTATTTTAAAAAGGGGTCGCTTACAGAAATTGTCGGCGAATTTTCATGCTTTAAATTTAATTTAAATATGTATATAATTTGGAAAGTAGCATTTGATTTTGAAAATAATTTTTAAATTTGAAAAATTTTAAGATATGAAATCAAACCGATCTCACATCCCAAATAGTTTATATAAACGAGCACCGCACCACAAACCGTGTATTTATCCTGAGGAATAGACACACTGCTTGATGATGGGGCTTGATTAAATAAACTGAAAGATTTGTGACATCCGTTTTGTTTGCGAACCAATTTTATAAGCCGACAAGTTCCCCTGCTTAATATAAAGAAATTAAGCAGGGTTTATATTACATGGGTTCTTAAAGTTCCCTATAAGGGCAAGCCCCTAGAGTTAATTACATCTTAAATGATGTGAATCATTTAAGAAATTTCATCTCAAGAATTTCAAAGTTTAAGGTTTTCAAAGGATTGAATTTTGGAATTTCAATAGGTAATGGATCAAATTTGGAACAGTTAATTTCAGGAGTTCAAAGGAAGAAAATAAAAGAAGCTGAGGATCCAAGAAGAACCTTGGCAACTTCCCAAACTATCCTATTATTAGGCTTCAATTTGGGAATTTGTTTAATATTGCAATCCTGCCAATTTTAATTAATTAGGACTTACATTCATATGACATGATCATACCAATAACCTGGAAGATATGAGGGTTTATGTCATACCAAATGACTACCTCGGAGTCCTAAGACCGGTTAGGGCTTAATTTACATGACATGATCATGCAAATGCCTAACAAAGAGTTGAGGATTTATGTTGCACTAGGCAAACTACCTCGAAGTCCTATGGCTTGGTTATTTAATTCAAAGGAAGGTTTTGTTGAAGTAGACCCAAGTTTTGCTGAAGACAATGGCCGTGCTGCCCATTGTGCTCCAAGCTCCTTGTTATTGCAGAGGTTTAGTTTTAGAAGTCATAAATCAAGAGATGAGAGAAGTGTTTTGGTTTAGATAAAATCATAAAATTCAAGTGTTTTTTTAGTGTTTTAATTAAAACAAATCTTAAAGTTGATTAAATAGAACTGATTAAGATCCTACGGTTCCGTCATTCCGGCATCACTATTTTTATCGAATTCACTTAGTCCAGATGAATTTGCTAAACTCAACTGAATGAGTTCCACACTTTCATTTAGACTGTGGGAAATCCCATTAGCAACACGTGGGTTACATCATCCGAGGTATTCCCGATCATTCAACGAGACGTTTTAATTTAGTTGTAGTTTTAGTTTTGTTGTTCTGTTTGTGATTAAATTTTGAGTTGTTTTATATTTTGAAATGTTGTGGCGGTGAATTTTATCTTGCAATGACTTTTAATTTAGTTTTGGTTTCAGTTCAGGGACTACCCTAAAGGTTTTGGTTTTCATGCAACAATCTTATTTAACATGCAAGAAAAGTAAAGTACAGTGCATGTAAGTAAATTGCAATAAAGTAAATTGCAATAAAATAAAAGCGTACATGGAGGGTCTTCCCGTCATCCCAAGTCGCACTTAAAACACATGTTAAGGCATTTAAATATTTCAACGGATACCTAACTAAAGCTAAGGGAAGGGTTTTGGTTGTCTGCAAATTCCTAATCACTATAACTAGTCATCTCCTATGACGTCTAGGTTCATGGTTTGGTTTAAGGATGGTTTTCTTCATCAAAGAACAATTAAATTCAATTGTTCTTTTAAAACATCCCGTCATATTGAGGAAGTGCTTAGGACGAGTCCTAAACATCTTTTCAATATTTCTGGTATTGTTTTGAGTCCAAGTAAATTTAGTTGCACGAGTGAATTAATCATCAAGGAGTTTAGTTAAACTTTGTTTCTTGCTCGATGAACTTAGATGAATGAAATGACATCTCACTTAATACTCTATTTAAGAGTAATAATAATTAAAGCCTTTAAGGGCAAATTGGTTTATTGAGAATTTTAATCATAATTAATTAAAAGTTTGAATTAATGGTTTAAAGTGTTTTAATTTATTAATGGGGTATTAATTAATAATTATAAGTTTGGAATAGTGTTCAAATTATTTTAGATTTAATTCTTAATGATTTCATTTAGGTTGGTTGTTAAATGATTTTAATTCAATTTGATTTTAATTTAATTTTAATTAAATTTTAATTTAATTTTTAATTTTAATTTTATTTAAATTTATTTAATTTTTAATTCAATTTAGTTTTAATTTAATTTAATTTTAATTTAATTTAATTTTAATTTTAATTAATTTTAATTTAATTTAATTTTAATTTAATTTAATTTAATTTAATTTAATTTAATTTAATTTCAATTTAAATTTATTAAAATTTAATTTCATTTTAATTTTTGTTTTAATTGTTAATTTTAATTATTAGTTTGGATTATTATTTTAATTTTTAATTAAGAATTAAGTATTGTTAAAGTGACTTATTTAGGGATTTTTAAATTAAAGAATAAATGTCCTCTTAATAATATCCCTATTTTAATGATCCAAATTTAAATATATTCTTTCCAAAATTTAAATTATTTAATTAATTAAAGTTTCATTTTTGATATTTTCAAAATGTTCAATGGGTTTCTAACCCTTAATTTTCCTAAGTTTCAATCATCTAAGAGAAAATTAAGATCAAATATTTTACCTCCCCATTTTGATTAAACCTAAAGTTTTAATTAAGGGTTAAAATTTTTAATTACCTTTATGCCCTTTTAAGCTTATTTATTTCATAACTCACTAAATTGAGCTCAAATGAATTTGACATTTTTATGTCACCTCACTCACATGTCAATTAAGACATTAGAGGAGAAAATGTGATTTTTCTAAATTTAATTTATTTATATAATTATTTTTATTAGAAAATAAAAGTTTTCAAAGAAAATTCAACAACATTACCAAGGAAAGGTTACTATCCTTAAGAAAATAATGGGATGTTCCTAATGACTAGAGGACCACATGGACCAATTTTGGTGATTTCTTGAGTTATATTTTATTTATTATAATTATTTTGAGTTTTAGAGTATTAATTAATTATAAAATAAAATTAAAGTTGAAAAATTGATTTTATAGTTTTCTTAAATCTCTCTAACCTCAAGGAGTTCAGAGTAATATTTTTTATAATTTTCTGATTTTTCTTTGATTTATTAGAACTATTTTAGTGAAAAAGGTTTTAAAACTCATTTTTTAATATTAAAAATTACATTAAGCCTTTAAAATTCAATATCTTACCCTAGGGACTTAGGAAAAATATTTGGTTTGTTTCTAAGTGATTAGGAATCAAAATGTGACATTTTTATGATTTTAAATTTTTTTATGATTTTTATTATTTTTTAATTATTAAAATATTAAAATATTGTGAAAAATCAACTTTTTTATAAAATATCAATTTTAATTTTCCTGAACTCTCCTGATATCAGAGAAGCGCCAAAACTATTTTTGTGAATTTTTGAAAAGTATTTTTGGAGTTATGAATTTTTAAAATTGCATTTTGCTTATGAGGCTTAATCAATCTATTTGGTATGTTTAATCAAGTCCAATTGATTTCAAATTTTTATGTGAGGTCTCTCTGATCCTAAAGATTAGTGGAAAATTATTTTCAAGTCAATTTGATGTGTGGTTAACCTTAATTAATTAAAATTCAATTTTAGGAGTTTAGGCCAATTAAGGTTATTATGAATGAATTAACTCAAAATATATTTTTTATAGGGTCCTCTGGTCCTAGGGAACATCACCAAATTTTCCTAGAATTTATTTCACTACATGCTAATTATTGAAATTAAAATACTAAAAAAGTGACATGAAATTGAAAATTCAATAATTTTTCACAGAGATGGCCTCTGACCTTAAAAAATTCAAGGAATGTTCCCAAGATCAGAGGCTTCAAAAGCCCCATGGTCTCATGCCATGGTGAATTGTCTTTGCAAATGAAGAATCAAAATACTGAAAATAGTAAATAAATTATTAAAAATAAAATACTCATCCAATTAACGTGATTTCTTTTCCATATTATTCTCCTCTGATCACTGAGGAAGAGGGTATTTTTATTTTATTTTTTTGATTTTTCTATCCAAAGATATGAATTTTTGAAGTTCTGGGCATTTAAATAATTCAAAAATACCCTATTTATCTACTTATCCGAGTCAGCGCCAGCGCAACATCGGCAGCTCCGAAAGCCCACGCGGCGCATTCCCATTTGACGCCGCCATCTGACTCATCGCTCCGGGGGCCCGCAGTTCAAATAACATTCCCTGGTCCAGCGCAATCTGAATCGTCCGCTCGATACACGCGCGATCCAATGGCTCCCGGTCATCGTCTACGACTGGTGTGCACCTGTGACCGTCCACATTAAAACCTGAAGATCTCACTCGATTCTTAATGGATTTTTGTGATCTTATGCTCTATGGATTCGTCTTGAAGAGACGAACACATCCATATGGTTTATAGGCTATGAAATTAACCTAAACAAAAAGGAGAATCACTGGAAACTCAGGAGGAAGAGTGAGTTCATACCTTTGCTCACAGAAGTGAAGCTTCGATCTGAGAGTTGTGTCACCTTCGATTGAGTCCAGGCAAGCTCCAGATGAAGTCTCTTGCTCTAGGGAATTGTCTAGGTACAAAAGTGACTAAAACCTATCACAAAGCTTGGAGGCTGAAAGCAATGGCTGGCCTGGTGAAGGTGTAGGACCAATCAATTTGGAGATTGGCTCACTGTGGTGAAGTGTCCTATTTTTTGGGTGGATTTTCAACTCAGAAATTGAGCTCTGTTAATGGGGATTAGGGCAAAGTAACACTAGGGATCAACTGCTCGGGTTAGGAGAAGGTCCTGGAGCAATTTTGGCAGAGTTTTCTTAAGGTCCGGTTCATCTCTTTTTTTGGTAGAGAGGGTGGTGGGTTTAAATAGATATGGTTGGAGGGCTTTCCAGGGGCAATTGGAGGCTGAGATCAGCTGCTCAAGGGAGAAGAAGAAGAGCTCTGGTGTCTATTAGGGTTGGGACAGCTCAGCAAGGGAGAATTGAATTTTTTGGCTCACATGGAGCTCTCAGCCATGGTGTTTTCTGGTGGCTGTGGTGGCTGGCAGGCCAGGCATAGGTCACCATCTGACTCAGTGGGGTTAGGGGTTGAATTTGGTGAAGTCAATTGGAGTTTGACATGTGTAAAAAGCTTGATTAAAATGGAATGGGGGAGAGTGTATTTTGGGCTTGGTTTGGTCAATCCATGGAAATAGGCTTGGTGCACCTCCCCAAGACCTGATTTTGAGCTGAGGGAATCATTTAGGTCAGCTTGGAAACAGTGGTGAAGTCTCCATCCATGGTGAGGTGGCTAAGCATGGTTTAGAGTGTGACATGAGTATGGTTAAAAATGCTTAATGAAAGATTAGGAAAGGGTCCCCTCTTCTTGCCATTAATGGCTTGGTGAGGTGGAAAGTGGCTTCCATGGCTTCCATGTGGCTTGTACATGGCTCAATGGCTCACATTTGGCTTGGAAAAAGTTTAGTCAATTTCATAAAAGGGGATTTTATGAATTTTGGCATTTTTGGTGGAAATTTGGATGAAGCTTTATTTGGAATTATTTGATCATTGGTTTAGGACTTAGGGATGATTTTAATTGAATGGATGGTGTAGAGAAATGTTATGTGGGCTTTGGATGAATTTTGGGCTTTTGGATTTGGTGGAAGTGGGATTTTAGAATGGTTTAAGAAAGTGGGCCTTAAGGTTTGAAAATAAATTGGTGGATGGAAATTTTGTGAAGGATCATGCCAAATAAATGTTGCAATTGGTTTAGGTATATGTCATGAGTGGTTTGGAATAAGTGTGAAGAGATTTTGAATTGAATTGGGTTTAATTTGGGCTTTCTAGTTAAAGGGGCCAAAGTGGGCCAAATTGGGCTAACTTGGGTTAAGGTTGGGATAAAGTTGGATTTGATGTAAAATTAATATTGATAAATGTTTATGGGAATGTCATAAAGAGTTTTCAACTTTGGTTGGGCTTTGATTTTGGGATTTGGGCCCATTTGGTTTAGGTTTGGGCTTAGGTCAATTTAAGGGATTTTGGTTTTGGGTTAGGTTTGAGTGGAGTTTAGGTTCAAATTTTGGGCAAATCAAGTTATTGTTTTGTTTATGGGGGTGTTAGGAAGGCTTTAGAAAAGATTTGGGGCCAATTGGAGTTGAATTGTATAAGTTTGAGCTAGGTCTAGGTCATTGGCCAAAATTGGGCCTTAGGCTTCAAATTAAAATTTGGCTCAAATTTCAATCAAATTGGACTTGGATTTTGTCTAAATTGATATTGGGGATGTTGATTTGAAGTTTATAATTGAATTGGACCAAAATTGAGGTCAATTGGGGTGGTTTGGTTTGACATTATGTTCACTTGGGGTTAAAATGAGCCAAATTGGGGGTTTTGGTAAAAGTGGGGTAAATTAGAAAAATTGGCCAATGGTATAGTTGAAAAAAATGAAATTGGGAATATTTGGGATTTTCTAGAATTTTTTGGGAATTTTCTGAATTTTTGGATTTTTGGGCTAAGAAGGGCATTTTGGGTATTTGGAGGGTTACTTTTGGAATTTTTGGTATTTTTGGCTATGGATGATCAATTTGAGTGGGGGAAATGTTTAGGATTGATTTTGAGGAATTTTGGGTAATTTAGGTGATTTTGTAAATTTTGGGTAGTTTCAAGGGCTTTTGGTAGGTTTGGTAGGTGTAGGGCCTCGGGGGTCAAAAATTGAAATTTTGGTAAAATGAAGAATTTATCCAAAATGAAGATTGATCAAATTTGAGTAAAATGGAATCACTTTGGTTGAGCCATGAAGCCATATTAAGCCCATATGAGCCATGATAGGACTCATTTGAGGCATTCACTATGTTGTTCCTAACCCTCTTAGCTAGGGGCTTAGGGGTTAAGGACCATCCATTTGAATTACCTACATGAGTCAGGAAGTCAAGTTGGGTGTGAATGGTTTTAGGATTGGAATGTATATGAAAGTGTAATGTGTGTGCAAATCAACCCTCACCGGACCGGTCCACTTGAGGTAGTCCTAAGGCCAGAAGTCCTATAGGGAACTCATCCTTTAAACCTCCACATTTGATTTCAACCCTCTAAGTGAATAGGGGTCTACAATCAAGCTTGTGGGGTTTGCAGGGAGTCAAGAGGTGTTTGAACTTCTAAAGGGTGGGTTCCACTTTTAGTCCTCTAAGATTAGTTAAAGGAAAAGCCTAAGGCTAGATCTTAAGTACTAAATAGAGGAGAAAAAGACCTCATCAAAAATGAGGTCAACAAAATAGTATATCCATCCAGAAAACAAAAGTATTTATTCCCAACCAATCTATTCAACATCTAATCTAGAAAAGAAAGTGGAAAATGATCTTTCTTGGTGACAAGGTTTAATTTTCTATAATCAATGCATATTCGCCATCCAGTAACTTATCTTACTGGCACTATTTCATTCTTTTCATTAACAATCACAGTAACTCCTCCTTTCTTAGGATCACAGTGAATAGAACTAACTCATGCACTATGTGAAATAGGTTAGTAATTATAGCATCCAACCACTTTAAAATTTCTTTCTTAACAACTTCTTTCATGATTGGATTTAATCTCCTTTGAGGATCATTCCGAGGTTTGATGTTATCCTCCATAATGATTCTATGCTTACAAATTGAAGGATTGATTCTTTTAATATCAATTATTATCCATCCAAAGGCTTTCTTATATTTCTTTAAAATTTATAGTAAACTCTCTCCTTCTCTTTTAGTTAATTGAGAGGAAATTATAACTGGCAAAGTTGAGGAATCACCCAAAAAGCCATACGTTAAATGATTAAGATGCATCTTCAAATTAAGTTCAGGAGGTTTTTCAATTGATGGTCCAAAAGATTCATCTTTTTCAGTCATGTCTAGAATTTCAAAACTTTCATGAACTTAATTTAAATCTTCCTGATGAAAATCTTCAGAATCTTGTAATTCCTCTTCTTGCTTGTGCTCCAATTCTTTACTTTCAGATTTTTCATCATAAGTTGATTGAAATGGCATTCACTCAAATATTTGATAACATCCATCCTATAAAGTTCATCATCTTTACCTCTTGCAGGATATTTCATTGACTTTGAAATATTGAATGTTACAGTTTAGCCATTAATTCTCACCGTCAATTCCCCTTTTTACGCATCTATCATCACTTTGCCTTTGGCTAGGAAAGGTCTCCGTAAAATTATGGGTATCACTTTATCTTCCTCCTTTTCTAACACAACGAAATCAATAGGAAAAAAAATTGATCCACTTTCACCAAAACAACCTCTATAACTCCTTTAGGATATGTGATCGAACGATCAACTAATTGCAAAGTTAAAGTGGTAGGGGTTATTTCTCTTAATCCCAGTCTTTTGAATATTGACAATGGCATAAGGTTAACGCTTGCACCCAAACCACATAAAGCTTTCCTAAACAATTTGTCTCCGATTGCACATTGAATTGTGAAACTTTCAGGATCTTTAAGCTTTTCAGGGAGCTTTTTTTGAATTATTGCACTGCACTTTTTACTAAGGGCAACAGTCTCATTATCTTCAAACTTCCTCTTTTTCCTTAGAATATCCTTCATAAATTTCACATATCTTGGCCTTTGTTCTAAGGCTTCAGCAAATGGAATGTTGATTATAAGCTTTTTAAATATCTCCAAGAATTTTGAAAATTGCTTACCCAATTTTTGTTGTCAAAGTCTTTGAGGAAATGGAGGTGGTGGCTTCTCTAAATCAACCTTAAGTAGAGAAATAGGTTTTTTTAAAATTTTTTGAGCGTCCTCTTTTGTTTTTTCATTTTCTTCTTTCCCTACTTCAGTCTCTTTTTAAACTCTAACTTCCAACTCTCTTCAACTTCTCAACTTAATATCTTGTACTTGCTCTTTAGTTTTGACTCTTAGATTTACTTCGGTATTACTAGGAAGCATTCCTTGGGATCTATTACTTAATGAATTGGAAATCTGTCACAATTGATTCTCAATTTTTTTATTGTAGCTCCTTGAATTTGTAATTGATTTCCCATTTGTAACACCACTTCTTCAATAGACAACTTCTTCTCCTTAAATTATGAAGTATTTTTAAAACCTGGACGATAGGTTGGTTTATAATTATTATTCCCTTGGTTGTTCCAATTTCCCGATGGGTTTACTTGGTTGTTCCCCATTATTGATTACTACCACCCTGATTATTGGTATTCCAATTAAAGTTTGGATGATTTTTCCAACCTAGGTTATAAAAATTGGAATAAGGGTTATTAGGCTTACTTATAACATTCAATGTTTCTAGTGAAGTTTGAGAATCAACCATTTAGACTAATGAATTTTCTTCTATCATGGAAGTTGGCTGAGAAAAATTCATCGCAAATTGGTTTATCTTCCTTAAAATTGCAGCAACTTGATTTGCTAGCATCGAAAAAGCATCACTTTCATGAATGTTGGCTACCTTTTTAAGATTTAACCTTTCAGAAAGCCATTGAAAATTATTAGTAATCATTTCTTCAATTAAATCATAAGCATCAACAAACTGTTTAGACATTAATGAACCACAAGCAGCGGCATCGATAATAGAACTAAGAGATCCAACTAATCCATTATAGAAGGTCTGAATTATTAACCAATCTAGTATCTAATGATGTGGACACCTTTAAAAGATATTTAAAATATTCACATGCTTCATATATATATTCCCCTTCAATCTGACAAAAAGATGTTATATTATTTCTAAGCTTCGCAGTCTTCGATGGTGGAAATAATTAGCAAGGAATTTTAGTGCAAGTTCTGATAGATCCAGGTGCTAACAAATTTAGCCAAATCCTAGCTTTATCCCTCAGTGAAAAAGAAAAAAGTCTAAGTCCAATAGCATCATCCGAAACACCATCATATTTAAAAGTAGCGCACAATTCTAGAAAATTGGCAAGATGTAAATTAGGATCTTCAGTTGGTGCTCCCCCAAACTGATTATTAGATATCATCTAAAAAATAGCAGGTTTAAGTTCAAATGAATTAGTAGCTACAACAGGGTGTTGAATACTACCATGAAGTTCATCCACTGTAGGGTTAGCATAATCTCTTAAAGGTCTAAATTCTTAATCGATTTAAACATTTTGATGATCTTGATTTGTCATTTCTTGAATATTTTTTTCTTTTTTAAAATTTTTTATTTTTTTTATTTTTCCTATAGTTCTCTCTATTTCAGAATCATAAGGAACAAGTCCTTCAGAACCTGGACTACACATACAAAATTAACAAAATAAAATAAAACACACTAAAAAACAATGAAAAGTAAAATCTTAATTTTTCTTGAACTTTCAATATATTAAGCAAGAATTTATGAAGTCGAATTTATATATTTAGAATGATTTAGTAAAGTCACAAATTCAACGCAAGTATACGTATCATATCGAAGTAATACGGAGGCTCTAATGGAGTCCTGGTTATCGATCCCACGGGGAGGTGAACGTTCTCTAAATCGGATAATATAGCACTAAAATCCAATACCCAATGTAATAATTACTTGAGTGTACTACCACTAGCTAATGCAAAGTATAATAAAGCTACTACAATTACTTCTAATTACTGAACTATATTAACTAACAAACACACTAACTTATGTCATTTACAAGTTACTTCTATATGAAAAGTGTCTTTCTTCCTGCATAAAGATTATTATGTGTGGATGATGAAGAATGGTAATTATTTGTGTTGTGCCAAATAGGAGCATATTTGCTTCTTTACCTTTAAAAGAGTACCCCCTCTTCCAAGAAAGTAAAGAACATTGTCATATCTTAAGTTTAGTTACTGAATCTAAGGCTAGGCTGGGAGGATACCGGCTCTCAGTTCGGAGCTCCCACTCACCCTTCACCCGAAGGCTAACCATAGGCTTTAGTTACCAATCTTAAGACCACATTAGGGATCCTATTCTGTCACCATGAAACCTCCAATTTGAAGTCCATGAAAACTCATTTCCCTATTTATTTGCACTTAATCCCCATGAACTACACAATTCATTCACGGACATTAAATGGTTTCTTCATTCTTGTTGTAGAACATTCAATTCTTTTGGAATTAATGTTCCTCAACATGTTTTAACAATTCAATTGGACGGATTGAAAAGTAAATTAAGTTTCAAATTAAAGAAACATCGCAACTTTTATGACACTTAAAGGGAGCATCATTTCCACATCACCACATTATAATTACTTCATGCAAGAAGAAAGGCAAAGGAGACTACTCACTAACCATGAAGAAGATATAAAAACACATGGATTATATATATAAAAGAAGAGTCATAGATACTACAATAGTAAATACAACTTATCTCTTTCTCTTCCCCAAGAAAATTCCTTCAAAGTCCTCTTGATTCCTTTTCTCTTTCATGCAACACTTGATCCTCTCCTTGGAACAAAGATGAAGAAGCAATCTCTCACTTTACTCCCTCTTCTCCCCTCCTTAGAAAAGAATCTCTCTTAAAATCACAAACCTTAACTCTCTCTCACACTTTCCTCACACTCTCTACAACAATTTTCTTCTCTTCCTCCTCACTATTTTCGTCTTGGACACTTAATTTAATGTTAGGAACGAATTCCCCAAGAGTTTCTTCAAGCACCTCTTCAAAAATTAGCCAAAACTTTTGAATTCAATGTGAAGCGACATAGGGCGCCGGCGGCGCCCGATAATGGCGTCGGTGGCACTTGATCAAGCCAATTAATTCTGGAGTCTCTAGAATAGGGCACCGACGGCGACCATTCTGGCGCCGGCGGCGCCAGGGCTGTTTTCCTCCAAATTGCTCTATTTTGCTCCATTTTTCTCTAAATTCGTTCCGTTTTGTTTCTTTTCGCTCCAATCACCTATAATCATCATACCTGCAACAAATCATGAAAAATATCTTCCTTTAAAGTGCAATATCACAAAAAATGGTTAAAAACATATAGCTAAAAGAGTATATATTTTTGGTGCATCAAAATCCCCCAAACTTAAACTATTACTTGTCCTAAAGTAATCCTTTTACTTCATAAAAATATAACTCTAGGCAATGTAATTTTCAATTGTAAGAGAGAAAAATTTTTCATTCAAAATAATATAGTATTTAGATTTTTAGAACAAGTTTAGTAACTCAGGTCAACATTACAGGTATAATAATATTCAGTACTTAAGTCTAAGAGTTCTAGTCTTCTTTTTATTTTAAGATGAACCATAATTTGTTATATTAAGGGTTCTTTAAAGGACTATGTGAAAAAGGAGTTCATGAAAACTTTATTAGAATGTAGTTGATTCAAGTGAAGCCAATTTTTTATTAGGCATTTCCTCAAGCTTCTCCTCATAACAATTTTCTTTTCTTTTCTTTTATTTTTCTTTTTCTTTTCTTTTCTTTTTCTTTTTTTTTCTGAGGATTACTATATCTGGATAGCCTTTAATAATTTTGAACTTCACTCTCATCTTTATAAAGTTCAAACTTAAGTCATCTCTTTTCTTTATAGTTAAGCACATGCTTTATTATTCATCATAAAGTTACAATCTCTTCTTAACACACAATACTTTATATCCCTTAACATTTCAAAAATACAGTTTCCTTTACTTTAAATAGTTGACTATAATCAAATCCTTTCATACCAAATATCTTACTTCTATAAAATTGACCT
Organism: Papilionanthe hookeriana x Papilionanthe teres; assembly: GCA_022702705.1. Classification (NCBI taxonomy): domain Eukaryota; kingdom Viridiplantae; phylum Streptophyta; class Magnoliopsida; order Asparagales; family Orchidaceae; genus Papilionanthe; species Papilionanthe hookeriana x Papilionanthe teres. Next base: position 66,397,002 of record CM040430.1, on the reverse strand, counting down.
TTATCACTAAAAATTTTCATCCTTTCCTTCCATAATATTCAGCTGAATTGAAAAGTTTTAGTTATCTTATAATGAAGTTTAACTACCAAAAGTTATGCTAATAATTTTTGAAAATACAATAATTAAGAAAAAATAAAAGTTTAGCATTTCTCTACCCTCTCCCAAACTTACATTTTTCAATAAATTTGAAATAGTTGAGAGTAAAAGAAAACTAACCTTTATGTGCTGAGATTTTGAAATCTTCATAATTTACTTGGTATTAATCAAAACTTATAGCTAGCAAGCATGAAACAATTAGTAGCAGTGATATAAAAATTTTAAATATTTGCATGGGAAACGAGAAATAAACATTAAACAAGTAAATATCTAACAGAACACTATAACATAAAGCAACTTATCAAACCACATAACAGTACAACTAACAGTTCAACATAAAAAATAAATGACACTACATCACGTAGTACAACATAGGGTTACACATCACATGAAAAGTAAATGTCCACTACATCACATCAATACATCTCAACAGACTAAGAACAATAGAAATAAAACAAAGAAGCTATCTACCAGTCTCCATCACTAGGATCAGCAGCAGGGTCATCAACAGGGTCAGAAGGTCTAGGCCTGTACGGTGTATAACTAGGGCAAGAAGGAAATGTCACATCTGACACCCCCCTCATAAATCTGACCTGCGCATCGTAATAAGCCATATCAAACTCAACTCTTCTTTGTAAATAGTCTTCATTCTCATCACTTCGGGCTTCAAATAAATCCATCCTATGATGCATCCTATCCATACTATCACTCTGCAATCTCAATTGTTGCATGATATCAGATAGTGTTGGGGGCTCAAAGTAGATGGAACATCATAACTCGTGGTAGAAATATCAGTACTCCTACTCTCCTCTCTTGCACCCACATGAGCCTCATAAGAACGAATAATGGTTTTTGTAATCGGCCTCAAAGGTATTGCCACTTCTTCAGAACTAATATACTCCACTCTAGACTGAACACAAAGTGCATGAATCTGGGCAGAATGTCCTAATCCACCAGTGGTTTCTCCTTTGGCAATAGAGTGAATGCTCTTAAAAATAATGGATCCAATATTAATCTTCTTCATATTCTGGATACAAAAATTTAAAATAGCTCGATCCCTAGTAACTTCACTGTGATGATAGAAAGGCAATAGTCTTACAGAAATGAAATAATGCCATGCTTTACAAGCAATATTTAAAGTTGAAGCAGGGAAGTTAATCATTTGTCTCTGATTCATCTTCCATTCCCCTCTTCCATCGGTCAGATACGTGATTACACTCATCAAATTCCCTTCACTAGTATCAAAATTCTTAAATTCAAAAACAAAAAAGGTTATCGAATTTGATAAAATGCATTGATACGTTGTGGGGTGAACTCAACCAGTTTCCCTCGGACTAGCACATATTCCTTTTCAGACTAGGGCACGTTAGCATAAAATTCTCGAACTACTCCTAAAATAGAATTAGCAGAAAAGTAACAGAAATGTTCCCAATTTTGCTAAGAAATCAACTGTTCTATAGATCCACCAGGATTTTCAAACGCTTGATCCTGAATACACTTCTTATTTTCCAATTGAGAGTTAAAGTGAAACTGAGCCTTAATATTAACAAATCTTTTATCGTCCCAATCAAATTTTTGCTTCCCCTTACTCGTTCTAGGAGCCATGTGGATTTCTAGAAAAATTTAAAAAATTTGCCAATAAATTCCAAATCCATAATGTATTAACTCCAAGCATTAATCTAAACAAGTAAGAACAAATTCTACCATATGAAACTTCACTTTTTCTCAAAAATCTGCAAAAATATCATCCAACAATGTGAGAGTTTCACATGGCAAAAATCCAAAAAATTTAGGTTAAAGTAAAGCTCTTTCCAAGAGAAGTGCAGATCCGGCCTAAAAAATCCTTGAAATCCTCTCCAATCCGAGATCTAACAAGTCCTAAAGCTTCAAAATCACGAATATGGAGGTGGGAGATGAAAGAAATGGCAGAAAATGGGTCCCAGGCTATTTTCTCAAATTTTTAAGGGTCCCGGGCTATTTTCGGTGTTTAGGCGCCGGCGGCGCCCGATCTGGTGTCGGCGGCGCTCTATTCAAAATAATAGCCCGTTTCTCTGGATTTAGGCGCTGGCGGTGCCAATTCAAAATTCTATTGGGTTCAAAAATTTTCATCGCAAATTCAATCGTTCCAACCTCCGCATTCCTATTTAACACATCAACAAGCATCTATTTCATCTCACAAACATTAAACAAAATCAATTTACACAAACAACACATCACATTACCTTCATATATATAAAATCCACAATACAACAATTACACACATATGTTCATCAAATATACGCAACACTCCTTAGATCCTTAGTGTTGCAAGTACACTACGATAAGCAAACACTAAGTTATAAGTACACACAAGAAATCAAAGCAAAGTCCAAACACACCCTACTAAAACAAAGCAAAGCCAACAGCAAAGCAATCAAAGTAAACACTTAAACATAACAAAGCAGCATATAGAATCTACAATTACTCTTCATCAGTCTCAGAAGTCTCATCCTCTCTAATGTCTCCCATTGATTGACGATGAACGAACAGATTGTAGAATGGATGATATGGGAATTCATTAGATGAATCTTCAGCCACCATAGCATTCTTCTTCAACAGTTTAACCCAACCCAACTTAGTTCGACCAGTATGATCAAATTGCTCTTTCATCCTCCAATCAATGTGATCAAATAAATCAGAAATGTTATTAATAACATTCATAATATTATGTACCTCATTTTCCAACTTCTTTATCTTCTTCAATATCACCCTCGAACTTTCAGAATAGTAAGGTTGAATAGGTTGTGAACTCTCAGTGGGCTGATCGACGAAGCACATCCATGTCTCCTTCATCACTCTTCGTACGGTAGTCATAAAGATCAAAGGTATCAATAGGTCTCCATGGTAGAAGAACTTTTTCCCAACTCTCATATGGCACTTGTGATTGACTACATAACAAAAATATGGTGGACGGATGTCCAAGCCCATATTTAGATCCATGCACAATCAATCCCAATACAGATTTAGTAATGATTGATCCAATATCCACTGGCCTTCCAGTTTGTATGCAGAAATTCAGAATAGCTCTTTCCTTTGTTACCTTACTTATCTTCATAGTAGGAATTAATTTTGTCGAAATAAAGTAATGCCACTGCTTTGATACCGGATTCAAGGATAAAGAAGAGAAACTGATATATCCATTATCCCTTACTTCCCATTTTTAATTCTCATCCGTCAAACAACGATAGATTTCATTCATATCGTTGCTCGTAGCATTAAAATTTGCATAATGACAAATAAGTACACTTTTTATCATGAAGAAATCATTTATCCTCGCAGGAGTGAATGGTACATACCTTCCTCACACAAAAACACATCCTTGGTTGATCCCATGCAGATTTGCATAAAATTCTTTCATAACCAGAATAACCACTGCGGCGATAGTGTAGCATAACACTTCCCAACGTCTTTGCTTCACTATCTCTTCAACTCTTGTAGTCGGACTCTCCAAACCTCGATTCACAAAGCCTCTTTCCTTGATAATCCTTCTCTTCATCATCACTTTATGGAATAGACGTTTAGATTGTAGATACGAGATCTAGGGAGTTCAATGGAGCGGGAATCAATGGGATGCGAATTGAGAAAGGGTGTTTTTGTTTCTCTGGTGGTTATGGATTTAAATTGGAGTTTTAGGGTGTTTTAAGGAAGAAAATCCCGCTCAAAATCCCCAAAAATTGCATTTTAAAACGTAAAAACCGTCACCCAGAATTTGGGCGCCGGTGGCGCTCAAACTAGAAATTCGGCTGTTATAAAAGAATAGGGCGCCAGCGGTGCCAATGGTAAAAATTTTCACCAAACTTTGTTTGGTTCGAAATACTTCATTTTCACAATACGATCCAATATATTTTTTATTTTTAACTTATATAGGGATAATTAGGATTCTTTAATATTAAACTAAAAGTACAAACAACAATAAGAAAGCAAACTCAACATACAAATACGCTTGGTTTAACGTCGTTAGCCCGACAAACCATTCAGTTAATCAAGATGACTTAAAAATAAATCCTCATTGAAATTAGGTAAACACCCTCCAATGTAATGTTTTAAACGATGCCCATTAACCTTGAAAACATTTCCAGTTTTAGGATCCTCAAAATCAACAGCTCCGAAAGAATGAACCTTTACTACAGTAAAAGGTCCTATCCATCTGGACTTATGTTTTCCCGGAAATAATTTCAATCTCGTATTATATAATAAAACTCTTTGTCCCAATTCAAATCATTTTTTCAATATCTTCTAATCATGCCACAATTTCATTTTCTCTTTATAAATCCTGTCGTTATGATATGATTCATTTTTAATTTCTTCTAACTCATTTAATTGCATAAATCTTTTTTCTCCCGCATTTCTCAAATTAAAATTCAACTCCTTAATCGCTCAATATGCTTTATGCTCCAATTCAACCAGAAAATGGCAAGTTTTGCCAAACACTAATCTATAAAGAGACATTCCAATAGGGGTCTTAAAAGCAGTCCTATAAGCCCATAATGCGGTGTCTAATCTAGCAGACCAATCTAATTTATAAATATTCACTGTTCTCTCCAAAATTCTTTTAATTTCCTCATTCGATACTTCTGCTAAACCACTAGTTTGGGGATGATAAGTAGTAGAGATTCTATGAATAATGTTATATTTTCCAGTTAATCTCTTAATTTGATTGTTTCTGAAATGGGATCTGCCATCAGTTATAATCACTCTCGGCATTCCATATCTTGTAAATATATTTTTCTTTAAAAATTTAGAAACACTCCGAGCATCACATCTTGGTAAAGCAACAGCTTTAATCCATTTCGAAACATAATCAACAACGACCAATATATATAAATTTCCAAATGAAGGTGCAAATGGTCCCATAAAATTTAATCCCCATACATCAAAAATTTCAACTTCCAAATTGTAATTCAGAGGCATTTTGTTTCTTCTAAAAATATTACCTACTCTTTGACATCGATCAAAAAATTTAACATATTTATCAACACCTTGGAAAAAAGTGGGCCAGTAAAATCTAGATTGTAAAATCTAGATTGTAAAATCATACATCAAAATGACCTCCAAACTCAGAATCATGACATATCTGAATGATTGGATTAATTTCTTCATGTGGCACGTATCTTCTAATAATCAGATCCTTACACTGTTTATATAAATAGGGCTCATCCTAAAAATAATATTTAGCATCATATTTAAATTTTTTTGTTGTTGCTTTCTTAAATCTGATGGTATAATATCACTTACAATATAATTCACAATATCAGCATACCAAGGCCAATTCGTTTCCATAGGAATATACAATTGATCATCAGGAAAAGCTTCTGCAACATCCTTCTCAAATTCAGGAAATCTATCATGTTTTATTCTTGACAAATGATCAGTTATTTGATTATCAGTTCCTTTCCTATCAACTATCTCAAAATCAAATTCTTGCAAAAGGAGTATCCATCTAATCAATCTAGGTTTAGCATCCTTCTTTTGCATTAAGTACTTGATAGCGGAATGATCAGTATGCACTATACTTTTAGTTCTAATTAAATAAGGTCTAAACTTATCGAAAGCAAATACTATAACTAATAACTCTCTTTCAGTTGTGCTATAATTAATTTGAGCATCATTAAGAGTTTTACTAGAATAGTGACCACATAAAAATGTATTGAGAAATCTATACCAATTTTATATGAAATTGCACTTTAAAGAAAGTTATTTTCTTTATTTTATTGCAGGAATGAAGATTTATAAGTACTGAAAGAAAAAGCACAAAAGAAGCAAATTTGGAGCAAAAAGGACTCAATATGATGAAAAATGAACTATCCCGCTGACGGCGAGATTTTACCGAGAGATTTTGAATATTTTATAAAGAGCCTGCTGACGGCGAGATCGAGCCCACCGACAGCGAGATCAGCGAGGTTAGTCCATCTTCTAGAAGCCCGTCGACGACGAGATTGAGTCGCCGATGACAAGACAGTTGAAAAGAGCCAAAATACATTAAACCTAGACGCTTTTTGAAGTGGTGCTTAAGCAACCTTTGGAGATTTGACTCCTTCTATAAATAGAGATGAATTCTAGTCAATTGTGTGTCTTTTGTGTGAAAGTTAAGTGTCATTTGAGTGTTAATTAATTGTCATTCTAGAGTCTTTTAGTTTCTATATAAAGTGTTTAAGTGTGTTTAGCGTCTTGGTGAGTTTAATTAAGTGTGCTCTACTGGAAGGAGGAGTCAAAACAACTTCAAGGAGTCTGCTTTGGGAGAAGAATTGAGATAAGTATATTTGTTTATTGTTTGTTAACTTTAATGAAATCCATGATTTTTTTTATTTTTCCCATGCATTCTGAGTAGTTACCTTAGTCTTCCTCCTTGATATCAAGATTTTGTGAAATGATAAATTAAAGTAGTTATGCCTAAAAATATAGAAATTGAGCTAATCTTTTACCTAAATCTTAATTTACTTTAAATCTGGCCAATTGATTTGTTAACATATGTTGAATTTTCAACTATAGTAAAGATTACATCGAAGATTCAGGAAAGTCAAAAGCCTTGGAAGGAGGGTGCAAATAAATAGGGAAATATTAACTATTGGACGTAGAATTGCACATTTTAGTGTGACAGACTGAAATATTCAATTTAGTATTATTGTTTGGGAGATGAAGTGTAGATGTTTGCCCTTAGGCGAGGGGAACGTGGGAGCTCTGAAGTGGCAGTCGGTATCCTCCCAGCCTAGCCGTACATTCAGTAATCAAACATAAGACTAGTCAATGTTCTTTGCACCTGGACCAAAGGGTAAAGAATAGGAATGCTCCTATTTGGCACAATACAATTAAAACCTCATTTAATTCTTCATTCACTTAATTCTCTCAAATAAGGAGAAAGATACTTTTCTGAAATCTTATTTTCAACCTTTAAGCATTAGTATATTTTAGTCTGAGTATTTTTAATTTCCGTATGCTAGATTAGTAAGTAAGTCTACTTTAATTTGTCTTTGAAATTCTCTAACTTCCTTGTGTGATCGATATCTAGGACTCCATTAGAGCACTATATTACTTGATAATGATACGTATACTTGCGTAGTATCCACAACATAAATCATAAATTCCATAACAGAATCATCGGATATATATATATATATATATATATATATATATATATATATATATATATTTAGTGCGGGATCAAGTTTTTGGTGTCGTTGCTAATTTTCATATCATAGTTGTAAGTATAAATATCGAAAAGTGGATCAAGTTTTTTGCGCCGTTGCCGGGGAAGTAAAGTAATTATTAAGGTAATTAATAGAATTATTGAAATAATTACTAGAGTAACGGACTATTTTAAATATCACTTAAAAATTGTATGCATAAATTTGGAAACGAAAATTTAATACCTTACGATTCAGAATTAGAGCGCACAATTAAAAGAATTAGAAAGCAAAAGAGAGAAATTATAAATTTAACACAAATGGCAAATAATTCAGAAATTGAAAATATAAACCAACAAAGACCATTAAGAGATTATGCCAACCCTACATTAGATGAAATTCACCTAACTATTCAAAACCCTGATGTAGCTGCTAAATCATTCGAACTTAAACCTGCAATTATCCAAATGATACAGAATTATCAATTTAGTGGTTCACCTAATGAAGATCCTAATTTAAATCTTACGAGTTTTTTGGAACTATGTGCTACTTTTAAATATGAAGGAGTATCCAATGATGCTATTAGACTTAGGCTTTTTCCTTTTTCTTTAAGGGATAAGGCTAAGATGTGGTTAAATACATTAGCACATGGATCTATTAAAACTTGGGGAGAATTATAACAAAAATTTCTATCCAAATATTTTCCTCCTTCAAAAACTGCAGAACTTAGAAATGATATAACATCTTTTGGTCAGTTTTATGGAGAATCCATATATGAAGCTTGAGAGAGATTTAAAGAACTTCTTAAGAAATGCCCACATCATGCATTATCAGATTGGTTAATTATACAAACTTTTTACAATGGATTAGTAGGATCTCTTAGATCAATAATTGATGCTGCTGCTGGAGGTTCATGTTGACCTCATTTTTGATGAGGTCTTCTCTTCTTCTCTTTAGTACTTAGGATCTAGCCTTAGGCTTTTCCTTTGACTATCTTAGAGGACTAGAATTGGGATCCACCACCTTTTAGAAATTCAAACCACTTCTTAACTCCCTGCAAACTCCACAAACTTGATTGTAGACCCCTAATCACCTAGAGGGTTGAAATCAAATGTGGAAGTTTAAAGGATGAGTTCCTATAGGACTCTTTGGCCTTAGGACTGCCCTAGGTGGCCTAGCCTGGTGAAGGGGCTGACTTACACACACACTACACTCATACACTACACTTTCACACACCTCCTAAAACCACACCCATACCTAACTTGACCTCATGACTCATGTAGGTGATTCGCATGGATGGTCCTTAACCCCTAAACCCTTGGGTAAGAGGGTTATGAACAACATAGTGAATGCCTCGAATGAGTCCCTTCATGGCTCATGTGGGCTTGATATGGCTTCATGGCTCAACCAAAATGATTTCATTCCACTTATATTCACCCGATCTTCAATTTTTCAAATTTTCGATTTTTGACCCCGGGACCCTACACACGCTAACTACACAAAACCACTCGAAATTACCCGAATTTTTGAAAAATTTCCAAATCACCCAAAATTCCTCAAAATCAATCCCAAACATTTCCACATCACTCAAATTGATCATCCATAGCAAAAAATACCAAGAATTCCAAAAAAACCTCCCAATAACCTCCAAATACCCAAAATGCCCCCCTTGACCCAAAAATCCAAAAATTCAGAAAATTCCCAGAAAATTCCAGAAAATCTCAAATATTCCCAATTTCATTTTGTTCAACTACACTATGGGACAATTTTGTCAATTTACCCTACTTTTGTCAAAACCCCAAATTTGACCCATTTTATCCCTAAGTGAAACCAATGTCAAACCAAACCTACCCAATTGACCTAAATTCTGGTCCAATTCAATCCTAAACTTCAATTCAACATTCCCAACACCAATCTAGACCAAATCCAAGTCCAATTTGATTGACATTTGAATCCAATTTCACTTTTGGCCTTAAAGCCCAATTTGGACCCAATTGACCCAAACTCACCCAATTCAACTCCAATTAACCCCAAATCTTTTCTAAGTCTTCCTTAGCATCCCCACAAGCAAAAAACTAACATGATTTGCCCAAAATTTAGACCCAAATCCCACTCAAATTCAACCCAAAGCTAAAAGGCCCAATTTTGACCTAAACCCAAACCTAACCCAAATGAGCCCAAACCCCAAAATCAAAGCCCAACCAAAGTCAAAACCTCTTTGAAACACTCCCATAAACATTTCTCAACATTAATTTTACATCAATTTCAACCCTAGCCCAACATTGGCCCAACTTGGCCCATTTTGGCCTATATTGGCCCATTCACCTAAAGAGCCCAAATTCATCCCAATTCAAACCCAAATCACCCCCAATTTGCTTCAAGTCACTCATGACACATCCATGAGCTAAACCCAACAATTATTTGGCCCAACCTCTTTACAAAATTCCCATCCATAAATTCATTTTTAAACTTAAAGGCCAATTCCTTAAACCATTTTAAAAGCCCATCTTTTACCACATCCAAAGGCCCAAAATTTGTCTCAAAGCCCATATGACATTTCCCCTCTTCATACTTTCAATTAAACTCAATACCTAAGTCCTAAATTCATCATCAAATCATTCCAAATCAAGTTTCATACAAATTTCCATCAAATTACCAAAAATTCCTAAAATCCATTTTCATGAAATTGACCAAGCTTTTCCCAAAGCCAAAGACAAGCCATGCAAGCCATGGACAAGCCACATGAAGCCATGGAGGGTTTGACATGTGATCAAGCCATTAATGGAAAAAGGAGGACCCCCTTTCCTAATCCTTCTTAAGCCTTTTTTTACCTTAAGCATGTCACACTCTAAACCATGCTTTGCCACCTAATCCTTGATGGAGACTCCACCACGCATGGGAGATTGACCCACCGACCTCCTCGGCCCAAAACCGGGTCTTGGGGAGGTGCACCCAACCCATTTGCATGGGTTGACCAAAATAAGCCAAAATGGCCCCTTCCCTTTCTACTTTGATTCAACCACTTTACACATGTCAAACCTCGATTGAATGCACCAAACCTCGGCCACGACCCACTCGAACAAGATGGTGACCAATGCTCGGCCGGCCGGCCACCAGGCCGCGGAAAACACCATGGCCGAGAGCTCACATGTGAGCCAACTTTGGGATTCTACCTTGCTGAGCTGCCCCATGCCCAATGGCCACCATGGTTGTTCTGCCCTTGACCTAAGCAGCTGATCCCAAGCCCTAACTCTCCCTGGGAGGCCCTCCACCCTCTCCTATTTAAACACCACCCCTCTCGGCCATGAGAGGTGCTGAAAACAAACCTTAAGGAAACTACGCCAAATTGTTCCGGACTACTCCCCATACATAGAGCATTTGATCCCCACTGAATTCCGGCCACTAATTCCCTCCAAGTGAGTTCGATTTTGAGCTCGAACTTTAGCCCAAAACCGGGACACTTTGCCACGGTGAGCTAATCCTCAAATTGACCGGTCCTACACCTTCACTTGGACCAAGAGGAGAAGTTCCCCACCGAAGCCCCATCTCCGAGGCCACCCGGTTCCTCCGGCCTCCAAGCTTTGTGATCGAGCTGTGGTTGAAATCCTACCTAGGCAATTCACCGGACCAGGAGACTTCATCCGGAGCTTCGCTGAGATCCGATCGAAGGTGAAACAACCCTCGGATCGAAGCCACACTTCTGCGAGAAAAGGTATGGCCTCACTCTTCTTCCCGAGCTTCTGAACATTCTCCATTTTCATTAAGCCAATTTCATGCCACATAAACTGTATGGATGTGTTCGTCTTCTCGAGACGAATCCATAGAGCATAAGAACGTTAAAATGTGTCAAGTATCTAGTGAGATCTTAGGCCTAGAAGATGGACGGTTCTCGGGTTAGGAGGCTTGGGGACGATGAACGGATGCCGTTCGTTCAATACACGCGCGGACGGACGGCTCAGATGGCGTCGGACCAGGAGATGGTACGTGAACCGCGGGACCCGGGCTGCTGACTCAGGCGGCGGCGTCGAATGGGAGCGCGACGCGTGTGCATTCGGAGCTGCCGAGGTTGAGCTGGCGCCGCGTCACTTAAATAGAAAAATAGGGATTTTTTTATTTATTTAATTCCCTAAACTTTAAAAATTCATAACTTTGTGTAGGAAAATCATAAAAAAAAAATAAAAATATCCTCTTGCTCAGTGAACAGAGGAGAATAATGTGGAAAAGAAATCATTTAATTTCATCAAGTATTTTATTTATAATAATTTATTTACCCCCTGCATTGTTTTAATTCTCCATGCACATAGGAAATTCACCATGGCATGAGACCATAGGGCTTTTGAAGCCTCTAAACTTGGGAACATTCCCTGAATTTTCCAAAGTCAGAGGCCATCCCTATGAAAAGTTATTGATTTTTCAAATTCATGTTACTGTTTTGAGTATTTTAATTCCAATAAATAGCATGTTGTGAAATAAATTCTAGGAAAATTTGGTGATGTCTCTTATGACCAGAGGACCATAGGAAAAATAGCTTTTGAATTAATTCACTTGGAATAACCCTAATTGGCTTAAAAACCAAAAATAGATCCCTAATTAATTAGAGCTAACCATACATTAAATTGACTTGAAATCAATTCTTCACTGACCTTTAGGATCAGAGGAACCCACCATAAAAATTTGAAGTCAATTGGACTTGGTTAGCCCTACTAATTGGGTTGATTAAGCCATTTAGTCATTTTAAACTTTAAAAATTCATAACTTTCAAAATACTTTTTAAAAATTCACCAAATTAGTTTTGGAGCCTCTCTGATATCAGGGGAATTTAAGAAAATTAAAATTTCAATTTTCTAAAAAGTTGATTTTTAATATTATTTTAATATTTTAATAATTAAAAAATAATAAAAATCAGAAAAATAATAAAATTCACCAAAATGTCACATTTTGAATTTTAATCACTTAGGAACAAATCCCATATTTTTCTTAGGTCTATTTTATGAGATATTAAATTTTAAAGCCCTAGGGTAATTTTAAAATTAAAAAAAAATGTATTTTCTAGCATTTTCACTAAAATAATTATAATAAATCAAAGAAAAATCAGAAAATTGCAAAAATTAATTCTCTGATTTCCTTGATATCAGAGAGATTTTTTAAAAATATAAAATTCATTTTTCAACCTTTATTTTATTTTTAAATTAATTAATACTCCAAAAATTAAAATAATTATAATAAAAATAATATAATTCAAAAAATCACCAAAATTAGTCCAAGTGGTCCTCTGGTCATTAGGAATGTCCCATAATTTTCTTAAGGACGAAACTTTCCCTTGGTCATATTTTTAAATTTTCCTTGGGAATTCTTATTTTCCACCAAAAATAATTATATAAATAAATTAAATACGGAAAAATCACATTTTCTCTTCTCATGTCTTTATTGGCATATGAGTGAAGTCACATAAAAGTTTCAAGTTCATTTGAGCTCAATTTAGTGAGTTATGGAATTATTAAGCTTGAAGGGAAAAATGGTAATTAAAAAATTTTAACCCTTAATTAAAACTTTAGGTTTAATAAAATTAACAAGTAAAATATTTGATCTTAATCTGACTTGGATGATTGAAATTTAAACAATTAAAGGGTAGTAACCCATTAAACAATTTAAAATAATTGAAATAAACTTTAATTAAATAATTGATTAAATTTGGGAAGAATAATAAAATTGGAACTATTAAAATAGGGATATTTTTAGGAAGAGATTTGTTCTTTAATTTAAAAATCCCTAAATTAATCATTTCAATAATATTTAATTCCTAATTAAAAATGATAACTCAAATTTGAATTTTAAAATGTTAAAGGATTAAGTTAAAAAGTTAAATTATTAAACTCTTTTTAAATTTTTCAGTTAAATTAAAATTAAAAATCAATTTAAATTTAAATTAAATTAAATTAAATTAAATTAAATTAAATAATCAAATTAAATTTAAATTAAATTAAATTAAATCAAATAAATTAAATTAAATTAAATTAAATTAAATTAATTTAAATTAAAAAAATATTAAATTAAATTAAATTAAATCAAATAAATTAAATTAAATTAAATTAAATTAAATTAAAGTTAAATCAAATTAAATTAAAGGAAATTAAATCAAATTAAACTAAGTTAATTTAACATCGAATTAAACTAAATTGAATTAAATTAAATTAAATTAAAATTAAAATTAAATTAAATTAAATTAAAGTTAAATGAAATTGAATTAAATAACATTACCTATGACATAAAGAAATTCAAAAATAAATATGAAGCAACTTGAACACTATTCCAAATTTAAACCCGATAACCGAAATTAAATCATAAAGCATTTGAACACCAATTTGCCCTCGAGAGCTTTGGTTATCATAACTCCTAAACGAACGTTAAATGAAATGCTACTTCACTTATAGGATATTCAAATGTCCTAGTTCACTGAAGCAAGATAACAAAACTTGAATTCCGGACGATTAATTCATTTGTGTAATTAAATTCATTTGGACTTAAAACAATCCTAGAAATATTGAAAAGATGTTTAAGATTTGTCTTAAGCACTTCCTCGATACGATAGGACGTCCATAAGAACAATTGAACTTAATTATTCTTTGATGAAGAAAATCGTCCTCAAACCAAAACACAAAGACCTAGACGTCATAGGAAATGACTAGCTATAGGATTAGGAATTTGGTAGAAAACCATAACCCTTCCCTTAACTTTACCTAGGAACTTGCCTAAATACTCTAATTGTGTCTTAAGTGCAGCTTGGGATGACGGGAAGACCCTCTAGGTACGCTTTTATTTTATTGCAATTTACATTATTGCAATTTCTTTAATTGCATCTCACTTACCTTTTCTTGCATGATAAACAACTGTTGCATGAAAACCCACACCTTTAGGATAAGTACCTAAAACTGAAACTAAAACTAAATTAAAAGTCATTGCAAGATAAAATTCACCGCCACAACATTTCAAAATATAAAATAACTCAAAATTTAATCACAAACAGAACACAAAGCTGCAATTACAACTAAATTAAAACGTTCGTTGGATGATCGGGAATACCTCGGATGATGTAACCTACGCGTTGCTAACGGGATTTCCCACGGTCTAAGTGAAAGTGTGGAACTCATTCGGTTGAGTTTAGCAAATTCATCCGGACTAAGTGAATCCGATAAAAATAACGATGCCAGAAGGATGGAACCGTGGGATCTTAACCGGTGTCGTTATAATCAACTTTAAGATTTGTTTTAATTAAAACACAAAAGAGACACTTGGAAATTAAGACTCCTCTAAACGAAAACACTTTCTCATCTCCTGATTTATGACTTCTAAAACTAAACCTCTGCAACAACAAGGAGCTCGGGGCATGGTGGGCAGCACGACCATCGTCATCAGCAAAACTTGAATCTACATCAGCAAAACCTGAGTCTACTTCAGCAAAACTTTCCTAGAATTAAATAACAAACCCATAGGACTTCGAGGTAGTTTGCCTAGTGCAACATAAACCCTCAACCTTTGTTAGGCATTTGCATGATCATGTCATGTAAATTAAGCCCTAACCGGTCTTAGGACTCCGAGGTAGTCGTCAGATACGACATAAACCCTCACATCTTCGAGGCTATTTGTGTGATCATGTCATATAAATATAAGTCCTAATTAATTAAAATTGGCAAGATTGAAATACTAAATAGACATTAGGACTTGCACTAAATCTAAGCCAAACAATAGGATAGTTGGGAAATTACCGAAGTTCGCTTCGGATCTGTGATTTCTCCTACTTTTCTTCCTTTGAATTCCCAAAACAAAAATGTTCCAAACTTGATCCATTCCCTTTTGAAATTTCAAAAAATCAATCCTTTAAAAACTTAAACTTTGAAATTCTTGAGAGCAGAACTACTGATTATTATCGAGAGTTTTCTTAGGTGATTCCCGTCACTTAAGATGTAATTAACTATAGAGGCTTGCCCTTATAGGGAATTCTAAAGAACCCAGGTAATATAAACCCTGTTTAATATTTTCATATTAGGCAAGGGAATTTGTCGGCACATAAAATTAGTTCGCAGACCAAACGGATGTCACAAATCATCTAGTTTATTTAATCGAGCCCCATCGTCAAGCAGTGTGCCTATTCTTCGGGATAGATACACGGTTTGTGGTACGGTGCTCGTTTATATAAACTATTTGGGATGTGAGATCGGTTTGATTTCATATCTTAAAATCTTCAAATTTAAAATTATTTTCAAAATCAAATACTACTTTTCAAATTATTTATTTAAATTAAAATAAAAAATTCGCCGCACAATTTCTGTAGGCGACCCCTTTTCAAAATAAAACACAACCTAAAAAATTTGCCGACATATTTTTGGCGACTCCGCTGGGGAAAATTCCTCTCTCCATTTCAATCAGATAATTCTGCTTTCAAAAATCGGTAGTGTATCCATGGCCCTTGTGGATCAAACTACCCTTCTTTCTGTTGGAATACTATGTTCATTTCTACCTTGAACAAGTATAGCCAACATTCTCTCGGATTTAGGAGCCACTCGTTTAGACACCCCTAAACGAGAGAGGTTCCGAGATCCTTTTACCTCATTTTTAAGGTGGGGTGGACCCCCGATAGGTGTTAGTTAGGAGTGATCCTTCGAGTCGAGAAGTCTTGCATAAGACTTTCTTTTCCTTTCCAACTCTGAATCGGATTCCTTACCTTCTCTACACCTTTGAACATTCCATTCTAAATAAACAAACCCTTTTAATGAATGACTCTTTTAACAAATAACTCCTTCTTATAAATACATGAACAAGAATGTGTTCGGACTCTTTTCGATTCCTTTCTTTTCGTCCTGATGAGAAGAAGCATAACTTGGGACTGACAATCAGGATCTACCCTGCAGAAATGGAAGCCCCGAAGCTGATTTTCTCCTTCACCAATGGACTGAACTTCGGCGATTACAAGGATGAGCTGCCCGACAATGGGATCATCCGGTTTGGACAAGGATTCAAGAACACAAATGTCAAGATTACCGACGTTTCCCTTTTCGCGCTGACGAACAAAGTATCTGAAACTGAGAAGCCGTTGCTCGAGTTCAACCTTAGGTCAACTCGAGAGTTCCCTCCCCTGCAAAAGATCCCGAATGAGAGGAGTACTGCTGTCCGCAGGAGGATTGTTGTTGCTACCCCCGCTGGTCTGGTTGTCTCTGCACCTACCCCGGCTTCTGCCAAATTAAAGGGGAAGGAGATCCAGAACTATGGTGAACCTGCTACCGTGGAGGGTACAGACTTTCCTGTGAGACCTTCCGTTTTTGAAATCGGGTCCAGCTCAAGAATTCCATCACTAACACGGACCCAGAGAAGGAACATAAGAAGGAAGATTGCCAGGAAGGCCAGAGCTACTGAAGTCGCTTTCCTGGAAGAAATCCCAGAAATCCCTGAGTACACACCACTACCCGAATACATACCATTGCCTGAAGATACACCCTTTCTGGAAGGAAGTAGATTCCATCCCCTTTCTGCCGCAGCTGATGAGGAAAATGTCCACAGGATCGTTTCTACATTACCTCGACCAGCATACTACTACGACAGCATAAAGAAAAGGGCTAGGATCACGCCATTTACCCGGCTACAGACTGTGATCGAGAAACTAGCGAAGAAAGAGAAATGTCCCGTATCGGAGATTCTAAGAAGGATAGGGCGGGTGCCAGTCAAATCCCATCTTGGGCCCCGAGTAGAACCCTGCCGTCATTACGGAAAAGCCAAATAAAAGGATGAAGGCTAATCCGCTCGTCGTCGTTTCGGGATTACGGATTAGGGAGGATACCACCTTCCGGCATTTGGTCGACGGACCATCCGGTCCTAGACCTTCTGCTGCTAGAAGGATGGTATGGCATCCCACTGCTGGCAGTTAAGATTGAAACAACAGCCTGAAAAGGAAAGTCTCGTCAGGAGACTTGAATCTGAAGAAAGCGCCACTGCGGTAAAGGGGACTCGTGAGAAGGGGACCCGGCAGCTATCGCAAGAACAACCCCGAGGACGCACGTAAAAGGCCCGCTAGAATATGTCATGGAAAAGTTGAGGACTGATATCCCACAATTAGCAAAAGAAAGAGAAGAGAAATTCGGAGACGAGATTGATTCATCGGAATTCATGGACGATGAGTATGCAGAAATCAACGTGGTCGAAACACGAGCTTCGTCAGCTTCACAAGGTGCTCCTGCAGCCGCAGAAAGAGAGGAGCCGGAAGTGATGAGAAGACAGCTTCAAGAAAGAGATGATATGATCGCCTAAATGGCGAAGAGGATGGAAGAGATGGCTATAGCTCTAGCCACTCTCCAAATTCAAGTGCAACCCCAAAGAGAGACGCCCCCCAGAGGTCATTCACATTGTAGATGGAGGAAAGGAGATTACATCCGTCAACGGGGACAATCAGCTGAAGAAAGATACGACACAAAGCATGATTCCAGAAAAGGATATCAAAAGCTTGGTGGAACAGCAGGTGCGAGAAGCCTTAGCACAATCGAAGAGCGGGACATCCATTCGGACGGGTAGACCTTACCCGGAAGAATTCGACGCTGTCCAATACCCAAAAGGCTTCGTACCACCTCTGTTCAAGACATTTGATGGAACCGGGAACCCCGACAGGCATGTTGCACACTTTCGTGCCGGTTGTTGCAATGCCGGCGGGAGCGATGCATTACTCTTCCGACGAGCTTGTCGGCGACTCGTCGTGGATCGCCTTTGATTGGTACGCAGAATTACGGAATGGTTCGGTAAAGACATTCTCAGAACTAGAAAACCTTTTCATCAAGCGATTCACCGGAGCTCAGCACCACATCACTATAGGTGATTTAGTGGTAGAGAAGCAAAAGCCGAACGAAACTTTGGTGGATTACATACTTCGATGGAGGAACTTATGCATGAAGTGTGAACCACAATTACAAGAACAACATGCAATCGGCATCTTGCTTTAAAGCATTCACGGCCCGATAGCACTTCTCCTCAAAGGATTCACTATTAACACTTTCGAGAAGTTGTTAAGCAAGGCCGGAAGCTTGCAAGAGGAGGCGAAGCAATTAAGTTTCGCCGATAAGACAGACAGCAGAAGCCTGTAAAGACTTTTGAAAAGAAATCCGGGATCGTTGCAGCAGTCGACAAAGGCAAGCAACCGATACAAATATCGTCTGAACGGCCACAACAACCTCAACAGAATTATCAACAACCCCGACCCAGCTATCAGTCATCTCCACAAGTATGAACAACCGCCTCGTCCGCAACGTACATTAAGGGAGCTTCGAGCGGGGAATATCCCTTCAAGGATGAAGCAGGTGCCGAAAATGTTCACGTAGTCCGATGAAAACTCCAGATTTCTAGGCCGCCGTAGCCTAAGAGACCGAGAGGAAGTCAACAAGAAAAGTGATCCCAACTTTTGCCCTTATCACCGGATGCTTGGACACAAACTAGAAGATTGCATTACCTTTAAAAGTTGGCTCAACGACAACCTTCGGAAAGGGAATATAACAATCCCGAAGGAGTACATGAAGGAACCCCAGAAAGGAGGTTCCGTCAATGTTGTCTCAACTGATCCCATCATTCCGATAGATCCCTATACTACTGACGATGGATGGGCTACTCGTCGGACGAGGTCTTCGAAGAATATTTTAGACGACATCCAAACCGCTTCGGTGTGAGCTTCAATTCAAAGTTCGAAACCCGCTAAGCCGACACCGTCACTTGCGATAGAGGAACCACCTCAACGGAGACGATCGAAGAGAAGAAGAAAATCAACGAAGAAGAGAAGACCGAGGCTCCTAAGGCTAGACTAGGGGCTGCTTATCCTAGGATAGTTGTTTCGGATTTGGGGGAGAAATCCCTCAAACCTCTGACTCTATATGATTATATGCTCACTTCGGTGGGATCATATAATGATAAGGTTGATGGCGTTAGCTACGTTTTGACTGTTTCTAACAATTACGTAACTAGCGACAATCCGGACATCGATTTCGATACCAACGACAATTCTCAAATCATACACGATCTCGACGATCAAAATGACAAAGAAGACATCCATCAAGGAGGCTACGAGAGTTCAACAAGCAACGAATCTATCTGCGAGTTTCGAGGAGCTCCAGTCACAATAGAGTTAGAGCCTTCAGACTCTGAAGCTAATCAAGAAGAACCTGTCATTCCGATTCAAGAAGAAACACCGGCAAGCTCAACACTAGATTCAGAAGAAATTACAGAAGTAAACTTAAGAAGTGGAAGAGTTCTACCTCTGAGAAAGGGTCCAAAGGACAAAGGAAAGCAGGTGGTTGTTCAGGAAGAACCAACCCCGACAGAAGAAATACCCATTCGAGAAGAAATCGAGACACATGGAAATAAAGTGGACTACAACATGCTAGCCCATCTTAGGAAACTACTTGTTGACCTCATTTTTGATGAGGTCTTCTCTTCTTCTTTTTAGTGCTTAGGATCTAGCCTTAGGCTTTTCCTTTGACTATCTTAGAGGACTAGAATTGGGACCCACCTTTTAGAAACTCAAACCACTTCTTAACCCCCTGCAAACTCCACAAACTTGACTATAGACCCCTAATCACCTAGAGGGTTGAAATCAAATGTGGAAGTTTAAGGATGAGTTCCTATAGGACTCTTTCGCCTTAGAACTGCCCTGGGTGGCCTGGTTTGGTGAAGGGGCTGACTTACACACACACTACACTTATACACTACACTTTCACACACTTCCTAAAACACACCCATACCCAACTCGACCTCCTGACTCATGTAGGTGATTCACATGAATGGTCTTTAACCCCTAAACCCTTGGCTAAGAGGGTTAGGAACAACATAGTGAATGCCTCAAATGAGTCCCTTCATGGCTCATGTGGGCTTGATATGGCTTCATGGCTCAACCAAAATGATTTCACTCCACTTACATCCACCCAATCTTCAATTTCCCAAATTTTCAATTTTTCGACCCCGGGACCCTACACCCGCCTAACTTACCCAAAACCCTCGAAATTACCCAAATTTTTCAAAATTTCCTAAATCACCCAAAATTCCTCAAAATTGATCTTAAACATTTCCACATTACTCAAATTGATCATCCATACCCAAAAATACCTCCCAATACCCTCCAAATACCCAAAATACCCTTCTTGGCCAAAAAATCGAAAAATTCAGAAAATTCCCAGAAAATTCAAGAAAATCCCAAATATTCCCAATTTCATTTTGTCCAACTACACCATGGGCCAATTTTGTCAATTTACCCTACTTTTGTCAAAACCCCAATTTGACCCATTTTAATCCTAAGTGAACCCAATGTCAAACCAAACCTACCCAATTGACCCAAATTCTGGTCCAATTCAGTTCTAAACTTAAATTCAACATTCCCAACACCAATCTAGACCAAATTCAAGTCCAATTTGATTGACATTTGGATCCAATTTCACTTTTGGCCTTAAAGCCCAATTTGGACCCATGACCCAAACCTAACCCAAACTCACCCAATTCAAACTCCAATTAACCCCAAATCTTTTCTAAATCTTCCTTAACATTCCCACAAATAAAACACTAACATGATTTGCCCAAAATTTAGACCCAAACCCCACTCAAATTCAACCCAAGGCTAAAAGGCCCATTTTTGACCTAAACCCAAACCTAACCCAAATGAGCTCAAACCCCAAAATCAAAGCCCAACCAAAGTCAAAACCTCTTTGAAACACTCCCATAAATATTTCTCAACATTAATTTTACATCAAGTTCAACCCTAGCCCAACATTGGCCCAAGTTAGCCCAATTTGACCTACATAGAGCCCACTTACCAAATAAATCCAAATTCAAACCAATTCAACCCCAAATCACACCAAATTGACTCCAAGCCCTTCATAGAACATCCCTAAACCAATTATAACACTTATTTGACAAGGTCCTTCACAAAATCTTCACCCAAATGCCCATCCTAAAATCAAAAAGCCCATTCCCCTTAAACTTTCCTAAAAGCCCACTTCCTTCAAATTCGAAGCCCAAATTCATCTAAAGCCCACATGGCACTTCCCCTCATCATCCATTTAATCAAAATTGCCCCTAAGTTTCAAAATCATCAATTAAACAATTCTAAATCAAGCCCCATACAAATTCCCATCAAAATATCAAAATTTTCTTAAATCCTTTTTTATGAAATTAACCCAAGCTTTTCCCAAGCCAAATGGAGCCAAGGATGAGCCATTCACAAGCCATATGGAGCCATGAAAGTTTGGCATGTGACCATGCCATTAATGGCAAAAGGAGGAGGTCCTTTAACCATCTCCTAAAAGTCGTTAGCCTTAAGCATGTTTCCCCCTTAACCAAGATTTAATCCAAATATTCTTGGATAAGGACATCACCACCTCTTGACCGGCTAGCCTAACTGATCTTCTCAGCCCAGAGACCAGCCATGGGGAGGTGCACCCAACCCAAACCAATAGGTTGACCAAATTGAAGCCAAAATGACCCCTTCTCCATTCCATTTTAATTCAAAGCCTTTACACATGTCAAACTCCAATTGACTTCACCAACTTCAAGCCACTGGACTCCCCGACCCCGAAGGTGACCCATGCTGCTCGGCCAGCCGCCCTGGATCGCCGGAAAACACCATGGCCGAGACCTTGGGAGGAGCCAAACTTTGGAATTCCACCTTGTCGAGCCGCCCCATGCCCAATGGCCACCATGGTCTGTTCTTCCCATGACCAGAGCAGGCTGATCCCAACCCTTGGCCATCCACAGGAGGCTCTCCAGCCACCTCTATTTAAACCCGACCCCCTCGCGGCAATGAGAGGAGAGTTGCACAAACCTTGCCGAAACTGCGCCAAAATTGTTCCAAACCTTCTCCACCCTTAGAGCGAGTTGATCCCCGGTGTCAATTTGCCCTAATCCCCAGTCGACAAAACCCAATTTCTCAACTGAAATTCCTCCCAAAACCAGGACACTTCTCCACGGTGAGCCAATCCCCAAATTGATTGGTTCTACACCTTTACCAAACCAAGGGAAGGTGTCCACCAGCAAAAGCCCC
The DNA here is from genome assembly GCA_022702705.1 of Papilionanthe hookeriana x Papilionanthe teres. Classification (NCBI taxonomy): domain Eukaryota; kingdom Viridiplantae; phylum Streptophyta; class Magnoliopsida; order Asparagales; family Orchidaceae; genus Papilionanthe; species Papilionanthe hookeriana x Papilionanthe teres. The sequence continues at coordinate 66,374,694 of CM040430.1, read as the reverse complement.
ATCTCCAGGCCTCCCAGTTGCTCCAGCCTCCAAGCTTTGTGATCAGCTGTGGTCGAAATCCAACCTAGACAATTCACCAGACCAGGAGACTTCATCTGGAGCTTGCTAGGATCCAATCGAAGGTGCAACAACTCTCAGATTGAAGCCACACTTCTCTGAGCAAAGGTATGAGCTAATTCTTCATCCCGAGCTTCTGGAGATTCTCCATTTCAAATGCTTTAATTTCAATGCATGATAACCATATAGATGTGTTCGTCTCTTCAAGACGAATCCATAGAGCATAATAACATGAAAATCCATTGAGTATCGAGTGAGATATTAGGGATTTAGTGTGGACGGCTCTCGGGTGAGGACACTTGGGGATGATGAACGGATGCCATTCATTTAATACACGTGCGGACGGACGGCCAGGATCGCGTCGGATCAGAAGACGGAACGATACAGCGGGCCCCGGGAGCGCTGAGTCAGATGGCTGCGTCGAATGAGAGCACACCACGCGGTGTTTCGGAGCTCGTCGAGGTTGACGCGGCGCCGCGTGGATAAATAGAAAATTAGGGTATTTTTTGATTTATTTAATTCCCTAAACTTCAAAAATTCATAACTTTGTGTAGAAAAATCAGAAAAATAAAATAAAAATACCCACTTGCTCGGTGAACCGAGGAGAATAATGTGGAAAAGAAATCATTCCATTTCCTCAAGTATTTTATTTTTTATAATTTATTTACTCTCTGCATACTTTTAATTCTCCATGCATGTATACAATTCACCATGGCATGAGACCATAGGGCTTTTGAAGCCTCTGAATTTGGGAAAATTCCCTCAATTTTCCAAAGTCAGAGGCCATCCCTATGAAGAGTTATTGATTTTTCAAATTCATGTTACTGTTTTGAGTATTTTAATTCCAATAAATAGCATGTTGTGAAATAAATTCTAGGAAAATTTGATGATGTTCCTTATGACTAGAGAACCCTAGGAAAAATAGGTTTTGAGTTAGTTCATTTAAAACAACCCTAATTGGCTTAAACACTCAAAATAGGTCTCTAATTAATTAGAGCTAACCATACATAAAATTGACTTGAAATCAATTCTCTACTGACCTTCAGGATCGGAGGAACCCACCATAAAAATTTGAGGTCAATTGGACTTGGTTAGCCCCACTAATTGGGTTGATTAAGCCACTTAGTCATTTTAAACTTTAAAATTTCATAACTTTCAAAATACTTTTTAAAAATTCACCAAATTGGTTTTGGAGCCTCTCTGATATTAGGGGAATCTAAGAAAATTAAAATTTCAATTTTCTAAAAAAGTTGATTTTTTAATAATATTTTAATATTTTAATAATTAAAAAATAATAAAAATCACAAAAATAATAAAATTCACCAAAATGTCACATTTTAAATTTTAATCACTTAGGAACAAACCCCATATTTTTCTTAGGTCTATTTAGTGAGATATTAAATTTTAAAGCTCTAGGGTAATTTTAAAATTAAAAAAAATGTATTTTTTAGCATTTTCACTAAAATAATTATAATAAATCATAGAAAAATCAGAAAATTGTAAACTTTGATTCTCTGATTTCCTTGATATCAGAGAGATTTTTGAAAAATATAAAATTCATTTTTCAACATTTATTCTATTTTTAAATTAATTAACACTCCAAAACTTAAAATAATTATAATAAAAATAATATAATTCAAAAAATCACCAAAATTGGTCCAACTGGTCCTCTGGTCATTAGGAATGTCCCCTAATTTTCTTAAGGACAGAAACTTTCCCTTGGTCATGTTATTAAATTTTCCTTGGAAATCTCTATTTTCTACCAAAAATAATTATATAAATAAATTAAATACAGAAAAACCACATTTTCTCCTCTCATGTCTTTATTGACATATGAGTGAAGTCACATAAAAATTTCAAGTTCATTTGAGTTCAATTTAGTGAGTTATGAAATTATTAAGCTTAAAGGGTAAAGTGGTAATTAAATTTTTTAATCCTTAATTAAAACTTTAGGTTTAATAAAAAATTAACAAGTAAAATATTTGATCCTAATCTGATTTGGATGATTGAAATTTAAATAATTAAAGGGTAGAAACCCATTAGACAATTTTAAAATAATTAAACCTTAATTAAATAATTGATTAAATTTGGAAGAATAATAAAATTGGAATTATTAAAATAGGGATATTTTTAGGAAGAGATTTATTCTTTAATTTAAAAATCCCTAAATTAATTATCTCATTAATATTCAATTCTTAATTAAAATGATAACTCAAATTTAAAATATATTAAAAGACTTAATCATTAAACTAAAATTAAATTATTAAACTCTTTTAAAAATTTCAATTAAAATTAAAAATAAAATTAAATTAAAAATTAAATTAAATTAAGTAAATTAAATTGAATTAAATTAAATTAAATTAAATTAAAATTAAAAATTGAATTAATTTAAAAATTAAATTAAATTAAATTAAATTAAATTGAATGAATAAATTAAATTAAATTAAATTAAATAAATAAAATCAAATTAAATTAAGTAAAATAAAATTAAATTAACAAATTAAATTAAATTAAATTAAATTAAATTAAATTAAATTAAAATTAAATTAAATTAAATTAAATTAAATTAAATTAAAATTAAATCAAATTAAATTAAATTAAAGGAAATTAAATCAAATCAAATTAATTTAATGTAACATCAAATCAAACTAAATTGAATTAAATTGAATTAAATAGAATTAAAACTCAATTAAATTAAATTAAATTAAATTAAATTGAATTAAATAACATCAAATAAGACATAAAGAAATTAAATATAAAGCAACTTGAACACTATTCCAAATTTAAACCCATTAATGGAAATTAAACTAAATCACAAACCATTTGAACACTAATTTACCCTCAAAAGCATCAGTTATCATAACTCCTAAACAGAATATTAAATGAAATGTCACTTCACCTATAGGACATTCAAATGTCCTAGTTCATCGAGCAAGTTAACAAAACTTGAATCCCGGACGATTAATTCATTTATATAATTAAATTCATTTGGACTTAAAACAATCCTGTCGAGTATTGAAAAGATGTTTAAGATTCTCCTTAAGCACTTCCTCAATATGATAGGATACTTATAAGAACAATTGAACTTAATTATTCTTTGATGAAGAAAATCGTCCTCGAAACCAAATCACAAAGAACCTAGACGTCATAGGAAATGACTAGCTATAGGATTAGGAATTTGGTATAAAACCATAACCCTTCCCTTAGCTTTATCACAGGAACTTGCTTAAATATTCTAATTGTGTTTTAAGTGCAGCTTGGGATGACGGGAAGACCCTCCAGGTATGCCTTTATTTTATTGCAATTTACTTTCTTACAATTTACATTATTGCAATTTATTTAACTGCATTGCACTTACTTTTCTTGCATGATAAACAACTGTTGCATGAAAACTCACACCTTTAGGATAGCCCCTAAAACTGAAACCAAAACTAAATTAAAAGTCATTGCAAGATAAAACTCACCGCCACAACATGTCAAAATATAAAACAACTCAAAATTTAATCACAAACAGAACACAAAACTACAATTACAACTAAATTAAAACGTCCTGTTGGATGATCGGGAATACCTCGGATGATGTAACTTACGTGTTACTAACGGGATTTCCACGGTCTAAATGAAAGTGTGGAACTCATTCGAGTTGAGTTTAGCAAATTCATACTGGACTAAGTGAATCCGATAAAAATAACGATGCCGGAAGGATGGAACCGTGGGATCTTAACCGGTGTCGTTATAATCAACTTTAAGATTTGTTTTAATTAAAACACAAAAAACACTTGGAAATTAAGATTTTCTCTAAACCAAAACACTTTTTTCATCCTCTGATTTATGACTTCTAAAACTAAACCTCTGCGACAACAAGGAGCTCGGAGCATGGTGGGCAGCACGGCCATCGTCATCAGCAAAACCTGAGTCTACTTCAGCAAAACTTTCTTAGAATTAAAATAACCAAGCCATAGGACTTCGAGGTAGTTTGCCTAGTGCAACATAAATCCTCAACCTTTCGTTAGGCATTTGCAATTCAAATTAAGCCCTAACCGGTCTTAGGATTCCGAGGTAGTCGTCCGGTACGACAATAAACCCTCACATCTTCGAGGCTATTTGTTTGATTTTATCATACAAATATAAGCCCTAATTAATTAAAATTGGCAAGATCAAAACATTTAAATAAATATTAGGACTTTCCTAAACTCGAAGCCAAACAATAGAATAGTCGGGAAATTACCGAAGTTCGCTTCGAATCTGTAATTTCTCCTACTTTTCTTCCTTTGGATTCCCAAAACAAAATGTTCCAAATTTGATCCATTCCCTATTGAAATTCCAAAATTCAATCCCTTGAAAACTTAAACTTTGAAATTCGGGCATGGTTTGAGTTAAACTAACACCTATTGAGGTCCGCCCACCTCGAAATGAGGTAAAAGGATCTCGAGAACCTCTCGTTTAGGGGTGTCTAAACGAGTGGCTCCTAAATCCGAGAGAATGTTGGCTATACTTGTTCACGGTAGAAATGAACATAGTATTCCAACGGAAAGAATGGTAGTTTGATCCATTAAGGACAAGGATGCACTACCGATTTTTGAAAGCAGAATTATCCGATTATAATGGAGAGAGGAATTATCCCCAGCGGAGTCGCCAGAAGTTGGTCGGCATATTTTTAGGTCTTGTGTTGTATCCGACAGCTTCTGTTAGGCGACCTCCTTTTCAAAAATACAACACACAACCTAAAAATATGCCGACCAACTTCTGGCGACTCCGCTGGGGATAATTCCTCTCTCCATTATAATCGGATAATTCTGCTTTCAAAAATCGGTAGTGCATCCTTGTCCTTAATGGATCAAACTACCATTCTTTCTGTTGGAATACTATGTTCATTTCTACCGTGAACAAGTATAGCCAACATTCTCTCGGATTTAGGAGCCACTGTTTAGACACCCCTAAACAGAGAGGTTCCGAGATCCTTTTACCTCATTTCTGAGGTGGGGTGGACCCCCAATAGGTGTTAGTTTAGATCCTTCGAGTCGAGAAGTCTTGCATAAGACTTTCTTTTCCTTTCCAATTCCGATTCGGATTCCTTACCTTCTCTACATCTTTGAACATTCCGTTCTAAATAAACGAACCATCTAATAAGTGATTCTTTTAACAAATGATTCCTTCTTATAAATACATGAACAAGAATGTGTTTGGACTCTTTTCAATTCCTTTCTTTTCGTCCTAAAGAAAAGAAGCATAACTTGGGACTGACAACCAGAATCTACCCTGCAGAAATGGAAGCCCCGAAACTGATTTTCTCCTTCACCAATGGACTAGACTTCGCTGTCTATAAGGATGAGCTGCCCGACAATGGGATCATCCGCTTCGGACAAGGATTTGAAAACACGAATGTCAAGGTCACCGACGTCTCCCTCTTTGCACTGACGAACAAGGTATCTGAAGCTGAGGAGCCGCTGCTTGAGTTCAACCTTAGATCGACCCAAGAGTTTCCTCCCCTGCAAAGGATCCCGACTAGGAGGAGTACTGCCGTCCGCGAGAGGATCTGTTCTTACTACCCCCACCTGGTCTAGTTGTTTCGCACCTACCCCGACTTCGCCAAATCAAAGGGGAAAGAAATCCGGAACTATGGTAAACCCGTTACCGTGGAGGGTACGGATCTTCTGTAAGACCTTGTGTTTTCGAAATCGGGTCCGGTTCAAAGATGCCATCATCGACAAGGACCCAAAGAAGAAACGAAGTAGAAGGATCGCCGGAGAAGCCGGAGCTGCTGAAATTGCTTTCTGGAGGAAATCCCGAAGCCGCTCGAATATACACCGCTACCAGAATATACACCGCTGCCTGACTACATACCACTTTTGGGAGGAAGCAGGTTCCATCCCCTCTCCGCCGCAGAGGAAAAGGAAAATGTTCGCAAGATTGCTGCCGCATTACCTCAGCCCGCATACTACAACGATAGCCGCAAGAAAAGGACTAGAACTACGCCGTTTGCTCGACCGCAAACTTTGGTAGAAAAATTAGCAAAGAAGGAAAAGCCGTCCCGTATCGGAGATTCTACGAAGGATAGGGCGGGTGCCGATCAAATCCCGTCTTGGGCCCGAGTAGAACTCGCCGTCATGACGGAAAAGCCAAGTAAAAGAATGAAGGCTAGTCCGCTCGTCGTAGTCTCGGGATTACAGATTAGGGAGGATACCACCTTCCGACATTTGATCGACGGACCATCCGGTCCTGGACCTTCTGTCGCTAGAAGGATGGTATGGCGTCCCACTACTGGACAGTTGAGATTGAGACAACAGCCCGAGAAAGAAAGTCTCGCCAGGAGACTTGAATCTGAAGAAAGCGCTACTGCGATAAAGGGGACTCATGAAAAGGGGACCCGGCAGCTATCGCACGACAATCACAATGACACACAAATAGCCCCGCTAGAAGATGCCATGGAAAAGTTGAGAACCGATATCCGACGGTTGGCAAAAGAAAGAGAAGAAAAGTTCGGAGATGAGATTGATTCATCGGAATTCATGGACGACGAATATGCAGAAATCAACATGGTTGAGACACGAGCTTCATCGGCTTCGCAAGGTGCTCCTGCGGCCGCGGAAGAGAGGAGCCGGAGCGATGAGAAGACGGCTTCGGGAAAAAGACGACACGATCGCTCAAATGGCGAAAAGGATGGAAGAGATGGCCGTAGCTCTGGCCACTCTCCAGAGTCAAGTACAACCACAAAGAGAGACACCCCCAGAGGTCATTCACATTGTAGACGGAGGAAAGGAGATTACATCCGTCAATGGGGATGATCAGCTGAAAAAGGATACAACACAAAGTATGATCCCTGAAAAGGATATCAAGAACTTGGTGGAACAAGCAGAGTGCGAGAAGCCTTAGCACAATCGAAGAGCGGGACATCCATTCGGACGGGTAGACCTTACCCGGAAGAATTCGACGCCGTCCAACACCCGAAGGCTTCGTACCACCTCCGTTCAAGACCTTCGACGGAACCGGAAACCCCCAACAGACATGTTGCACACTTTCGTGCCGCTTGTTGTAATGTCGGCGGGAGCGATGCATTACTCTTCCGACGGTTCGTCGGCCGGTCCGTCGGGAATCGCCTTCGACCGAGTATGCGGAATTGCCAAATGGTTCGGTGAAGACGTTCTCGGAACTAGAGAACCTCTTCATCAAGCGATTCGGCTGGAGCTCGGCACCACATCACTATAGGTGATTTAGTGGTAGAGAAACAAAGGTCGAACGAAACTTTGGTGGATTACATACTTCGATGGAGGAACTTAAGCATGAAGTGTGAACCACAACTACAAGAACAACATGCGATCGGCATCTTGCTTAAAAGCATTCACGGCCCGATAGCACTCCTCCTCAAAGTATTCACTATTAAGACTTTTGAGAAGTTGTTAAGCAAGGCCGAAAGCTTGCAAGAAGAGGCGAAGCAATTAAGTTTCGCCGACAAGACGGGCAAGCAGAAGCCGGTGAAGACCTTCAAAAAGAAATCCGGGATCGTTGCAGCAGTTGACAAAGGCAAGCAACCGATGCAAATACCACCGTAACGGCCGCAAGCAACCACAACAGATTACCGGCAACCCGGCCCAGCTATCGGTCATCTCCACGATATGAACAACCGCCTCGTCCGCAACGTACATTAAGGGATCTTCCGAGCGGAGAATATCCGTTCAAGAATGAAGCAAGATCGAAAATGTTCCGTAGTCTGATGAAGACTCCAGATTTCCAGCTGCCAGAGCCTAAAAGACCAGAGGAAGTCAACAAGAAAGGTGATCCCAACTTTTGCCCCTACCACCGGATGCTTGGGCACAAGAAAGAAGATTGCATTACCTTTAAAAGTTGGCTCAACGACAACCTTCGGAAAGGGAATATAACAATCCCGAAGGAATACATGAAGGAACCCCGAAAGGAGGTTCCGTCGATGTTATCTCAACCGATCCTATCATTCCGATAGATCCCTATACGACCGACGATGGATGGACTACCGCTCGGACAAGGTCTTCGAAGAAGATTTTAGACGAACATCCGAACCGCCTCGGTGCGAGCTTCAATTCGAGTGTTCGAGACTCGTTAAGCCGGTACTATCACTTGCGATAGAAGAACCACCTCGACAGGAGACGATTGAAGAGAAGAAGAAAATCGACGAAGAAGAGAGGACCGAAACTCCTAAGGCTAGACTAGGGGCCGCTTATCCTAGGATAGTTGTTTCCGATTCGGGGGAGAAATCCCTCGAACCTCTGATTTTGTATGATTATCTGCTCACTTCGGTGGGATCATATAATGATAAGGGTGATGGCGTTGGCTACGTTTTGACTGTTTCTAACGATTACGTAACTAGCGACAATCCGGACATCGATTTCGATACCAACGACAATTCTCAAATCATACACGATCTCGACGAGCAAAATAACAAAGAAGACATCCATCAAGGAGGCTACGAGAGCTCAACAAGCAACGAATCTATTTGCGAATTTCGAGGAGCTCCAGTCACAATAGAGTTAGAGCCTTCAGATTCTGAGGATAATCCGGAAGAGCCTTTCATTCCGATCCAGGAGGAGACACCGACAAGCTCAACGCTAGATTCAGAAGGAATTACAGAAGTCAACTTGAGAAGTGGAAAAGTTCTACCTCCAAGAATGGGTCCAAAAGATAAAGGAAAACAGGTGGTTGTTCAAGAAGAAACAACCCCAGCAGAAGAAATACCAGTTCGAGAAGAAGCCGAGACGCACGAAAATAAAGTTGACTACAATGTACTAGCCCATCTTAGGAAACTACCGGCCAAACTGAGCATTTACGATGCTCTCATCTTATCAAAGGAGATGAGAGAAGCTCTGATCAAAGCCTTACTTGATCCAGAAATTTGTTTAGCTCAAATGGCCGGAGATTCCTTAGATGAGGTTTGTTCGTTAAAGGAACGACGAGGTGTTACCTTCACGGACAATGACCTACTACTTGGGACGACGAGATCATAGCCGACCGTTGTACATTTCAGTTACAATTGGGAAGTTTACGCTCTCCAGAGTATTGGTGGATCCAGGAGCATCAATAAATATAATGAGTCTTCGAACGCTAGCATACTTAGAAATTGATGCTCGTGAGCTCGAAGCAGACAAAATGTTATTAAGAGGATTCAACCGGAAAGGAGAAAGAGCCCTCGGGTTAATAACGGTACTTAATGAAGACCGGTGACTTAGCAAAGACAACCGCAAAATTTCACATAATCGATTCGAAACATCGTTCAACGCTCTCTTGGGCCGACCATGGATACATGAAAACGAGGATGGTACCATCATCTCTACATCGGTGCATTAAATACTACGATGGAGGGAACGAGTGCATCAAAGGTGACTTACGACCATTCTCCGTACATGAAATTGGAATCCATGAAGATGCGGCTTATTATACACCACCGAAGAAAACGATCTTCTCCAGAGATATCGTAACAAATGAAGCAAAGAAAGTTCGGGACGACGAAGAACTCGAAGTTCTAGTCCAACGATCACTCACCACTCCTTCCAGGCGAGATGGTGAAGGTTTCTCCACAACTCGCATCGAAGGTCGAGGCCGGGGACGAGGCCGTGGTAGAGACGCTAGGATAGTTGGACGGAGGAAACCAGCCATCAATGTTGATTGGGAAGATAGTTACGAAGAAGAAAAAGAAATCAAACAAGAAGCAGCGACAATAAGTCAGAAGAAGCCGCAATTCAAGATCTCTCTCGAAGATGAGAAGAATGAAGAATACAAATCAATGTACGAGAAGATTAACCACTACGTACATACTATGACCCTGACCCCGATCCATTCTAACAAGATCGAGGGTATGGTGGTCAAAGAGGTACGTAACGACGGTGCGAGGCCAATCAAATTATACCGTGGTGCTACTTCCTCCAAAACCGAAAATAATGTACAATTCGAAGATGTCACTTCATCGAAATTAATGGAATTACCTTTTGAGTGGTACTCTCCCTGTGTTCAGAATTTAATTCAACGTGGTTTCTTACCTCGACAATGGACAAAAGGTCAATCACAACGTTTTGAAAAATTATGGAATAATTCCGGTCGTCCGCCCAATTCAAAGCATGGTCTCGGATTTGGCACAGTAGGATCAGTTGACGATGCCGAATTTTGCTTGGTTGTCACTTGCGAGCCTAATGAAAACCGCATGGAAACTACGGACTAACTCGAAGATGTACAAATTGGAGACGCTCCGCCGAACTCGAAGAAGAAATCAAATCTACAATAGATGAGTTAACGGAAGTTAACTTAGGTACTAGCGAAGAGCCTAGACCTACCTTTGTTAGCTCCTTACTCAATAAAGAAGACTCCGAAGAAATAATCAAGTTATTAATGGAATTTAAAGACCTGTTTTGCTTGGAGCTACGATGAGATGCCGGGATTAGCTCCGGAGGTCGCGATCCATAAGCTAGGAGTGGATCCTACTTCGTTCCGATCGGACAAGGTCCCGTAAGAATGCGTCTAGAAATTGAACAACAAGTCGTAGCTGAAGTTAAAAAGCTAATAGACGCTAAATTTATCCGTGAAGAACAATACCCAACTTGGCTAGCCAATGTGGTGCCGATTAGAAAGAAGAATGGTCGGATCGGAATGCATGTGGACTTCGGAGATTTAAACAAGGCATGTCCAAAGGATGAATTCCTCTACCGATCCAAGAATTAATGATCGACATTTCTTCAACACATGAAATATTCTCGTTCATGGATGGATCTTCAGGATACAACCAGATAAAAATGGCTCCAGAAGATGAAAAGCTTATAGCATTCAGGACGCCGATCGGAGTATTTTGCTACACAGTAATGCCATTCGGATCGAAGAACGCGGGAGCAACCTACCAAAGAGCAATGACAAGAATTTTTGATGATCTCATCCACAATCAAGTCGAATGCTACGTGGACGATGTGGTCATCAAAAGCAAAGTAAAGGAAAACCACTTGTATGATTTGAGAATTGTTTTCGAACGATTAAGACAATTTAACCTTAAGATGAATCCCTTAAAATGCGCCTTCGGCGTCACCTCCGGAAATTCTTAGGATTCGTTGTCCGACATCGTGGAATTGAAATCGACCCGGAAAGATTAAAGCTATCTTAGAAATGCCGCATCCCAAAACCTTAAAATAATTATGATCTTTTCGAGGAAGTTGGCATATCTTCGAAGCTTTATCTCAAACTTGTCGAGTAGGTGTCACCCTTTCTCGGCACTAGTTAAAAAGGACGCCAAATTTATTTGGGAAGAGAAATGCCGAAAGGCCTTCGAGGACATTAAACAATATTTAATGACACCTCCTATCTTAGCAGCCCCGGTCTCGGAGTAGCAGCGATACTTTACACCGCGGCTTTAGAAGACTCTCTCGGAGCCCTGTTAGCCTGTGTCAATGATGAGGGTAAAGAAAATGCTCTTTACTACTTAAGCCGTCGTTTACTTCCGACGGAAGTAAGGTATCCCGCAATTGAAAAGCATTGTTTGGCCTCGATCTTCACCGCTCAAAAGCTCGGGCACTACATGCTTTCTCATAAGGTCAACTCCGATCTCGAAATTTAATCCGTTGCGATACTTGATGACTCGTCCAACACTTTCCCGCAGACTTGCCGGATGGTCAATGATATTATTGCAATTCGATATAACTTTCGTGCCTCTCGCGTGCCGTGAAGGGATAAGTCTTAGCAGACTTCCTCGCAAGACACCCTTTGCCGGCTGAATCTCCTCTCAATGACGATCTGCCAGATGAACAAATAATGAATCTAGAAGACCTTGATGATCGACGTTGGGAATTATATTTCGACGGAGCATCTTTAGCGCACAAAGACGAAGAATCGCAAGTGATAGTGCCCGGTAAGGCAGGAATCGGGCTAATTTTTATAACGCCGGAACGGGGGATGTTAAGATACTCCTACCACTTGACAGAACCGTGTACAAAAAATGAAGCAGAATACGAAGCCCTCATAACGGGACTGGAATTAACTATTCAAATGGGGATAACAGACATCAACATCTACGGGGATTCACAGTTAATCATTCAACGGATCGCCGAACGAGTACAAAATTTTAAAGCCAAGACTCGAGCAATACTTCCAAGTATGCCATACGGCTGTTGAACCGATTCCAAATGTAACGATCTACAAAATTCCCAGAAAAGAGAATGCTTTAGCAGATGCTTTAGCCCGTCTCGCAAAAGAATTTGCCTGTTTGCAAGATGAATCAGTGGAAGTGTCAGTTCACGGACGTCAGGTCCTATCACTGCTCGACATAGACACAATACACAAATCAGAAAAAGAAAAAGAATCAATTGCAGCAGTGACAGAAAACACGTAAGATTGGCGACAGCCATTGATAGACTACCTGCAAACAGAAAGCTACCGGACGATAGGACGCTAGCCCATCGGATCTAGAAAAGAACTCCGTCTTACGCATTAATAAACAACACATTGTACGAAGGTCTTTTGATCAAATGTGGCTAAGATGCCTAAGCGGGTCCGAGGCCCGTGAAATTGTTAAGGAGGTGCATTCGGGACTCCGTGGCGCTCACCGATCGGGTCCGAAGATGAAAATGAAAATTAAAAGACTAGGGTACTATCGGCCCTCGATGATGACCGACCGCATGAAAATCGCCAAGAGCCGTCACCAATGCCAAGTGCACGGAGTGGTTCTACACCAACCTCCAAATGTGCTACATCCGACAATCGCGTCGTGGCCATTTGAATGTTGGGGCACGTATATAGTGGGTCCAATAGAACCACCATCTTCAAAAGGACATCGCATCATTCTTGCGGCTACGGATTACTTTTCCAAGTGGGCGAGGCGGTTCCACTTAGAGAAGTGAAAGCACACCACGTGCTACGCAGTTTTCAAGAACCAAGTTGTCTCATCGTTTCGGAGTGCCGCACGGATCATCTCGGATAATGGGTCGGCATTCGAAGCACACAAATCAACAATTTTGTCGGGAGACACGGAATCGACCGGCGATACTCAACAATTTACTACCCAAGAGCAAACGGCCTCGCCGAGGCTTTTAATAAAACTCTCGTTCAAATCTTAAAGAAAACCTTGGACGATAATAAGAGAAATTGGCACGAGAAGTTGTTAGAAGCCTTATGGGCCTACCGGACAACCTTCGGAACTCCTACTCAAGCTACACCTTTCGCTCCGGTGTATGGGTACGAGGCAGGTGTTACCTTTAGAGGTTCAGCTTCCTTCACTCGGAATTGCAGTTGCAAACAAGATCACGGCGAAGAAAACGCCAAATTACGACTAGAAGAATTAGAAAGCCCGGAAGGGAAAAGACTTGCAGCGCGTGCAGAATTTAGAACTATACCAAGCTAAGATGGTTCGAGCCCATGACAACCGGTCCGCCCAAGAACCTTCAAAGTTGGTGACTTAGTTCTTGTTCTCAAGAGACCTATTCTTGCACATCGCAAGACGAGAGGAAAATTTGAACCCACTTGGGAAGGACCGTTTGTGGTTGAAGCAGTATACTCGGGAGGTTCCTACCAGTTAGTGAATTGCCAGGGAGAACGACATATGCTTCCGATCAACGGACGATACTTGAAAAAGTATTACGCTACCTGATGTTTTGAAGGAATGAATTCTTCATCCCTAAGAAACACGGGCGAAGTAATTACTTATGATTGAGTCCGAACCCAAAAATAATAAAATGTGCTAAAATACATAAAATCGTGATAATAAAGTTTTCCTTGTTTTCTTTTCCAAATCAAAATCTCTTTCCTGATCTTATCCTACTTCATTCCTGCTAAATTTAAAAATACAAGAAGTAATAAAAAATGTCTTTAATAAACATTTTCTTAATGTTCTTGTTCTTAGTATGCCCCCGATCCTTTTCCTTGTCTTTTTGCGGGGAAATGTCGAACGGGTGGTTGGTCCCGAACTTTAAGAATGGCGTAAGCCTTGCACTCGATGAAAAGAGGGTGAAAGATGGAGCGATAATCGAGATTGACTCGGATTTTGCACCAGCAGGCCTACAGTACAAGGAAAGTGACTGGGTCCCAGTTGACCGAGAAGAACTGCCCGGGCAGACAGTGATGAAAGTGGGTGGCCCAAGCCACCAATCCAGCAACAAGAAAAGAAAAGCAAACACTGAAGAAGACAAGAAAATGAAATCTGTAGTCGCTACAGCAGAGGGCGAGCTTGTCGGCGCCGCGCCCACGAGAGATTCAAGAAGTTCGAAGGGCTACTCTCACAAGCAACGCAACGAAGAAATAAGAATCGCCGTATCCGTAAGATGTTAACAAAACTAGGCTGCGACCGGCGCGACGAGAGACGATTGCTAATGCCGGTACATACACTTCGAGGACACCGGTTCACCGAGAACCTCGAAGAAAGGAGGCCGACTCCTAGGATAACGAAAGGACCGGAGAAATCTCACAAAGATCGAAGAAAGAAGGCAACCACGCCACCGGATAGAACCACCGGTGATGCATGACCTTGTTGCGAAGCAACCCCGGGGATGTCCCGACGGTGCATCATCCCCGAGTAGCCGAGGTATGCAAGAGAACGTGAAGGGATTGAACCGTATATCCCACAATATGTCACAAGGCCTCGCCATCTACGGCATCATTCCGGAATACGAGTCGGAGAGAATGCGTAATGTTGAAAAGAAAACCTTTGAATACTTCGAGAGAATTAAAGGTAGAAGAATCAATATACTAGAGGGCCTCGAGCTACATACGTACGTATTCTCGTAGTATGAACAACGACGAAATCGTGGATTGCATCCGGGATTTGAAGAGAATGGGCTGAGCAGGCCGCCTAGAGGAAAATACCTACTTAGAACCCCGGAGATGGATGCCAGGGAAGCGAAGAATCACAATACAATGCGGATGCTGCTACAACTTTGCTGAAGACAGGAAGGGAAACCCACCGGGAATATTCCGTCATGGGCAAGTGGATCCAATGTCATTAGTCATCAAAAGAATGGTAAAGAGATTGATAACATAGAGGGTACTGCCAGCAGATTGCATACCCAATAGTTGCATTATCAACATCTACAAACGGAGGTGATCGCATACCCCCACACATAGATCACCACGACTTTGTCGGACCTTCACGCACGAGCCTCTTTCATGAACGAGTGTAACATCATGTTCGGATCCGACCTCCGGATAGCGAGCCCGGGTGAGTTCCGAGGGCCGGTGAAGATACCTTTACCGGTAGGTTCCGTCATGATACTCGAAGGGCAACAGAGCGGAAATCGCTAAGCATTGCATACCAGGAGTACCGGTGAAGCGGATCTCGCTTACTTTCGGGAGAATGGATGACGGGAAGACACCTTACCATTTCCAACTGGACCCGAGCTAGAGAACCTCCGGCCTTACGAGTCGTGAGTTACATGGGAAATATCACACCTCCAATGTACATCCAGCCGGCATCCTTGCCAAGGATGGCTTGGAAGGTGATGTTATTAACCGTGTACCCCACTATTCAGACATGGATTTTTGACGGATGCTTCTTTGATGGATCAACAAAGATCATACATAGTCCGTTTTGAGTCTACATGGATTGTATGAGATGTATTCCAGATCGAGTTGTATGATGTATCTTCAACATGATTGGAATGAAAGTGACCGTGTCACATTTTTGGCCTTCACCTCTTTTGTGCAAATTGACTGGGAAACGCCATTAAAGTTAAATGAACTTCGAACAAAGAACAGAAAAGAAAAAAAAGAAGAATAAAAGAAAACTTTCCTAAAAAAATCTAAAAATGACGAACACCAAATTCACATGAACATTAAATAAACAATAAAGTAAAATTTGAATCATTAAAAGATAAACAAAATCAACATAAGTGTTAAATCAAATCTCAAATCAAATTCTCAATCAGATTTCGAATCCAATCTCGATCAAATTTCAAATTTGATCTTCCAAATTTCAAATCAAATCTTAAATCAAATTTCAATCGAGTTCAAACTCATCCTTCCAAATTTCAGATTCAATCTTTCTAGATTTCGAATCCAATCTCGATCAAATTTCAAATTTGATCTTCCAAATCTCAAATCAAATCTTAAATCAAATTTCAACTGAGTTCAAACTCATCCTTCCAAATATCAAATTCAATCTTTCCAGATCTCAAATATACATCAAATTCAAATTTTTGGGTCGAGGATTTTACATCCAAGACTGCACTGCTTTAGGATTCTTCCCTATTGCACTGAAATACATCAAATTCAAATTTTTGGGTCGAGGATTTTACATCCAAGACTGCACTGCTTTAGGATTCTTCCCTATTGCACTGAAATACATCAAATTCAAATTTTTGGGTCGAGGATTTTACATCCAAGACAAAGACCGCTTTAGGATTCTTTCCTATTGCACCTTGAAATACATCAAATTCAAATTTTTGGGTCGAGGATTTTACATCCAAGACCGCATCGCTTTAAGATTCTTTCCCTATTGCACTCGAAATACATCAAATTCAACTTTTTGGGTCGAGGATTTTACATCCAAGACTCGCATCGCTTTAGGATTCTTCCCTATTGCACCGAAATACATCAAATTCAAATTTTTGGGTCGAGGATTCTACATCCAAGATCGCATCTGCTTTAGGATTTTTCCCTATTGCACCGAAATACATCAAATTCAAATTTTTGGGTCGAGGATTTTACATCCAAGACCGCACTGCTTTAGGATTCTTTCCTATTGCACCGAAATACATCAAATTCAAATTTTTGGGTCAAGGATTTTACCTCCAAGACCGCACCTGCCTTAGGATTCTTTCCCTATCGCACTCGAAATACATTAAATTCAAATTTTTGGGTCGAGGATTTTACATCCAAGACCGCACTGCTTAGGATTCTTTCCCTATTGCACTGAAATACATCAAATTCAAACTTTTGGGTCGAGGATTTTTACATCCAAGATCGCACCGTTTGCTAGGATTCTTTCCCTATCGCACCGAAATACATCAAATTCAAACTTTTGGGTCGAGGATTTTACATCCAAGACCGCATCGCTTTAGGACTCTTTCCCTATTGCACTCGAGATACATCAAATTCAAACTTTTTGGGTCGAGGATTTTACATCCAAGACCGCATCGCTTTAGGATTCTTTCCCTACAGCAATGAAATACATCAAAATCAAACTCTTGAGGATAAGGATTTTACATCCAATACCGCATTGCTCTGAGATCTCTCCTCATTGCAATGATTCAATCTGATCAATTCAATTTTCTTTTGAGGTTGAAGATGTTACATCTAAAACCTCAGAATTCCAATTTTCATTTCAAATCAAATCCCTCAAATTAATTTTGACAAAACTTCAATCTAAATTAAAACTCAAAACTAAAATCTAAGTTCACACGTCAAAATTAAACCGAAACAAAATAAAATCTAAATCGAAATTCTCCCAGGTCATGTGATTCGGAATTCACCTCCTTTTCCTTTCCCCAGCGAGAGTTCAGGTATCTCCAGTTTTGGGAACATACCCGATACTCCCCAGTGGAAATTCTTTTGTTTGTCACTTGGACTTTTGTGTTGGTTTTGTTGATCGCTTCGGTCAACACAAATACGCGCGGTGTGCTCCGTCAGCTCACCACACCTATTGGAGGTCCATTTGTTGACCTCATTTTTGATGAGGTCTTCTCTTCTTCTTTTTAGTGCTTAGGATCTAGCCTTAGGCTTTTCCTTTGACTATCTTAGAGGACTAGAATTGGGACCCACCTTTTAGAAACTCAAACCACTTCTTAACCCCCTGCAAACTCCACAAACTTGACTATAGACCCCTAATCACCTAGAGGGTTGAAATCAAATGTGGAAGTTTAAGGATGAGTTCCTATAGGACTCTTTGGCCTTAGGACTGCCCTGGGTGGCCTGGTCTGGTGAAGGGGCTGACTTACACACACACTACACTTATACACTACCCTTTCACACACTTCCTAAAACACACCCATACCCAACTTGACCACCTGACTCATGTAGGTGATTCACATGGATGGTCCTTAACCCCCAAGCCCTCGGCTAAGCAGGGTTAGGAACAACATAGTGAATGCCTCAAATGAGTCCCTTCATGGCTCATGTGGGCTTGATATGGCTTCATGGCTCAACCAAAATGATTTCACTCCACTTACATCCACCCAATCTTCAATTTCCCAAATTTTCAATTTTTTGACCCCCGGGACCCTACACCCGCCTACTTACCCAAAACCTCGAAATTACCCAAATTTTTCAAAATTTACTAAATCACCCAAAATTCCTCAAAATTGATCTTAAACATTTCCACATTACTCAAATTGATCATCCATACCCAAAAATACCAAAAATTCCAAAAATACCTCCCAATACCCTCCAAATACCCAAAATACCCTTCTTGGCCAAAAAATCCAAAAATTCAGAAAATTCCCAGAAAATTCCAGAAAATCCCAAATATTCCCAATTTCATTTTGTCCAACTACACCATGGGCCAATTTTGTCAATTTACCCTACTTTTGTCAAAACACCAATTTGACCCATTTTAACCCTAAGTGAACCCAATGTCAAACCAAACCTACCCAATTGACCCAAATTCTGGTCCAATTCAGTTCTAAACTTCAATTAAACTTTCCCAACACCAATCTAGACCAAATTCAAGTCCCATTTGATTGACATTTGGATCCAATTTCACTTTTGGCCTTAAAGCCCGATTTGGACACATGACCCAAACCTAACCCAAACTCACCCAATTCAAACTCCAATTAACCCCAAATCTTTTCTAAATCTTCCTTAACATTCCCAAAAATAAAACACTAACATGATTTGCCCAAAATTTAGACCCAAACCCCACTTAAATTCAACCCAAGGCTAAAAGGCCCATTTTTGACCTAAACCCAAACCTAACCCAAATGAGCCCAAACCCCAAAATCAAAGCCCAACCAAAGTCAAAACCTCTTTGAAACACTCCCATAAATATTTCTCAACATTAATTTTACATCAATTTCAAACCTAGCCCAACATTGGCCCAAGTTAGCCCAATTTGACCTACATAGGCCCACTTACCAAATAAATCCAAATTCAAACCAATTCAACCCCAAATCACACCAAATTGACTCCAAGCCCTTCATAGAACATCCCTAAACCAATTATAACACTTATTTGACAAGGTCCTTCACAAAATCTTCACCCAAATGCCCATCCTAAAATCAAAAAGCCCATTCCCCTAAAACTTTCCTAAAAGCCCACTTCCTTCAAATTCAAAAGCCCAAATTCATCTAAAGCCCACATGGCACTTCCCCTCATCATCCATTTAATCAAAATTGCTCCTAAGTTTCAAAATCATCAATTAAACAATTCCAAATCAAGCCCCATACAAATTCCCATCAAAATATCAAAATTTTCTTAAATCCTTTTTTATGAAATTGACCCAAGCTTTTCCCAAGCCAAATGGAGCCAAGGATGAGCCGTTCACAAGCCATATGGAGCCATGAAAGTTTGGCATGTGACCATGCCATTAATGGCAAAAGGAGGAGGTCCTTTAACCATCTCCTAAAAGTCATTAGCCTTAAGCATGTTTCCCCTTAACCAAGATTTAATCCAAATATTCTTGGATAAGGACATCACCACCTCTTGACCGGCTAGCTCTAACCGATCTTCTCAGCCCAAGACCAGCCATGGGGAGTTGCACCCAACCCAAACCAATGGGTTGACCAAATTGAAGCCAAAATGACCCCTTCTCCATTCCATTTTAATTCAAAGCCTTTACACATGTCAAACTCCAATTGACTTCACCAACTTCAAGCCTTGGACTCCCTGACCCTGAAGGTGACCCATGCCTGCCGGCCAGCCGCCTGGATCGCCTGAAAACACCATGGCCGAGACCTTGGGAGGAGCCAAACTTTGGAATTCCACCTTGCTGAGCTGCCCCATGCCCAATGGCCACCATGGCTGTTCTTCCCATGACCAAAGCAGCTGATCCCAACCCTTGGCCATCCCTGGGAGGCTCTCCAGCCACCTCTATTTAAACCCGACCCCCTCACGGCCATGAGAGGAGAGTTGCACAAACCTTGCCGAAACTCTGCCAAAATTGTTCCAAACCTTCTCCACCCTTAGAGCAGTTGATCCCCAGGTGTCAATTTGCCCTAATCCCCACTCGACAAAACCCAATTTCTCAACCGAAATTCCACCCAAAACCAGGACACTTCTCCACGAGTGAGCCAATCCCCAAATTGATTGGTTCTACACCTTCACCGGACCGGGGAAGGTGTCCACCAGCAAAAGCCCCATCTCCGGGCCTCCCAGGTTGCTCCGGACCTCCAAGCTTTGTGATCGGTTGTGGTCGAAATCCAACCTAGACAATTCACTGAGACCAGGAGACTTCATCCGGAGCTTCATAGGATCCAATCGAAGGTGCAACAACTTTCGGATTGAAGCCACACTTCTCCGAGCAAAGGTATGAGCTAATTCTTCATCCCGAGCTTCGGAGATTCTCCATTTCAAATGCTTTAATTTCAATGCATGATAATCAGTATAGATGTCTTCGTCTCTTCAAGACGAATCCATAGAAGCATAAGAACATGAAAATCCATTGAGTATCGAGTGAGATATTAGGGATTTAGTGTGGACGGCTCTCGGGTGAGGACACTTGGGGACGATGAACGGATGCCGTTCATTTAATACACGCGCGGACGGACGGCCAGGATCGCGTCGGATCAGAAGACGGAACGATACAGCGGGCCCCGGGAGCGCTGAGTCAGATGGCGGCGTCGAATGAGAGCGCGCCACGCGGCGTTTCGGAGCTGCCGAGGTTGACGCGGCGCCGCGTGGATAAATCGAAAATTAGGGTATTTTTTGATTTATTTAATTCCCTAAACTTCAAAAATTCATAACTTTGTGTAGAAAAATCAGAAAAATAAAATAAAAATACCCTCTTGCTCAGTGAACGAGAGGAGAATAATGTGGAAAAGAAATCATTCAATTTCATCAAGTATTTTATTTTTTATAATTTATTTACTCTCTGCATACTTTTAATTCTCCATGCATGTATACAATTCACCATCGCATGAGACCATAGGGCTTTTGAAGCCTCTGAATTTGGGAACATTCCCTGAATTTTCCAAAGTCAGAGGCCATCCCTATGAAGAGTTATTGATTTTTCAAATTCATGTTACTGTTTTGAGTATTTTAATTCCAATAAATAGCATGTTATGAAATAAATTCTAGGAAAATTTGATGATGTTCCTTATGACCAGGAGAACCCTAGGAAAAATAGGTTTTGAGTTAGTTCATTTAAAACAACCCTAATTGGCTTAAACACTCAAAATAGGTCTCTAATTAGTTAGAGCTAACCATACATCAAATTGACTTGAAATAAATTCTCCACTGACCTTCAGGATCAGAGAAACCCACCATAAAAATTTGAGGTCAATTGGACTTGGTTAGCCCCACTAATTGGGTTGATTAAGCCACTTAGTCATTTTAAACTTTAAAAATTTATAACTTTCAAAATACTTTTTAAAAATTCACCAAATTGGTTTTGGAGCCTCTCTGATATTAGGGAATCTAAGAAAATTAAAATTTCAATTTTCTAAAAAAGTTGATTTTTTAATATTATTTTAATATTTTAATAATTAAAAAATAATAAAAATCACAAAAATAATAAAATTCACCAAAATGTCACATTTTGAATTTTAATCACTTAGGAACAAACCTCATATTTTTCTTAGGTCTATTTAGTGATATATTAAATTTTAAAGCTCTAGGGTAATTTTAAAATTAAAAAAAATGTATTTTTTAGCATTTTCACTAAAATAATTATAATAAATCATAGAAAAATCAGAAAAATGTAAAATTTGATTCTCTGATTTTCTTGATATCAGAGAGATTTTTGAAAAATATAAAATTCATTTTTCAACATTTATTCTATTTTTAAATTAATTAACACTCCAAAACTTAAAATAATTATAATAAAAATAATGTAATTCAAAAAATCACCAAAATTGATCCAAGTGGTCCTCTAGTCATTAGGAATGTCCCCTAATTTTCTTAAGGATAGAAACTTTCCCTTGTTCATGTTATTAAATTTTCCTTGGAAATCTCTATTTTCTACCAAAAATAATTATATAAATAAATTAAATACAGAAAATCCACATTTTCTCCTCTCATGTCTTTATTGACATTTGAGTGAAGTCACATAAAAATTTCAAGTTCATTTGAGTTCAATTTAGTGAGTTATGAAATTATTAAGCTTAAAGGGTAAAGTGGTAATTAAATTTTTTAATCCTTAATTAAAACTTTAGGTTTAATAAAAAATTAACAAGTAAAATATTTGATCCTAATCTGATTTGGATGATTGAAATTTAAATAATTAAAGGGTAGAAACCCATTAGACAATTTTAAAATAATTAAACCTTAATTAAATAATTGATTAAATTTGGAAGAATAATAAAATTGGAATTATTAAAATAGGGATATTTTTAGGAAGAGATTTATTCTTTAATTTAAAAAATCCCTAAATTAATTATCTCATTAATATTCAATTCTCAATTAAAATGATAACTCAAATTTAAAATATATTAAAAGACTTAATCATTAAACTAAAATTAAATTATTAAACTCTTTTAAAAATTTCAATTAAAATTAAAAATAAAATTAAATTAAAAATTAAATTAAATTAAGTAAATTAAATTGAATTAAATTAAATTAAATTAAATTAAAATTAAAAGTTGAATTAAATTAAAAATTAAATTAAATTAAATTAAATTAAATTAAATAAACAAATTAAATTAAATTGAATGAATAAATTAAATTAAATTAAATTAAATAAATAAAATCAAATTAAATTAAGTAAAATAAAATTAAATTAACAAATTAAATTAAATTAAATTAAATTAAATTAAATTAAAATCAAATTAAATTAAATTAAATTAAATTAAGTTAAATTAAATTAAAATTAAATCAAATTAAATTAAATTAAAGGAAATTAAATCAAATCAAATTAATTTAATGTAACATCAAATCAAACTAAATTGAATTAAATTGAATTAAATAGAATTAAAACTCAATTAAATTAAATTAAATTAAATTAAATTGAATTAAATAACATCAAATAAGACATAAAGAAATTAAATATAAAGCAACTTGAACACTATTCCAAATTTAAACCCATTAATGGAAATTAAACTAAATCACAAACCATTTGAACACTAATTTACCCTCAAAAGCTTCAGTTATCATAACTCCTAAACGAATATTAAATGAAATGTCACTTCACCTATAGGACATTCAAATGTCCTAGTTGACTGAGCAAGTTAACAAAACTTGAATCCCCGGACGATTAATTCATTTATATAATTAAATTCATTTGGACTTAAAACAATCCTATCAGTATTGAAAAGATGTTTAAGATTCTCCTTAAGCACTTCCTCAATATGATAGGATACTTATAAGAACAATTGAACTTAATTATTCTTTGATGAAGAAAATCGTCCTCAAACCAAAACACAAAGAACCTAGACGTCATAGGAAATGACTAGCTATAGGATTAGGAATTTGGTAGAAAACCATAACCCTTCCCTTAGCTTTACCTAGGAACTTGCTTAAATATTCTAATTGTGTTTTAAGTGCAGCTTGGGATGACGGGAAGACCCTCCGAGTACGCCTTTATTTTATTGCAATTTACTTTCTTACAATTTACATTATTGCAATTTATTTAACTGCATTGCACTTACTTTTCTTGCATGATAAATAACTGTTGCATGAAAACTCACACCTTTAGGATAGCCCCTAAAACTGAAACCAAAACTAAATTAAAAGTCATTGCTAGATAAAACTCACCGCCACAACATGTCAAAATATAAAACAACTCAAAATTTAATCACAAACAGAACACAAAACTACAATTACAACTAAATTAAAACGTCCTGTTGGATGATCGGGAATACCTCAGATGATGTAACCTACGTGTTGCTAACGGGATTTCCCACGGTCTAAATGAAAGTGTGGAACTCATTTAGTTGAGTTTAGCAAATTCATCTAGACTAAGTGAATCCGATAAAAATAATGATTTCGGAAGGATGGAACCGTGGGATCTTAACCGGTGTCGTTATAATCAACTTTAAGATTTGTTTTAATTAAAACACAAAGAACACTTGGAAATTAAGATTTTCTCTAAACCAAAACACTTTTCTCATCCCCTGATTTATGACTTCTAAAACTAAACCTCTGTGACAACAAGGAGCTCGGAGCATGGTGGGCAGCACGACCATCGTCATCAGCAAAACCTGAGTCTACTTCAGCAAAACTTTCTTAGAATTAAAATAACCAAGCCATAGGACTTCGAGGTAGTTTGCCTAGTGCAACATAAATCCTCAACCTTTCGTTAGGCATTTTCATTGCAAATTAAGCCCTAACCTAGGTCTTAGGATTCCGAGGTAGTCGTCCGGTACGACAATAAACCCTCACATCTTCGAGGCTATTTGTTTGATTTTATCATACAAATATAAGCCCTAATTAATTAAAATTGGCAAGATCAAAACATTTAAATAAATATTAGGACTTTCCTAAACTCAAGCCAAACAATAGGATAGTCGGGAAATTACCGAAGTTCGCTTCGAATGCGTAATTTCTCCTACTTTTCTTCCTTTGGATTCCCAAAACAAAATGTTCCAAATTTGATCCATTCCCTATTGAAATTCCAAAATTCAATCCCTTGAAAACTTAAATTTTGAAATTCTTGAGAGCAGAACTATTGATTATTATCGAGAGTTTTCTTAGTTGATTCCCGTCACTTAAGATGTAATTAACTATAGGGGCTTGCCCTTTTAGGGAATTTTAAAGAACCCAGGTAATATAAACCCTGTTTAATGCTTTCATATTAAGCAGGGGAATTTGTCGACTTATAAAATTGGTTCGCGAGACCAAACGGATGTCACAAATCTTCTAGTTTATTTAATCGAGCCCCACCGTCAAGCAGTGTGTCTATCCATAGGGATAGATACACGGTTTGTGGTGCGGTGCTCGTTTATATAAACTATTTGGGATGTGAGATCGGTTTAATCTCATATCTCAAAACCTTCAAATTTAAAATTATTTTCAAAATCAAATACTACTTTTCAAAATTATTTAATTAAATTAAATTAAAATTCGCCGACGACTTACGGTAGGCGACCTCCTTTTCAAAAATACAACACACAACCTAAAAATATGCCGACAACTACCGGCCAAACTGAGCATCTACGACACTCTCATCTTATCAAAGGAGATGAGAGAAGCTCTGATCAAGGCCTTACTTGATCCGGAAATTTGCTTAGCTCAAATGGCCGGAGATTCCTTAGATGAGGTTTGCTCGTTAAAGGAACAACGAGGTGTTACCTTCAAGGACAATGACCTTCTACTTGGGACGACGGACCACAACCGACCGTTGTACATTTCGATTACAATCGGGAAGTTTACACTCTCCAGAGTATTGGTGGATCCAGGAGCATCAATCAATATAATGAGTCTTCGAACACTAGCATATTTGGAAATTGATGCTCGTGAGCTCGAAGCCGACAAAATGTTATTAAGAGGATTCAACCAGAAAGGAGAAAGAGCCCTCGGCTCAATAACGCTACTAATGAAGACCGGTGACTTAGCAAAGACAACCGCAAAATTTCACATAATTGATTCAGAAACGTCGTTCAACGCTCTACTGGGCCGACCATGGATACATGAAAACAGGATGGTACCATCATCTCTACATCAGTGCATCAAATACTATGATGGAGGGGAACAGTGCATCAAAGGTGACTTACAACCATTCTCCGTACATGTGATTGGAATCCATGAAGACGCAGCTTATTATGCACCACCGAAGAAAACAATTTTCTCCAGAGATACCATAACAAATGAAGCAAAGAAAGTTTGGAACAACGAAAAACCTGAGGTTCTAGTCCAACAGTCACTCACCACTCCCTTACGGCGAGATGGTGAAGGTTTCTCCACAACTCGCATCCGAGGTCGAGGCCGGGGACGAGGTCGTGGCAGAGACGTTAGGACGGTTGGACGGAGGAAACCAGCCATCAATGTTGATTGGGAAGACGAGTTCGAAGAAGAAAAGGAAATCAAACAAGAAGCAGCGACAATAAGTCGGAAAAAGCCGCAATTCAAGATCTCTCTCGAAGATGAGAAGAATGAAGAATATAAATCGATGTACGAGAAGATTAACCACTACGTAAATACTATGACCCTAACCCCGATCCATTCTAGTAAGATCGAGGGTATGGTGGTCGAAAGAGGTACGTAGCGGCGGTGCAAAGCCAATCAAATTCTACCATGGTGCTACTTCCTCCAAAACTGAAAATAATGTACAATTTGAAGATATCACTTCATCGGAATTAATGGAATTACCTTTTGAGTGGTACTCTCCCCGTGTTCAAAATTTAATTCAGCGTGGTTTCTTACCTCGACAATGGACAAAAGGCCAATCACAATATTTTGAAAAATTATGGAATAACTCCGGTCGTCCACCCAATGCAAAGCATGGTCTCGGATTCGGCACGATAGGATCGGTTGACGATACCGAATTTTGCTTGGTTGTCACTTGCGAGTCTAATGAAAACTGCATGGAAACTACGGAAGAATTTGAAGATTTACAAATTGGAGACGCTCCACCAGAATTCGAAGAAGAAATTAAATCTACAATAGATGAGTTAACGGAAGTTAACTTAGGTACTAGCGAAGAGCCTAGGCCTACCTTTGTTAGCTCCTTACTCAATAAAGAAGACTCAGAAGAAATAATAAAGTTATTAATGGAATTTAAAGACTGTTTTGCTTGGAACTATGACTAGATGCCAGGATTAGCACCAGAGGTTGCAGTCCATAAGCTAGGAGTGGATCCTACTTCGTCCCAGCCGGACAAGGTCCCGAAGAATGCGTCTAGAAATTGAACAACAAGTCATAGCTGAAGTTAAAAAGCTAATAGAAGCTAAATTTGTCCGTGAAGAACAATACCCGACTTGGCTAGCCAATGTAGTGCCGGTCGAAAGAAGAATGGTCGGATCGAGAATTTGTGTGGATTTCGGAGATTTAAACAAGGCATGTCCAAAAGATGAATTCCTTTACCGATCCCGAATTAATGATCGACATTGCTTCGACACATGAGATATTCTCATTCATGGATGGATCTTCGGGATACAACCAGATAAAAATGGCTCCAGAAGATGAAAAGCTTACAGCATTCAGAACGCCGATCGGAGTATATTGCTACACATTGATGCCATTCGGACTGAAGAACGCAGGAGCAACCTACCAGAGAGCGATGACAAGAATTTTTGATGATCTCATCCACAATCAAGTCGAATGCTACGTGGACGATGTGGTCATCAAAAGCAAAGTGAAGGACAACCACTTGTATGATTTGAGAATTGTTTTCGAACGATTAAGGCAATTTAACCTTAAGATGAATCCCTTAAAATGCGCCTTCGGCGTTACCTCCGGGAAATTCTTAGGGTTCGTTGTCCTACATCGTGGAATTGAAATCGACCCGGAAAAGATTAAAGCTATCTTAGAAATGCCGCCTCCCAAAACCTTAAAGCAACTACGATCCTTTCAAGGGAAGTCGGCATATCTTCGACGCTTTATCTCAAACTTGTCGAGTAGGTGTCGACCTTTCTCAGCATTAGTTAAAAAGGACGCCAAATTCATTTGGGAAGAGAAATTCCGGAAGGCCTTCGAGGACATTAAGCAATATTTAATGACACCTCCTGTCTTAGCAGCCCCGAGTCTCGGGTAGACTGGCGATACTTTATACCGCGGCTTTAGATGACTCTCTCGGAGCCCCGTTAGCCAGTGTCAATGATGAGGGTAAAGAAAATGCTCTTTACTACCTAAGCCGTCGTTTACTTCTGACGGAAATAAGGTATCCCGCAATTGAAAAGCATTGTTTGGCCCTGATCTTCGCCGCTCAAAAGCTCAGGCATTACATGCTTTCTCATAAGGTCAACCTGATCTCGAAGTTTAATCCATTGCAATACTTGATGACTCGTCCAACACTTTCCGGCAGACTTGCCAGATGGTCAATGATATTATTGCAATTCGATATAACTTTTGTGCCTCTTCGTGCCGTAAAGGGACAAGTCCTAGCAGACTTCCTCGCTGCACACCCTCTGCCGGTAGAATCTCCTCTCAATGACGATTTGCCAGATGAACAAATAATGAGCCTAGAAGACCCTGATGATCGACGTTGGGAATTATACTTCGACGGAGCATCTTCAGCACACAAAGACGAAGAATCGCAAGTGATAGTACCCGGTAAAGCAGGAATCGGGCTAATCTTTATAACACCGGAGCGGGGGATGTTAAGATACTCCTACCACTTGACAGAACCTTGTACAAACAACGAAGCAGAATATGAAGCCCTCATAACGGGGCTGGAATTAACTATTCAAATGGGGATACCGGACATCGGCATCTACGAGGATTCACGATTAATCATTCAACGGATTGTCGGATCGTACGGAATTTTTAAACCAAGACTCGAGCAATACTTCCGAGTATGCCATTCAATTGTTGGAACAAATTCCGAATGTGACAATCTACAAAATTCCCGTAAAAGAAAATGCTTTAGCAGATGCTTTAGCCGTCTCGCAAATGAATTTGCCTGTTTGCAAGATGAATCGGTGGAAGTGTCGGTTCACGGACGCCGGGTCCTATCACGGCTCGACATAGACACGATACATAAATCGAAAAAAGAAAAAGGATCAGTTGCAACGATGTGACGAAAACACGGAAGATTGGCAACGGCCATTGATAGACTACCCGCAAATAGGAAAGCTACCGGACGATAGGTCACTAGCCCATTAGATCAGAAAAGAACTCTGTCCTACGCATTAATAAACAACACGTTATACAGAAGGTCTTTTGATCAAATGTGGCTAAGGTGCCTAAGCGGGTGCGAGGCCCGTGAAATTGTTAAAGAGGTGCATTCAGGACTCTGTGGCGCTCACCAGTCGGGTCCGAAGATGAAAATGAAAATTAAAAGACTAGGGTACTACTGGCCCTCGATGATGACCAACTGCATGAAAATCGCCAAGAGCTGTCATCAATGCCAAGTGCACGGAGTGGTTCTACACCAACCTCCAAATGTGCTACATCCGACAATTGCGTCGTGGCCATTTGAATGTTGGGGCACAGATATAGTAGGTCCAATAGAACCACCATCTTCAAAAGGACATCGCTTCATTCTTGCAGCTACAGATTACTTTTCCAAGTGGGCAGAGGTAGTTCCACTTAGAGAAGTGAAAGCACACCACGTGCTACAGTTTTCAAGAACCAAGTTGTCTACCGTTTCGAGTGCCGCGCGAGATTATCTCGGATAATGGGTCGGCATTCGAAGCACGCAAATCAACGGTTTTGTCGGGAGACACGGAATCGGCCGGCGATACTCAACAATTTACTACCCAAGAGCAAACGGCCTCGGCGAGGCTTTTAATAAAACTCTCGTTCAAATCTTAAAGAAAACTTTGGACGATAATAAGAGAAATTGGCACGAGAAGTTGTTAGAAGCCTTATGGGCCTACTCGGACAACCTTCGAACCCCTACTTAAGCAACACCTTACGCTCCGGTGTATGGGTCCGAGGCGAGTGTTACCTTTAGAGGTTCGGCCTTCCTTCACTCGGAATTGCAGTTGCAAATAAGATCACGACGGGAAGAGAATGCCAAATTACGATTAGAGGAATTAGAAAGCCTGGAAGGAAAAAGACTTGCAGCGCAGCCGAATTTAGAACTATACCAAGCTAAGATGGTTCGAGCCCATGACAAACTGGTCCGCCCAAGAACCTTCAAAGTTGGTGACTTAGTTCTCATTCTCAAGAGACCTATTCTTGCACACCGCAAGATAGGAGGAAAATTTGAACTCACTTGGGAAGGGCCGTTCGTGGTTGAAGCATTATACTCAGGAGGTTCCTACCAGCTAGTGAATTGCCAGGGAGAACGACATATGCTTCCGATCAACGGACGATACTTAAAAAAGTATTACGCTACCTGATGTTTCGAAGGAATGAATTCTTCATCCCTAAGAAACACGGGCGAGGTAGTTACTTATGAGTCGGGTCCGAACCCAAAAATAATAAAAAATGTGCTAAAATAAATAAGATCATGATAATAAAGTTTTCCATGTTTTCTCTCCCATATCAAAATCTCTTTCCTGATCTTATCCCACTTCATTCCTGTTAAATTTAAAAATACAAGAAGTAATGAAAAAAAATGTCTTTAATAAACATTCTCTTAATGTTCTTATTCTTAGTACAGCCCCTGATCCTTTTCCTTGTCTTTTCGCAGGGAAATGTCGAGCGGGCGGTTGGTCCTGAACTTTAGAAATGGCGTAAGCCTTGCACTCGATGAAAAGAGGGTGAAAGATGGAGCGATAATCGAGATTGACTCGGATTTCGCACCGAGCGGGCCTACGATGACGAGGAAAGTGACCGGGTCCCGGTTGACCGAGAAGAACCGCCGAGCGGATAGTGATGAAAGTGGGTGGCCCAAGCCACCAATCCAACGACGAAGAAAGAAAGGCAAACACTGAAGAAGATAAGAAAATGAAGTTTGTAGTCGCTACAGCAGAGGGCAGGCTTGTCAGCGCCGCGCCCACAGAGATTCAAGAAGTTCGAAGAGCTACTCTCACAGCAATGCAACGAAGAAATAAGAATCGCAGCATCCGCAAGATGTTAACCAAACTAGCAGCGGACCAGCGCGACGAGACAGTTGCTACTGCCAGGCACATACACTTCAAGGACACCGGTTCACCAGGAACCTGAAGAAAGGAGGCCGGCTCCAGGATGACGAAAGGACCGGGGAAATCTCACAAAAACCGGAAGAAAGAAGGCTACCACGCCACTAGATAGAACCACCAGGTGATGCATGACCTTGTTGCGAAGCGACCCGGGGATGTCCCGACGGACATCATCCCCGAGGAGCCGAGGTATGCGGGGAGAACTTGAAGGAATCGAGCCGTATATCCCACAATACTTCACCAGGCCTCGCCATTTGCAAATTATTCCATAGTACGAGCTGGAAAGAATGCAGAATGTCGAAAAGAAAACTTTTGAATACTTCGAGAGAATCAGAGGCAGAAGGATCAATATACTAGAGGGCCTCGAGCTACACACAGACGTATTCTCAGAGTATGAACAACAGCAAATCATGGATTGCATCCGGGATTTGAAAAGAATGGGCCGAGCGGGCCGCCTAAGGGAAAACACATACTCAGAACCCCGGAGATGGATGCCAGGGAAAGGAAGAATCACAATACAATGTGGATGCTATTACAACTTTGAGGAAGACAGAAGGAAACCCTCCGGGAATACTCCGTCATGGCCAAGTGGATCCGATGCCACTAGTCATCAAGAGAATGGTAAAGAGATTGATAACATGGAGGGTACGCCGGCGAGATTGCATACCCAACGATTGCATTATTAACATCTATAAGCGGGGTGATCTGGATACCCCCACACATAGATCACCACGACTTTGTCGGACCTTTCGCACGGTCTCTTTCCCGAACGAATGTAACATCATGTTCGGATCCGACCTCCGAATAGCAGGCCCGAGTGAGTTCCGAGGGCCGATAAAGATACCATTACCGGTAGGTTCCGTCATGATATCGAAGGGCAACGGAGCGGATATCGCTAAGCATTGCATACCGGGAGTACCGGTGAAGCGAATCTCGGTTACTTTCGAAGGATGGAAGACAGGAAGACACCTTAACATTTCCGGCCGGACCCGGAGCTAGAGAGCCTCCGGCCTTACGAGGCCGTGAGTTACATGGAAAATATCACACCTCCGATGTACATCCATACGGCATCCTTGCCAAGGATGGCTTGGAAGGTGATGTTATTGACCATGTACCCCACTATTAGAACATGGATTTTGACAGATGCTTCTTTGGATGGATCGACGAAGATCATACATAGTCCGTTTTGAGTCTACATGGATTGTATGAAATATATTCCAGATCAAGTTGTATGATGTATCTTCGACATGATTGGAATGAAATTGACCATGTCACATTTTTGGCCTTCACCTCTTTTGTGCAAATTGACTGGGAAACGCCATTAAAGTTAAATGAACTTCGAACAAAGAACAGAAAAGAAATAAAAAAAAGGAATAAAAGAAAACTTTCCTTAAAAATCTAAAAAATGTTGAACACCAAATAAACAACAAAAACGGGATAGTTAAAGGACAAACAAAACAAATTTAAAGCTCGAAACTAAATTCCGGTTTAAACCCATCTTCTCAAACCCTCCAATCCTTCTTCAAATCAAGATCTATTCTAGACCTCCCTTAAAACCCTCTCTCGGGATGATTTCGGAATCACGAAGAGTTTTCAATTTGATCCGGATGGCATGGGTTTGTACCCTTCCCCAAGTATTCAGACTTTGATTGATTCCCATGGGATATAAAACACTTTCATATCTCATTTCGATCTCTCGCTAAATCCAAATCTCCACAGTAAATTTCAATTCAAAATTTCCGAGACTGGTACCTAAAGTCCAGTTCTCATTCCGAGGTCGATACCTAAATTTCGATTCTCATACGAATTGATACCTAAATTTCATTTCAAAATTTCCGAGACTGGTACCTAAATTCCAGTTCTCATTCCGAGGTCGATACCTAAATTTCGATTCTCATCCGAATTGATACCTAAATTTCAATTCAAAATTTCCGAGACTGGTACCTAAATTCTAGTTCTCATTCCGAGATCGATACCTAAATTTCGATTCTCATCCGAATTGATACCTAAATTTCAATTCAAAATTTCCAAGACCGGTACCTAAATTCCAGTTCTCATTCCGAGATCGATACCTAAATTTCGATTCTCATCCGAATTGATACCTAAATTTCAATTCAAAATTTCCGAGACTGGTACCTAAATTCCAGTTCTCATTCCGAGATCGATACCTAAATTTCGATTCTCATCCGAATTGATACCTAAATTTCAATTCAAAATTTCCGAGACTGGTACCTAAATTCCGGTTCTCATTCCGAGATCAATACCTAAATTTCGATTCTCATCCGAATTGATACTTAAATTTCAATTCAAAATTTCCGAGACCGGTACCTAAATTCCGGTTCTCATTCCGAGATCGATACCTAAATTTCGATTCTCATCCGAATTGATACCTAAATTTCAATTCAAAATTTCCGAGACCGGTACCTAAATTCCAGTTCTCATTCCGAGATCGATACCTAAATTTCGATTCTCATCCGAATTGATACCTAAATTTCGGTTCAAAATTTACGAGACTGGTACCTAAATTCCGGTTCTCATTCCGAGGTCGATACCTAAATTTCGATTCTCATCCGAATTGATAGCTAAATTTCAATTCTCAAATTTCCGAGACTCGGTACCTAAATTCCGGTTCTCATTTCGAGATCGATACCTAAATTTCAATTCTCATCCGAATTGATACCTAAATTTCAATTCAAAATTTCGAGACTCGGTACCTAAATTCCGGTTCTCATTCCGAGATCGATACCTAAATTTCGATTCTCATCCGAATTGATACCTAAATTTCAATTCAAAATTTCCGAGACTGGTACCTAAATTCCAGTTCTCATTCCGAGATCGATACCTAAATTTCGATTCTCATCCGAATTGATACCTAAATTTCAATTCAAAATTTACGAGACTGGTACCTAAATTCCAGTTCTCATTCCGAGATCGATACCTAAATTTCGATTCTCATCCGAATTGATACCTAAATTTCAATTCAAAATTTCCGAGACCAGTACCTAAATTCCAGTTCTCATTCCGAGGTCGATACCTAAATTTTGACTCTCTTCCGAGATTGATACCTAAATTTCAACTCTCATTTTCGAGATCGATACCTAAATTTCGATTCTCATCCGAATTGATACCTAAATTTCAATTTTCAACTTTCGAGACTGATACCTAAATTCAAGTTCTCTTTCGGGGACGATCACCTAAGTCCGCCTCCCATCTTTCGAGACCGATACTTAAATTTCGATTCTCTCCCAGGATTGATACTTAAATTTCAACTCCAGCTTTGTTTAAACTTTCGAGTTCAGTACCTAAATTCTGATTCTCATCCTTTTCAATCGACACTTAATCTCCGATTCTCATTCCAGGGCTGGTACCTAAATTCCGTTTCCTTTTCGATCCCGAGATTGGAACCTAGGTTTCAATTCTCGTTTCAAATCCAAATTTTCTCGAATAAATTTTAAATCAAACCTCAATTTAAAATGAAAAATCAAAATCTAAAACTTACACATCAAAAATTAAATTAAAACAAAATGAAATCTAAATCGAAATCCCCCAGATCATGTGATTTGGAATTCACCTCCTTTCCCCAGCGGGAGTTCAGGAATCTCCAGTTTCAGAGATATACTTGACACTCCCCAGCGGAAGCTCTTCTACTTCGTCCTAAGTTTGTCACTTGGACATACGTGTTGGTTTTGTTGATCGCTTCGGTCAACACCAATACACGCGGTGTGCTCCGTCGGCTCACCACACCTATTGGGGGTCCATTTGTTGACCTCATTTTTTATGAGGTCTTCTCTTCTTCTCTTTAGTACTTAGGATCTAGCCTTAGGCTTTTCCTTTGACTATCTTAGAGGACTAGAATTGGGATCCACCACCTTTTAGAAATTCAAACCACTTCTTAACTCCTCGCAAACTCCACAAACTTGATCGTAGACCCCTAATCACCTAGAGGGTTGAAATCAAATGTGGAAGTTTAAAGGATGAGTTCCTATAGGACTCTTTGGCCTTAGAGTCGCCACTGGTGGCCCTGGTCTGGTGAAGGGGCTGACTTACACACACACTAAACTCATACACTACACTTTCACACACCTCCTAAAACCACACCCATACCTAACTTGACCTCCTGACTCATGTAAGTGATTCACATGGATAGTCCTTAACCCCTAAACCCTTGGCTAAGAGGGTTAGGAACAACATAGTGAATGCCTCAAATGAGTCCCTTCATGGCTCATGTGGGCTTGATATGGCTTCATGGCTCAACCAAAATGATTTCATTCCACTTATATTCACCCAATCTTCAATTTTTCAAATTTTCAATTTTTGATCCCAGGGACCCTACACCCGCTAGCTTTACCCAAAACCCTTGAAATTACCCAAATTTTTGTAAAATTTCCAAATCACCCAAAATTCCTCAAAATCAATCCCAAACATTTCCACATCACTCAAATTGATCATCCATAGCCAAAAATACCAAGAATTCCAAAAATACCTCCCAATACCCTCCAAATACCCAAAATGCCCCCCTTGACCCAAAAATCCAAAAATTCAGATAATTCCCAGAAAATTCCAAAAAATCCCAAATATTCCCAATTTCATTTTGTTCAACTACACCATGGGCCAATTTTTTCAATTTACCCTACTTTTGTCAAAACCCCCAATTCATTTTTCAACCTTTATTTTATTTTTAAATTAATTAATACTCCAAAAATTAAAATAATTATAATAAAAATAATATAATTCAAAAAATCACCAAAATTAGTCCAAGTGGTCCTCTGGTCATTAGGAATGTCCCATAATTTTCTTAAGGACAGAAACTTTCCCTTGGTCATATTTTTAAATTTTCCTTGGGAATTCTTATTTTCCACCAAAAATAATTATATAAATAAATTAAATACAGAAAAATCACATTTTCTCTTCTCATGTCTTTATTGGCATATGAGTGAAGTCACATAAAAGTTTCAAGTTCATTTGAGCTCAATTTAGTGAGTTATGGAATTATTAAGCTTGAAGGGAAAAATGGTAATTAAAAAATTTTAACCCTTAATTAAAACTTTAGGTTTAATAAAATTAACAAGTAAAATATTTTATCTTAATCTGACTTGGATGATTGAAATTTAAACAATTAAAGGGTAGTAACCCATTAAACAATTTAAAATAATTGAAATAAACTTTAATTAAATAATTGATTAAATTTGGGAAGAATAATAAAATTGGAACTATTAAAATAGGGATATTTTTAGGAAGAGATTTGTTCTTTAATTTAAAAATCCCTAAATTAATCATTTCAATAATATTTAATTCCTAATTAAAAATGATAACTCAAATTTGAATTTTAAAATGTTAAAGGATTAAGTTAAAAAGTTAAATTATTAAACTCTTTTTAAATTTTTCGGTTAAATTAAAATTAAAAATCAATTTAAATTTAAATTAAATTAAATTAAATTAAATTAAATTAAATAATCAAATTAAATTTAAATTAAATTAAATTAAATCAAATAAATTAAATTAAATTAAATTAAATTAAATTAATTTAAATTAAAAAAATATTAAATTAAATTAAATTAAATCAAATAAATTAAATTAAATTAAATTAAATTAAATTAAATTAAATTAAAGTTAAATCAAATTAAATTAAAGGAAATTAAATCAAATTAAACTAAGTTAATTTAACATCAAATTAAACTAAATTGAATTAAATTAAATTAAATTAAAATTAAAATTAAATTAAATTAAATTAAAGTTAAATGAAATTGAATTAAATAACATTACCTATGACATAAAGAAATTCAAAAATAAATATGAAGCAACTTGAACACTATTCCAAATTTAAACCCGATAACTGAAATTAAATCATAAAGCATTTGATCACCAATTTGCCCTCGAGAGCTTTGGTTATCATAACTCCTAAACAGAACGTTAAATGAAATGCTACTTCACTTATAGGATATTCAAATGTCCTAGTTCATCGAGCAAGATAACAAAACTTGAATTCCGGACGATTAATTCATTTGTGTAATTAAATTCATTTGGACTTAAAACAATCCTAGAAATATTGAAAAGATGTTTAAGATTTGTCTTAAGAACTTCCTCGATACGATAGGACGTCCATAAGAACAATTGAACTTAATTATTCTTTGATGAAGAAAATCGTCCTCAAACCAAAACACAAAGACCTAGACGTCATAGGAAATGACTAGCTATAGGATTAGGAATTTGGTAGAAAACCATAACCCTTCCCTTAACTTTACCTAGGAACTTGCCTAAATACTCTAATTGTGTCTTAAGTGCAGCTTGGGATGACGGGAAGACCCTCTAGGTACGCTTTTATTTTATTGCAATTTACATTATTGCAATTTCTTTAATTGCATCTCACTTACCTTTTCTTGCATGATAAACAACTGTTGCATGAAAACCCACACCTTTAGGATAGTACCTAAAACTGAAACTAAAACTAAATTAAAAGTCATTGCAAGATAAAATTCACCGCCACAACATTTCAAAATATAAAATAACTCAAAATTTAATCACAAACAGAACACAAAACTGCAATTACAACTAAATTAAAACGTTCTGTTGGATGATCGGGAATACCTCGGATGATGTAACCTACGCGTTGCTAACGGGATTTCCCACGGTCTAAGTGAAAGTGTGGAACTCATTCAGTTGAGTTTAGCAAATTCATCTGGACTAAGTGAATCCGATAAAAATAACGATGCCAGAAGGATGGAACCGTGGGATCTTAACCGGTGTCGTTATAATCAACTTTAAGATTTGTTTTAATTAAAACACAAAAGAGACACTTGGAAATTAAGACTCCTCTAAACGAAAACACTTTCTCATCTCCTGATTTATGACTTCTAAAACTAAACCTCTGCAACAACAAGGAGCTCGGGGCATGGTGGGCAGGACGACCATCGTCATCAGCAAAACTTGAATCTACATCAGCAAAACCTGAGTCTACTTCAGCAAAACTTTCCTAGAATTAAATAACAAACCCATAGGACTTCGAGGTAGTTTGCACAGTGCAACATAAACCCTCGACCTTTGTTAGGCATTTGCATGATCATGTCATGTAAATTAAGCCCTAACCGGTCTTAGGACTCCGAGGTAGTCGTCAGATACGACATAAACCCTCACATCTTCGAGGCTATTTGTGTGATCATGTCATATAAATATAAGTCCTAATTAATTAAAATTGGCAAGATTGAAATACTAAATAGACATTAGGACTTGCCTAAATCTAAGCCAAACAATAGGATAGTTGGGAAATTACCGAAGTTCGCTTCGGATCTGTGATTTCTCCTACTTTTCTTCCTTTGAATTCCCAAAACAAAAATGTTCCAAACTTGATCCATTCCCTTTTGAAATTTCAAAAAATCAATCCTTTAAAAACTTAAACTTTGAAATTCTTGAGAGCGGAACTACCGATTATTATCGAGAGTTTTCTTAGGTGATTCCCGTCACTTAAGATGTAATTAACTATAGAGGCTTGCCCTTATAGGGAATTCTAAAGAACCCGAGTAATATAAACCCTGTTTAATATTTTCATATTAGGCGAGGAATTTGTCGGCACATAAAATTAGTTCGCAGACCAAACGGATGTCACAAATCATCTAGTTTATTTAATCGAGCCCCATCGTCAAGCAGTGTGCCTATTCTTCGGGATAGATACATGGTTTGTGGTACGGTGCTCGTTTATATAAACTATTTGGGATGTGAGATCGGTTTGATTTCATATCTTAAAATCTTCAAATTTAAAATTATTTTCAAAATCAAATACTACTTTTCAAATTATTTATTTAAATTAAAATAAAAAATTCGCCGCACAATTTCTGTAGGCGACCCCTTTTCAAAATAAAACACAACCTAAAAAATTTGCCGACATATTTTTGGCGACTCACTTGAGGAAAATTCCTCTCTCCATTTCAATCAGATAATTCTGCTTTCAAAAATCGGTAGTGTATCCATGGCCCTTGTGGATCAAACTACCCTTCTTTCTGTTGGAATACTATGTTCATTTCTACCTTGAACAAGTATAGCCAACATTCTCTCGGATTTAGGAGCCACTGTTTAGACACCCCTAAACAGAGAGGTTCCGAGATCCTTTTACCTCATTTTTAAGGTGGGGTGGACCCCCAATAGGTGTTAGTTAGGAGTGATCCTTCGAGTCGAGAAGTCTTGCATAAGACTTTCTTTTCCTTTCCAACTCTGAATCGGATTCCTTACCTTCTCTACACCTTTGAACATTCCATTCTAAATAAACAAACCCTTTTAATGAATGACTCTTTTAACAAATAACTCCTTCTTATAAATACATGAACAAGAATGTGTTCGGACTCTTTTCGATTCCTTTCTTTTCGTCCTGATGAGAAGAAGCATAACTTGGGACTGATAATCAGGATCTACCCTGCAGAAATGGAAGCCCCGAAGCTGATTTTCTCCTTCACCAATGGACTGAACTTCGCTGATTACAAGGATGAGCTGCCCGACAATGGGATCATCCGGTTTGGACAAGGATTCAAGAACACAAATGTCAAGATTACCGACGTTTCCCTTTTCGCGCTGACGAACAAAGTATACGAAGCCGAGAAGCCGTTGCTCGAGTTCAACCTTAGGTCAACTCGAGAGTTCCCTCCCCTGCAAAAGATCCCGAATGAGAGGAGTACTGCTGTCCGCAGGAGGACTGTTGTTGCTACCCCCGCTGGTCTGGTTGTCTCTGCACCTACCCCAGCTTCTGCCAAATTAAAGGGGAAGGAGATCAAGAACTATGGTGAACCTGCTACCGTGGAGGGTACAGACTTTCCTGTGAGACCTTCCGTTTTTGAAATCAGGTCCAGCTCAAGAATTCCATCACTAACACGGACCCAGAGAAGGAACATAAGAAGGAAGATTGCCAGGAAGGCCAGAGCTACTGAAGTCGCTTTCCTGGAAGAAATCCCAGAAATCCCTGAGTACACACCACTACCCGAATACATACCATTGCCTGAAGATACACCCTTTCTGGAAGGAAGTAGATTCCATCCCCTTTCGCCGCAGGTCGATGAGGAAAATGTCCGCGGGATCGTTTCTACATTACCTCGACCGAGCATACTACTACGACGACGATAAAGAAAAGGGCTAGGATCACGCCATTTACCCGGCTACAGACTGTGATCGAGAAACTAGCGAAGAAAGAGAAATGTCCCGTATCGGAGATTCTAAGAAGGATAGGGCGGGTGCCAGTCAAATCCCATCTTGGGCCCCGAGTAGAACCTGCCGTCATTACGGAAAAGCCAAATAAAAGGATGAAGGCTAATCCGCCTGTCGTCGTTTCAGGATTACAGATTAGGGAGGATACCACCTTCCAGCATTTGGCTGACGGACCATCCGGTCCTAGACCTTCTGCTGCTAGAAGGATGGTATGGCATCCCACTACTGGGCAGTTAAGATTGAAACAACAGCCTGAAAAGGAAAGTCTCGTCAGGAGACTTGAATCTGAAGAAAGCGCCACTGCGGTAAAGGGGACTCGTGAGAAGGGGACCCGGCAGCTATCGCAAGAACAACCCCGAGGACGCACAGAAAGGCCCGCTAGAATATGTCATGGAAAAGTTGAGGACTGATATCCCACAATTAGCAAAAGAAAGAGAAGAGAAATTCGGAGACGAGATTGATTCATCGGAATTCATGGACGATGAGTATGCAGAAATCAACGTGGTCGAAACACGAGCTTCGTCGGCTTCACGAGGTGCTCCTGCGGCCGCGAAAGAGAGGAGCCGGAAGTGATGAGAAGACATCTTCAAGAAAGAGATGATATGATCGCCTAAATGGCGAAGAGGATGGAAGAGATGGCTATAGCTCTAGCCACTCTCCAAATTCAAGTGCAACCCCGAAAGAGACGCCCCGGAGGTCATTCACATTGTAGATGGAGGAAAGGAGATTACATCCGTCAACGGGGACAATCGAGTCGAAGAAAGATACGACACAAAGCATGATTCCGGAAAATGATATCAAAAGCTTGGTGGAACGAGCGAGGTGCGAGAAGCCTTAGCACAATCGAAGAGCGGGACATCCATTCGGACGGGTAGACCTTACCCGGAAGAATTCGACGCTGTCCGATACCCAAAAGGCTTCGTACCACCTCCGTTCAAGACATTTGATGGAACCGGGAACCCCAGACGGCATGTTGCACACTTTCGTGCCGGTTGTTGCAATGCGGCGGGAGCGATGCATTACTCTTCCGACGGTTTGTCGGCGACTCGTCGAGGATCGCCTTGATTGGTACGCGGAATTACGGAATGGTTCGGTAAAGACATTCTCAGAACTAGAAAACCTTTTCATCAAGCGATTCACCGGAGCTCAGCACCACATCACTATAGGTGATTTAGTGGTAGAGAAGCAAAAGCCGAACGAAACTTTGGTGGATTACATACTTCGATGGAGGAACTTAAGCATGAAGTGTGAACCACGATTACAAGAACAACATGCGATCGGCATCTTGCTTTAAAGCATTCACGGCCCGATAGCACTTCTCCTCGAAAGGATTCACTATTAACACTTTCGAGAAGTTGTTAAGCAAGGCCGGAAGCTTGCAAGAGGAGGCGAAGCAATTAAGTTTCGCCGATAAGACGGACGACAGAAGCTCAGTAAAGACTTTTGAAAAGAAATCCGGGATCGTTGCGGCGGTCGACAAAGGCAAGCAACCGATACAAATATCGTCCGAACGGCCACAACAACCTCAACGGAATTATCAACAACCCCGACCCAGCTATCGGTCATCTCCACGGTATGAACAACCGCCTCGTCCGCAACGTACATTAAGGGAGCTTCTGAGCAGGGAATATCCCTTCAAGGATGAAGCAGTGCCGAAAATGTTCTGTAGTCTGATGAAAACTCCAGATTTCTAGCTGCCAGAGCCTAAGAGACCAGAGGAAGTCAACAAGAAAAGTGATCCCAACTTTTGCCCTTATCACCGGATGCTTGGACACAAACTAGAAGATTGCATTACCTTTAAAAGTTGGCTCAACGACAACCTTCGGAAAGGGAATATAACAATCCCGAAGGAGTACATGAAGGAACCCCAGAAAGGAGGTTCCGTCAATGTTGTCTCAACTGATCCCATCATTCCGATAGATCCCTATACTACTGACGATGGATGGGCTACTGCTTGGACGAGGTCTTCAAAGAATATTTTAGACAGCATCCAAACCGCTTCGGTGTGAGCTTCAATTCAAAGTTCGAAACCTGCTAAGCCGACACTGTCACTTGCGATAGAGGAACCACCTCAACAGGAGACGATTGAAGAGAAGAAGAAAATCAACGAAGAAGAGAAGACCGAGGCTCCTAAGGCTAGACTAGGGGCTGCTTATCCTAGGATAGTTGTTTCGGATTTGGGGGAGAAATCCCTCAAACCTCTGACTCTATATGATTATATGCTCACTTCGGTGGGATCATATAATGATAAGGTTGATGGCGTTAGCTACGTTTTGACTGTTTCTAACAATTACGTAACTAGCGACAATCCGGACATCGATTTCGATACCAACGACAATTCTCAAATCATACACAATCTCGACGATCAAAATGACAAAGAAGACATCCATCAAGGAGGCTACGAGAGTTCAACAAGCAACGAATCTATCTCGCGAGTTTCGAGGAGCTCCGATCACAATAGAGTTAGAGCCTTCGGACTGCGAAGCTAATCAAGAAGAACTCGTCATTCCGATTCAAGAAGAAACACCGGCAAGCTCGACACTAGATTCGAAGAAATTACAGAAGTAAACTTAAGAAGTGGAAGAGTTCTACCTCTGAGAAAGGGTCCAAAGGACAAAGGAAAGCAGGTGGTTGTTCAGGAAGAACCAACCCCGACAGAAGAAATACCCATTCGAGAAGAAATCGAGACACATGGAAATAAAGTGGACTACAACATGCTAGCCCATCTTAGGAAACTACTGTTGACCTCATTTTTGATGAGGTCTTCTCTTCTTCTTTTTAGTGCTTAGGATCTAGCCTTAGGCTTTTCCTTTGACTATCTTAGAGGACTAGAATTGGGACCCACCTTTTAGAAACTCAAACCACTTCTTAACCCCCTGCAAACTCCACAAACTTGACTATAGACCCCTAATCACCTAGAGGGTTGAAATCAAATGTGGAAGTTTAAGGATGAGTTCCTATAGGACTCTTTCGCCTTAGGACTGCCCTGGGTGGCCTGGTTTGGTGAAGGGGCTGACTTACACACACACTACACTTATACACTACACTTTCACACACTTCCTAAAACACACCCATACCCAACTCGACCTCCTGACTCATGTAGGTGATTCACATGAATGGTCTTTAACCCCTAAACCCTTGGCTAAGAGGGTTAGGAACAACATAGTGAATGCCTCAAATGAGTCCCTTCATGGCTCATGTGGGCTTGATATGGCTTCATGGCTCAACCAAAATGATTTCACTCCACTTACATCCACCCGATCTTCGATTTCCCAAATTTTCGATTTTTGACCCCGGGACCCTACACCCGCCTAGCCTACCCAAAACCCTTGAAATTACCCAAATTTTTCAAAATTTCCTAAATCACCCAAAATTCCTCAAAATTGATCTTAAACATTTCCACATTACTCAAATTGATCATCCATACCCAAAAATACCTCCCAATACCCTCCAAATACCCAAAATACCCTTCTTGGCCAAAAAATCGAAAAATTCAGAAAATTCCCAAAAAATTCCAGAAAATCCCAAATATTCCCAATTTTATTTTGTCCAACTACACCATGGGCCAATTTTGTCAATTTACCCTACTTTTGTCAAAACCCCAATTTGACCCATTTTAATCCTAAGTGAACCCAATGTCAAACC
The DNA here is from genome assembly GCA_022702705.1 of Papilionanthe hookeriana x Papilionanthe teres. Lineage (NCBI taxonomy): Eukaryota > Viridiplantae > Streptophyta > Magnoliopsida > Asparagales > Orchidaceae > Papilionanthe > Papilionanthe hookeriana x Papilionanthe teres. The sequence goes on along the minus strand of CM040430.1, from coordinate 66,331,102 downwards.
AAACCTACCCAATTGACCCAAATTCTGGTCCAATTCAGTTCTAAACTTCAATTCAACATTCCCAACACCAATCTAGACCAAATTCAAGTCCAATTTGATTGACATTTGGATCCAATTTCACTTTTGGCCTTAAAGCCCAATTTGGACCCATGACCCAAACCTAACCCAAACTCACCCAATTCAAACTCCAATTAACCCCAAATCTTTTCTAAATCTTCCTTAACATTCCCACAAATAAAACACTAACATGATTTGCCCAAAATTTAGACCCAAACCCCACTCAAATTCAACCCGAGGCTAAAAGGCCCATTTTTGACCTAAACCCAAACCTAACCCAAATGAGCTCAAACCCCAAAATCAAAGCCCAACCAAAGTCAAAACCTCTTTGAAACACTCCCATAAATATTTCTCAACATTAATTTTACATCAAGTTCAACCCTAGCCCAACATTGGCCCAAGTTAGCCCAATTTGACCTACATAGGCCCACTTACCAAATAAATCCAAATTCAAACCAATTCAACCCCAAATCACACCAAATTGACTCCAAGCCCTTCATAGAACATCCCTAAACCAATTATAACACTTATTTGACAAGGTCCTTCACAAAATCTTCACCCAAATGCCCATCCTAAAATCAAAAAGCCCATTCCTTTTAAACTTTCCTAAAAGCCCACTTCCTTCAAATTCAGAAGCCCAAATTCATCTAAAGCCCACATGGCACTTCCCCTCATCATCCATTTAATCAAAATTGCCCCTAAGTTTCAAAATCATCAATTAAACAATTCTAAATCAAGCCCCATACAAATTCCCATCAAAATATCAAAATTTTCTTAAATCCTTTTTTATGAAATTAACCCAAGCTTTTCCCAAGCCAAATGGAGCCAAGGATGAGCCATTCACAAGCCATATGGAGCCATGAAAGTTTGGCATGTGACCATGCCATTAATGGCAAAAGGAGGAGGTCCTTTAACCATCTCCTAAAAGTCGTTAGCCTTAAGCATGTTTCCCCCTTAACCAAGATTTAATCCAAATATTCTTGGATAAGGACATCACCACCTCTTGACCAGCTAGCCTAACTGATCTTCTCAGCCCAAGACCAGCCATGGGGAGGTGCACCCAACCCAAACCAATAGGTTGACCAAATTGAAGCCAAAATGACCCCTTCTCCATTCCATTTTAATTCAAAGCCTTTACACATGTCAAACTCCAATTGACTTCACCAACTTCAAGCCACTGGACTCCCCGACCACTGAAGGTGACCCATGCTCGCCGGCCAGCCGCCTGGATCGCCGGAAAACACCATGGCCGAGACCTTGGGAGGAGCCAAACTTTGGAATTCCACCTTGCTGAGCTGCCCCATGCCCAATGGCCACCATGTCTGTTCTTCCCATGACCAGAGCAGCTGATCCCAACCCTTGGCCATCCCTGGGAGGCTCTCCAGCCACCTCTATTTAAACCCGACCCCCTCACAGCAATGAGAGGAGAGTTGCACAAACCTTGCCGAAACTCTGCCAAAATTGTTCCAAACCTTCTCCACCCTTAGAGCAGTTGATCCCCAGTGTCAATTTGCCCTAATCCCCACTGACAAAACCCAATTTCTCAACTGAAATTCCTCCCAAAACCAGGACACTTCTCCACAGTGAGCCAATCCCCAAATTGATTGGTTCTACACCTTTACCAAACCAGGGGAAGGTGTCCACCAGCAAAAGCCCCATCTCCAGGCCTCCCAGTTGCTCCAGCCTCCAAGCTTTGTGATCGGGCTGTGGTCGAAATCCAACCTAGACAATTCACCGGACCGGAGACTTCATCCGGAGCTTGCTAGGATCCAATCGAAGGTGCAACAACTCTCGGATTGAAGCCACACTTCTCCGAGCAAAGGTATGAGCTAATTCTTCATCCCGAGCTTCGGAGATTCTCCATTTCAAATGCTTTAATTTCAATGCATGATAACCATATAGATGTGTTCGTCTCTTCAAGACGAATCCATAGAGCATAATAACATGAAAATCCATTGAGTATCGAGTGAGATATTAGGGATTTAGTGTGGACGGCTCTCGGGTGAGGACACTTGGGGATGATGAACGGATGCCATTCATTTAATACACGTGCGGACGGACGGCCAGGATCGCGTCGGATCAGAAGACGGAACGATACAGCGGGCCCCGGGAGCGCTGAGTCAGATGGCTGCGTCGAATGAGAGCACACCACGCGGTGTTTCGGAGCTGTCGAGGTTGACGCGGCGCCGCGTGGATAAATAGAAAATTAGGGTATTTTTTGATTTATTTAATTCCCTAAACTTCAAAAATTCATAACTTTGTGTAGAAAAATCAGAAAAATAAAATAAAAATACCCACTTGCTCAGTGAACTGAGGAGAATAATGTGGAAAAGAAATCATTCCATTTCCTCAAGTATTTTATTTTTTATAATTTATTTACTCTCTGCATACTTTTAATTCTCCATGCATGTATACAATTCACCATGGCATGAGACCATAGGGCTTTTGAAGCCTCTGAATTTGGGAAAATTCCCTCAATTTTCCAAAGTCAGAGGCCATCCCTATGAAGAGTTATTGATTTTTCAAATTCATGTTACTTGTTTTGAGTATTTTAATTCCAATAAATAGCATGTTGTGAAATAAATTCTAGGAAAATTTGATGATGTTCCTTATGACTAGAGAACCCTAGGAAAAATAGGTTTTGAGTTAGTTCATTTAAAACAACCCTAATTGGCTTAAACACTCAAAATAGGTCTCTAATTAATTAGAGCTAACCATACATAAAATTGACTTGAAATCAATTCTCTACTGACCTTCAGGATCAGAGGAACCCACCATAAAAATTTGAGGTCAATTGGACTTGGTTAGCCCCACTAATTGGGTTGATTAAGCCACTTAGTCATTTTAAACTTTAAAAATTCATAACTTTCAAAATACTTTTTAAAAATTCACCAAATTGGTTTTGGAGCCTCTCCGATATTAGGGGAATCTAAGAAAATTAAAATTTCAATTTTCTAAAAAAGTTGATTTTTTAATAATATTTTAATATTTTAATAATTAAAAAATAATAAAAATCACAAAAATAATAAAATTCACCAAAATGTCACATTTTAAATTTTAATCACTTAGGAACAAACCCCATATTTTTCTTAGGTCTATTTAGTGAGATATTAAATTTTAAAGCTCTAGGGTAATTTTAAAATTAAAAAAAATGTATTTTTTAGCATTTTCACTAAAATAATTATAATAAATCATAGAAAAATCAGAAAATTGTAAACTTTGATTCTCTGATTTCCTTGATATCAGAGAGATTTTTGAAAAATATAAAATTCATTTTTCAACATTTATTCTATTTTTAAATTAATTAACACTCCAAAACTTAAAATAATTATAATAAAAATAATATAATTCAAAAAATCACCAAAATTGGTCCAACTGGTCCTCTGGTCATTAGGAATGTCCCCTAATTTTCTTAAGGACAGAAACTTTCCCTTGGTCATGTTATTAAATTTTCCTTGGAAATCTCTATTTTCTACCAAAAATAATTATATAAATAAATTAAATACAGAAAAACCACATTTTCTCCTCTCATGTCTTTATTGACATATGAGTGAAGTCACATAAAAATTTCAAGTTCATTTGAGTTCAATTTAGTGAGTTATGAAATTATTAAGCTTAAAGGGTAAAGTGGTAATTAAATTTTTTAATCCTTAATTAAAACTTTAGGTTTAATAAAAAATTAACAAGTAAAATATTTGATCCTAATCTGATTTGGATGATTGAAATTTAAATAATTAAAGGGTAGAAACCCATTAGACAATTTTAAAATAATTAAACCTTAATTAAATAATTGATTAAATTTGGAAGAATAATAAAATTGGAATTATTAAAATAGGGATATTTTTAGGAAGAGATTTATTCTTTAATTTAAAAATCCCTAAATTAATTATCTCATTAATATTCAATTCTTAATTAAAATGATAACTCAAATTTAAAATATATTAAAAGACTTAATCATTAAACTAAAATTAAATTATTAAACTCTTTTAAAAATTTCAATTAAAATTAAAAATAAAATTAAATTAAAAATTAAATTAAATTAAGTAAATTAAATTGAATTAAATTAAATTAAATTAAATTAAAATTAAAAATTGAATTAATTTAAAAATTAAATTAAATTAAATTAAATTAAATTGAATGAATAAATTAAATTAAATTAAATTAAATAAATAAAATCAAATTAAATTAAGTAAAATAAAATTAAATTAACAAATTAAATTAAATTAAATTAAATTAAATTAAATTAAATTAAAATTAAATTAAATTAAATTAAATTAAATTAAATTAAAATTAAATCAAATTAAATTAAATTAAAGGAAATTAAATCAAATCAAATTAATTTAATGTAACATCAAATCAAACTAAATTGAATTAAATTGAATTAAATAGAATTAAAACTCAATTAAATTAAATTAAATTAAATTAAATTGAATTAAATAACATCAAATAAGACATAAAGAAATTAAATATAAAGCAACTTGAACACTATTCCAAATTTAAACCCATTAATGGAAATTAAACTAAATCACAAACCATTTGAACACTAATTTACCCTCAAAAGCATCAGTTATCATAACTCCTAAACAGAATATTAAATGAAATGTCACTTCACCTATAGGACATTCAAATGTCCTAGTTCACTGAGCAAGTTAACAAAACTTGAATCCCCGGACGATTAATTCATTTATATAATTAAATTCATTTGGACTTAAAACAATCCTCGTCGATATTGAAAAGATGTTTAAGATTCTCCTTAAGCACTTCCTCAATATGATAGGATACTTATAAGAACAATTGAACTTAATTATTCTTTGATGAAGAAAATCGTCCTCAAACCAAAACACAAAGAACCTAGACGTCATAGGAAATGACTAGCTATAGGATTAGGAATTTGGTATAAAACCATAACCCTTCCCTTAGCTTTATCTAGGAACTTGCTTAAATATTCTAATTGTGTTTTAAGTGCAGCTTGGGATGACGGGAAGACCCTCCAGGTATGCCTTTATTTTATTGCAATTTACTTTCTTACAATTTACATTATTGCAATTTATTTAACTGCATTGCACTTACTTTTCTTGCATGATAAACAATCGTTGCATGAAAACTCACACCTTTAGGATAGCCCCTAAAACTGAAACCAAAACTAAATTAAAAGTCATTGCAAGATAAAACTCACCGCCACAACATGTCAAAATATAAAACAACTCAAAATTTAATCACAAACAGAACACAAAACTACAATTACAACTAAATTAAAACGTCCTGTTGGATGATCGGGAATACCTCGGATGATGTAACTTACGTGTTGCTAACGGGATTTCCACGGTCTAAATGAAAGTGTGGAACTCATTCGGTTGAGTTTAGCAAATTCATCCGGACTAAGTGAATCCGATAAAAATAACGATGCCGGAAGGATGGAACCGTGGGATCTTAACCGGTGTCGTTATAATCAACTTTAAGATTTGTTTTAATTAAAACACAAAAAACACTTGGAAATTAAGATTTTCTCTAAACCAAAACACTTTTTTCATCCTCTGATTTATGACTTCTAAAACTAAACCTCGCGACAACAAGGAGCTCGGAGCATGGTGGGCGACACGGCCATCGTCATCAGCAGAAACTCGAGTCTACTTCAACAAAACTTTCTTAGAATTAAAATAACCAAGCCATAGGACTTCGAGGTAGTTTGCCTAGTGCAACATAAATCCTCGACCTTTCGTTAGGCATTTGCAATTCAAATTAAGCCCTAACCGGTCTTAGGATTCCGAGGTAGTCGTCCGTACGACAATAAACCCTCACATCTTCGAGGTCTATTTGTTTGATTTTATCATACAAATATAAGCCCTAATTAATTAAAATTGGCAAGATCAAAACATTTAAATAAATATTAGGACTTTCCTAAACTCGAAGCCAAACAATAGAATAGTCGGGAAATTACCGAAGTTCGCTTCGAATCTGTAATTTCTCCTACTTTTCTTCCTTTGGATTCCCAAAACAAAATGTTCCAAATTTGATCCATTCCCTATTGAAATTCCAAAATTCAATCCCTTGAAAACTTAAACTTTGAAATTCGGGCATGGTTGAGTTAAACTAACACCTATTGGGGGTCCACCCCACCTCAGAAATGAGGTAAAAGGATCTCAGAACCTCTCTGTTTAGGGGTGTCTAAACAGTGGCTCCTAAATCCGAGAGAATGTTGGCTATACTTGTTCACGGTAGAAATGAACATAGTATTCCAACGGAAAGAATGGTAGTTTGATCCATTAAGGACAAGGATGCACTACCGATTTTTGAAAGCGGAATTATCCGATTATAATGGAGAGAGGAATTATCCGACGGAGTCGCCGGAAGTTGGTCGGCATATTTTTAGGTCTTGTGTTGTATCCGAGCGACTTACGGTTGGCGACCTCCTTTTCAAAAATACAACACACAACCTAAAAATATGCCGACCAACTTCTGGCGACTCCGCTGGGGATAATTCCTCTCTCCATTATAATCGGATAATTCTGCTTTCAAAAATCGGTAGTGCATCCTTGTCCTTAATGGATCAAACTACCATTCTTTCTGTTGGAATACTATGTTCATTTCTACCGTGAACAAGTATAGCCAACATTCTCTCGGATTTAGGAGCCACTGTTTAGACACCCCTAAACAGAGAGGTTCCGAGATCCTTTTACCTCATTTCGAGGTGGGGTGGACCCCCAATAGGTGTTAGTTTAGATCCTTCGAGTCGAGAAGTCTTGCATAAGACTTTCTTTTCCTTTCCAATTCCGATTCGGATTCCTTACCTTCTCTACATCTTTGAACATTCCGTTCTAAATAAACGAACCATCTAATAAGTGATTCTTTTAACAAATGATTCCTTCTTATAAATACATGAACAAGAATGTGTTTGGACTCTTTTCAATTCCTTTCTTTTCGTCCTAAAGAAAAGAAGCATAACTTGGGACTGACAACCAGAATCTACCCTGCAGAAATGGAAGCCCCGAAACTGATTTTCTCCTTCACCAATGGACTAGACTTCGCTGTCTATAAGGATGAGCTGCCCGACAATGGGATCATCCGCTTCGGACAAGGATTTGAAAACACGAATGTCAAGGTCACCGACGTCTCCCTCTTTGCACTGACGAACAAGGTATCTGAAGCTGAGGAGCCGCTGCTTGAGTTCGACCTTAGATCGACCCAAGAGTTTCCTCCCCGCAAAGGATCCCGACTAGGAGGAGATCTGCCGTCCGCGAGAGGAGCTGTTCTTACTACCCCCATCTGGTCTAGTTGTTTACGCACCTACCCCGACTTCGCCAAATCAAAGGGGAAAGAAATCCGGAACTATGGTAAACCGATTCACAGTGGAGGGTACAGATCTTCCTGTAAGACCTTGTGTTTTCGAAATCGGGTCCAGTTCAAAGATGCCATCATTGACAAGGACCCAAAGAAGAAACAGAAGTAGAAGGATCGCCAGAGAAGCCAGAGCTGCTGAAATTGCTTTCCTGGAGGAAATCCCAGAACTGCCTGAATATACACCGCTACCAGAATATACACCGCTGCCTGACTACATACCACTTTTGGGAGGAAGCAGGTTCCATCCCCTCTCCGCCGCAGAGGAAAAGGAAAATGTTCGCAAGATTGCTGCCGCATTACCTCAGCCCGCATACTACAACGATAGCCGCAAGAAAAGGACTAGAACTACGCCGTTTGCTCGACTGCAAACTTTGGTAGAAAAATTAGCAAAGAAGGAAAACTGCCCCGTATCGGAGATTCTACGAAGGATAGGGCGGGTGCCAGTCAAATCCCGTCTTGGGCCCGAGTAGAACCTGCCGTCATGACAGAAAAGCCAAGTAAAAGAATGAAGGCTAGTCCGCCTGTCGTAGTCTCAGGATTACAGATTAGGGAGGATACCACCTTCCAGCATTTGACTGACGGACCATCTGGTCCTAGACCTTCTGCTGCTAGAAGGATGGTATGGCGTCCCACTACTGGACAGTTGAGATTGAGACAACAGCCCGAGAAAGAAAGTCTCGCCAGGAGACTTGAATCTGAAGAAAGCGCTACCTGCGATAAAGGGGACTCATGAAAAGGGGACCCGGCGGCCTATCGCACGACAATCACAATGACACACAAATAGCCCCGCTAGAAGATGCCATGGAAAAGTTGAGAACCGATATCCGACGGTTGGCAAAAGAAAGAGAAGAAAAGTTCGGAGATGAGATTGATTCATCGGAATTCATGGACGACGAATATGCGAGAAATCAACATGGTTGAGACACGAGCTTCATCGGCTTCGCAAGGTGCTCCTGCAGCCGCGAAAGAGAGGAGCCGGAACCGATGAGAAGACGACTTCGGGAAAAGACGACACGATCGCTCGAATGGCGAAAAGGATGGAAGAGATGGCCGTAGCTCCGGCCACTCTCCGAGTCGAAGTACAACCACAAAGAGAGACACCCCGGAGGTCATTCACATTGTAGACGGAGGAAAGGAGATTACATCCGTCATGGGGATGATCGAGCTGAAAAAGGATACAACACAAAGTATGATCCCTGAAAAGGATATCAAGAACTTGGTGGAACGAGCGAGTGCAGAAGCCTTAGCACAATCGAAGAGCGGGACATCCATTCGGACGGGTAGACCTTACCCAGAAGAATTCGACGCTGTCCAACACCTGAAAGGCTTCGTACCACCTCTGTTCAAGACCTTCGACGGAACCGGAAACCCCCAACAGCATGTTGCACACTTTCGTGCCAGTTGTTGTAATGTCGGCGGGAGCGATGCATTACTCTTCCGACAGTTCGTCAGCAGTCTGTCAGGAATCGCCTTCGACTGGTATGCAGAATTACCAAATGGTTCGGTGAAGACGTTCTCAGAACTAGAGAACCTCTTCATCAAGCGATTCGCCGGAGCTCAGCACCACATCACTATAGGTGATTTAGTGGTAGAGAAACAAAGGTCGAACGAAACTTTGGTGGATTACATACTTCGATGGAGGAACTTAAGCATGAAGTGTGAACCACAACTACAAGAACAACATGCAATCGGCATCTTGCTTAAAAGCATTCACGGCCCGATAGCACTCCTCCTCAAAGTATTCACTATTAAGACTTTTGAGAAGTTGTTAAGCAAGGCCGAAAGCTTGCAAGAAGAGGCGAAGCAATTAAGTTTCGCCGACAAGACGGGCAAGCGAGCCGGTGAAGACCTTCAAAAGAAATCCGGGATCGTTGCGAGCGGTTGACAAAGGCAAGCAACCGATGCAAATACCACCGAACGGCCGCAGCAACCACAACGAGTACCAAGCAACCCGGCCCGGCTATCGGTCATCTCCACGGTATGAACAACCGCCTCGTCCGCAACGTACATTAAGGGATCTTCGAGCGAGAGAATATCCGTTCAAGAATGAAGCGATATCGAAAATGTTCCGTAGTCGATGAAGACTCCGGATTTCCAGCTGCCGAGCCTAAAAGACCGGAGGAAGTCAACAAGAAAGGTGATCCCAACTTTTGCCCCTACCACCGGATGCTTGGGCACAAGAAAGAAGATTGCATTACCTTTAAAAGTTGGCTCAACGACAACCTTCGGAAAGGGAATATAACAATCCCGAAGGAATACATGAAGGAACCCCAGAAAGGAGGTTCCGTCAATGTTATCTCAACTGATCCTATCATTCCGATAGATCCCTATACGACCGACGATGGATGGACTACCGCTCGGACAAGGTCTTCGAAGAAGATTTTAGACGAGCATCTGAACCGCCTCGGTGCGAGCTTCAATTCAGTGTTCGAGACCTGTTAAGCCGGTACTATCACTTGCGATAGAAGAACCACCTCAACAGGAGACGATTGAAGAGAAGAAGAAAATCGACGAAGAAGAGAGGACCGAAACTCCTAAGGCTAGACTAGGGGCTGCTTATCCTAGGATAGTTGTTTCCGATTCGGGGGAGAAATCCCTCGAACCTCTGATTTTGTATGATTATCTGCTCACTTCGGTGGGATCATATAATGATAAGGGTGATGGCGTTGGCTACGTTTTGATCGTTTCTAACGATTACGTAACTAGCGACAATCCGGACATCGATTTCGATACCAACGACAATTCTCAAATCATACACGATCTCGACGAGCAAAATAACAAAGAAGACATCCATCAAGTAGGCTACGAGAGCTCAACAAGCAACGAATCTATTTGCGAATTTCGAGGAGCTCCAGTCACAATAGAGTTAGAGCCTTCAGATTCTGAGGATAATCCGGAAGAGCCTTTCATTCCGATCCAGGAGGAGACACCGACAAGCTCAACGCTAGATTCGGAAGGAATTACGTAAGTCAACTTGAGAAGTGGAAAAGTTCTACCTCCAAGAATGGGTCCAAAAGATAAAGGAAAACGGGTGGTTGTTCAAGAAGAAACAACCCCGACGGAAGAAATACCGGCTCGAGAAGAAGCCGAGACGCATGAAAATAAAGTGGACTACAATGTACTAGCCCATCTTAGGAAACTACCGGCCAAACTGAGCATTTACGATGCTCTCATCTTATCAAAGGAGATGAGAGAAGCTCTGATCAAAGCCTTACTTGATCCAGAAATTTGTTTAGCTCAAATGGCCGGAGATTCCTTAGATGAGGTTTGTTCGTTAAAGGAACGAGCGAGGTGTTACCTTCACGGACAATGACCTACTACTTGGGACAGCAGATCACAACTGACCGTTGTACATTTCAGTTACAATTGGGAAGTTTACGCTCTCCAGAGTATTGGTGGATCCAGGAGCATCAATAAATATAATGAGTCTTCGAACGCTAGCATACTTAGAAATTGATGCTCGTGAGCTCGAAGCAGACAAAATGTTATTAAGAGGATTCAACCAGAAAGGAGAAAGAGCCCTCGGGTTAATAACGGTACTAATGAAGACCGGTGACTTAGCAAAGACAACCGCAAAATTTCACATAATCGATTCAGAAACATCGTTCAACGCTCTACTGGGCCGACCATGGATACATGAAAACAGGATGGTACCATCATCTCTACATCAGTGCATTAAATACTACGATGGAGGGGAACAGTGCATCAAAGGTGACTTACAACCATTCTCCGTACATGAAATTGGAATCCATGAAGATGCAGCTTATTATACACCACCGAAGAAAACGATCTTCTCCAGAGATATCGTAACAAATGAAGCAAAGAAAGTTCAGGACGACGAAGAACCTGAAGTTCTAGTCCAACAGTCACTCACCACTCCCTTCCAGCGAGATGGTGAAGGTTTCTCCACAACTCGCATCAGAGGTCGAGGCCGGGGACGAGGCCGTGGTAGAGACGCTAGGATAGTTGGACAGAGGAAACCAGCCATCAATGTTGATTGGGAAGATAGTTCTGAAGAAGAAAAAGAAATCAAACAAGAAGCAGCGACAATAAGTCAGAAGAAGCCGCAATTCAAGATCTCTCTCGAAGATGAGAAGAATGAAGAATACAAATCAATGTACGAGAAGATTAACCACTACGTACATACTATGACCCTGACCCCGATCCATTCTAACAAGATCGAGGGTATGGTGGTCAAAGAGGTACGTAACGACGGTGCAAGGCCAATCAAATTATACCGTGGTGCTACTTCCTCCAAAACTGAAAATAATGTACAATTCGAAGATGTCACTTCATCGAATTAATGGAATTACCTTTTGAGTGGTACTCTCCCCGTGTTCGTAATTTAATTCAACGTGGTTTCTTACCTCGACAATGGACAAAAGGTCAATCACAACGTTTTGAAAAATTATGGAATAATTCCGGTCGTCCGCCCAATTCAAAGCATGGTCTCGGATTTGGCACAGTAGGATCAGTTGACGATACTGAATTTTGCTTGGTTGTCACTTGCGAGCCTAATGAAAACTGCATGGAAACTACAGACTAACTCGAAGATGTACAAATTGGAGACGCTCCGCCAGAATTCGAAGAAGAAATCAAATCTACAATAGATGAGTTAACGGAAGTTAACTTAGGTACTAGCGAAGAGCACTAGACCTACCTTTGTTAGCTCCTTACTCAATAAAGAAGACTCCGAAGAAATAATCAAGTTATTAATGGAATTTAAAGACTGTTTTGCTTGGAGCTACGATGAGATGCCGGGATTAGCTCCGGAGGTCGCGATCCATAAGCTAGGAGTGGATCCTACTTCGTTCCGATCGGACAAGGTCCCGAAGAATGCGTCTAGAAATTGAACAACAAGTCGTAGCTCGAAGTTAAAAAGCTAATAGACGCTAAATTTATCCGTGAAGAACAATACCCAACTTGGCTAGCCAATGTGGTGCCAGTTAGAAAGAAGAATGGTCAGATCAGAATCTGTGTGGACTTCAGAGATTTAAACAAGGCATGTCCAAAGGATGAATTCCCTCTACCGATCCAAGAATTAATGATCGACATTTCTTCAACACATGAAATATTCTCGTTCATGGATGGATCTTCAGGATACAACCAGATAAAAATGGCTCCAGAAGATGAAAAGCTTATAGCATTCAGGACGCCGATCGGAGTATTTTGCTACACGAGTAATGCCATTCGGATCGAAGAACGCGGAGAGCAACCTACCAAAGAGCAATGACAAGAATTTTTGATGATCTCATCCACAATCAAGTCGAATGCTACGTGGACGATGTGGTCATCAAAAGCAAAGTAAAGGAAAACCACCTGTATGATTTGAGAATTGTTTTCGAACGATTAAGACAATTTAACCTTAAGATGAATCCCTTAAAATGCGCCTTCGGCGTCACCTCCGGGAAATTCTTAGGATTCGTTGTCCGACATCGTGGAATTGAAATCGACCCGGAAAAGATTAAAGCTATCTTAGAAATGCCGCATCCCAAAACCTTAAAATAATTATGATCTTTTCAAGGGAAGTTGGCATATCTTCGAAGCTTTATCTCAAACTTGTCAGGTAGGTGTCACCCTTTCTCGGCACTAGTTAAAAAGGACGCCAAATTTATTTGGGAAGAGAAATGCCAGAAGGCCTTCGAGGACATTAAACAATATTTAATGACACCTCCTATCTTAGCAGCCCCGGTCTCGTGTAGACGCGATACTTTACACCGCGGCTTTAGAAGACTCTCTCGGAGCCCCGTTAGCCTGTGTCAATGATGAGGGTAAAGAAAATGCTCTTTACTACTTAAGCCGTCGTTTACTTCCGACGGAAGTAAGGTATCCCGCAATTGAAAAGCATTGTTTGGCCCCGATCTTCACCGCTCAAAAGCTCGGGCACTACATGCTTTCTCATAAGGTCAACCCGATCTCGAAATTTAATCCGTTGCAATACTTGATGACTCGTCCAACACTTTCCTGCGTACTTGCCGGATGGTCAATGATATTATTGCAATTCGATATAACTTTCGTGCCTCGCGTGCCGTGAAGGGATAAGTCTTAGCAGACTTCCTCGCGAAGACACCCTTTGTCGGCCGAATCTCCTCTCAATGACGATCTGCCAGATGAACAAATAATGAATCTAGAAGACCTTGATGATCGACGTTGGGAATTATATTTCGACGGAGCATCTTTAGCGCACAAAGACGAAGAATCGCAAGTGATAGTGCCCGGTAAGGCAGGAATCGGGCTAATTTTTATAACGCCGAACGGGGGATGTTAAGATACTCCTACCACTTGACAGAACCGTGTACAAAAAATGAAGCAGAATACGAAGCCCTCATAACGGGACTGGAATTAACTATTCAAATGGGGATAACAGACATCAACATCTACGGGGATTCACAGTTAATCATTCAACAGATCGCCGAACAGTACAAAATTTTAAAGCCAAGACTCGAGCAATACTTCCGATATGCCATACGATTGTTGGAACCGATTCCAAATGTAACGATCTACAAAATTCCCGAAAAGAGAATGCTTTAGCAGATGCTTTAGCCCGTCTCGCAAAAGAATTTGTCTGTTTGCAAGATGAATCGAGTGGAAATGTCAGTTCACGGACGTCGGTGTCCTATCACAACTCGACATAGACACAATACACAAATCAAAAAAAGAAAAAGAATCAATATGCAGCAGTGACAGAAAACACGGAAGATTGGCGACGACCATTGAAAGACTACCCGCAAACAGAAAGCTACCGGACGATAGGACGCTAGCCCATCGGATCTAGAAAAGAACTCCGTCTTACGCATTAATAAACAACACATTGTACGGAAGGTCTTTTCGATCAAATGTGGCTAAGATGCCTAAGCGGGTCCGAGGCCCGTGAAATTGTTAAGGAGGTGCATTCGGGACTCCGTGGCGCTCACCGATCGGGTCCGAAGATGAAAATGAAAATTAAAAGACTAGGGTACTACCGGCCCTCGATGATGACCGACCGCATGAAAATCGCCAAGAGCTGTCACCAATGCCAAGTGCACGGAGTGGTTCTACACCAACCTCCAAATGTGCTACATCCGACAATCGCGTCGTGGCCATTTGAATGTTGGGGCACAGATATAGTGGGTCCAATAGAACCACCATCTTCAAAAGGACATCGCATCATTCTTGCGGCTACGGATTACTTTTCCAAGTGGGCAAGGCGGCTCCACTTAGAGAAGTGAAAGCACACCACGTGCTACAGCTTTTCAAGAACCAAGTTGTCTACCTGTTTCGGAGTGCCGCACGGATCATCTCGGATAATGGGTCGGCATTCGAAGCACACAAATCAACAATTTTGTCGGAGACACGGAATCGACCGGCGATACTCAACAATTTACTACCCAAGAGCAAACGGCCTCGCCGAGGCTTTTAATAAAACTCTCGTTCAAATCTTAAAGAAAACCTTGGACGATAATAAGAGAAATTGGCACGAGAAGTTGTTAGAAGCCTTATGGGCCTACCGGACAACCTTCAGAACTCCTACTCAAGCTACACCTTTCGCTCTGGTGTATGGGTACGAGGCAGTGTTACCTTTAGAGGTTCAGCTTCCTTCACTCAGAATTGCAGTTGCAAACAAGATCACGGCAGAAGAAAACGCCAAATTACGACTAGAAGAATTAGAAAGCCTGGAAGGGAAAAGACTTGCAGCGCAGCAGAATTTAGAACTATACCAAGCTAAGATGGTTCGAGCCCATGACAAACTGGTCCGCCCAAGAACCTTCAAAGTTGGTGACTTAGTTCTTGTTCTCAAGAGACCTATTCTTGCACATCGCAAGACAGGAGGAAAATTTGAACCCACTTGGGAAGGACCGTTTGTGGTTGAAGCAAGTATACTCGGGAGGTTCCTACCGCGCTAGTGAATTGCCGGGAGAACGACATATGCTTCCGATCAACGGACGATACTTGAAAAAGTATTACGCTACCCGATGTTTTGAAGGAATGAATTCTTCATCCCTAAGAAACACGGGCGAAGTAATTACTTATGATCGAGTCCGAACCCAAAAATAATAAAATGTGCTAAAATACATAAAATCGTGATAATAAAGTTTTCCTTGTTTTCTTTTCCAAATCAAAATCTCTTTCCTGATCTTATCCTACTTCATTCCTGCTAAATTTAAAAATACAAGAAGTAATAAAAAATGTCTTTAATAAACATTTTCTTAATGTTCTTGTTCTTAGTACGACCCCCGATCCTTTTCCTTGTCTTTTTGCGGGGAAATGTCGAACGGGTGGTTGGTCCCGAACTTTAAGAATGGCGTAAGCCTTGCACTCGATGAAAAGAGGGTGAAAGATGGAGCGATAATCGAGATTGACTCGGATTTTGCACCAAGCAGGCCTACGAGTACAAGGAAAGTGACTCGGGTCCCAGTTGACCGAGAAGAACCGCCCGGCGGACAGGTGATGAAAGTGGGTGGCCCAAGCCACCAATCCCAGCAACAAGAAAAGAAAAGCAAACACTGAAGAAGACAAGAAAATAAAATCTGTAGTCGCTACAGCAGAGGGCAGGCTTGTCAGCGCCGCGCCCACAGAGATTCAAGAAGTTCGAAGGGCTACTCTCACAGCAACGCAACGAAGAAATAAGAATCGCCGTATCCGTAAGATGTTAACAAAACTAGCTGCGGACCGGCGCGACGAGACGATTGCTAATGCCGGTACATACACTTCGAGGACACCGGTTCACCGAGAACTCCGAAGAAAGGAGGCCAGCTCCTAGGATAACAGAAAGGACCAGGGAAATCTCACAAAGATCAGAAGAAAGAAGGCAACCACGCCACCGGATAGAACCACCAGTGATGCATGACCTTGTTGCAGAAGCAACCCCGGGGGATGTCCCGACAGGCATCATCCCTGAGTAGCCGAGGTATGCAAGAGAACGTGAAGGGATTGAACCGTATATCCCACAATATGTCACAAGGCCTCGCCATCTACAGATCATTCCGGAATACGAAGCCGGAGAGAATGCGAATGTTGAAAAGAAAACCTTTGAATACTTCGAGAGAATTAAAGGTAGAAGAATCAATATACTCGTAGGGCCTCGAGCTACATACGTACGTATTCTCGGAGTATGAACAACAAGAAATCGTGGATTGCATCCGGGATTTGAAGAGAATGGGCCGAGCGAGCCGCCAGAGGAAAATACCTACTTAGAACCCCGGAGATGGATGCCGGGAAGCGAAGAATCACAATACAATGCGGATGCTCGCTACAACTTTCTCGAAGACGGAAGGGAAACCCACCGGGAATATTCCGTCATGGGCAAGTGGATCCAATGTCATTAGTCATCAAAAGAATGGTAAAGAGATTGATAACATAGAGGGTACTGCCAGCAGATTGCATACCCAATAGTTGCATTATCAACATCTACAAACAGGGTGACTGCATACCCCCACACATAGATCACCACGACTTTGTCGGACCTTCACGCACGATCTCTTTCATGAACGAGTGTAACATCATGTTCGGATTCGACCTCCGGATAGCGAGCCCGGGTGAGTTCCGAGGGCCGGTGAAGATACCTTTACCGGTAGGTTCCGTCATGATACCGAAGGGCAACAGAGCGAGAAATCGCTAAGCATTGCATACCAGGAGTACCGGTGAAGCGGATCTCGCTTACTTTCGGGAGAATGGATGACAGGAAGACACCTTACCATTTCCGACCGGACCCGCAGCTAGAGAACCTCCGGCCTTACGAGTCGTGAGTTACATGGGAAATATCACACCTCCAACGTACATCCAGCCGGCATCCTTGCCAAGGATGGCTTGGAAGGTGATGTTATTAACCGTGTACCCCACTATTCAGACATGGATTTTTGACAGATGCTTCTTTGATGGATCAACAAAGATCATACATAGTCCGTTTTGAGTCTACATGGATTGTATGAGATGTATTCCAGATCGAGTTGTACGATGTATCTTCAACATGATTGGAATGAAAGTGACCGTGTCACATTTTTGGCCTTCACCTCTTTTGTGCAAATTGCCTGGGAAACGCCATTAAAGTTAAATGAACTTCGAACAAAGAACAGAAAAAAAAAGAAGAATAAAAGAAAACTTTCCTAAAAAAAAATTCTAAAAATGACGAACACCAAATTCACATGAACATTAAATAAACAATAAAGTAAAATTTGAATCATTAAAGGATAAACAAAATCAACATAAATGTTAAATCAAATCTCAAATCAAATTCTCAATCGGATTTCGAATCCAATCTCGATCAAATTTCAAATTTGATCTTCCAAATTTCAAATCAAATCTTAAATCAAATTTCAATCGAGTTCAAACTCATCCTTCCAAATTTCGGATTCAATCTTTCTAGATTTCGAATCCAATCTCGATCAAATTTCAAATTTGATCTTCCAAATCTCAAATCAAATCTTAAATCAAATTTCAACTCGAGTTCAAACTCATCCTTCCAAATATCAAATTCAATCTTTCCAGATCTCAAATATACATCAAATTCAAATTTTTGGGTCGAGGATTTTACATCCAAGACTGCACTGCTTTAGGATTCTTCCCTATTGCACTGAAATACATCAAATTCAAACTTTTTGGGTCGAGGATTTTACATCCAAGACTGCACTGCTTTAGGATTCTTCCCTATTGCACTGAAATACATCAAATTCAAATTTTTGGGTCGAGGATTTTACATCCAAGACAAGACCGCTTTAGGATTCTTTCCCTATCACACTCTGAAATACATCAAATTCAAATTTTTGGGTCGAGGATTTTACATCCAAGACCGCACTCGCTTTAAGATTCTTTCCCTATTGCACTCGAAATACATCAAATTCAACTTTTTGGGTCGAGGATTTTACATCCAAGATCGCACTCGCTTTAGGATTCTTCCCTATTGCACCGAAATACATCAAATTCAAATTTTTGGGTCGAGGATTCTACATCCAAGACCGCATCGCTTTAGGATTTTTCCCTATTGCACTCGAAATACATCAAATTCAAATTTTTGGGTCGAGGATTTTACATCCAAGACCGCACTCGCTTAGGATTCTTTCCCTATTGCACTGAAATACATCAAATTCAAATTTTTGGGTCAAGGATTTTACCTCCAAGACTGCACTGCCTTAGGATTCTTTCCCTATTGCACTGAAATACATTAAATTCAAATTTTTGGGTCGAGGATTTTACATCCAAGACTGCACTGCTTTAGGATTCTTTCCCTATTGCACTGAAATACATCAAATTCAAACTTTTGGGTCGAGGATTTTTACATCCAAGATCGCACTGCTTTAGGATTCTTTCCCTATTGCACTGAAATACATCAAAATCAAACTTTTGGGTCGAGGATTTTACATCCAAGACCGCACTCGCTTTAGGACTCTTTCCCTATTGCACTCGAGATACATCAAATTCAAACTTTTTGGGTCGAGGATTTTACATCCAAGACCGCACTCGCTTTAGGATTCTTTCCCTACAAGCAATGAAATACATCAAAATCAAACTCTTGAGGATAAGGATTTTACATCCAATACCGCATTGCTCGAGATCTCTCCTCATTGCAATGATTCAATTCGATCAATTCAATTTTCTTTTGAGGTTGAAGATGTTACATCTAAAACCTCAGAATTCCAATTTTCATTTCAAATCAAATCCCTCAAATTAATTTTGACAAAACTTCAATCTAAATTAAAACTCAAAACTAAAATCTAAGTTCACACGTCAAAATTAAACCGAAACAAAATAAAATCTAAATCGAAATTCTCCCAGGTCATGTGATTCGGAATTCACCTCCTTTTCCTTTCCCCGGCGAGAGTTCGGGTATCTCCAGTTTTGGGAACATACCCGATACTCCCCAGTGGAAATTCTTTTGTTTGTCACTTGGACTTTTGTGTTGGTTTTGTTGATCGCTTCGGTCAACACAAATACGCGCGGTGTGCTCCGTCAGCTCACCACACCTATTGGGGGTCCATTTGTTGACCTCATTTTTGATGAGGTCTTCTCTTCTTCTTTTTAGTGCTTAGGATCTAGCCTTAGGCTTTTCCTTCGACTATCTTAGAGGACTAGAATCGGGACCCACCTTTTAGAAACTCAAACCACTTCTTAACCCCCTGCAAACTCCACAAACTTGACTATAGACCCCTAATCACCTAGAGGGTTGAAATCAAATGTGGAAGTTTAAGGATGAGTTCTATGGGACTCTTTGGCCTTAGGACCGCCTACGGGTGGCCTGGTCTGGTGAAGGGGCTGACTTACACACACACTACACTTATACACTACCCTTTCACACACTTCCTAAAACACACCCATACCCAACTTGACCTCCTGACTCATGTAGGTGATTCACATGGATGGTCCTTAACCCCTAAGCCCTCGGCTAAGAGGGTTAGGAACAACATAGTGAATGCCTCAAATGAGTCCCTTCATGGCTCATGTGGGCTTGATATGGCTTCATGGCTCAACCAAAATGATTTCACTCCACTTACATCCACCCAATCTTCAATTTCCCAAATTTTCAATTTTTTGACCCCCGGGACCCTACACCCGCCTAGCCTACCCAAAACCCTTGAAATTACCCAAATTTTTCAAAATTTACTAAATCACCCAAAATTCCTCAAAATTGATCTTAAACATTTCCACATTACTCAAATTGATCATCCATACCCAAAAATACCAAAAATTCCAAAAATACCTCCCAATACCCTCCAAATACCCAAAATACCCTTCTTGGCCAAAAAATCCAAAAATTCAGAAAATTCCCAGAAAATTCCAGAAAATCCCAAATATTCCCAATTTCATTTTGTCCAACTACACCATGGGCCAATTTTGTCAATTTACCCTACTTTTGTCAAAACACCAATTTGACCCATTTTAACCCTAAGTGAACCCAATGTCAAACCAAACCTACCCAATTGACCCAAATTCTGGTCCAATTCAGTTCTAAACTTCAATTAAACTTTCCCAACACCAATCTAGACCAAATTCAAGTCCCATTTGATTGACATTTGGATCCAATTTCACTTTTGGCCTTAAAGCCCAATTTGGACACATGACCCAAACCTAACCCAAACTCACCCAATTCAAACTCCAATTAACCCCAAATCTTTTCTAAATCTTCCTTAACATTCCCAAAAATAAAACACTAACATGATTTGCCCAAAATTTAGACCCAAACCCCACTTAAATTCAACCCAAGGCTAAAAGGCCCATTTTCGACCTAAACCCAAACCTAACCCAAATGAGCCCAAACCCCAAAATCAAAGCCCAACCAAAGTCAAAACCTCTTTGAAACACTCCCATAAATATTTCTCAACATTAATTTTACATCAATTTCAAACCTAGCCCAACATTGGCCCAAGTTAGCCCAATTTGACCTACATAGGCCCACTTACCAAATAAATCCAAATTCAAACCAATTCAACCCCAAATCACACCAAATTGACTCCAAGCCCTTCATAGAACATCCCTAAACCAATTATAACACTTATTTGACAAGGTCCTTCACAAAATCTTCACCCAAATGCCCATCCTAAAATCAAAAAGCCCATTCCCCTAAAACTTTCCTAAAAGCCCACTTCCTTCAAATTCAAAAGCCCAAATTCATCTAAAGCCCACATGGCACTTCCCCTCATCATCCATTTAATCAAAATTGCTCCTAAGTTTCAAAATCATCAATTAAACAATTCCAAATCAAGCCCCATACAAATTCCCATCAAAATATCAAAATTTTCTTAAATCCTTTTTTATGAAATTGACCCAAGCTTTTCCCAAGCCAAATGGAGCCAAGGATGAGCCGTTCACAAGCCATATGGAGCCATGAAAGTTTGGCATGTGACCATGCCATTAATGGCAAAAGGAGGAGGTCCTTTAACCATCTCCTAAAAGTCATTAGCCTTAAGCATGTTTCCCCTTAACCAAGATTTAATCCAAATATTCTTGGATAAGGACATCACCACCTCTTGACCAGCTAGCCTAACTGATCTTCTCAGCCCAAGACCAGCCATGGGGAGTTGCACCCAACCCAAACCAATGGGTTGACCAAATTGAAGCCAAAATGACCCCTTCTCCATTCCATTTTAATTCAAAGCCTTTACACATGTCAAACTCCATCGACTTCACCAACTTCAAGCCTTGGACTCCCCGACCCCGAAGGTGACCCATGCTCGCCGGCCAGCCGCCCGGATCGCCTGAAAACACCATGGCCGAGACCTCGGGAGGAGCCAAACTTTGGAATTCCACCTTGCCGAGCCGCCCCATGCCCAATGGCCACCATGGCTGTTCTTCCCATGACCAAAGCGATCGATCCCAACCCTCGGCCATCCCCGGGAGGCTCTCCAGCCACCTCTATTTAAACCCGACCCACTCACGGCCATGAGAGGAGAGTTGCACAAACCTTGCCGAAACTCGCCAAAATTGTTCCAAACCTTCTCCACCCTGTAGAGCAGCTTGATCCCCGGTGTCAATTTGCCCTAATCCCCACTCGACAAAACCCAATTTCTCAACCGAAATTCCACCCAAAACCAGGACACTTCTCCACAGTGAGCCAATCCCCAAATTGATTGGTTCTACACCTTCACTCGGACTGGGGAAGGTGTCCACCAGCAAAAGCCCCATCTCCGAGCCTCCCGGTTGCTCCGGCCCTCCAAGCTTTGTGATCGGTTGTGGTCGAAATCCAACCTAGACAATTCACCGGACCAGGAGACTTCATCCGGAGCTTGCTAGATCCAATCGAAGGTGCAACAACTTTCAGATTGAAGCCACACTTCTCTGAGCAAAGGTATGAGCTAATTCTTCATCCCGAGCTTCTGGAGATTCTCCATTTCAAATGCTTTAATTTCAATGCATGATAACCGTATAGATGTCTTCGTCTCTTCAAGACGAATCCATAGAGCATAAGAACATGAAAATCCATTGAGTATCGAGTGAGATATTAGGGATTTAGTGTGGACGGCTCTCGGGTGAGGACACTTGGGGACGATGAACGGATGCCGTTCATTTAATACACGCGCGGACGGACGGCCAGGATCGCGTCGGATCAGAAGACGGAACGATACAGCGGGCCCCGGGAGCGCTGAGTCAGATGGCGGCGTCGAATGAGAGCGCGCCACGCGGCGTTTCGGAGCTGCCGAGGTTGACGCGGCGCCGCGTGGATAAATCGAAAATTAGGGTATTTTTTGATTTATTTAATTCCCTAAACTTCAAAAATTCATAACTTTGTGTAGAAAAATCAGAAAAATAAAATAAAAATACCCTCTTGCTCGGTGAACGGAGGAGAATAATGTGGAAAAGAAATCATTCAATTTCATCAAGTATTTTATTTTTTATAATTTATTTACTCTCTGCATACTTTTAATTCTCCATGCATGTATACAATTCACCATCGCATGAGACCATAGGGCTTTGAAGCCTCCGAATTTGGGAACATTCCCTGAATTTTCCAAAGTCGAGGCCATCCCTATGAAGAGTTATTGATTTTTCAAATTCATGTTACTCGTTTTGAGTATTTTAATTCCAATAAATAGCATGTTATGAAATAAATTCTAGGAAAATTTGATGATGTTCCTTATGACCAGAGAACCCTAGGAAAAATAGGTTTTGAGTTAGTTCATTTAAAACAACCCTAATTGGCTTAAACACTCAAAATAGGTCTCTAATTAGTTAGAGCTAACCATACATCAAATTGACTTGAAATAAATTCTCCACTGACCTTCAGGATCAGAGAAACCCACCATAAAAATTTGAGGTCAATTGGACTTGGTTAGCCCCACTAATTGGGTTGATTAAGCCACTTAGTCATTTTAAACTTTAAAAATTTATAACTTTCAAAATACTTTTTAAAAATTCACCAAATTGGTTTTGGAGCCTCTCTGATATTAGGGGAATCTAAGAAAATTAAAATTTCAATTTTCTAAAAAAGTTGATTTTTTAATATTATTTTAATATTTTAATAATTAAAAAATAATAAAAATCACAAAAATAATAAAATTCACCAAAATGTCACATTTTGAATTTTAATCACTTAGGAACAAACCTCATATTTTTCTTAGGTCTATTTAGTGATATATTAAATTTTAAAGCTCTAGGGTAATTTTAAAATTAAAAAAAATGTATTTTTTAGCATTTTCACTAAAATAATTATAATAAATCATAGAAAAATCAGAAAAATGTAAAATTTGATTCTCTGATTTTCTTGATATCAGAGAGATTTTTGAAAAATATAAAATTCATTTTTCAACATTTATTCTATTTTTAAATTAATTAACACTCCAAAACTTAAAATAATTATAATAAAAATAATGTAATTCAAAAAATCACCAAAATTGATCCAAGTGGTCCTCTAGTCATTAGGAATGTCCCCTAATTTTCTTAAGGATAGAAACTTTCCCTTGTTCATGTTATTAAATTTTCCTTGGAAATCTCTATTTTCTACCAAAAATAATTATATAAATAAATTAAATACAGAAAATCCACATTTTCTCCTCTCATGTCTTTATTGACATTTGAGTGAAGTCACATAAAAATTTCAAGTTCATTTGAGTTCAATTTAGTGAGTTATGAAATTATTAAGCTTAAAGGGTAAAGTGGTAATTAAATTTTTTAATCCTTAATTAAAACTTTAGGTTTAATAAAAAATTAACAAGTAAAATATTTGATCCTAATCTGATTTGGATGATTGAAATTTAAATAATTAAAGGGTAGAAACCCATTAGACAATTTTAAAATAATTAAACCTTAATTAAATAATTGATTAAATTTGGAAGAATAATAAAATTGGAATTATTAAAATAGGGATATTTTTAGGAAGAGATTTATTCTTTAATTTAAAAAATCCCTAAATTAATTATCTCATTAATATTCAATTCTCAATTAAAATGATAACTCAAATTTAAAATATATTAAAAGACTTAATCATTAAACTAAAATTAAATTATTAAACTCTTTTAAAAATTTCAATTAAAATTAAAAATAAAATTAAATTAAAAATTAAATTAAATTAAGTAAATTAAATTGAATTAAATTAAATTAAATTAAATTAAAATTAAAAGTTGAATTAAATTAAAAATTAAATTAAATTAAATTAAATTAAATTAAATAAACAAATTAAATTAAATTGAATGAATAAATTAAATTAAATTAAATTAAATAAATAAAATCAAATTAAATTAAGTAAAATAAAATTAAATTAATAAATTAAATTAAATTAAATTAAATTAAATTAAATGAAAATCAAATTAAATTAAATTAAATTAAATTAAGTTAAATTAAATTAAAATTAAATCAAATTAAATTAAATTAAAGGAAATTAAATCAAATCAAATTAATTTAATGTAACATCAAATCAAACTAAATTGAATTAAATTGAATTAAATAGAATTAAAACTCAATTAAATTAAATTAAATTAAATTAAATTGAATTAAATAACATCAAATAAGACATAAAGAAATTAAATATAAAGCAACTTGAACACTATTCCAAATTTAAACCCATTAATGGAAATTAAACTAAATCACAAACCATTTGAACACTAATTTACCCTCAAAAGCTTCAGTTATCATAACTCCTAAACAGAATATTAAATGAAATGTCACTTCACCTATAGGACATTCAAATGTCCTAGTTGACTGAGCAAGTTAACAAAACTTGAATCCCCGGACGATTAATTCATTTATATAATTAAATTCATTTGGACTTAAAACAATCCTATCAGTATTGAAAAGATGTTTAAGATTCTCCTTAAGCACTTCCTCAATATGATAGGATACTTATAAGAACAATTGAACTTAATTATTCTTTGATGAAGAAAATCGTCCTCAAACCAAAACACAAAGAACCTAGACGTCATAGGAAATGACTAGCTATAGGATTAGGAATTTGGTAGAAAACCATAACCCTTCCCTTAGCTTTACCTAGGAACTTGCTTAAATATTCTAATTGTGTTTTAAGTGCAGCTTGGGATGACGGGAAGACCCTCCAGGTACGCCTTTATTTTATTGCAATTTACTTTCTTACAATTTACATTATTGCAATTTATTTAACTGCATTGCACTTACTTTTCTTGCATGATAAATAACTGTTGCATGAAAACTCACACCTTTAGGATAGCCCCTAAAACTGAAACCAAAACTAAATTAAAAGTCATTGCTAGATAAAACTCACCGCCACAACATGTCAAAATATAAAACAACTCAAAATTTAATCACAAACAGAACACAAAACTACAATTACAACTAAATTAAAACGTCCTGTTGGATGATCGGGAATACCTCGGATGATGTAACCTACGTGTTGCTAACGGGATTTCCCACGGTCTAAATGAAAGTGTGGAACTCATTTAGTCGAGTTTAGCAAATTCATCTAGACTAAGTGAATCCGATAAAAATAATGATTTCGGAAGGATGGAACCGTGGGATCTTAACCGGTGTCGTTATAATCAACTTTAAGATTTGTTTTAATTAAAACACAAAGAACACTTGGAAATTAAGATTTTCTCTAAACCAAAACACTTTTCTCATCCCCTGATTTATGACTTCTAAAACTAAACCTCTCGTGACAACAAGGAGCTCGGAGCATGGTGGGCAAGCACGACCATCGTCATCGCAGAAACCCGAGTCTACTTCAGAGAAAACTTTCTTAGAATTAAAATAACCAAGCCATAGGACTTCGAGGTAGTTTGCCTAGTGCAACATAAATCCTCAACCTTTCGTTAGGCATTTTCATTGCAAATTAAGCCCTAACCGGTCTTAGGATTCCGAGGTAGTCGTCCGGTACGACAATAAACCCTCACATCTTCGAGGCTATTTGTTTGATTTTATCATACAAATATAAGCCCTAATTAATTAAAATTGGCAAGATCAAAACATTTAAATAAATATTAGGACTTTCCTAAACTCAAGCCAAACAATAGGATAGTCGGGAAATTACCGAAGTTCGCTTCGAATCCGTAATTTCTCCTACTTTTCTTCCTTTGGATTCCCAAAACAAAATGTTCCAAATTTGATCCATTCCTATTGAAATTCCAAAATTCAATCCTCGAAAACTTAAATTTTGAAATTCTTGAGAGCAGAACTATCGATTATTATCGAGAGTTTTCTTAGTTGATTCCCGTCACTTAAGATGTAATTAACTATAGGGGCTTGCCCTTTTAGGGAATTTTAAAGAACCTGAGTAATATAAACCCCGTTTAATGCTTTCATATTAAGCGGGAATTTGTCGGCTTATAAAATTGGTTCGCAGACCAAACGGATGTCACAAATCTTCTAGTTTATTTAATCGAGCCCCACCGTCAGCAGAGTGTGTCTATCCATAGGGATAGATACACGGTTTGTGGTGCGGTGCTCGTTTATATAAACTATTTGGGATGTGAGATCGGTTTAATCTCATATCTCAAAACCTTCAAATTTAAAATTATTTTCAAAATCAAATACTACTTTTCAAAATTATTTAATTAAATTAAATTAAAATTCGCCGACAGCTTCTGTTAGGCGACCTCCTTTTCAAAAATACAACACACAACCTAAAAATATGCCGACAACTACCGGCCAAACTGAGCATCTACGACACTCTCATCTTATCAAAGGAGATGAGAGAAGCTCTGATCAAGGCCTTACTTGATCCGGAAATTTGCTTAGCTCAAATGGCCGGAGATTCCTTAGATGAGGTT